>JAPPVO010000007.1:16667308-17267308 GCA_030407325.1 Camellia japonica | reverse complement strand
AACCTATGCTTTAGCACGGCATTTCACCCACAAACCGATGGGCAGTCTGAAAGGACGATACAAACCTTGGAGGATATGCTTCGAGCTTGCGTTATGGATTTTAAGGGAAGTTGGGAGAAACACCTACCTTTCGTTGAGTTCGCTTACAACAATAGTTTCCAGGCCAGTATTGGAATGGCACCGTATGAAGCACTTTATGGGCAACCTTGTCAGTCACCAGTCTGTTGGATTGAAGTAGGATAAGCAACCTTGTTAGGACCAGACTTGGTTCAGGAGACCACTGAGAAGATAAAACTGATCAAACAATGGCTAACCACAACCCAAAGTCGACAAAAGAGCTATGCGGATCAAAGGAGACGGCCCTTAACATTTGAAGTAGGGGACCATGTTTTTCTCAAAATTCGACCTCGTCGAGGTGCTACACGATTTGGGAAGAAAGGAAAACTTGCACCTCGATATGTGGGACCCTTCGAAATTCTGAGCAAAGTAGGAGAAGTGAGGTACCGTTTGGCTCTACCACCTCAACTGGCTGGAGTACATAATGTTTTCCACATCTCTATGCTACGGAAATACGAGCCACACCCTTCTCACATCATCAATTGGGAGGAAATTAATCTTGATGAAGATGTGACATTTGAAGAAAAGCCTGTTAAAATTTTGGATTGTCGTGAGAAGAAATTACGAGGTAAAACTATACTGTTGGTTTGAGTTCTCAGGAGACATCGTGGGACGGAAGAGTCAACGTGGGAATGAGAAGATATGATACGTGCCAATTATCCCCAGCTTTTCGAGTCTAAAGGTACGAATTAATTTTGAGGACGAAATTTTTTTTTAGGAGGGTAGATTGTGAAAACTCGCATTTAATTAATAATAATAATAATAAAAAATTAATTAATTAATTAATTAATTTTATCCAGAGTTTATTTGAAATATATATTAGTGTAAAAGTTAGTTTTAAATTAACTCAATTCAATCACTAACAAAGATATTATTAAAAATAATAATTTTGTGGGTGTTCAATATTTGTTATTTATAAATTGTTTTAATAAGGATTCAACATAATAATTATCTTTGATAAATAACTTAGTTAAAAACCTTAAGAAACCTATACAAATACACACACACACACACACACACACAAAAGAGAAAGAAGGAATTTTCGTGGCAGTAGAATGCCACCTGCTTGTTTGCATGGTGGTATAGGAACCATAACCCATCATCTTTCTTAGAATTGAGAGAAAGTGAATAGATATAATAATGAAAAGAATGAGAGAGAGAGAGAGAGAGAGAGAGAGAGAGAGGGGAAAGCCTCAGCAATACATTGTATATATATCCATGCATGCTTGCATTTGGTGAAGGAGAGAAGAAAAGAAATGAAAAGAAAATTTGCCAAGTTGAGTAGGAGGATAAGAAGAGTGGGAGATTAAGGAAGCTAAAATTTTTTTACCATTTCATCATCCTATTATTGAGTAAGAAAACCCTCTCAACCCTCTCATTTTTTTTATTGTTGAAATTTTCATATTATATTCATATGATAAAATGACTAATTTATAAATAGAAATTTTTATATATGTATGTAAATTTTGTGATGTGTGTATCAAATATTTGAAAATATTAATAGTCTTAAAGTCATGGTATTATTGTGAAAATAGACTTGCATGTGTAGTTTATACCATTAAAGAGAGGATTGAAGAATTTATTTGGTCCTTGAATCTGCGAGAAAATTTGTACGAATTTTTAGACAATTTTATACTCAAAATTTGAAGATATTTTCTTCTACAAAGTTGTTTAGAATGATGTCTAATTAATCCATGAAGTTTTGTAACAATTATGGAGTTTTGTATGAATTTATACAGATTTTTAACCAAATCTGGAGCTATAGGCAGATTTTACTATGTGTTTGAAAAATTATTAAAAATTTTATATTAAGCCAAATATGGTAATTTCTAAACAAAAAATGAAATTTGAGAAGTCTAGTTTCATAATAAATTTTTAGATTATGGAATCGATTTATAAATTTAAGTATGGAATTAATTTAAGAAAATGTGATAAATCTGTGTCATAAATTTTCTTGGAATTGTTCAGAATTATATATAATTTATTTTTCGAAAATTCTTTCTGAAAAATGACCATAACATGTTTATTGAGTATTATGTAGATTTATATGAATTTTAGAGTTGTATAAGTAATTTATTTATAATTTTAATTACGCGTTATGCATTCTGAAAATTCTGGCAGATTAAGGAGGAATAAAAAATTATCTCTTTAATTGTTTATTTGGACAAAAAAAAATTAATATTGTGTAATCTAATCTTGTAGATTAAAAATCCATGCATGTGTGTGATTATGATTTATTTCTTCTTTTTGGTATCCACATTATTATTTCATACCATGGCTTAAATAAATTGTTTATTTAAATTTTGTATATTTGTTTACTATTGTGTGACATATGTAATATTTTATGTTGGAAATTTTAATGAGTTGGTGTAGCATTATTATTAATTAAATGTTGAATTATTGTGAATATCTCAACAAGTAAAGAAACATGAAATTTAACCAATGATACATTAAAATTTAAAAGTGATGGGGTGAGCCCGGTTTAGAATCTTGCGCAAGTGAGTTGCAAACCCTAACATGGCACGGGAAGGAATTTCGGCTCTTATCGGTGTAGGCAATATAAGGTTGGTGGTGTGGGTGTCACAACATAGACCGTTCCCTTGGAGTAGACCGTGATGTCACGACTCGGGTATGTAACCTTGGTGCGTGGGCGTCATTGGTAGTTACAGTAAGTAATATTTGAACATTTGACCAAGGGGAAGTCAGAATTGCCCGTGGCCATTGCTTAGCGGTTGGGTGGAAATAGTGCTCCGCGGGGAGTTACTTAAATTTATCTGATAAACTAAATCTATGAAACTTTAAAAAGAAAGGTGGGCATATTCCTTATGATGAAATACTGCTTCCGTTTGTTATATTTTTTTATTTGATTTATTGTTATCTATTGTTATTATTTCAACTGATAACATTCCTTTTATGCTTACTAAATATTACTTGTTATTCTGTTATTACAAGTTATTCATAAATTGTGAGTATTATTATCGGGGTGGGTATTTTCGGGTTGTAGTATCTTATTGAGCTCGTTGCTCACTGGCATTCCCGTTGCCCTAACGTTTTATGCCAGGTACCGAAGAAACCGAAGGAAACTCCGAGGCCTTGCAAGGTGACATTCAACATTGGTTAGCTTGAAGAGTGCCAAGTTCCATGAACTATTTTCTAAAATTTCTAGTTTTTCTCTAGTTTTCTTTTTATATTTGTGTCATTTCTTTTATGTACTAAGACTAAGTTGTGATGTAAGAACTTTAAATTCTGGGTTGTTAATTAATGGATGTTAGTAATATTGGTAGCAATATTGATTTTAAGTTCTAAATCTTATTATGATGTTCTTAAATTTTGGGGCGTTACAGTCTTGTTGGCTTTGTGCCCGGCTTTGACTCGCAAGGCATCATCTTCTACTTTGCAGTATTCTTTGACTTTCTTCATTAACAACCAGACTGTTTTGGGGGGCCTTCTGGTCAAGGAGCTGCGGAGGGCACTATCAGGGTGCAATCCCATCTTAAAGGCGGTGATGGCCATGGAGTCATTGCAGGCGTCATCCACTGGATTAAAGCATTCCCAATAGCGCGTCGAATATGCACGAAGGGTTTCTCCTGGTTGAATTTGCATTGCCTAGAGAGAATCGGCTTGCTTTGGCTGGACCTCATTGGTGATAAACCTTGCCCTGAATGATTTTTGGAGTTGATGGAAGCTCTTAATCGATGCTGGTTCCAACTTATAGTACCATCTGACGGCCAGTGGTCCCAAACTGCTCAGAAATATTCGACACATGAGGGTCTCGTCATCTGCATGAAGTGTCATGGCTTGCTTATAATGATGAATGTGATTAGTGGGGTCCGATTTTCCATCGTATAGTGTGAACGATGGAGCTTTGAACTTTTTGGATAGCACTGCCCTTGTGATCCGTCGCACAAAGGGGTCATGTTGATCCTCTTCATCTAAATCACTTCTTCTTCGCTTATTCCGCGCATGCAGACTTTCTCTGGAAGAACTGGAAACTTCGACCCGTCCCTTCTTTTTGGATTCTGGGGATGATGAGCCAGAATCATTATCACTATCATGTCTCCGAATTCGAGGTTGTCGAACATCCTTTCCCAAAGGTCTCCCCCGATCTTGGCACGCAGCCTGTTGCGATTTTGCCACCTCCAGGGCCAAATCCTGTCGAAGGCGCTCGTTCTCAGCCATCATGTTTTCCAACCGCTATTCATTTTGCTTCGTCTGATCCATAATCACTTGCATTGTCTCACGTGCTGATGTCGAGGGTGAGGTCTAGGCAACCGAGCCGAAATTCAAGGCCCTACGTGCTGCAATGTTCTCCGGGCCAAGCATGTCTCTTGGAGTGGTATCATCTCGTGGCGTAAAGTCGTCAGCAACTATCGGAGGATCTTCTATCACGCCCGCCATGGATGTGCTTGAGTATTCCCACAGACGGCGCCAATTGTGGAGAAGTGGTTTGGAAATATTCTCTGGATCTTGTAGGACGTTCTTGATCCTCAGCTAGTCACCTGAAAAAGAATGAACACTCCGGTCGGGGGTGCCGGAATTAGCACTTCGACGGAGAAGTTAGTGTATACTCTATTGGTTGCTTGTATCTCAAGTTAAGCTTAGTTGTTCTCACATACCTTTCTTTGGCTAATGTTCCTCTATTTATATCTGCTTTTGGACTTCAAGTTCGGTCCCACTTTTAATCAACCGCGTGATTGTTCATTCGGCTCTTTCTGTCGTAAACCAATTTCCACTCGGCTCCTCGCTCAACTGGTTCTATGGCCGATTAGGATGTTTGGCTTCTGGATTGTACGAGACAGAGCCGAATATAGTATACATCCTGATTTTCCGAGTATGTATTCGGCCTATTTACATCCCTTTATATTCGACTCCCACAAATTACTATCGTTTTAAGACCAAATTCTTTGTTTGAAAAAGAAAAAAAATTGCATGAAATTGTTTTGTTCTTAAAAATGTATTTATTAATGACATTTTCAAATTTTTGTTACTAAAGTTTTTTTTTTGTTTTGCTTGTTTTTATAAAATTTTCAGAACAGACTTTTCATAGCAACTCACATGATCATTGAAATTGGTCTCTTAATATTTTTTTGTAATAAACTTTTCTCTTTTGTATATACAAAAATTTGATCTCTAAAATCTTTATATGTTATAGTATTATCCGAACTGAAACTGTATTAAAGCCACCACACTACCAATGCAACCACTTCCATTATTATCATTGTCGCCATCGCAATCACCATGCCATAAATAAAACTAATATTAGTATATTAATTTCAAGAACACAATCAAATATAGGAAAGGAAAACTTTTTTTTTTCGAAAAACATCTATAAAAAGAATTTTCGTAAAAAATGTTTTCTTCCAAAACAAATGAAGCATAATTACTTGAGATTTAGGAATTGTGACATATGTGTATATTTGTTAAAGGTGGAGGATCCCTCCGGTCCAAAATTTGGATAGGATTACGATGTTTGGGCTTGTGGGGTCTACAACGACTCCATTTTGATAATCTGAAGCATTTAATTTGTCAACCACTTCGTGAATTTGATCGACAAAAAAAATTAGGTCGATCTGATAACGGTAACTTATTTAATTTATTGTGTTTATCACCAAAAAAAAATTATGATTTATTTTTAAAAATACAATCATCATCTATTTTTTTGGTGAAAAACGTGGTAAATTAAATAAGTTACAATTATCGGATCAACTTAGTCTTTGTGGATAAAATACACGAAGTGCCAGATAAAATAAACGACTTAAATTATCAAAATAGAACTAGTAATAGGCCCCACAGGCCCAAATAACTTTCTCCAATCCAAATTTTTACCTGGAGGGGATCTCTCTCCTTTGTTAAAAGTGTAGCACAATGTGAGCGAGAAATTATGGGTGAGAATAAAGAGAGAGAGTCATGTATAGTTGATGGTCCATTTTGGTTTGTGATTTACATTTTGGGTTAATTATCAATTAGTCTCAGTAAGTGGACTTTACCAATCAAATTCTTTCATCTCCTTTTCTCTTATTTTCTCTCTCTTTCTCTTTCTCTTTATCTCTTTGTTTCTCTCTATCATTTTTTTAAAAGTTTCACTCCATCATTATTTACCATTGTGGAGGATAAAAACATTAACCCAAGGTCCAAGCGAATTGAGATACGGCCCAAAACATTTGAACCCAGCCAAGGTAAGTTTCAAATAAAGTCCAGGCCCAAATCCTTGGCAGGTCCATTTTAAAAGAAAACAAAGTCACGTGATAGGAGATTCGAACAAGATCGCTTTTTGAGAAACGATCCGCAACACAAAGGAGAGCCTTTGGATCAGTTAGAAATCGACGACAGAGATTAGAATTAACAAAAGAGAGGAAACGAGATTAGCCTACCCTGACAACCTGAGCATCCGATAAGACAGATCCGACGATCAAAGATAAGAGCCCATATCCGAACTAAATCCAGGCCATTCAAAATACAACAACTTCGACAATCACAGATCAAGACAACTTGCCCATTTGCTCGACCAATGTCTGAAGGCATAAAACACCATTGGATCAAGATAGTCATCCAACGGTCAAGATACAAGGTATCCACACTATAAAAAGAGAACCAAGAATGATGAAAAGAGGTACAAAAAAGAAAGAAAAACTTTATCAACCAACAATTACAACCAAGTGTTTTCTTTTAGAAATATCATATCTAATTTATATTCTAACTTGATCGTCGGAGGGTCCTCCTGACCAACTATGGTCGGAAGAGATCACTAACATCTTGGTATTTGTTTTCTCTACAGAGCATAGGAAGGAGCAGCTTATCTCGATTTCCCTATGGAGAACAAATTTTATCCTTCCACAATTGGCACCGTCTGTGGGAATCTCGAGAAAAGACAAGTGCCCATTCCGCTCTGGACGAGATACTAAGTGACCCCAAAAATTTTCCAATAAAAAATATGGCTAATGAAAATTTCAGCCATAATCCCGATGATACACATAAAATTCAGCACAAATAGCTCCACCAGATCTCAAAAATCAACAGGGTTGACTCGTTAAATGACTAATGACAGAGGTGGAGGCCCTCAAAGAAGAACTATGCATGACCCGAAGAAGGCCCGATGAACGAGCTAGAATTGCCAATCGTAAAAAATGACCTAATCTCCATAGGGCCACTAGCCAAACCGCCAACAGCAATCCCGATCGAACGCAGAAAAACCGTCAGGTCACCCGAAAGGATTCTTCGGATGATCAGAAGAATGACTTGCGAAGCTGGTTCGATGGTCGAACCGGAGGCCATCCAAAGCCCGTCAAATGGAAACTTTTCACAGATGATTTAGCATCCCCCTTCTCCCAAGTAATAGATAATGCAAATCCACCATTGAACCCCGTCAAAATTCAACTTGTATGATGGCAAAGGGGATCCTACCAGCCACATCCAACATTATACATAGGTCATGACATTATGGAGTAACAATAGCCCGATCATGTGCCGAATGTTCTCCTCAAGGTTAGGAGAAATGGCGTTATTCTGGTACTATAAATTAGAAGCCCGATCCATTAACGATTGGGCACAACTATAACAAGCATTCGTCTCACGCTTCATCACCAACAGTCGGCTACCAAAAAAGGTTGATGTGCTCCTCACAATGAAGAAAGATGATACGAAAAGGCTACGGGAATATTCTAACAGATATTGGGCAACTTATAATGAGATCAATAACTATAATGAACAACTAGCAGTAGCCTCATTCAAGTTAGGGTTGCTACCCGAGAGCAAGCTCTGACAATCTCTAACGAAGAAGCCACCGATCGATGTGGGAAGCCTAATGAGATGAGTGGAATAGTATTGCAAGATCGAAGATGATATAAGAGGTGCTAAAGAACCAAAACTTGTTCGAATTCCAACTAAGGCTCGAAGGAAAGATGAGAAGAAATCTCCGGACAACAAAAGAAAGGAGTCTAATACAATCGCCGATCAGCCGAAAATTCGAAAAGCCTTCTGAGCAATTATCACCACTTTTAATAAGCCAATATATCGCTTGATGTCAAAAATCCAAAATGAACCTTACTTCTCTTGGCCGCCCAGAATGATCGGCGACCTATCACTTCGCAATCAAAGACTATGTTGTTCTTACTATAAGGATCATGGGCATCTCATAGAGGACTGCCAAGCGTTAAAGCAATTTCTTGAGGAATTGGTGCAAAGCGGACACCTACGATCTTATGTTGACTCGTCCACAGATCAAAAGGAGAAGATTAGGGACAAAGGCGGGGAAACACAACCCACCGCAACTATCAATATGATCTACTCCATTCCTACGAAAAGGCACATAAGACAAAAAGCAACATCAACGCCCCGAAGATAAATAATGGCCCCATCAGGGGTGGTTGAAAAAAGGGTTCGTTCATCAATGAAGATTTCTTTCTCTGATGAGGATCTGACATAGGTCTATCATCTCCATAATGATACGCTGGTAGAGACACTACAAATCAGGAAATTCGCCGTCAAAAGGATATTGATCGATCAGGGGAGTTCAGTCGAAATCATGTACTACAGACTCTTTAAAAAATTGGGGTTGTCCCCTCCATACTCTATGTGGAATCCCCACTCTATGGCTTGAACTCGAGTCCATTATTTCCCCTAGGACGAATTTTTCTGCCAGTCAAGGCTGGAGAGACAGTCTACCCAGTCGAATTCCAAGTGGTTAATGTGCCATCTCCTTATAATGCCATAATAGGCAGAACTTGGCTCCATCAAATGGAAGTTGTCCCATCCATCTTCCACCAAGTTCTATGATTCCTAGAGGTCAATGACGTCATGATAATCTGGGGGGATCAGACAATGGTGAAACGATGTATGGCATTATTTTCAATGTGACCACCGAAAATTCGAACATCTAGATCGGAAGAGGAAGCTGAACCCCAGGCTAGTGCTAAAAGTGCTGAAGAACTTGAAAAAATGCCAATCAATCCTAAAGACGAAGACAAGTTCTTCCTTGTAGGAAGAAATCTCACCCTAGAAGAACGAAGTCAGTTGGTGGATTTCCTACTCCACTACATGGATATATTCGCCTGGACACCCTATGAAATGGAAGGCATTGACCCGAGGGTGACAAGCCACAAGTTACACGTGGGTCCGAACTCACGACCAGTGATACGGAAAAATAAGAGGTCCACACCTCAATATGTCGATGCTGTCAAAGAAGAAGTGGCTAAGTTACTTGAACCAAACGCCATTCGAGAAGTTCAATATCCGGAATGGTTATCCAATACTGTAGTCGTCAAGAAAAAGAACGGCAAATGGAGGGTATGTGTGGATTTCACCGATCTAAATAAAGTGTGCCCTAAGAACAGCTTTCCTCTATCGAAAATTGACCAACTCGTAGATGCAACATCCGGACATGAAAGAATGAGTTTCTTGGATGCATATCAAGGATACCATCAGATTGTAATTCATCTGGATGATTAGGAAAAGACCTCATTCATAACACCTGTCGGATTATTTTGTTACAAGGTAATGCTTTTCGGTCTTAAGAATGTCGGAGCAACATATCAACGGCTGGTCACGAAGATGTTCTGTAACTAGATCGGATAGAACCTTGAAGTATACATTGACGACATGGTGATCAAGTCAAAAGAAGCTAGGCACCATCCCGATGACCTTCGTGAAACCTTTGAGGTACTCCGGAGATACAAGATCAAGCTCAACGCGGCAAAATGTGCCTTTGGGGTTGGATCCGAAAAGTTCCTAGGGTATATTGTCACTGATCGAGGAATAGAGGCCAATCCTGACCAAGTCCAGGCATTGATCAACTTAACCCCTCCCTCAACTATTAAAGGAATTCAAATGCTCACTGGGATGGCAGTAGCCCTTAACAGATTCATCAGCCAATCCTCTGATCGATTTCGATTGTTTTTTTAACTGACCAAGAAAAAAAACTGATTTGAATAGACCTTGGAATGTGACCACGCTCTACAAGAACTAAAAGGTTACCTAGCTAAACCACCTTTACTCACCAGCCCCGACGATGGAGAAAGATTGTACTTATACCTAGCAGTCTCTAATCATGTCGTGACGCTCATAAAAGAATCTTCGGATGGGCAAATACTAGTCTTCTACGTAAACAAAACATTACTCGACGCGATGACTAGGTATCTGTCCTGAGAAAAGCTGCTCCTGGCATTGGTCATTTCATCCCGAAAATTATGGCACTACTTCTTGGCCCATCCTATAATCGTGTACTCAGCTTTTCCACTTAAGTGAATCCTGCATCAATCCGACTCCTCGGGTCGTATTTCCAAATGGGCTGTCGATCTCGGTCAATATAATATTCAGTTCCAATCCAAGACTTCAATCAAAACGCAGGTTTTGGCCAATTTTATAGTCAAATTTTCACCAAAGCCAAGTACTAAGGAAGGCGAAGCGGGGATCACACCCTCCACCGGCATCACATGGACATTACATTGCGACGAGGCCTGTAACGCTAAGGGTGCAGGAATCAGATTCGTGCTAATCACACCTCACCAAGAAGCAATTGAAGTGTCCGCTCGCTTGGGCTTTTCGGTTACCAATAATGAATACGAATATGAAGCTCCCATCAATGGCCTCACAACCGTAAAGATGCTAGGCGCTAAATCCATAAGTGTTCAGTCTGATTCGCAATTAGTTGTCAAACAGATGAACGAAGAATACGCAGCTCGTGACGAACAAATGTTGAAGTATCTGGCAGTGGCAAAAGCCGCAGCCAAGCAATTTCTTTCTTTCGAAATTCAACAGATCGGACGAGACTAGAATAGTCATGCCGATGCACTGGCTAGTTTGGCCATGGAAATTGCACAGACTGAACGACACATGATCAAGGTCGGGGCCATTTCCTCCTCTAACATCACCAGGGAAACCACATGCCCCATCCACTCTGATGAAAGTTGGATGACCCCTCTCATTCAGTATTTGTTTGATGGTACCATACCTCCCGACAGCAAAGAGGCCCATCAAATCAGATTGCGAGCTATCTGTTTTTGGCTGAACGATTCAAAATAATTGTTTAGAAAGTCCTATTCGGGCCCTTATCTCAAATGCCTTCACCTCGATGAGGTCACAAGTGTATTGGATGAGATACATGTCGGTTCATGCGGGGCTCATGCAAGGGGCAGATCATTAGCTCATCAGGCGCTCACACAGGGGTATTGGTGGCCCCATATGTAACACGATGCATAGCAGCTCGTACAAAAATGTTCGACATGCCAAAATTTTTCACCAATCGTCTGGCAACCCTATGAAGAACTCAATCCCATTTCAAGCCCTTGGTCATTCGCACAGTGGGGATTGGATCTCATCGGACCATTACCTCGTGCTCCAGGAAATCTAAGTGGTTGATCGTAGCAACAGATTATTTTACAAAATGGATTGAGATCGAACCACTGGCCACTATCCGGGACATTGATATCTGGCAATTCTTATGGCAGAACATCATCACGAGGTTTGGGATACCAAGAGCACTTATATCTGATAACGGCACGTAATTCGATTGTCGGATGTACAAAGAATTATGTACTTAATACGGAATCGAGGCCTATTATTCCACCCCACTTTATCCTCAGAGTAATAGGCAAGCCGAATCTTCAAAAAAAATCATTTTAAGTGGTATTAAAAAACGGTTGGAGGCATTTAAAGGGTGATGGGCCGAAGAGCTCCCAGCAGTTCTCTAGTCGTACCGAACAATGCCTGACGTATAACAGGCGAAACACCATTCTCCTTTGCCTTCAAGGTGGAAGCCATCATCCTAATAGAGATCGACTTTCCGATAGGAAAGTCTTATTTAGTGGAAAGTGGTATGAACGATGAACTACTCCGAAAGGAACTTGATCTCGCCGAAGAGAAATGTAAGAAGGCAATGTTGCACTTAGCCGTATACCAGCAAGACATAGCTCGGGCCTACAATAAACGAGTGAAGCACTGATGGTATGTGATCGGCGAATTAGTTTTGAAGAAAGTCCTCCCAAATGAGCGAAAATCTGCTGATGGAAAACTTGGGCCAAATTGGGAAGGACCATATCAGATCACTGATCTGGCTGGGGAAGGGGCATACGAAGTTGCCGATCAACGCGAGAATGTTCTCCCGAGGCCTTGGAATGCAATGCACCTAAGGAGATATTATCATTAAACCTTGTAACTACAATGTAATAATGCTCAACTATGAAGCATAATGAATAAACACAAGGTTCCATCATAAACTCCTCATCTTATTAAGTAAGCTTATTACGTTACATCCTCAATTTCATAAAAATAGGGAATAGACAAAATCACAAGATCATGAAACTTATTCCAACAATACTCGATAAATACATATTCCTTCTCGAACCTATCCTCTATACTATTTAATTGAGGTTTTTCTAGGTGTTGGGCCCTTATGCGGTGAAAGAGTTGTTTGACCCTCATTTCAAACTCTATTTGCTTTAGAGCCATCTCTATCTCATCCCTATCAATATAGTTCCAGTATACCAAATCCCTGTTCTTGAAATCCACATATTCCTTAAGTAGATTTTCTATTTCATACTAGGTATCGACATAAGTAGCAAAAATCTCATCTAACGCTTCGTAGGTGGTCATATTATTCTTATGCCAGTGAAGCAGAAGTGAGAGCTGCTATAGGAAGGTGTAAAGCTTTGCCTGAGCAATCGGACTAAGAATATGGCTTCGCGAAAACAATATCACAAGCCCATTGCAGATTCTTCAAGGGAACATCGTCATGAAGAACTTCGAAGCATAGGTGGGAAAAGGCTGCAAGAATGGTTTAGGCCTTGTACTGTTGATAATCAGAAGGGGGAATCGGGGCTTGGTATGAAGGAAAGTGTTGTTTTTAAAAAATCTTGAGTTTTAGTTCCTCAATCTAGTTCGGATTCTGAGGAAAAGAAGGTGCAGCAGGGTCCAGACCAAAAGACGGAGGATAATGAGGTTCATTCACGCATTTCCACTAATCAGATGAAGAAAGCTTTGCTTTCTTGGCCAAGTGTGACGGGCTGAGTTCCAAACCCTCAACTGGATCTAGGGCCTTCCACACTATTTTGGTTGGAAGAGTCAAGGTGTACCATGATGAAAGAAGATTGTCTTCCAAGCAACGAATACGGTCAAATGGTATATAAGGGTATGCCACCGAACTATGAGAGGATGAAAGAACAAAGGTTGGATCATCAAACTCCACGAATCTGTGGTGAATTCACTCCCTTGTTTAGGGCTAGGATGGTTTTGGCCAAGCATCCCAGCAGTGGCAATAGAAGGTGGGATTGCTTTATCCCAAGTTGATATCTCAGAAGAAGAAAAAGAGCCTCCAAGATCCATATGAGCAAGAAGTTGTTCGAGGTCCATATGAATAGATTGTGGCTAGCAAGGTTTGTACTCCGTTATAACTTCCATAACTTGTATAAATGAAGGGAAGCAAGTATAGCTAATTAATGCGGGGGTATTTTCTCAAGACTGGCTGTCCATTTCCACCACCTCTTCATATGTGTAAGGGAGAAGAGGGGTCAAAAAGGCAAGATATTCAACCCTTCATCTGTTCAGTTAGTATAACCAAAAGTTCAGAAGCAAAGACAAGTATAATATTATGCATGCTCTTCACGCATCAAAAGTGCTTTACAAGATGTATGGATGTACATATTATAAAAATAAAATAATAAAAAAAACGGCACAAGACACAAACAAAGTGGCTTCCAAACAAAATCGTTATAGACTGTCCAGCTCGAGAGGGATGGGAATCTCGGGATTCGGCAGAAGAATTTGGGAGTATAACTCAAACGACTCTGCAACCCCCATTGTAGACGCGCCCTTGGGTCTCACTACAGTTCGGACTCAATTTGTGTCGGTTCTTAACCTGATCTCACAATGTGCAATGTGAGATTGATAAATCACCAAAGAGTCCAAATCCGGCAAATCGTTTTTGAAAACAGATTTTTTTGAAAGAAGTGCCAAACATGGACTGCTTTGCCAGATACAGAGTCGCCACCTAAATATTTTACTTTGGGAAATTTAGGAAACCCTGACTCATTGCCTAAGGCCACGTGTCCATCATCACCAAAGTTGCCTCGGCTCGGGAACTTGGGTACGATTGGGGAAGGTCACTTCGTGAGCACCCCCGCTCGCCCGATCCGAAGATCGGCCTCTACTAACCATGATATCTTGTTTTAAAAACATTACGCGTTCTTAATCCGGTTATTAGCCTAGAATTACTATGTTATGCGCACAACAAACAAGTATAGACCAAATTGCCTAAATTGGAACAAAACATTTCATGTTTGTTTTGAAAATGGTTTGCTACTCGCAAGTAGGCTAAAATGTAAGTTTTGCCACCCTCGAGTGGGCTTTTTAGAAAAGATGATTTTGCCACTATCTAGTGGGCTTTAAAACTCACTGTTTTAATGCATTATTCCAATTTAGGTAATTCGACCTCCATTCACAGGCATTCAAGCAGTTATATCACATAAGTAGCTAGCCTCATGGTAATCATGCTATTATGACAACATTCGCACGCATACGGTATGCTAAAGCATAAAAGCTTACCTAGTACTCCAAGCCAAAACAGAAACTAGTCAGTAAGCATATGCATGACCCTAGTTCATGTTAAGATGGCTGATGCAACACATGCAGGGTGCAGCTAGAATAGGCTCGGCTACCCTAAAGATGGCATGTGAAATGCTGCAACTAACAAGTACTCAATTTGGAACTGAAATACAAGTGCAGTTAGCATGATGTGCCGAGCCCGGTGCATGTAAGACAAATGTATGGATGCACGCATGCATAGCATAAGGTATGCTAATTCAAATATGCCCTAGTCTAACCATCATAAGCGGGTAAATAAAAGGGAAGAAAGACGTGGGATTGGAAGACATGCACACACTCACACACACTTATTACAAATACGCCCTCACTCGGAGGGACCGAAAGAATAATACAGTCCGAATAACAAATCAACTATCCTAGCTAATTAATTATTACAGACCCTTAATTAATTAACAAATTAATTACAAAATAAACTAAATGTGAAGCTTAAAGAGACTGCCACAGCTCTGCCTCGGAATGCGCGAATGATGCATACTTGACTCGCCACACTCGGAAACTCGCTGCCATAGCACTGTTGCCTCTGTTTACACTGCCTTGCCCCTCTGAAAATTCTGAAAGTCCCCAGAACTGCTCCTTGAGTGTTGTGGAATGTTACCGGCCAAAAGAATATGCTACCGGCCATGGGAATACTCTCATCGGCTAAATATTGTGCTCTCTGCCAAACATTCTTTGCCGGTCGGCACTCAACACTGCCGGCCGGCCAAATCTTCCTGCTGAAACCTGCAGTTGACAGCAGCAGACGGCAAGCAGTGTATGGCATGGAATTTTCAAGCAAATGTATGCATGGACGCACTCCCTATCATGCAATGAACTCCAAGGAGCATGGCCCTCGACCCTCAGGCCATTAATCACGCATTTCAATGCATGATGGCCCAAAAGCCAAGTGTACAACTTCGATATCAAATGAAATGCAAGCACAAAACACATCAAAGGGCCCCAACCCCTATCATGATTGATCAAGAGGCAAGGGATGCATGCTCAATGAAATGCAACCTAGGCATGGAGACTAAGTATGCAACATGAACATGCAAATGAGCAATGTATACTAGGCACGCAACCTAAACATGTAAGCAAACATGGCATGCAACAACATGCGATGATGGACTTAAACTAACATGGATAGCTCGCAAGCATGCCAAAATCAGTGGCCATGTGATGAAAATGAGGCAACCAAGATGCATGCAAACATGCACAATGCAATGGCCCCGAGTTTAAGGCACAAAACACAACTCCACAAAGGCATTGAAAGGATGAATTATGGCATACAATGGCATATGTTCCAGCACTAAATTATGATGCTCAATGGTCCCGAAACATGCAAATATGCCACCCAATGCATGAAATAGCCTCCGAAACTCAAAACTAGTCCAATGCATTGAACCACAAGTATACAAAGCAAGCATTATTTGATCATGAAGTCTAAAGGCAGAGCCAAGGCAGTCCTAAAACATGCACATTTCCAGTTTAAGGCATGGCCAAAAGATGCTAACATGATGGACTAAAATAGCATGCAACATTGGCTAGCAAACATGGTTTACATGGCATGTATATGAAGCGTATGAGAACTCATCAAACCAGCCAAAAACAGTGAATAAAACATGTCAAAATATGCCTAAATAATCACTGAAATGTAGCCAATGCATGCAAAAATGATGAGCTCCTTTAGAGGGCCATACAAGGGGTTATTAAGCACATACAAGGTAGACATGTAACATGGCAAAACCACCTTTGGAAATGGATTATGACAGCCCTAAACCTCACCAAATTGGCCCTAAAATCAGTCTCGGAAATACGCAAAGAAAGGCCTCTTTGGAAGGCCTTGAATGGGATTTCTCTACACATGCAACATAGACATAAAATATGGCCAAAAGGGCCTCAGACAGAGCCAAGGCAGACCTCAAAACTCACATAATAGGGCCTGGAAAGTGACTTCAAAGCATGCAAGATGGAGCCTCTTTTGAAGGCCAATAAGGCCAACAAACAAATCAAGGAGAGAGGGGGTCACCCCCCTCTAATTTGGGCTCTCAAAATAGCATCTAAGCCACTAAAAATCCACTGGATTTCAGTGGCTAAGAGGCCAAACCAAGCATGCAACAAAAGCTTAGATGCAAGGCTCAAAACAAAAGGCAATCAAGCATACAAGGAAGCATATGACCTCAAATAGAAAAATGCTCTTAAACAAACATCAAGAGGGGCTCAAAATAAGACTTTTTCCAGTTTATATAAAATCTCGAAAATGTTCACAAGTAAGGCTAAAATAGGATGCAAAAATAGCCCTAAAAGAGAGATAAAGCATACAAGGATGTAGGACACCTCAAAAAGAAAAGTGTCCTTAATCAATATTCAAGAGGAGCTCAAAATATGACACTTTTTAGTTTATGAAAAAGTCCAGAAATACTTTCAAGTAAGGCTAATCAATGGAGCAAAAAAATGCAAGTTTAAGGGAAATAGGTGCTTACCCTTCAAGAGCAACAAAGCTGGAGCTTTTGGACCAAGTTGGTGAACCTTCAACCCTTGAAAATCAGTCCCAAAGTGCTGGAATGGATGGTGGAGGTGTGGTGCTAAGGGTTGTAGTGCAAATGGTCCAAGAAAACTAGGGTTTGGAGGCTCAAGTGTAGAGATATAGAGAGAGAGAGAGAGTTGTAAGCCTCTGGAATTTTCAAAACCATGGCAAAGGAGAGGGGAGCCTTCCTTTATAGAGCCAAGAGACTAAAGCTTCTCTTAGAAGCTTCAAACCAAGAGCAAAGATCCTCCATACACGTGTATGGAGGATCCAGTCTGTGCCCTCCAACTGGCACAGCTGGCATCCACTCAATCTGTAGAATACACCGGAAGGTCGTCGGCTAGCAAAATTGGTCGGCCGGATACTTTAACTGGTCGGTCGGCCATCTGTTCTGGTCGGTCGGCAAGAAAAATCTGCTCTGTAGGTCCAACTTCAAACGGGCATAACTTCTTCATATGGACTCCTTTTCAGGTCATTCTTGTGTCAAAATTGAAGCCCCGGAAGTAAGATTTCCAATGGAACCAGCCTTGCATCAAAATTCTAACTGTGCAAAAAGTTATGCTTGTTTTGGTGAAGGCTGCTCAGTTTCGGTCCAACCGGGATGATGCCCAACTTCAACCAATCATATCTCCGCCCTCCGGACTCGGATTTAAGAGATTCTTGAATGAAAAATGAAGCCCCGGAAGTCTTCTTTCCAACGGTGGTGGCCTCATAGCTTAAATCCAAGTGTATAGACAGATAAGCTTGATTTAGCAACGACTGCTCGTCCCTCTCTTAGCGATTCTTGCCTATCTTCTTCTTCAACTTGGTTTCTTCTCTCTTCCCCTCCTTTCTTCAACTTCAAACCCCTGAGCAAGGTGTTTTGAAAGATTTTTCAAAAATTTCATCTCTCTTTCATTCATTTTCACTTTGTCCTTGCTCAGTTTACCGAAAAGCGCAACGTTTGACAACATGTGAGCCTCAGAACATCACAGAAATTTTATTTCAAAAATGTTTTGAAAGAGAGGGTTTTAAGGTCTAAAAGCCATTCAAAATAGCTTTGGTCCAAAATGGGGTGTGATGTTAAGATTTGTCTCTCTCCTTGCCGAAGAAATTGAACCTTTGCCCTGCACATCTTTTACCATCAAGTAAACCATCAGTAACGCCCAAGTCTTAAGGGCGGTCAAAAATGGGGTGTCTACACCCATCCATTTCATTGCCAATCTCCATCCTTCTCGAAAAAAGAAGTTCTCTAGTTTGTTTATCTAGTCGGCATAAACGACGTTTGCTTCGTTCCAGGTGGCCTCAACACTCGTCTTCAGCTCTACCTCATATTGACCTTTTATTGTTTCCATGGTGATCCTCAAAGCCTCATAATCCGACCTTAATTTATGAACCTGACGAGTTACCGCTTCAACGTTTTCTTTGGCCAACATTTGGCCTAATTCGGCCGTTGTGATTATGTTCTCAGCTCGTGCCAACTCCTCCTTAGAATGCTCTCTCTCGGCCAACATTTGTTTTCTTTCATCGGTAATAAGTCTTCTTTCTTCTTTGATCTTACGCCTCTCTTCGTCTTGCCGATCCTTTTCCTGGGTTAACTGAACCCCTACCTCCATGAATTAGTTGACAACCTGCATCGTCATACTCATTAGAACTATAACAAACAACCAAAATAAAAAATGAGCTTACCATTACTAAATTCTAAATTCCTTGACCCAGAATCTGCTGGTTAGATTATCTCTTCAAACGTCGAATATCTTTCAAAATACGCATACCTCGCGCCATAGCGAGGACAACCCCAGCATCAGTAAATACAGAATCACGCGTATTCAAGGAACCTATCATTGTTTGAAAAATATACTTAATCGGTCCCACCACGATGTTTTTCGCACGTTCTTTGCTTGCCTGAACGCATTGACGACTTGATGACGGTCCTGTCCCACCAGGTGGATGATAAGTCGATCTACGTAAACCTCGATCACCGGTGTCCCGACTTGTCCTCTAAACAACTTCAGATTGTCTGGTCAGTGATCGCCGAGTAGACATATCGGGTGCCGAAGACTTTGACGACCCAGTCGATAAAAGGATCGCCTCTGGCCGACAAATTTCTCCTTGGTCTACTTCTCCTAATAACAAGGAAGGCAATGGTCCTACCTCTTGAGCTTCGTCAGGGGCCACGGGAGCAAGATCGAACACAGGAGGCACGACTACTCATGGCAGAAATTGGTCAATCAACACTTCGGCCAATCACGAGATGACGACAGAACACCTCAAAACTGCTTGCACTGCTTGCAATGCTTGCAAATTTACACCCCATGACTCATTTTGCCGATCTGTATTTGTAGTACAATGATCTGTATAAAAAAATTTAAAAAAAAAAAAAAAAGAATGGTCAATACGGCACCATAGAAATGATAGTTACAAAGTCATGAAAATTATTACGGCTCACCAACGCCCAACCTTCGGGGTACAGTTGCGGTACCCTCAGCAAAAAGAGGGGAGGCAAATTCCCAATTCCCAGAGACCATGACCACATCCTCTGATTCTACATCGAAGGTCTCTAGGAGCACCCGAACAAGTGATCTGTCTCGATCACGATGCTTCGACACAAGAAAGAATGCCCCCAAGGGAGCTTGATACAGACTATAACAATACTATAACTCTCTCAGACCCAAATCCAAGCTTGACATGTTGTTTAGAGCGAGCATTGTATTTATAATCTTAAAAACGTTCATTGTCAACAAAAAATGCGGGACTCAATAATGAGAAAGGATCTCGTGAAGTTGGGGATAGAGGGGAAACCTAACCCCGCCATCTATTATAGAAGATACTAACCACGGAACCCTCTCATCACTGGGGAATAAGAAATTATCATCCGGATGAAGCGGTTCTATATTCACGCTAACTGGAATATCGCGAGTAGATCAAAAATGGGATATTGTAGACACCCCATTTTTGACCGACCTTAAGACTCAGACGTCATCGATTGAGCGCTCGGTGATTGCACATGTTGTGCTCGTTTCGAGGTTTCGGAGTTTCGGCTGAGTGCCTTGGCTCCGGGCCTCTGAACTCTTTGTGTTTCGGCTTGGTTTGCGGACCAAGCCTTGTTTTCCTTGCCTGAGGGAAGGAGAGGTCTTGTAAACCCCTTCTTGTGGTCGTAGACCACTTTTCTCGCTCAGAGACTAGTTTCCGATTTTCGGAGCCTTCGGTCGCGCGCCTTGTCTCGGGACCGCTTAATGTTCTCCGTTTGGCGTGATTTTTGAACCACACCTTGTTTCCTTGGCCTAGAGGGCCACTCTGGTTTGGGAGACCACTTTTTGTGGTCGTAAACCACTTTTGGTGCTTGTCAGCTAGTTTTCGAGGCTCCCAGCTGTGCGCTTTGCCTCCTGAACTTTCGTCTTGCATCCATTTTGGTTTGTTTTTGGTACAAACCTTGTTTTCCTTGTTTGGAAGGTGGTACAAGGGTGGGAGACCAGTTTTTCTCCCTGCAAACCACTTTTCCTCCTGCCAGCTAGTTTTTTGGTCTGACAACTGGTCTCCTTGGTCTTTAGGCCATCTTTTTTGGTCGGCCACAACACCTTTTGCTTGTTTTCATGCTGCTGACCATCTCTCACCATGGCCGACCAGTTGTCTTTTTGGGAGACCACTTAAAGTAGCTGGCCGACCACTTCAAGTGTATGGAGGGATGGCCTTAAGCCTTAGCTTCTTGCCACCTTTTTGGAGATATTTTGGGCCAGCTGGCACAGCTGGAGAGCACAAGAACCATCCTCCATACACGTGTATGGAGGGATGGCCTTAAGCCTTAGCTTCTTCAAGAAGCTTGTGCTTTTGCTCTCTATAAGAGGGAGGCTACTCCTCCCTCCTCTAGGTTCAGAAATTTGTGGTTTAAGTGATAGATACACCTTTATCTCTATATCTCTCTTTGCTTCATTTTTGTGCCTTAAAGGCTCATTTTGTCTCACTTTTGTACACAAACACACACTCAAACACCATCCCTTTGTTGCTGAGGTGCTTAGGAGTTGTTTTTAGAGTTCTTGGATTGGTTTGAGTTTAAACAAGTTGCTGGAGTTACAGCTTTGAAGGTGGTATTCAAGGGTGAGCTTTTAACCTTTTAAACCCCCATTTTTGCTTAAGCTTTTAGGCCTACTTGCATGCTATTTTAAGCTTAAATCTTAACTACAAAAGTTCTGAATTTTGGTGCTTAAGATCTTTGTTTAAGGTCACTTTTGTGTTTGGGGTTGTTTACCCCCTCTTAGGCCTTGTTTAGCCTTGCTTTTGTGCCTTCTTTGTGAGCTTTTGGGACCACCTTGCTTTGACCTTCTCACCACTGAAATCCAAAGGAATTTCAGTGGTGGAAGTGGTGTTTTGAGGTCCCAAAAAGAGAGGGTCATCCCCTCTCCTTGTGTCTTCAATACTTGTCTTGAATGCCTCATGTGTGAGCATGTTTGTTAAGTTTATGTTGGCCATATCTTAGCATGTATTTGGGGTTATTTTGCTGTGGCATGCCACTATTTTTACTTGGTTTAGTCACTTCATGCATGCCTAATACACTTGTAGTGTAAATCTCACAAACTAGTCTTGTATGCTTCATGAAGTAGCATGTCATTCTAGCTTGCCTTGAGTCCATTTCAGCATGTTTTTGGTGATGTTTTGCCATGTCATACCTCTGTTAGGGTTTGGTTTGGTCACCTCTTACATGCTCCATGCACTTGTAGTGCATTTCCATGAATTAGCCTAACATGCATCATGCTTTAACATGTCATTCTAGCATGCTTTAGGCTTAACTTAAAGACGCTTTTGTCTATGTTTTAGCATGCTCTAGCTCTGATTTTGGTTGTTTTGGCCATGCATGACTTGCTTTGTATAGCTATAGTGCATTCTAGCTTGTTAGCTTTATGTGTCAAGTCCACTAGCATGCTTTACTTGGCCTATTTGAATGATTTGGCATCATTTCATATGTGATTTCAGTCCATGTTTCATTCTCATGCACTTGCATTTATCACTCATTCAATGCATTGGAGGGTTTCCCCCTTTATGCCTTAACATGAATCATTGCATATGCCTTCATGCCTTAGTTTACGAGCCATCATTTCAATGTGTTTTTGGGGTTATCTTGCCATGATATAACTCTGATTTTTGTTGGTTAAGTCATCCCATGCTTGGTCTTAATAGGTGTAGTGTAATCCACCTTATTTGCTTTGTATGCATTATGCCTTATGCCCTTCATGCTAGCTTGTTTTGGCTTCCTTCCATGCTTGTTTTAGTATCATTTTGACATGTTCTAGGACTATTTTGGATTGCCTTTGCCATATCCTTCATACTTTGTATAGCTGTAGTGCAATTGGCCTTGCCAGCTTTGTGTTTTGTTGACTCATGCATGCTATCTTTGAGCTTTTTTTAGATGATTTGGCATCATTTAATACTTCATTTTAGAGCTTATAGCATTGCCATGTTCCCACTTCTTTCATGCTTTGAATGCCTTTAAGTGTTGTACATTATTGCCTTACTTATGGCCTAGCATGTATGCCATCTTGCCTAGGTCTTTGAGCCTCCATCTTAGCATATTTTGGTCATTGTTTTGACCTATTTCAGCTCTGTCCATGGTTGGTTCATGCACTTGTGCCATATATTGCATGCCCCCTTTGTAGCCCTCTTTACTAGCTTCATGCTTTAAGGACCTTTGCATGCTATGCTTGTGTTGTTTGAATGATTTGGCATCATTTCATACCTTATTTTAGTGCATTTAGTGTTGTTACACATCCACATTTATCACTCCTTGAGCCCTCTTGAGAGTTGTGCTCTTCGGCCTTGTTGGTTGGCCAATGCATTGTGCATGCATGCCTTGTCTTTTGGTGCCTTTGTTTTGGTGTTATGGCCACTAATTTGGGCATGGCTGAGGTCTATCCATTTTGGTTTAAAACCATTGAGCATTGTGTATTCCATGTAGTTCATCGCATTGTGTATGCCATGTTGTTTCATTACCTTTTTGTATACCATGTTCATTGCATTGCATATGCTAGTTGTCATTTAGCATTGTGTATGCTAGTTGTTGTTCTTAGCATTGTGCATTGTGCATGCCATTAGCCTTGTTAGGTTATTCATGTTGCATTGCATGTTTGCATGCTTGTCCCTTGCATGTTATTCACATGCTTGTTTCATTGTATTACATGTTTGCATGCTCTAGTTGCATTGCATGTTTGCATGCTTGAGTCGCATTGTGTATGCCATGCTTGTGCTGCATTTTGTTTGGAATAGGTGTTAGTCCAAACATGAGAAACGAGGGACGTTTCATACTTAAAGTGATGAAACGTGCCTCAATTTTCAGTCGCCGACGCTCTTGATCTAGCATGATAGAGTTTTAGGCCTTATGTGTTTATTTGTGCATTCATTTTCATACTGAATTGTGCAACTTCGCCTCTCGGCCATCATGCATCGAAATACGCGATTGGTGGCCCGAGGGTCGAGAACCACACCCCCTTGAGCTTATGAAATGATAGGGAGGTTGGTTATGCACACATACGTTGCAAATACATTGCCATGCCCTTTCTTGCTCTCTGTTGCGGCAAAGTGGAAGAATGCAACAACAACTGGTCGGCCAGCCAGAAAAACTAGCTGGCCGACCACTTTTTTTGGTTTACAGAAGCAAAAAGTGGTCGGCAGGTGGCTGTAGACACCAACAACTGGTCGGCCACCCTCCCACAGGTCCCCAAGATGTGTTAGAAGCTATCTGGAGCTTAGTGCAAGTTTCTGAGAACAGTTGCAAACAGAGGCAAATCGGGGCATCGCGTTGGATTTCCGAACGAAGCGACCAAGCATGCATGAACTCCTCGCCTCGAGGCTCCTGCTTTATTGCTTTCCTTAGCTGCCATGCTTAGATAGCTAGCTTATGCTTTGTTTTATACTTTAATAGTTAATGCGTTTAGCTATTTCAATTTGTTTGGTAATAATTAGTTAACTAGGATTAGTTAATTAGTTTGTTTTGTAATAATTAGTTTAATTAGCTTAGATTAGCTAGTTAGCTTTTCATTCGAACCCTCCGTCGAGAGGGCGCAATGTTGTAATAGGTGTGCGTGTGTGTGATGCATGTCTTCCAACCCCCATTTCTTTCTCCCTTTTACTTAACCGCTTACGATAGTTAGTTTTAGGGCATATTTCGATTAGCATACCTTATGCTTTGCATGTGTGCATCCATTCATCTGTTTTGCATACACCGGGCTCGGCGCATCATACTAACTGCATTGTATTTCGATTCCAATTTGAATACATGTACCAAGTTGCATTTCACATGCCATCTTCAAATAGCCGAGCCTATTCTAGTTGCATTCTCGCATGTGTTGCATTAGCCATCTTAACATGAACTAGGATCATGCATGATTTCTAACTAGTTCTTTGTTTTGGCTCGGAGTACACTGTGAGTGTTTACGCTTTAGCATACTGCATGTGTGCTATTGACTGCCATGTTAAGCATGCTTGCCATGAGGCTAACTGCTTATTTGATATAACTGCCTGAATGCCTGTGGGTGAAGGTTGGATTACTTGAATTTGAACAATTCATCAAAATCCTCGTTTTAGCCTACTTACAAGTAGCAAACTTCAAACCATTTTCAACAAAACGAACATGCAATGTTTTGTTCCAAATTAGGCAATCTAGTCTATACTTGTTTGCTGTGCGCATCCCATAGTAATTCTAGGTTAAATAAACGGAATAAGAACACATGTGTTTTCAAAAACAAAATATCATGCTTAGTAAAGGCCGATCTTTTGATCGGACGAGCGGGGGTGCTCATTGCATGACCTTCCCCTCTCGTACCCAAGTTCCCGAGCCGAGGCAACTTTGGTGATGACGGACACGTGGCCTTCGGCACGAGTCAGGGTTTTCTAAATTCCCCCAAAAATAAAATATTTAGGTGGCGACTCTGTATCTGGCAAAGCAGTCCATGTTTGGCACTTCTTTATTAAAATTAGTTTTCCAAAACGATTTTCCGAATTTGGACTCTTTGGTGATTTATCAATCTTACATCGCACATTGTGAGATTAGATTCAGAACCGTGACATGAGTCCGAACTTGTAGTAGCTAGAGAGCAAACAAATTTCGCGCCTTCGCGCGTGGAGCTTGGGAGTCCTCGGGCACGTCTACAGATATACCTTCAGAACCACTAAGTAAATATGCATACTTCCCCATCTCAACACAAATCTCTGGTAAAACTAACGCAATATTAAAAACAAAAAAGGGGGGATACACAAACACTTACGATTTAGAAAATGAATTGAACAGCAGAAAGGGGGACAGGTGGCAAAGATATGATGCCGATCTCTTGCTTTGCGCAAGGAACAGATCCATGAGGATCCTCTTTTGAAACCTATTCGAGGGATAGTACATCGGCTAAACGTTACGCCGATCTCTTACTTTGCGTAAGGAACGGATCCATGAGGATCCTCTCTTGAAACCTATCCAAGGGATAGTACATCGGGTAGACGTTACGTCAATCTCTTGTTTTGCGTAAGGAACGGATTCGTGAGGATCCTCTCTTGAAACCTATCCAAGGGATAGTACATCGGCTAGACGTTACGCCGATCTCTTGTTTTGTGCAAGGAATGGATCCATGAGGATCCTCTCTTGAAGCCTATCCGAGGGATAGTACATCGGCTAGACGTTACGCTGATCTCTTGCTTTGTGCGAGGAATGGATCTATGAGGATCCTCTCTTGAAACTACATCGGCTAGACATTATGCCGTTCTCTTGCTTTGTGTAAGGAACGAATCCATGAGGATCCTCTCTTGAAACCTATCCAAGGGATAGTACATTGGCTAGATATTACGCCAATCTCTTACTTTGTGCAAGGAACAGATCCATGAGGATCCTCTCTTGAAACCTATCTGAGAAATAGTACATCGGCTAGACGTTATTGTCCCTGTCCCGTGTTATGCTAATTGATCTTAATTATGATTGTGATTATATGCTTGATATGATTGTGAGTGATATGTACATGATCATATATGTTTTTGAATTTCTATCTATTCACCGTAGGAAAATCTGTTTGATTTCCTGCTTTAGAATTTTAATTGAAGGCCGTAGAGACGTTAGAAACTAAAATTGGAGCCTACGGTGAGATTTAATTGAAAATTGATTCGAATCGAATTAATTAGATTAAATTGTGTTCAATTAACTACTGTTAATGAAACTTGATTAAGGGTGTGTATATAAAAGGGGGCCAAACACACTTAATGTGATAACCCTGCTCCGTATTATGCTAATTAATCTTAATTACAAATGTGATTATGTGTTTGATATGATTTTGTATGCCGTTTATATGAATATATGTGGTTTTGAATTTCTATCTGTTCACCGTAGGAAAATCTGTTTGATTATCTGCTTTAGAATTTAAATTGAAGGCCTTATCCGCCACAGAAACCGAAATTGACTACGCCATTGTGATTGGCGTAATTTTTAGAGCCTACGGTGAAATTTAATTGAAAATTGATTCGGATCAAATTAAATAGATTAAATTGATGGTATAGTGCTCAATTAATTAGTAATAATAAAATATGATTGAGAGAGAGCCTATAAAAGGGGTCATTTTCACTCAATACCTCTCTTTGTATTCAATTTGGCTGAGATTACTCTAAGGAAAGAGAGAGAGAGAGGGTCAGCTAGAGAGGGAAAGAGGAAGAATTGTGCAATTTTGGCTCAAGGCTTGAGAATTGGAAGTTGAACTCAAAGAACTTGAGTGTTTGAAGCTCCTAGGTGAGTAATCAACCCTTAATTCATGAGTTTGAGTTGTGATTTTGTGAATTGAAGATTAAATGGTAAGTTAGATCATGAATTGAGTTGATTAAGTTGAGATTGAAGTCCATGCGTTCATGCATGTAGAGAATTGCTATGAAATTACATAATCTAGCATGTAATATGTGAATTATGAAAGATTGAGCATTGAAGCACACATGCAAGCATGGTTTTGTTGAGTTTCATGGATATAAGCATCATTGGTGCTATTTGAAATGGAATTGGGGTCAAAGACTAACATGCATATTGAATTGATTAAGATATGAATTTGGTATGAGGTTTGAATGCATGAGTTTTGATCATACAAAAGAAATGAGGGTTATTTGAGAATTATATGATGATTTGGAACAATTTGGTGTCATACTCTTATATTCTCATGTAATATAATGTGTTTACATGTTTTTTAACCGAAATCATGAGTTTGGAACCTTTGAACATCAAAATTGAACTTCAAGAACAGTTTTGGAAAACCTAGAATTTGGCATGTCCGCTCGAGCGGGGAAAGCGCCGCTCGAGCGTCAAATGTGAGCTCCTAGAACTTTTTGCAGACATGAATGTCCGCTCGAGCGGGGAGATTCACACTCGAGCGGGGAGCCATGTAGTGTGACTTTCAGCTCGAGCATCTGAATTCACGCTCGAGCGTAAAAATGAGGCAACCAGTACTTTTGCAGACCATGAGGGTCCGCTCAAGAGGCGGAACCCACGCTCGAGCGGGGACCCCTGTTTCAGAAATTTTGTGAAGGTGTTCTGTGTTTCATTTTCCGTTCTCTTTCATTTCTAAGCACTCTTAGGCATGCATTGAGCATCACAAATGAGTTAAAAGAATAAGAAAGAAGCCTAAGAGGGATGTATGAATTAAGAACGGATTGAATTGTTTGTGACCCATTGTGTTCATAAAATGTGTAGGGTCGAGCTCCAGGGCAAATCCGCCGGCAGAACACTGTGAGTAATATCTTAATAAAGATATTTTGAAGTATGTTATTTGTCCAATTACTTATTTCCCTATAAGTCTTATATGTTTGTTAATTTGAATTGTGGACAAATGTTTGCTATGCCATATGGTTGGGCCTAAGGCCGTCTACCATGAATGAAAGAATGAATGGGCCAAAGGCCGTCTGACACGAATGATAGTCTGACAGGAATGATAGTTTGACATATGAATGATTGGGCCAAAGGCCGTCTGACATGAATGATAGTCTGACACGAATGATAGTCTGACATATGAATGATTGGGCCAAAGGCCGTCTGACACGAATGATAGTCTGACATGAATGATAGTCTGACATATGAATGATTGGGCCGAAGGCCGTCTGACATGAATGATAGTCAGATATGAACGAGTGGGCCGAAGGCCATCGGATATGAACGATTGGGCCGAAGGCTATCGGATCTGAACGATTGGGCCAAAGGCCGTCGGGTATGAGTTAATTGGGCCCGAGGCCATTTGATATGCCTAGAACTTTAGACGATTGATACATTAAATAGAAACATGAATTGGGCCCAAGACCGTCTGATGTAACTGTTTCAAAGATTGTTCATGTATCTTCCTTAATTAATATTATTCACTGGGCTTTCACTCACGCTCATTCATGTCTATGTAGGTGAGCTAAGGAACGTCCAAACCCAGCCTCGGTGAAATATGTGAGAAACAGTCAAGGTTTTGAAGAGTCAGCCCATACGTCTCACGCACGAGACTTGTTTTCGCCCTTTGGCTATTTTGTTATATTTTGTTATGTTGGCGAGAATGTTGGATTACCTTTGTATATAAGCTTTGGTTAGGTTGACCAAGACTTGAATGATCCTGAGTATGTACAGAACTTTGTGTTGTTATCCCTTTGATGTGAGTTATTAACAGATATGTATATATGGACTGTTATGATGCGCCACGTAAGCACAGTTCTATGGACAAAAGTTTTAAATTTGCTTCCGTTTGGCCCCTCTCAACCCTGTTAAAATATATCTTATTTGGTTTAAGGCCGTAGGTAATCTCGTGATTACTGGCCAGTTATGTCCTTAACCCATGGGGCGGGTTCGGGTCATGACAGAGTGGTATCAAAGCACGAGTTAATAACTTACACATTTGTCCAAATGAGCAATAAGCATCTAGAAAAGATCTAGGATGCATTCATGTGATAAGTATGAATCTGAAAGCATCGAGAATACGCTTAAATGTTTTAATGTGAACGATTATGTGTTATAAATTATGATTTGCTTGCATTGCAAATTATTTGAATATGTATGCTCTTTAGTATATGTATACCTGTGAATCTTTTGTATAAAGTATAATGCAAGTCTAATCGGATGGTGAGAACAAGAGGTGATGAGATAGAGGAGTCCTCTACTGCCAGAATGGATAGGATGGAAAGATTGATTCAGGAAATGGCAGAAACATTGAGGCAACAACAACAGTTGCATCAACCACAACCTCCACCTCCGGCACCACCCGTGCCAGACTTACAGAACGATGACCGGATAATAGCGCTCACCAAAGAGTTTAATAAAATGAAACCGCCACAGTTTCATGGGGGATTAGATCCATTAAAGGCCGAAGCATGGGTTCTCGACATTGAAAAGCTGTTTGAGGTGTTTCCTTGTTCAGAGACACAGAAAGTACTTTTAGCCACCTTTATGCTAGAAGATGAAGCAAGAAGATAGTGGATGTTAATGCGTGAGAATCATAAAGACATTGGCTGGGCAAAATTCCTGGAAGTCTTCTATGATAAGTACTTCCCTCAGTGTGTCCGTGAGAGGAAAGTATCAGAGTTCATGGAACTTAAACAAGACAACATCACAGTAGCTGAGTATGAGGCCAAATTCACTGAATTGGCCAGGTTTGCACCACATGTGATCGATACTGACTACAAGAAAGCGAGACATTTTGAAGGGGGGCTTCGAAGTGACATTCTAGAAAGGGTAAATGTCCTGAAGCTGGAAACCTATATTGGGGTGCTGGACCAGGCCATAATGTCAGAAGCTAACATAGCTAGACAGACTAAACCAACGATAGACTGGAAAGGTAGTAAGAGACAAGGCTTCTTTTCGAAGAAGAAATTTTTGAAGAAGCGGAATACAGGCTCCTCGAGTACTTCTAATTCTTCCCGAGATACATCCCCAATGTGTAATATTTGTAGTAAAAGGCATCGTGGGGTTTGTTACCGTGTGTCAGGAGCCTGTTTTAAATGTGGTAAACAAGGGCATATGGCTAGAGATTGTAATCAGAATAGTGGAAAATTAGCTGCTAGCTCAACTGCATCAATTCCAAAACCAGGAAATACTATGAGATCTACTGCCACTGGAGATACCGTGAGGCAAGGGAGAGTTTTCATGCTTATTCCGGGCGATACACGGAATGCTAACGCAGTTGTCTCAGGTACTATTTCTATATGTAATCAGGATGCTTTTGTGTTAATTGATTCCGGATCAACACACTCTTTCGTAACATGTGCATTTGCATCTAGATTGAGTAGACCTCTAGAATTATTGCCATATCTGCTATGTATATCCACTCCATCCGGGGAATCTGTATTGTGTGAATCTATATATTGTTTTTGTGACATGTGAATTGGGAATGCTATTCTGTATGTGGATTTGTTACCTTTGAACTTTAGGCACTTTGATATAATTCTGGGCATGGATTGGTTAACTAAATATTGTGCCACCATTGATTGTGTGACAAAACGGGTTGTGTTTAGACCACCAGAACAGGAAGAAATTGTGTTTGTGGGTAACGGGGTAGTACCTCCACCTTATTTAATATATGCAATGAAGGCACGTAAACTGATCAGGAAATGGTGCCAGGGTTATTTGTATTATGTGTTGTCTGAACAATCTGTGAATGTTGAATTGAACAGTATCCCTATTATTAGAGAATTTCCAGATGTGTTTCCAAATGAATTACCAGGGGAATTGGTGGACAGGGAGATAGAGTTTACTATTGAAATTATGCTAGGCACCCAGCCTATTTCTAAAACTCCCTACAGAATGGCTACTGCTGAAATGAAAGAACTAAAAGAACAGTTGTAAGACCTGCTTGACAAAGGGTTTATCCGACCTAGCACTTCACCATGGGGTGCACCAGTGTTGTTTGTGAAAAAGAAAGATGGAACCTTGCGTTTGTGTATCGACTATCGAGAACTGAACAAGGTAACAATAAAGAATAAATATCCCCTACCTCGTATTGATGACCTATTTGACCAATTGCAGGGATCACAAGTGTTTTCCAAAATTGATTTGAGGTTCGGGTATCATCAGTTGAAAGTGAAAGCAGAAGATGTTGAGAAAACCGCGTTTCGAACAAGGTATGGCCATTATGAATTTCTTGTTATGCCATTTGGGATAACTAATGCTCCGGCAGCGTTTATGGACTTAATGAACCGAATTTTTAAAACCTACCTTGATGAATTTGTTGTGGTTTTTATCGATGACATTTTGATATACTCCAAGAATAGACTTGAACATGAACATCATTTGAGGACTGTCCTGCAAATACTTAGAGAAAAGAAATTATTTGCTAAGCTAAAGAAATGTGAGCTTTGGTTAGATGAAGTTATTTTCTTAGGGCATGTTATCAACAAAGAGGGGATTTCAGTGGACCCACAGAAAATAGAGGCAATTGTGAATTGGCCTACATCGACAAATGTAACGGAGGTCCGCAGTTTCATTGGCTTAGCCGAATATTACAGGAGGTTTGTGAAAGACTTTTCGAGGATAGTTGTACCTCTTACCCAACTGACACACAAAGGGCAACCATTTGAACGAAATGATGAAAGAGAATCTGCCTTTCATGAACTGAAAGCGAGACTGGCCACTGCACCAGTATTGACATTGCCCACAAGTACGGAAAACTTTGTAATTTTCAGTGATGCATCTTATAAAGGTTTGGGTTGTGTACTAATGCAGAATGGAAGGGTAATTGCCTATGCCTCTCGGCAGTTCAGGCCACATGAGAAGAACTACCCAACACATGATTTAGAATTGGTCGCAGTTGTTTTTGCTTTGAAAATCTGGCGGCACTATTTGTATAGGGCGAAGTGTGAAGTCTACACAGATCACAAAAGTTTGAAATACTTCTTTACACAGAAAGAGTTAAATATGCGACAAAGAAGATGGCTCGAATTGATAAAAGACTATGACCTTGAGATATAGTATCACCCTGGGAAAGCCAATACAGTTGCTAATGCTTTGAGTAGGAAATCGATGGGGAGTTTGGCTTGTTTACTCACTAAACAGAAGGAGATCTTGCAAGATTTTGAGAAGTTCGAGATAGAAGTGGTATCGTGTGAACAAGGTGGATTGATAGCCACCATTTCAGTTGAACCAACGATAATCTCTGAAATTAAACATAGGCAAAAAGAGGATGAATTCCTCAAGAAAGTGATCGATGAATTTGAGACAAGTCCGAAGGCAGAATTCAGCCTTGAAAATGAAGTGGTGAGATTTTGAAACCGAATGTGTGTCCCAGATGTTCCAGAACTAAAGAAGAGAATTCTAGATGAAGCCTATAAATCAGCGTCTGTTATGCATCCGGGTAATAACAAAATGTATCGAGATTTGAAACAAAGCTATTGGTGGCCTAAAATGAAGAAAGAAATTGCAGAGTATGTGTCCAAATGTCTTCAATGGCAGCAAGTAAAAGCTGAACATCAGAAATCGGGCGGTCTGCTTCAGCCTCTCCCTATTCCTGAATGGAAGTGGGAGCATGTGACTATGGACTTTGTTGTTGGTCTACCCCGAACTCCTTGAGGTATGGATTCTATTTGGGTTGTAGTTGATAGACTGACTAAGTCTGCACATTTTCTGCCTGTTAGAACTACATTTGATGCTTATAGACTGGCTACTATATATGTTGATGAGATTGTCCGTTTACACGGAGTCCCGGTATCCATTGTTTTGGACAGAGATCCGAAATTTGTATCTAGATTGTGGAAGAGTTTGCAGAAAGCTATGGGGATAGAACTGAGGTTTAGTACTGCATTCACCCACAGATAGATGGGCAATCAGAACGGACCATACAGACTTTGGAAGATATGCTTCGGATGTGTGCCTTAGATTTCCAAGGGAGTTGGGTAGATTATTTGCCACTGTCAGAGTTTGCATACAATAACAGCTTCCACTCCAGCATCAATATGGCACCATACGAGGCTTTGTATGGTAGATGGTGTAGATCACCAAATTGTTGGACAGAAGTCGAGGATAGGGCCTTGCTTGGGCCTGAACTTGTGCAAGACACTTCTGAAAAGATCAAGATTATTTAGCAAAGGCTCAAGACAGCCCAGAGTCGGCAAAAGAATTATGCAGATGTTCAAAGAAGACCTCTTAAGTATGAGGTTGGTGACCATGTGTTTATCCGTGTGACTCCGATGAAAGGCCAAGTCAGGTTTGGGAAGAAGGGTAAGTTGTCGCCCCGTTACATTAGGCCTTTTCAAATTCTGGAAAGACTCGGTCCAGTTGCTTATCGAGTCGTTTTGCCACCAGGATTTGAACAAATCCATAATGTGTTTCATGTATCAATGTTGAGGGGTTATCTTCGAGATCTGTTTCATGTGATTGATTATCACTGGGTGGCTCTTGATGAGAATATGGAGTACGCCGAATGGCCGAAACGAATCATTGACCGGCAAGTGAAACAATTGAGAAGCAAGTCCATCCCAATGGTGAAAGTGGAATGGAAAGAATACTATCGGACGGATGCCACATGGGAAAAAGAGGATGAAATGCGACTACGCTATCCATATTTGTTCTGCGACGAAGGTAAAATAAGTTTGGAGGACCAAACTTCCTAAAGGGGGGAAGACTGTGATAACCTTGCTCCGTATTATGCTAATTAATCTTAATTACAAATGTGATTATGTGTTTGATATGATTTTATATGCCGTTTATATGAATATATGTGGTTTTGAATTTCTATCTGTTCACCGTAGGAAAATCTATTTGATTATCTGCTTTAGAATTTAAATTGAAGGCCTTATCCGCCACAGAAACCGAAATTGACTACGCCATTGTGATTGGCGTAATTTTTAGAGCCTACGGTGAAATTTAATTGAAAATTGATTCGGATCAAATTAAATAGATTAAATTGATGGTATAGTGCTCAATTAATTAGTAATAATAAAATATGATTGAGAGAGAGCCTATAAAAGGGGTCATTTTCACTCAATACCTCTCTTTGTATTCAATTTGGCTGAGATTACTCTAAGGAAAGAGAGAGAGAGGGTCGACTAGAGAGGGAAAGAGGAAGAATTGTGCAATTTTGGCTCAAGGCTTGAGAATTGGAAGTTGAACTCAAAGAACATGAGTGTTTGAAGCTCCTAGGTGAGTAATCAACCCTTAATTTATGAGTTTGAGTTGTGATTTTGTGAATTGAAGATTAAATGGTAAGTTAGATCATGAATTGAGTTGATTAAGTTGAGATTGAAGTCCATGCGTTCATGCATGTAGAGAATTGCTATGAAATTACATAATCTAGCATGTAATATGTGAATTATGAAAGATTGAGCATTGAAGCACACATGCAAGCATGGTTTTGTTGAGTTTCATGGATATAAACATCATTGGTGCTATTTGAAATGGAATTGGGGTCAAAGACTAACATGCATGTTGAATTGATTGAGATATGAATTTGCTATGAGGTTTGAATACATGAGTTTTGATCATACAAAAGAAATGAGGGTTATTTGAGAATTATATGATGATTTGGAACAATTTGGTGTCATACTCTTATATTCTCATGTAATATAATGTGTTTACATGTTTTTGAACCGAAATCATGAGTTTGGAACCTTTGAACATCAAAATTGAACTTCAAGAACAGTTTTGGAAAACCCAGAATTTGGCATGTCCGCTCGAGCGGGGAAAGCGCCGCTCGAGTGTGAAATGTGAGCTCCCAGAACTTTTTGCAGACATGGATGTCCGCTCGAGCGGGGAGCCATGTAGTGTGACCTTCAGCTCGAGCGTCCAAATTCACGCTCGAGCGTAAAAATGAGGCAACCAGTACTTTTGCAGACCATGAGGGTCTGCTTGAGCAGCGGAACCCACGCTCCAGCGGGGACCCCTGTTTCAGAAATTTTGTGAAGGTGTTCTGTGTTTCATTTTCCGTTCTCTTTCATTTCTAAGCACTCTTAGGCATGCATTGAGCATCATAAATGAGTTAAAAGAATAAGAAAGAAGCCTAAAAGGGATGTATGAATTAAGAACGGATTGAATTGTTTGTAACCCATTGTGTTCATGAAATGTGTAGGGTCGAGCTCCAGGGCAAATCCGCTGGCAGAACACTTTGAGTAATATCTTAATAAAGATATTTTGAAGTATGTTATTTGTCCAATTACTTATTTCCCTATAAGTCTTATAAGTTTGTTAATTTGAATTGTGGGCAAATGTTTGCTATGCCATATGGTTAGACCTAAGGCCGTTTGCCATGAATGAAAGAATTAATGGGCCAAAGGCCGTCTAACACGAATGATAGTTTGACATATGAATGATTGGGCCAAAGGCCGTCTGACACAAATGATAGTCTGACATGAATGATAGTCTAACATATGAATGATTGGGTCAAAGGCCGTCTGACATGAATGATAGTCTGACATATGAATGATTGGGCCAAAGGCCGTCTGACATGAATGATAGTCGGATATGAACGAGTGGACCAAAGGCTTTCGGATATGAACGAGTGGGCCAAAGGCCGTCGGATATGAACGATTAGGCCGAAGGCCTTCGGATCTGAACGATTGAGCCAAAGGCCGTCGGATACGAACGATTGGCCCAAAAAGGCCGTTAGACATGAATGGATGGGCCAAAGGCCATCGGGTATGAGTTAGTTGGGCCTGAGGCCGTTTGATATGTCTAGAACTTTAGTCGATTGATACATTAAATAGAAACATGAATTGGGCCCAAGGCCGTCTAATGTAACTATTTCAAAGATTGTTCATGTATCTTCCTTAATTGATATTATTCACTGGGCTTTCGCTCGCGCTCATTCATGTCTATGTAGGTGAGCCAAGGAACATCCAAACCCAGCCTCGGTGAAATATGTGAGAAACAGTCAAGGTTTTGAAGAGTCAGCCCATACGTCTCACGCACGAGACTTGTTTTCGCCCTTTTGCTATTTTGTTACATTTTGTTATGTTGGCGAGAATGTTGGATTACCTTTGTATATAAGTTTTGGTTAGGCTGACTAAGACTTGAATGATCCTGAGTATGTACAGAACTTTGTGTTGTTATCCATTTGATGTGAGTTATTAACAGATATGTATATATGGACTATTATGATGTGCCACGTAAGCACAACTCTATGGACAAAAGTTTTGAATTTGCTTCTGTTTGGCCCCCCTCAACTCTGTTAAAATATATCTGATTTGGTTTAAGGCCGTAGGTAATCTCGTGATTACTGGCCGGTTATGTCCTTAACCCATGGGGGCGGGTTCGGGTCATAACACCTAACCTCCTCTTTTAAGCTCAAAATCTGGTTATATACTTTAGAGAGAGAGAGGGTCGGTTCTAGAGAGAGGAAGAGGAAGAGGAAGAATTGTGGATTTTGGCTCAAAGTTTGCGAATTTGGAAGCTACACTCAAGAAATTAGCTGGAATTTGGGAGATTGGAAGTCCTAGGTGAGTAAATTCATGAGTTTGTGTTTGTAATTTTGTGAATTCAAAATTTAATGGTAATCAAGAGCATGAATTGAATTGATTATGATGAGATTGAAGTCTATATACACATGCATGTTTAGAATTGCCATAAATTTGCATAATCTAGCATGAGGCATGATGAACATGAAGAATTGAGCACCAAATTTCACATGCATGCATAATTTTCATGAGTTTCATGATTATAAGTATCATTTATACCATTTGAAACATAATTGGAGTCAAAAATTAACATGCATGCTTGATTGATGAAAATATGGAGCTTGTATGAGGTTAAATGCATGAGTTTTGAAACTTATGAAGAGGATTCAAAATGATTTTTGGAAATGGACCATGATTTTGAACAATTGGTCTCATATTGCTTATGTCCTCATGATATATAATGTGTTCCCATGTTTTTGAACCAAAAACATGAGTTTTGGACCTTTGAACATTAAGATTGAGCTTCAAATTCAGTTCTGGAAAATTCCAGAATTCGTCGGGTCCGCTCGAGCGGGAAAGCGCCGCTAGAGCGTGAAATTCTAGCTCTCAGAACTTTTACAGACATTGATGTCCACTCGAGCGGAAAGAGTCACACTCGAGCGTCAAGTCACATGCTTTGACTCTCAGCTCGAGCGCCTAAAGTCACGCTCAAGCGTAAAAATGAGGCAACCAGTACTTTTGCAGACAAAAGGGGTTCGCTCGAGCGGCCAAAGATGTGCTCGAGCGGGAAGCCCAATTTCAAAAAAATTTGACAAGGCGTTTTATGTTTTTTTTTCCGTTCCCTTAGGCATGCATTGAGCTTTGTAAATGACCTAAAAGGATAAGAAAGAGGCCTAAGAGAAAAAAATAAATTGAGAACAAATTGAATCGTTTGTGACCCAATATGTGTTATGTAATGTGTAGGGTCGAGCACGAGGGCGAATCCACCAGTAGAACATGGTGAGTAATATCATAGTAAAGATATTTTGAAATATGCTATTTGTCCAATTGCTTATTCCTATTTGAGTTTCATAAGTTTGTTAATTTGAATTGTGGAGAAATATTCATTATGCCATATGATTGGATAAGGCCGTTGGATTACAATTATGATTATGATGTGATTATGATCTTAAGTATGAACACGCATTTCATAAATGATTGGGCCAAAGGCCGCTTGACATGAATGACTGGGCCAAAGGCCGTTTGATATGAATGATTAGGCCAAAGGCCATTTGACATAAATGATTGGGCCAAAGGCCGTTTAAGATGAACGATTGGGCCAATGGCCGTTTGACATGAATGATTGGGCCAAAAGCCGATTGACATAAATGATTGGGCCAAAGCCCGTTTGACATGAATGAATGAGCCAAGGGTCGGTTGATATGAATGATTGGACCAAAGGCCGTTTGACATGAATAAATTGGGCCCGGGGCCGTTTGTTAAGGACGAAGTGGGCCAGAGGCCGTTTGACATGCTCGGGCTTGAAGCCGTTTAATGTACCAAATAGAAACATGAATGGGCCTAAGGTCGTTTGATATATATGTTCCGAATTTCATTCATGTACCTTCTTTATTTGATATTATTCACTGGGCTTTCACTCACTCTCATTCATGTGTATGTAGGGGAGCCAAGAGATGTCCAAACCCAGCCTCGGTGAAGTATGTGAGAAAAAGTCAAAGTTTTGAGGAGTCAGTCCAAACGTCTCACGCACGAGACTTGTTTTGTCTATTTTGTCTTCCTTTTTGTTACTTTGGTGAAAACGTTAGATCACCATGTACATAGGCTTTTGGTTTGGCTGGCTATGACTTGGATGATCCTGTTGTGTAAAAATTCTATGTCATTTCCCTTTTGATGTGGGTTATTAATGAGTACATGTGAAATGTTTTGACGTGCCATGTAAGCACAGCTCTATGGACAGAATCTTTAAGCTTGCTTCCATTTTGGCCCCTTAACTCTGTTGAAATATGTTTAATTAGGTTTGAGGCCATAAGTAATCTCTTGATTATTGGTCGGTTATGACCTTAATCCATAGGGGCGGGTTTGGGTCATGACAGTTATTGTAGCTCGACTTTTTCGCGCCCCTCTTTCGGAAGGTTCGAAATAAGCTCTACAGTTCGGACTTCTGCGGTTCTGAATCTAATCTCACAAGTATAATGTGAAATTGATAAACACCAAAGAGTCCAAATCTGGCAAATCGTTTGGAAAATTGATTTTGAATAAAAAATGCCAAAATTAGACTGTTTTGCCAGATACAGAGTCACCATATAAATATTTTATTTTGGAGAAATTTAGGAAACCCACGACTCGTGCCAAAGGCCACGTGTCCGTCATCACCAAAGTTGCCTCAGTTCAGAAACTTAGGTACGAGAGGGGAAGGTCAAGAAATGAGCACCCCCGCTCGCCCTATCAAAGATCAGTTTCTACTAATCATGATATGATTTTTATCAACGTTATATCCTCTTGTTTCGGTTGTTAGGCTAGCATTACTATGTGATGCGCACAAGCAAGTATAGACTAGTTTGCCAGAATTGGAACAATTCAATTTCATGTTTGTTTTGTGAAAAGGATTTGAATTTGCCACCTCAAGTGGGCTTAAAGCTGTGAATTTTCCACTAGACATAGTAGGCTTAAATGTACATTCGTTGAATCGTTCCAATTCAAACAACAAGCCTTCATCCACAGGCACTTAAGCAGTTTAACAATTAAGCATTTAGCCTCATGGCAAGCATGATAGTCATGGCAATCACTCACACTCATGCAAGTATGCTAAAGTATTAAAAACTCACCTAGTACTCCAAACTAAGAAGATATGAGTTAGAAAAATATGTATGATTCCTAACTATGCCAAATGTCTAATGCAACACATGCAATATGCAACTAATAGGTTCGGCTACTAATATGACATATGGATCGATTTTGATAACATGTAGTTAAACACGTATTCAAAGAAGTGTTTAAATGACAATGCAGTTTGAATGATGTGTCGAGCCTCGGTGCATGCGATACACGATGAATGGATGTAAGCATAAGGTATGCTAATTGAAACATGTCCCTAATCTAACCATCAAAAGCGGGCAAATAAAAGGAAGAAAGACGTGGGGTTGGAAGACATACACATTATTACATTACACTCTCACGAAGAAGAGTCCGAATGAATAAGCTAGCTAAGCTAACTAAGCTAAGCTAATTAAGTTAATTATTACAAAACTTGAACGAATAATTAACTAACTATCTAAGCTAATTAATTAAGAATTTAACTAACGAGGCTAAGCTAATTAAGGCTTCGTTTGGGAAGTGGGTTGGCTTTTTGGCTTTTTTGGCTATTTTAGCCTGGGGATAAAAAGCCTAGTTTGGGAAGGGTTTTTGGCTTTTTTGGCTTTTTTGACTTTTTGTGAGATAAAGAATGTAATGATTATGGGTTGGATGTGATGTTTTGTCTTATTGGGCTAAAAAACTAATTTTATTTTTTGTGGTTATTTTAGCCAAAAAAGCCACAAAACCCACTTCTGAAACATAGGCTAAATATTACAACACAAACTAATTTAATTAATCTAAACTAATTAGTTACAACCAATTAAGAATATTACAACACAAACCAATTAATTTACAACAAACGCATAATTAAATGCTAATCTTAACTAATTAACTAGCTAACTAGTTTCGGGAAGCAAGGGAAGCCCATGAATGCTCGGTTTCCACCCAAAGAATATCCGTTGTCTGCCCTCGAAAGCCTTTGTTTGCACAACCCTTGCACTATTTTCTTCTCCAGATCAACTCTGCCATGCTTCACAAGCACACTGCCCAAAATTCACTGGTGGCCGGCCGGCCACAACTGAGGGGTTGCCGGCCAGTAACAGTGGCCGGCCGGCCACTAATGACTCATCTTTTTTTGCTGTAACAAAGAGCAAATAGGGCAAAGAGAGAGCATTCTCACAGGTTGTATGTACTGTGTATCTCTCCTTACCATCAAAACATCTCAAATGAGTGATACACTCGGTTCCAAAACCATCAACCAAGCAGTTTCATTGCATGATGACCAAAGAACCAAGGTGTACAAGTTAATAAATGCATAAATAAGACCAAAAAGACCATCACCCTATCATGCATGATCAAGGGCAATGGAGACCAAGGAAACTTGGCACATTTCATCACTTTAAGTATGAAATGCCCCAATTTTCCTTGTGTTCAATTAACGTCCGATTGAACACATGAAAACACAACCAAATCCTTACCTTGGTACAATTTTAGTTTCCATTTTGTTTACCCATTTTAACTTACCAACCATTTATTAACCAATTAAGTCCATTGGTGAGAAGTCCTCTAAAGAGAAGGAAGTGTCAAACAGGGGGTAGTTTAAGGCAAGAGAGAGATGTCATGCCATTGGTAATGAACCCCCAAAAGATGATTAAACTATTAAGCAATGAATCTCAATCTCAAGCTTAAACTATCCTAAGGTTGAAACAACCCTCAAAGCAAATAAAGAGTGAAGAAATAAGGGAGATTGCAGAGATGATAAGTGCTGAAAAGAAGTGCGAAAAGCACTAAAACATGCAATCAACTCAAACAAGTGGTTCCTAAAGGCCTAAAACACCAAGCTTGTGAAGACTATTACACTAGAGGCATGCAAAACAAGACTCAAATGCAATAAACAACCAAAAATAGAGACAAAACAGTCTAAAGTAAAGCCTAAAACATGCTGGAATTAAGCTACAAAAGGCTAGAAAATAAAGCCAACACATAGAGCTAACTAGGCTAGGAAAAAAGACACAAGGAGGGGAGGCTAACCCCTCTAATTTTGGACTTCAAAACATGATTTTTCCCACTGAAGATACTCTAAAATTCAGTGCTAAAAACCCCAAGAAAAGATGGTTTGAAGGTGGGAAACAAAGGTGAAAAAGCCTAAAAAACAAGGAATAAAGAAGGGTGAGACACCCCCCTAACCTTAAATGGCCTAGAACACCAATTTCCGCCATAAAAACAAAGGTTTTTTTAGCTCAAAAACAGCCCAAAAATAGTTTGAAAAGATTGGAAAACAAGTGTACTAAAGCAAAGTAAAGAGGCAAATGTTATACCTTTTGAAGCAAAGCTCAATTCTAGGCACTAACTCAAGCCAAAACTACCTTCATGAGCTCCAAGAAGGCTTCAAGGAACCTCATCTCAAAGATGATCAACTTTGGTTAAGGAAATATATGCAAAAGTGTAGTGTAACTAGGCAAGTGTGTACAAATTTGCAAGAAAGAGACAAAAATGTAGAAAGAGAGAGAGAGATTTTTGTTCCAAAATTTCCAACCCTCAAAAATGGGGGAGGAGACCCCATAAATATAGATAAACAAGCATTTGGCTGAGAAAAATCCATCCATACACGTGTATGGAGATGAGATCAATTGTGCCAACAGCTGGAACAACTGTCAACAAAATATCTAAAAAAAGACACTGGTGGCCGGCAAGCCACTTGGGTCATCGGTAGGCTTAATTGGTGGCCGACAGCCACCAAGGGTTGCAAGCTTGAAGGTTTTGGTCCAAAACAGGGCACATAATGGATGGGGTTTGAAAGCTCAAAGACAGGGCATTCCGCCGAAGACTTCAGCACTAAAATGAGCACAAAAAGTCACAATCATCGAGTGCACGAGCGATGACGTCCAAGTCTTGGAGACTGTCCAAAATGGGATGTCTACAGTTGCCCCTCTTTGACAGAACTCGGAAGTCACGAAATGACATGAGTGAATGTCAAAGCCCAGAGACAACCCATTTTGACAAGGCCGAAAGACTTGGACAAACAAACAAGACAGAAAACAAATAGTTGCGCCCGCAGGCTGCCTACGTATCCCTTTGCAAGGAATCAAACCAGCGTAATTCTGGGGCGAAATGCAAACAATGCAAAATGCAAGAACATAACTTATGATCATGTAATAAGGCTGTGCAACGAAACATTTAAATGCAAATGCTATGCAAAGAAAATGCCACATTTAAACAAACCAAAAACAAGGGACAACAACCTCAATCATGAAAAGAAGAGTAAATAAACACGCCACGTGTGGGAATCACGAGCCGAGCCACATTTCATGTAAAAAGGATGTAAGAAAATTAAACCTTAACTACACGTTACGCAGGAAAGGAAAAGGGTGATGTAACCATCGGGCGCACCCGAGGTTTCAACCTAGATCCTAATGCGTTGCACACGTGAGGCTGGAAAGTGTGATGTGAACACCGAAACGCACCCGAATGTTTTTAACCGAAAGGTGGTGTAAACACCGGGATGCACCCGAATGTTTTTAATCGAAGGGTAGTGTGAACACCAGGACGCACCCGAATGCTTTTAACCGAAGGGTAATCCTAACGCGTCTCACATGAGAGGAGGAATAGTAAGAGGATGTGATTCGAAGGGCATGAATGATTTTACCTGGAACTCCTTTGAAGGAACCGTACATACAATATCGTGCATTTGCAAGAAAGAAACCTAACAAGTACGATTCAGTAGGAATGCATCTTCTATGCATGACAAACAACTGAGATACAATGTTAATGGCATGTTCTATGAGAGAAATAAAAGCAGAAGCATATTCTATGCGTGATTCGTAATGGGAGCATATTCTATGCGTAACTCAAAAGCGGATGCACATTCCATGCATGATTCAAGATCAAATGCATATTCCATGCATAATTCAAAACGAATGCATATTCCATGCATGATTCAAAAGCGAATGCATATTCCATGCATGATTCAAAACGAATGCATATTCTATGCAAAAAAGAAAAAAGAAAAATGCATAGTCATGCAACAACGTGAAATATATATACATGCAACAATATGAAATGCATATTCTATACACCAATGGAGAAATGCATATTCATGCACCAAAACGAAATGCATATTCCACGCAAGGTACAAAGCATAACAAAACAAATCCAATAGCAAACTTTCGAGCTACATCCCGGAAGAGTTACAATATGTTTAAAGGATACACCTCGTTCATGTTGACAAGTGAGGAACATCGCACACCGAAAACATAGTTTTGCACTTCCACAGAGACACTTTGAACTCAACAGTGAACAATCCTTACACTTCTTGAAAACCAAGGACACAAAATAGCATCAGGACTCCAAGGGAAGCCATAGGACACCTACCGGCCACAAAAGGAAGCCGCCGGCCACCTGCCGGCCTTCAATACCCTTTGCCGGCCACCAATGTGGTCTGCCGGCCACCCGTGGTAGATTAAGGGTTTTTCGGTCTTTTTGGCTCAGGTCTTTAAATATAGGGCATGGGGTCTCATTTCCTCATTATCCCATTCCCGAAATTGCTACGTATCTCTCTCTAGGTGTTCTTTCTCTCTAGATCCGCGCTTTCTATGCGTTTTCCAACACCCCATGTGAAGTTTATTCGCTAAATCCTCTTGGTTTCCTTCACTTTGAACCGATTGAAATTTGATTTCGGCACCTTTTCCTTCGCTTTCACCATTCTAGGCTTGTTTTTCCTCGAGTTTCTCTCAAGTTCTGTGCACTTTTCCTAGCTTTGACTTTTCCTTCCACTTTCTCTCTCCCAGGGTTTGACTTTTTTCAAGTTTGCCATTTTTCGTCTGTTTTTCTTCATTTTTCACCACTTTCGCATCTTTCTTCTAGATAGCAGATGATCTACTCCATGACGGAGCTCCGTTCGAGATTCCACCTCCGGCAGAGATAGCGGCCGAGTCTGAACTCAAGATACTACCACTGGGAGTACGCCTCTTTGATCCGGCGACATACCATCCTCAGATACATGTGCTACCTCCCGAGGGTATCAGGTACTTCAAAGCGTTTGTGCGACGCGCACCGGAGGACCTCTTGCTACGAGAGCTGGACTCCCATTTGTCTTACGATGCCATCGAGGTACACAATGTATTCTCCGTTTTCTTCATTGTACATTGCGTTTCTTGCTTTAACTGTGTTAGTTGCTTCAACTGTAATGCTTACACTACATTTCTTGCCTTAAACACACTCTTGCACTGTATTTCTTACACTGCCTTTTCATCTTCCTGTTCTCATATCACTGTATATCACTATTCTAATCACAGGAGGATTCTCACTCTATTAGGGGCTATGGAGCCACGTCCGCGACGGACTGGTATATGGAGCTTCCTGCCGATGTACGCCACATCATCGACGAGGCCGGCTTCGGCTTATTCTGCATGGGGCTATCGCGCCATATCGCGAGTCGACCGTTTCTCAGTGCATTGGTGGAGCGATGGTGGGATACCACCAACTCCTTCCACTTCTCCACCACCGGGGAGATGACGATGACTTCCTACGACTCCGCCATGCTCACGGGCGTAGAAGTAGGAGGTAATCCAATCCCTTACAATATGGACATGGAAAGGTGGGAGGCCGCTTGGCTACACCTACTGGGAGCACACCCACCTCGCTTCCGACCGGGGATGGTACGATATAGCTAGTTCGCCGAGCATTTCTGCGAGAGGGAGCCACGGACCCCAGAAGAGACCGAGCACTACACCCGAGGCTTTTTGATGTTCCTTTTCGATACCACCTTGTTTGCGAACAGGTGGAATACCGTAGGGTTGCATCTCTTGAGCGCCCTGGTGGACTTATCTCAAGTTCGACTCTATGATTGGAGCGGCATTGGCCTGGACACATTGTACGGCTATATGAGCTCCACGTCTCGCAGGAGGGGAGACAGAGTTGGAGGCTATTGGCGAGCCTGGGAGGTATGCTTTACATTTCTGGTTTACATTTTATGTCTTTTATTTCTACGCTTTCTGCTTTGCACTTTCTGTACACTGCATACTGCATTGTTTACATCTATACACTGCGCTTTCTGCATTGCACATTATGCATCTCTGTATCTGTACACTCTGTATGTTGCACTACACATTCTACTTTCTGCATCTGCACTTGTACTTTCTGCACATTGTATACTCACTGTTGCCTTTTCCTTACAGCTATGGGTATACGCATATTTCCCGACCCTTGCTCCAGAGCCAGAGGTGGGGATGCCTCCTATTGTGCCATACTCTCACCGGTATAATGGCAGATACCTGCGGAGGACCCGGGAGACCTTTGCATTCTTTCACCGGTACTTCGACACAGTATCTGTGAAGGAGGTAACCCAAAACTCACAATTATTTTTGCTTTCTCAACAACTGAGGACGACTAACCATCTATATATACCCCTGGTTGCAGATCACTTGGCAGCCTTGGGCATTGATGCCAGTTGGAGTTAGAGACCAGTATGCCGATGCATGGAGGGTCTCCCGTTTTTGACTTCTGCTAGAGGGCCTGGTGTGTCGGGCCTGGTTTCTAAGCGAGCGATTCATGCGCTAGACCATGGGCTTGCCTGAGCCAGTAGTGCCCATGCCTCCTCTAGCATCTATGAGGGCCACGGAGAGCCTCTCATTTTAGGAGATGATCTAGTTCACGGAGGGCTTGGACGCGGACTACTTTCGTGGAGAGGGGGATCATGCAGCCTTCATTCAGACACATCTAACGTCCCCCTTAACGAGCATTCATGCTCATGCAGGCAGAGCAACAAGTGCCTCTACGGCAGGTAGGACTCGGGTGATGAGGGCTAGGACTGGAGGGGCCCCTCCCGCTGGGCAGGTCACCGGCTAGCCAGAACTTCCGACCAAGTTGACATGCTGGCGGCATACCAGGGATCCCTACCAGGTTCCGATTAAGCCCATAGCGGCCGGGCATGCACTTGTCGGGATTCAAGGCCTGACTCAAGTATGAACCACACTTTACATTTGCACCCCATACTTCATTTTAGATATGTTTATTTGCAGATACTGATCATTCAAAATGCATTTGCAGGCATCCATCGAGTATATGGGAGGTGCTTTTGAGCTGATAGCCTCCCTGATGGGGATGGTACAGAGGAGAGAGGCACTGCTCAGCCTCTACGGTATTCAGGTAATTTCTTCAGTCTTCCATTCCAGGCATCAAATTTCCATTAACACATTGACACTAACATTTTAACTGAAAACTTCCCAAATTGCACTGATACGTTGCAACGATACACCGCATCTGACACATTGCACTCGCATACTGCATTCACATATTGTATCTGACTTCGGCATATACTCGTTCTACACACTGTGCTTACATCTGATATGCATACTGTAACTAATATGTGACAACTATCTTTTCAGATTCCACCCATACCGATGGCACCAGCGGCAGCTACAGCACCCACACTAGCAGTACCTCCTCCGGCAGTAGGGAGGAGAGAGAGATAGGCTCCAGCACGCGGTCAAGGTAGAACTAGGGACACCCAAGCCGAGAGCGGCCCTTCAGAGCCTATTCTAAGTGATGATGATGCTGAGATGAACGACTCTGAGGAGGCAGCGAGTCAGTATTCAGATTCATCTAAGAGTGGAGGTGATGACGCCAGCTCGAGTTCCGAGAGTGGAGGCGATGTCGGAGTGAGCTCTATGGCAGAGAGCGAGATGACACCGGCTCGGGTTCCGGTCCAAATTCAAACAGTGGCACCGACGGAGACAGTGCCCCAGAGTCCTCTCCTCCGAGGAAGAGGACGAAGAAGGCTTCTCGAGCCTGAGGCGACCAACATTGATATTTTTTGTATTTTGCTTAGTTTCTTTTTATTAGCAATATTAGCACATGTATAGCTTTAGGAGGTTCTATTTTGCTTTTAAAACTTGTACTCCTCCTTTTGTAAAAAGCCATGATCGAAATAAAATCGGTAGTTTTATGAAAAATACGTTGTCATTTTTTATCATGAGCACCATATATGCATGAAATGGACAGGGAATTGAAATAGCCAAGAACGTTTGATTAAAACAAGACGTTTAATCGGGTAGCGAACCAAACAACAACCAAAATACAAAATATAATATACAACTCGATAAGAAACACAACAACATCTCGATAAACAAAACAAAACAAAACAACACAAATACAACTCAACAAACTTGCCAAAACCAAAAGACTCAAAACAAGACCTTAAAACACACAAAGAGTAAAACAAACACATGCTTTCAGCACTGTTCAGCACAAAGGAGGACAGCAGGCTTGAGAGGAAGGGTGCCGGCCATAATAGGGATTTGCCCGCTACCAACAGAGGCCTACTGGCCCCCAACAGTGGCCTGCCGGCCACAAATGTGGCTTGCCGGCCATCAGTAGTGGCCTGCTGGCCACCAAAGTGAAGAACCTCTAGATTGTTAACACCTGGCTTCCACTCACTGCCTTATCTTCTACAAAAGGTTGAGCTTCGTGATTTCTTCATTTCAGCTACAAATTCCTCACAAATGGAGCCATTTTTTGCCCAAAAACTCTCAGGTTGGATTGCAACTTTAGATAGCTCGAAAAAGGTGAATTTCTGGGGTTTCGGCATAAATGCACTTTTCCCACTAAGTCGTTCTTCGCTTTGTCTTCCATTCCTTTATGTCGCGACTAGATGCTCAGCCCCGTTTCGGCCACATCCAACCTTTGGGAAGGATGTGTGGGCTCACTCTACATGAGGCTTGATCCTTAGTTCACAACGGAGAGCTGGATATTCCCAACCTGATTCGATTTTCTGAGGTCGGCGACCAAAGTAATCTTCTTTGGTGGGGTTTTCGGTAACACGCCCTTTGCTTATGTATGCTGGCACATTTCCTCCTTGCCCCTAGCTTCGGCGGGTCTAGCATTCGGCTAATTGAAGTGGCCTAAGGTTTGAAAGAGGGCAAGAGTTGCATTGGCTTAGTGCTGGCCGAGACTTTGATGGGCTTAAACGCCTTCACCAAATTTGCAGGAAGTCAACTACTCCTTCAGGTAAATGTTTCCCACCCTTTCTAATGTGTGTTTCTCACATCACTTAGCACTCATGCTTTATTTTTCTCTTAAAGCCTTTTTTTTCACTTTTCTCTCAACATACATCTCTCTATTCTTTAATCTCTTTTTTCTTTCATCCCTCCCCAAGTGTGGCTAATGGACAAGCTGAAGGTAGTGGACTCTTGCCCTGCATACTCAGCTTGAGCATACTTTTTTCGCCAATAGCTAGTGGATTTCCCGAATGAAGGATGGTGGTGCCACTAGATGTGCAATAGGTCTGCTGCTGACATTGCTTGGCGTTGCCCCTGGCTTAATCTGACCGAAATGAGCTACAGCATGACTCGACAACCTGGCATACAGCTGATTGGCCTGACACACTGTGTATTCTACTTTCCATTCTGGTTCAAGCATCAATTTAGACACGTTCAGACTTGCCCTGAGGAGGGGGTAGAGTATCAGGCTTCATTCCCCATCCGTAGTTCATATTTGGCTATGTGCCTCACTGCTTGGAGGACGAGAGAACTTCTGGCTCCTGCCCCTAGTTTCAGTTACGCCCTTTCTGGCGAGTGTCTGACTTGGCTCGAAGATGAGGCACAAACCAGGCCCGCTTTAGCATTAGGAGCTTCCATGAGCACGAGTGAGGGATGCATGAGCACCTGACTCATCTATGCCCCTAGTTTATTGCTTTGATCTTACTTTTCAAGTTTTTGAATGTAATAAAAGCAGCTTTGATTTGTATAAAGAGTTGGAGAACTTTGTATTGAAATCAATGAAATTAAAGTTGTGAGCACTGAAAGTTTTCATTTTGGTCCAAAAATGGTCTAAGTTGTAAAAGGTAAAATTTGAGCAAAGTCAACTTTTAACAAAACTTTTTAAAACCATTTTTAATAAGGATCACCACTTGACACGCACGGAATCTATCCTCGAGATATACAACCCCGAATCCAAAGATCAAAAATTGCCCCTTGACTGAATAACACTACTCAGCACTATAACCAGCTCTTCTCTCAGCGTAAGGATCACAACCGAACTTTCAGATAAAGAACAGACAAAGATGACTTGATCAGACACATGGATAGAACAGTTGAGTTGGAGGTGTTTACGACTAAACTTCAGGATGAAGTTGCCTACGTATCCCGAAGATGGGAATCAGGCCTTACGTAGTTCAGTTCAGGTTCACTCAAGTATTAACACTCTCCTTTTATGCTCTAACTTTTGCCAAGGCTGCCCTTTAGGGTTTTCAACCTTGCGAGCTCAGTTTTTCTTTATTTCTAATTTTTTGTGCTCTAACTTTTACCTAGGTTGCCCTTCTGGGTTTTCCATCTAGTGAGCCTCTTAGGGATAGTATTTCTTCAACTTGTCCATGTTGATCGGTTAGGAAAAATTCTAGGCCATCCAAGTCCTGACAATAGCAGCTCCAGTTGACCAGATAGTTTTGATAATGTAAGGACTAGTCTAATTGGGTCTGAACTTGCCCCCTGGGTCATGGATGGCAGCTCAGTTGTCTTTAAGCACCAAATCCCCCTCTTTGAGATTCCAGGACTTAACCTTCTTGTTAAAATCCCTGGTAATCCTGCGTTAATAACCCTGAACATGGTACAATGCTTTCAACCTTCTCTCATCAAACAACATCAGTTCTTCGAACCTGTTCTGCTGCTAGTTCGCTTCTGCTATTTGACACTCGGCGATAACTCGCAGTGACGGGACTTCTATTTCAATTGGCAGAACAGCTTCCATCTCATAGACAAGAGAGTAAGGAATTTCCCCTATAGACTTCCAGATTGAAGTTATATAGCCCCAGAGTGCGAATGGCAATTTATCCGGCCAGTCCCTATAGGTCTCAACCATTTTCTGCAAAATATGCTTGATGTTCTTGTTGGCGGCCTCAACAACTCCGTTGGTTTGCGACCAGTATGTAGATGACTTATGGAAAGCCACATTGTATTTCTCCAACAAGTCTATCACTTCCTTCTTGAAGTGGGAACCATTATCTGAGATGATCTCGTTCGGGACTCCATATCAGCAAATGATATTGTTTCGAATGAACTTAGACACATGCACTGCTTTCAACACTGCGTAGGACTGAGCTTCCACCCACTTTGTAAAGTAATCAATTGCCACCAAAATGTATTCAAGCCCATTTGACCCTTTCGGTGCGACTACGCTGATGACGTCGATTTCCCAGACTGAAAAAGGCCATGGTGAAGTTATGTTGTACAGCTTCGACGACGGGATATTTATGCGATTGGCATGAATTTGGCATTTGTGGCATCGCCGAACAAAACTGATACAATCCTCCTCCATAGTAGACTAGTAGTAACCTTGCTTGAGAATCTTTCGGGCTAACATTACTCCATTCATGTGCGCTCCGCACTCTCCTCTGTGGATGGCCTCCATTAGGCGCTTTGATTCCTCTGCTTCAACACACAACTTGTGCATTCCCAGATGACCCCTCTTGTACAGTTTACCTCCGCAGATGATAAATTGAACGGCCATCCGCCGTATTGCCCTTTTGTCTTTGGCATTTGCCCTTGGTAGATAAATCTCCCTTTCCAAGAAGTTCCAGATATCATAGTACCAAGGGTTTTGATCTTGCACTTCATCTATTGCGGCAATAGTCTCACAGGCCGGCGTATACCTTTGCTCAATGATGATCAAACACATCTGGACTCCAAGCGGGATGTCTATCATGGAAGATAGAGTTGATAAAGCATCAGCGAACCTATTGTTCTCTCTTAGTAGATGCGTGAAAGTCAGCTTTTCAAACCTAGGAATCAGAATGTCCAAGGTCTAGTGATAAATCTTCATCTTTTCTTCTTTGACCTTCTAGTCTCCTTTCACTTGAGACATAACTAGGTTCGAGTCCCCAATTACGTCCAACCTTTTTGCTCCTAGTTCCAAGGCGGCTTCCAAACCAACGATGCACGCCTCGTATTCTACTTCGTTATTGGATACCATGAACCAGAGTTTGAAGGCTAAAGGTATATGGGAATTGTCAGGTGCTATCAGTAACACCCCTATCCCATAACCGTATTGATTAGACGCTCCGTCAAAGTATATTGTCCAAATCTCTTATTCGACTTGCAGAATAGCTTCATCTGGGAATAGGTATTCTATCACTTCATTCCCTTCTACTAGGTGATCTAGCAGGAACTCTGTCACAGCTCTTCCCTTGACCGACTTGCGAGTGACATACTTCAGATCAAATTTAAAGAGAAGAAGCAGCCAACGATCGAGCCTACCCGTAAGCGCTGGTTTCTCAAAGAGATATTTGATGGGATCTAATATCGAAACCAGAATTATGGAGTGAGCTAACAAGTAGTGCCTCAACTTCCTGGTAGCCCATAACAAGGCTAAGCAAGCTTTCTCCAGCGGGGTGTAACGGGTCTCGTAATCCAGCATTTTCTTGCTCAAGTAGTAGATGGCTTTCTCCACCCTATTCTCATATTCCTGAGCAAGAATGTATCTCATCGTTGTGTCCGTTACTGACAGATACAAAATCAAAGGCTTCCCCGGCTCTGGTGGCGACAACACATGCGAGTTTTGAAGGTACTGCTTGACCTGCTCGAAAATGAATTGACATTGATTATCCCATCGAAACTTCTTTCCTTTCTTCAGGAGACCAAAAAGTGGCTCACAAGTCAAGGTTAATTTAGAAATAAACCATCTTATGAATTACACTTTACCCAGAAAGCCTCACACCTCCTTTTCAGTCCTTGGTGGTGGCATTTCTAGGATGGCCTTGATTTTGGAATGATCTACCTCGATACCCCTCTGTGTGATTAAGAAACCTAACATTTTCCTTGTTGTTACACCGAAAATACACTTCTGTGGATTCAACCTCAGTTTGTATTCTCTGATCCGTTGAAAGAATTTCTTCAAGGTGGTGTAGTGGCCCTCTCTTTCCTTAGACTTGACAATCATGTCGTCCACGTACACCTCAACCTCTTTGTGGATCATATCATGCAGAATAGTGGTTGCAACCCGTTGATAGGTAGCCCTGGCATTCTTCAGCCCAAACAACATCACCTTGTAGCAGTAGGTTCTTCACGGCATAGTGAAAGCAGTTTTCTCTCTATCCTCGAGCACCATCAGAATCTGGTTATACCTGAAAAATCCATCCATGAAGAAGAGAAATGCATGAAATGTGGTGAAGTCCACTAATTCATCGATGTGCGGTAGAGGAAAGTCGTCATTCAGACTGGCTCTATTCATATCTCTGAAGTCCACACACACCCGAGTTCTACCATCTTTCTTCGGCACTGGGACGATGTTGGCCAACCAAGCGGGATACTCAGATACTAGCAAGAACCATGTGTCTATCTGCTGGGTGACCTCCTCCTTAATCTTTAAAGCCCAATCCGAGCGTATTCTCTACAACTGCTGTTTGATGGGTCGGGCCTCAGGGTCAAAAGGGATCCAATGTTGTACAATCTCAGGATTGATTCCAGGCATGTCTTCGTAGGACCACGCGAAAACATCTTTGAAATCTTTTAATAAAGCGACTAAGTGCTCGCGCTCCTTCGAAGACAACGTGGACCCGATTTGGACCAAATGCGGATCCTTCTCAATACCTACATTAAAAGCAATGATTTCATCAACAAAGGGTTTTACGAACCTCTCATCCACCCGATTAATCAAAATTTTCAAAACCAAAGGAATTCCTTCCTCATCGTTTTCATTAAAATTTTGAAAGTCCTGATCAATGTAATAAACAAACAGCATAGAGAAATACTCGGAATCTGCAGTGGCATTCTCATTCACAAGGTCAAGCTCATCCAATTCTCCGATTACAACCGACTCAAAGGAAAAGGAAAAGGACGACCTGGACAAAACCTTGGCATCCAGGTTATCAACCCTAGGAATACCAGACCCAGACTTAGAAGAACTAGAATCTGATTCTGACTCCACAGACTATGTGGAAATAGATTTTGGTTCACTACCCGACTCAGAACTACTAGCCAGGTAGCCCTCCTCCAGCTGCCAAATGAGAGATGGTGCATCAGATGCATCCAAAATGCTGCTAAAAGGGTTCACACCCGGTTGGTCCCCGATTATGGAAACAGTCAGGTTATCCCCCAAGCTCCCTGATTTGATCGGAGGATTCGAAAGGAGACATGCCAGTGTTGCTCTTACTTCAAGCTCGTTGCTGTCGGAATCACTTCCTGTACTCCGTTCAGCTTCAGCAATAATTGGCTCAGCCCTTTCCTCTGTATCACTGTCTTGCAGCTCCAAGTCAAAGAAAATCTCAAAGCCGGGAACACGCTGCTTCTCAGAGTTGAACCAGGGTTCGGGGAAACCGTAAAATGGGAAGTCTTCACTCTCCCGAACAAAATGACCATTCAAGGTTCCCCAGATTGGTCTGTGCACAAGCTCATAGCGCTTCCAGGTCTGCTTAGCTCTGGCTCTACCTGCCATCTCTTTTCCTTTCCTAACCTAATCCTCTTTGGTGGGCGTATAGCCAAGACCAAAGGCATGCAGGTTATGTGGCACATCGGCTAGTGTTGTGACGCCCTTCCTGCCACTTCTTCCTAACCCCATTCTTGGAACATGTTGAAGCTTGTTCATGTAGTAGATTGATTGGGCACTGACATACAAGCCCTCATCAGCTGCCAAGATGGTTTGCACTGCATGGGCCTCAGCTAGGGTAAATCCAGAGAGGAAATTTCCAGCACGGGTGTAGTTACCTCTGGCAGAGGATGTATAGATGAATTTATGAACACAATAGCCACTCCCTTCCCATGGTGGTATTTCAACATTTGGTGGAGAAAGAGGAGACAACTTTTACTTGGTATAGCCACGGCTTTCTTAGCAGTAGATTGAAAGTGGCTGGCACATCCAAGACATGGAACTCAATATCCTGTTGAGCTGGGCCCATTTGAACTCTTATCTGTACTGTGCCCATCACCTCCCTGCTGATGTTGTCATACGTCCGAATCACATGGGCTGTAGGCACGAAATCTGCTGGTTTCAAACCGATGGCATATGCTGTACGAGATGGACAGACGTTGATTGCTGACCCAGTGTCAACCAATACTACTGGCACCCACTTTTCTCTGCACTCCACTGATTTGTATAGAGGTTTGTTATGTGCTGAGCTTTCTGGCGGCATTTCTTTGTCTAAGAAGGTTAGAGTTGGCACAGTGTCTCCGAGGAAGACCAATCCAACAAGTTGTTCAGGAGTGGTGTCAATGGACAATTTGGCTTTGTCCATTACTAAAAATACAACCTGTCGATGCACCCTAGAAGCCATAAGCAATCCCCAGATTGAAATATCGGCCTGAATCTTCTTCAGCTGTTTCAGCACTGCTTCTTCTTCCAACTGCTTTTCCCTCTGCTTCTCTACCTCTTTATCTTTCCTGGAGGCTTCAGCTTGATCCAAATGTGAGGGCTTGAAATATCGCCCACTCCTCGTCATGTGATCAACATCTTCAGAGTACTAAGTGTTATCTGGCAGGTCTTTACCCCAATCCTTGTCAGTGTGAGCCAAAAGTAGATCATCATCCTCCCACCATGCACCTCCGACAGCCGACAAACAGTTGTCTGGCTCCGGTCTAATCATTCTCTCGTCAGAAGTATCTCGCACAGGGTGTTGAGCTGTTCTAGCTTCCTGTTTGTTTTCATCATTTTCTTGCACAAACCGCTTCAACATGGCTTCTTGCTCTGTATCCGCGGTACTCACAGCACCCAGTTCTTGAGCTAAATTCTTGATACCGGCATTCTCCGGTAATTTCCCCTTATCCTCGGCCATTCCGGCCACTGTAGTTACTTTTGCTCCCTTTTATTCAAGTTTTGGTTGAGTTTCTTCCTCTCGGTCGGGTTCGTCACTAAGCCACCGGAGTTGTCTGTCGACCCATTCAGATCAAACCAGTCAATCTGCACGTCCCCCTGATCTTGTTCGTCATAGAACTGCAGATTATCTAAGTCTTCTCCCAGCTCCACTAGATCATCCAGACCTTGGCTTGGGCCATCCTCTCAAACCACATTAACCTCCGCTGTTGTTGGCAATACCACTTCGGGTTTGGCTTGATCCACTAGCACAATGTAACAGCGTGGGTCAGACACCCCCTCAGATAAATCTGTAGATCCAAGGCTAACCTCCCTTCTTCTGCCACTGTCACCACCACGGGTTCAGATTGAAGTATGGATGTGTCTATCATGCACAAGTCCGTGCTTTCTGGAATAAACACAGTCGATTTGGGTAGGTGAGAAGGGGTAATGTATGCACTAGGGTCATAGGGGATGGCCAGTGTATGTATTAGATTTAGGTTCTGAGGTAGGGGAACTTGGTTGTGGGCTGGGAGAGGATTGGTAGTTACATTTGGCTTTTGGGGTGGTGCTATCACCTTGTTGTCGATGAAATCTTGAATCTCATGACGCAATCTGTAACATTGGTTGGTGTCGTGGTTGTACTGCTGGTGAAAAGCACAGTATTTGGCCGAGTTGTGTTCCGATGGGAGAAGATCGGGTAGTGGGGGTTGTTCTAACGGCTTAAGATGCCCCTTTTTAATCAGCACCCTTAGGGCTTGGGATAGAGGCATATGTAGTGGGATAAATATCCTTTGAGATCGGGCTTGGTTGTTTGAGGTTTGTGGATTTGTACTGGCGAATGGGTTGGCAATTTTGGGTGTCGTGGTGACGACATTCACATCAGATAGCCGTGCAGTTGTGCTTCCACTTGTGGTTGCATTGGAACTGCGTGTGAAAGGCCTCTTAGGCTGCTCCTTTCATCGGTTATCAAACTCTGCTTCATTGCATCTTCAATCTGAACCCCTATCTTGTGGAGCTCAGTGAATGTGAACAATGGCAAGACGATCATCTTCTGCAATAATTTCCCCTGCAGATTGCGGACCACCATCCTGATTTGATCCTTTTCTTACGGCCTAGTAGTCATCATCGAAGCCTTGGCCCTCCATCGGGTCACAAAGTCCGAAAAGCCCTCATTTGGCTCCTGACGGGTTGCCTCAATATCACAGGTTGTGACCTCGATCTGCGTATTGTTAGAGTATTGTGCGATGAAGGCCTCAGCCATTTCCTTCCAACTTCGTTTCACAGAGTCTTCCAGCTTTGCATACCAGATAGCTGCTATCCCTGACAAGGTTCGGCCAAAAAGCGACAGCTTTTGAAGTCTAGTGAGGCCCATTGGCCGCAGGATGTCTGATAATAACCGCAGATAGACCATGGGATCCCCAGAGCCATCAAACCGATCTATGTGTGGCATTTTGAATCTGTCCGACAGAGTTACTGCAGAGTCGGTGTATCCATCTTCAATATCAGGGATTGAGTTCACACCCTATGCCTGCTTGAAAAGCTTCTTCAGCTTGTTGACCTTCAGTGCAGTGGGGTCAACCTCGAATTCAAACAGCGCCTCAGTTTGGTATACTGGTGCCTTGGAGGCCTGCGATGGGATGGGGTCTACTGGGTTACCCAAATTCTCAGCCTGAGCATTAGCAGTGATTCCAGGTGCTGGGATACTCATTGGAGGTAGCCGCTATTTGTTGTGGTTGCTATTACTGCTGCTGCAACCTATTTATCACCTCAGCTTGGCGGGCTATAACTTGAGCTTGGCGGGCAGCATCATGCTGCATGGTTTCAATGGTTTGCTGGAGATGACGAAGCAAGTCTTCCATGCTAACCGGGGAATGTTGAGCCATCAGAACTAGTGAGTAATCTCTTACTGGAGTGGAAGTAGAAGACTGAGCCCGACTGAGTGTAGGTGAAGTAAAAGGTGACTGCTAGACTGGTGAATTATGCCTAACCCTCTTCCGTCTCGTAACTGATGGGAGTGAAGCAAACACTGGTTGTCCCATAACAAGATCCCCGGATCTGTAAAGTTTCCTTACACGGGTCCAGAGTGCTTGGGAGGTAACAGAACTGTCCGAAGTAATTGTGATAAACTACCTTGTAAAAAGAAGTAAAGCAAAAAGAAAGCGAAAATCAAAAACCGCACAGCACCTCAGCTCAGATATGAACAAGACACAGTTGTAATCATAAGCTGTAGAACTGCACTCAACACTAATTTTTGCCCCTAAATCTGATACCCAAACTTGCAACTGATACATACATTCCTGTAGAGTTTCACTCTAAAAGCATATACTAGTTAAGTGAGAGTTAAAACACCCCTATGATGGAGTAGGGTTACCCTGTCCTAGTTTCGTTAGGAACTAGGGTTAGCTATTCAAGCAAAGTGGTTTCACACAATCCTACATTCGAGTAAGCAACCTGTCCTAGTTTGGAACAGTCTCTATGGCTTTCGATATGTAACTAGGCTAAATGGTCAAAAAGGGTACCTCAGCAAGACTACCTAATATACCTCTCACACCTAACACTGAGAAGTGAAAGGAGGATCAAACAATACAGCGGTAGTTCAGATCCAAGGGTTGTCTTCCCATCGTAGTAGAGTCCGTGACCGGTCAGCCTTTTGGCAAGCTTTTCCAAGCAAGCCTCCGGCAAACTGTCCAGGGATAGCAAATGGCAAACACAGTGACTTAGGCGCACCAATGCAAATGCATATGCACAGAAACACATAAGTGTAGATAAAATGTCATATCATGAGTTCAAGTCAAGTTCTCTAAATCCCCAAAAGACTCGCCAGAAACTGTAGCTCAGCTTTTTCGCGCCCCTTTTCGGAAGGTTCAAAATAAGCTCTACAGTTCAGACTCCCACAGTTCTGAATCTAATCTCACAAGTGCAATGTGAAATTGATAAATACCAAAGAGTCCAAATCCGACAAATCGTTTGGAAAATTAATTTTGAATCAAAAATGCCAAAATTGGATTGCTTTGCCAGATACAGAGTCGCTATCTAAATATTTTATTTTGGAAAAATTTAGGAAACCCATGACTCGTGCCAAAGGCCACGTGTTTGGCATGTGTCTGTCATCACCAAAGTTGCCTCGGCTTGGGAACTTAGGTATGAGAGGGGAAGGTCAAGAAATGATCACCCCCGCTTGCCTGATCAAAGATCGGCCTCTATTAATCATGATATGATTTTTATTAACATCATATGCTCTTGTTCCGGTTGTTAGGCTAGCATTACTATGTGATGCGCACAAAAAAGTATAGACTAGTTTGCCCGAATTGGAACAATTCAATTTCATGTTTGTTTTGTGAAAAGGGTTTGAATTTACCACCTTAAGTGGGCTTAAAGCTGTGAATTTTCCACTAGACATAGTGGGCTTAAATGTACATTCGTTGAATCGTTCTAATTCAAACAACAAGCCTTCATCCACAGGCACTCAAGCAATTTAACAATTAAGCATTTAGCCTCATGGCAAGCATGATAGTCATGGCAATCACTCACACACATGCAAGTATGCTAAAGTATTAAAAACTCACCTAGTACTCCAAGCTAAGAAGATATGAGTTAGAAAAATATGCATGATTCCTAACTATGCCAAATGTCTAATGCAACACATGCAATATGCAACTAATAGGCTCTGTTACTAATATGACATATGGATCGATTTGGCTACCATGCGGTTAAACACATATTCAAAGAAGTATTTAAACGACAATGCAGTTTGAAGTATGTGTCGAGCCTCGGGGCATGTGATACACGATGAATGGATGCAAGCATAAGATACGCTAATTGAAACATGTCCCTAATATGACCATCAAAAGCGGGTAAATAGAAGGGAGAAAGACGTGGGGTTGGAAGACATACACATTATTATATTACGCTCTCACGAAGGAGAGTCCGCATGAATAAGCTAGCTAAGCTAACAAAGCTAAGCTAATTAAGCTAATTATTACAAAACTTGAACGAATAATTAACTAACTATCTAAGCTAATTAATTAAGAATTTAACTAGGCTAAGCTAATTAAATATTACAACACAAACTAATTTAATTAATCTAAACTAATTAAATGAGTAAACTAATTAGTTACAACTAATTAAGAATATTACAACACAAACTAATTAGCAACAACTAATTAATTTACAACAAATGCATAATTAAATGCTAATCTTAACTAATTAACTAGCTAACTAGTCTCGAGAAGCAAGGGAAGCCCATGCATGCTCGGTTTCCACCCGAAGAATATCCGCTATCTACTCTCGAAAGCCTCTATTTGCACAACTCTTGCACTGTTTCCTTCTCCAAATCAACTCTGCCATGCTTCACAAGCACACGACCCAAAATTCACTGGTGGCCAGCAGGCTAGAAGTGGTGGCCGACCGGCCACCACTGAGGGGTTGCGGTCCAACATTGATGGCCTGCCGGCCAGTAACAGTGGCCGGCCGGCCACTAATGACTCATCTTTTTTTGTTGCAGCAGAGAGCAAACAGGGCAAAAAGAGAGCATTCTTACAAGTTGTATGTACTGTGTATCTCTCCTTATCATCAAAACATCTCAAAGGAGTGATACTCTTGGTTCCAAAACCATCAACCAAGCAATTTCATTACATGATGGCCAAAGAACCAAGGTGTACAAGTTAATAAATGCACAAATAAGATCAAAAAGACCATCACCCTATCATGCATGATTAAGGGCAATGGAGACCGAGGAAACTTGGCACATTTCATCACTTTGAGTATGAAATGGCCTAATTTTCCTCGTGTTCAATTAACGTCCGATTGAACACGTGAAAACACGACCAAATTCTTATCTTGGTACAATTTTAGTTTCCATTTTGTTTACCCATTTTAACTTACCAACCATTCATTAACCAATTGAGTCCATTAGTGAGAAGTCCTCTAAAGAGAAGGAAGTGCCAAACAAGGGGTAGTTTAAGGCAAGAGAGAGATGTCATGTTGTTGGTAATGAACCCCCAAAAGAGGATTAAACCATTAAGCAATGAATCTCAACCTCAAGCTTAAACTATCCTAAGGTTGAAACAACCCTCAAAGCAAATAAAGAGTGAAGAAATAAGGGAGATTGCAGAGATGATAAGTGCTGAAAAGAAGTGCGAAAAGTACTAAAACATGCAATCAACTCAAACAAGTGGTTCCTAAAGGCCTAAAACACCAAGCTTGTGAAGACTATTACACTAGAGGCATGCAAAACAAGACTCAAATGCAATAAACAACCAAAAATAGAGACAAAACAGTCTAAAGTAAAGCCTAAAACATGCTGGAATTAAGCTACAAAAGGCTAGAAAATAAAGCCAACACATAGAGCTAACTAGGCTAGGAAAAAAGACACAAGAAGGGGAGGCTAACCCCTCTAATTTTGGACTTCAAAACATGATTTTTCCCACTGAAGATACTCTAAAATTCAGTGCTAAAAACCCCAAGAAAAGATGGTTTGAAGGTGGGAAACAAAGGTGAAAAAGCCTAAAAAACAAGGAATAAAGAAGGGTGAGACACCCCTCTAACCTTAAATGGCCTAGAACACCAATTTTAGCCCATAAAAACAAAGGCTTTTATAGCTCAAAAACAGCCCAAAAATAGTTTGAAAAGATTGGAAAATAAGTGTACTAAAGCAAAGTAAAGAGGCAAATGTTATACCTTTTAAAGCAAAGCTCAATTCTAGGCACTAACTCAAGCCAAAACTACCTTCAAGAGCTCGAAGAAGGCTTCAAGGAACCTCAACTCAAAGATGATCAACTTTGGTTAAGGAAATATATGCAAAAGTGTAGTGTAACTAGGCAAGTGTGTACAAATTTGCAAGAGAGAGAGAAGGAGAAATGTAGAGAGAGAGAGAGAGATTTGTTTGAAAACTTTTAACCCTCAAAAATGGGAGAGGAGACCCCATATATATAGATAAACAAGCATTTGGCTGAGAAAAATCCATCCATACACATGTATAGAGATGAGATCAATTGTGCCAACGACTGGAACAACCGTCAACAAAATATCTGAAAAAAGACACTGGTGGTCGGCAGGCCACTTGGGTGGCCGGCAGGCCATTTGGTGGCCGGTAGCCACCAGGGGTTGCAAGCTTGAAGGTTTTGGTCCAAAACAGGGCACAAAATGGATGGGGTTTGAAGGCTCAAAGACAGGGCATTCCGTCGAGGACTTCGGGCACTAAAACGAGCACAAAAAGTCACAATCATCGAGTGCACGAGCGATAACGTCCAAGTCTTGGGGGCGGTCAAAAATGGGGTGTCTACAGTTATGCCGATCTCTTGGTTTGTGGAAGGAACAGATCCATGAGGATCCTCTCTTGAAACCTGTCCAAGGAATAGTACAACGGCAAGCTATTACGGCAATCTCTTGCTTTGAGAAAATCAAACGGGTTCGAGAGGATCCTCTTTTGAAGCTTATCTGATGGATAGTACAACAGCTAGATGTTACACCAATCTCTTGCTTTGAGCAAATCTATAAGGGTCCTTCCTTAGAATCTACCCAAAGAATAGTACTTCGGCACAAATTTATACTTCAAATGCACATAACTCAAGCAGCGTGATCATTTCATCAACACAAATCTACTGATTCATAAAGCAAAATTCTGATGCATAGTCTTTACCACACAAAAAAAAAAAAAAAAAAAAAATGAGGAAAAAAAACTTCTCTTAACTTCTCCTAAGTGCTGCCAGTTTCCACTCATTCAACGACATTTTGGTGATCGGCGGCTTCGGGGCATGGATAAGGCACATTTTTCCTTGACTCGGAGTCTGCCGAAACATTTACGACCTCAAGTGCCGATGTCCAGCCATCCTCAAATAACATATTCTTGAGCTTGGAAAATTACACTTTATACACAGCGGTAGCCTCGTTGCATCCCTCATCTTTTTTTGCTTTTTTACCGCACAAGCCTTTGACGCAACCAGTGCTTCGGCAAATTGTTCCTTATCTGCCTTCAAAGTGCTGATCTCTTGTTCCATAGATGTTAACTTTAAATCCATGGCTTGAAGCTTTGAATCAATATCTGCTACCTTTCCCTCTACATTTGCCGCTCGCAGCTCAAGCTCTTTTATCTTTTCAACCAGCAGATCATTGGATATCCTCAATTTATCTGCCGCCCTGACCAGTCTGTTATGCCGCAACATGGCCTCGTACGTGGAAAACAAACCCTATATAAAACCATTCGATTCGCTTCAACAAAGCACAATCAACCAATATAGGTGCACAATCAAACAATGAAACGGAGACACAGGTACTTACTATTAAAGAAAAATGCAAAGCCTGCGAAAAGATGGCAATATTTGATTGTTCGGCTAAGCGTACAACGTCAATCAGCAAAATTGAGCTGTGAACAATTGCAACAGCAACTTTAGCACTGCCCATGGCCAAATCTGCATTCGTTAGTTATCGATCTTTAAGGGCAGGTACTAAAGTAATTGGAGAAACAACAATTACTGGCTCAGAAGCGGAGGCTGGAGAAGACACTGTAACAGCTACAGAAGGATCAATACGGCTTTTGTTCTATACTTCAGCTGATTGGTCAGCGGGTCGTTTGCCCAATCTTCGGGCATGAAGAATAGGGTTAGTAAAAACCACTACAAGAGTGGGGGGAGAATCCCTTACTATGATGACCGGCGAATGTTGGGGCCGATCAGTAGTTGCAAGATCAGAAGAAGTTTGAGAAGTAGACGTTACTGGCGCAGCACTTTCACGCTTTCTGGCTGCCGCAATCTCCAAGAAGTTCTTTGGCGGCATGGTGTCGGATATTGTGGCCTCCGACTTGGATGATTCTTCTTAAGATTCTTCTTTATGAGTGACTTCTTCAACGTTCTCTCACAAGTGAGGAATGATGTAAAATCAAAACCACTGTCAGCACCAAGATCTATGCCATCTGTGGCTATTATTATTCCATAGTGAGGAACATACGCAAGCAGGACGTGAGCAGCCTGACCTTGCCCTTGCTACTCTGATGGCCATCTGTACGACCAAGCTCGCCACAGAAGAGAAAGGTTTACTTGATCTTCCCACTCGCTGGGATGTGTAAAGACTTCGAAAGCTATGGCAAAAGAACACAATTATTAGTAAAATCAGATGACAAGACAGATACTCACAAAGGCAAAGCAAATAAAGGTAACTTATTACTTGGACGACCAGTGACCTTAGGGATAGGTCGAATTCGATCAACTCCAGAAGGAAATTCCCAATTCCCCTCTATTATTACAAACACATCATTCACACCTTTACCAGAATCAAGAAGCATCTGAACAAGTTGGCGCTTCACCGATCTATGTTTGAAATAAAATTTTGTTCTTTCTTTGGTGATTGGAACAAAATTATAACAGCATCTAATTTCAAAAAGACCTAAGTTGATTCTGAGAATGTCGTTCAGGGCTACTACTCCCATCACTATCCTAAAGAAATTAGGGGACAGTTGGGAAGAGGGTACCCCATAAAAATGAAGCACCTCTCAAAGAAGAGAATGCATAGGGAATCTAACTCCTCCCTTTACTATATTTATCAAGGGAAGAGGAATTCGTTCTTTAGATCCCTCTAATAAACTATCATCGGAGGTAGGAAGGCAAACGACAACATCTTTAGGGATATTGTACAAAGCCCTGAACTCAATAATGCTCTATTCAGATTCAAAGAGGACCTCAATCGATTCATTTCAACCAAACAAAAGCTTAACAGAAAATGAGAAATCGCAAGAGGAAAGGGGATGAACTTACAACTATTATGAACCAATAACTTCTGCTGAAGGATAAGGAAATGAGTATAGGAACTGAGGACGTAATGCGATGGGAGACAAAAAAGAAAAGGGCAAACTTTTCAATTAAAATGTCAGAAGCGAAACGGCGCATTGAAGAAGGAAATGACGGGCGTCATTATTTAAATAAGGTTACTCAATGGACGCGTGTCACGTATGGCGCTGTTTTCCCAAGATCCAACTAAAGTCGGCTAGGGCACCTTCGACAATTCGTTAAAAAGGAACGCCAAAAAAGGGACAATTGTGGAGGATAAAAACACTGACCCAAGGCCCAAATGAATTAAGATACGGCCCAAAGCATTTTAACCCAACCAAGGCAAGTTCCAAATAAAGTCCAAGCCCAAATCCTTGGCAAGTCTATTTTAAAAGAAAACAAAGTCACATGATAGGAGATTTGAACAAGATCGCTTTCTAAGAAGAGATCCGCAACACAAAAGAGAGCTTTTGGATTAGTTAGAAACCGACGATAGAGATCAGAATTGACAGAAAAGAGGATACGAGATCAGCCTACCCTGACAACCTGAGCATTCGATAAGAGAGATCCGACAATCAAAGATAAGAGCCCATATCCGAACTAAATCCAGGCCATCCAAAATACAGCAACTCTGACAATCACAGATCAAGACAACTTGCCCACTTGCCCGACCAGTGTCTGAAGGCATAAAACACCATTGGATCAAGATAGTCGTCCAACGGTCAAGATACAAGGTATCCACACTATAAAAATAAGAACCAAGAATGATGAAAGGATGTACAAAAAAGAAAGAAAAACTTTATCAACCAACAATTACAACCAAGTGTTTTCTTTTAGAAAGATCATGTCTAAGTTATATTCTAACTTGATCGTTTGAGGGTCCTCCTGACCAACTATGGTTGGGGAGAGATCACTGACATCTTGGTATTTGTTTTCTCTACAGAGCATAGGAAGGAACAGCTCATCTCGATTTCCCTGTGGAGAACAAATTTCATCCTTCCACAACCACCACCGTTACCATTATCATTCATCCTCTACCGCTGCCGTTGCCATTTACCCACCACCACCATACGTCATTGTTGTCCACCCACTACCTCCACCTCTATCTCTACTGTTGCATATCCACCACCATTGTCGCAGTTCTATACTCTACCATTATTGATCTACACTTTATCGTTATAGATCTATACTCCACTGTCATCGATCTACACAACCACCATATTACCGCTGCCTCCTTTGTTTCAGATTTAGATTTATTTTTTAGTGATAAATTTATCAGTCTCTTATTCGTTGTGTATATTGAAGAGGATGACAAATTCTTGTGAGTAAGTAGATATGAATAAGGATAGTAGATATTAATAAATAAATTTACAGTGATAAATTTATTAGTCAGGATTTGTAGGTAAATAAGTCTTGTTAATAAGACCGGCCGGCAAGTATCCCTTACTTTTTTGTCATTATAACAACTATTAGGCAAGACAAATATTTGGAGGAAATATAGTATTCTTATGGGCTTTTTGAAAATCAAAATTGTGCAATAAGATTATTCATACCAAATGAGTTGTATACTTTTATATATTTTGTCAATCGATAATAGATTATTTAGATTCAGTAATATAAATCAGTACAAAATAATATCGCAAGTATAGATTTTATAATTTTAAAGTAAAAAATTAAAGTTTTTGTTTGCACGTTACGTAAACTCGCAATACACTCAATTCACAACTATACAATTTCTCCATGTAGTTTGTTGTGAGCCCAAAGTGCAAGCCACCATTTATAATTTTAAAAAAAAAAAAAAAAGAATAAAAAAAGGAAATGAAATATAACAAAATTAATTTTAACACTCGCACCTAAGTGCATGCCACCCTGGTTACGCGTAATTTACATACCGTTCACACGTGAATATAGTGGTCCACTGGTCCTCCTTGGTGGAACTATTAAAATAAATTATAGATTATAGTTTAATATATTATAGATTATGGCTTAAATAAGAAATTGTTAATTTGTTTGGTATAACTGTTGGATTATAGATTTAAGTTGCTAAGTGGTATTTGTTAAATAAGTTGTGAAGTAACTTTTTCAATTAATTTTTATTTTTTATTATTTACTATTTATCTACATTTCTCATAAAAAATAATAATAATATTCTATAATCCATTTGAGTATTTTTCTATTTTTAAAAAAGTAAAAAATAAAAAAAATCTAAGAGTCTAACTGTGAATTAACATGTCCACAGCAAAAATCGATAATCAAAAGCAAGGGGTGAGAAACTTCTCATAATCAGCTTTTTTGACTTAAAATAAGTCGTCAGAATCAAAAGTTGTTTGAAATAAATTTAACTAAACAGTCTAAAATAACTTTTTAAAAACCTGAAGCCATAAGTTGACTCAAAAAAATCCTATCAAACACCCCCAGTGTCACAAAGGTTGCAAGCAAAATGGTCGGACAAGCTTGAACATGTTCAAAGAATTTTATTGAAATCGTCATTTTGGGTAGAAATTTTCTTGTAGCTCCTCAAGCTTACAAAAGCATCACTCTATAAAATTTTAAAACATATATTATTTTGAAAAAATAAATCAGTTTTGATTTTGGACTTGGAGACTGGAATCTTGCTAATTATTAATGGATTGGGGGTGGGTGTTGTGACAGCACCCATGTTGTCACATCCCGTATGGTTTATTCTGATCATATTTTAATAATCTGAATCGTTCATATTATAAGATTTGTTGAGTATATTATATTTATAAAAAATGAAATTAATTGAACAAATATAATCACATGATCAAGACAAATAATAATCCGAAAAAATTAGTGAAATCATACTAATCCTTTATTTTTTTTAAACATAAACGTAGTCTTGTTGTGAGTTACAGATGTCTAGTTAACTTGAATTTTTTCATGGATGATCTACTCAACAAACCCTACACTATGAACGTTTCAAATCATTAAAATAAATTCAGGACGTGCCTTCACAGCCTCACAACACGGTACTATGCCTACAAGGCACATCACCAATCTCATTCCGATTAATAATAGGTTTTCTCCTCAACACATTATTGGTTAGATAAATGCCGGCCTAATATTGTACACAGTAAAAAGAATATCTAATAATTTTGGATAAATTATACTTTGTCCCACTAAAGTTTTATCTATTTTTCATTTTGGCCCTTTAAGTTTAATTTTTTTCCATTTTAGCCCTTCATGTTTGCAATCTTTTCCACTTTGGCCCTTTATGTTTGCAATCCTTCCCACTTTGCCCCCTTTAAGTTTGATTTTTCTCACTTTGGTCCTTCATGTTTGCAATCCTTCTCATTTTAGCCCTTCATATTTGCAATCCTTCCCACTTTACTCCTAGACTAACTTTCATCCAAAAAACTAACAGAATCTGTCACATCACCAACACGTCAGCTCCACGTATAATTAAAATATTCACTAAAGATGCAAAAAAATGAAAAATAGAAAAAAAAAAAAAAAAATTAGTCTTTCGTGAAATTTTTTTTTTTTTTCAAATTTATGCATAAACATTATTATATTATATAAATTCAAATTTAACTAAAAAAAAAGAAAAAGTTCACTAAAGACAAAAAAAAAATGATAGTAAATTTTTCATTTCAAAATTAACAACACAGGTATTTGAGTCAGTATATTTTCATTTTTTTTCCTCTTTAGTAAATTTTTTTTTTAGTTAAATTTGTTTTTATTTTTTTAGGTGCATCTAATCTAGATGCATCTATAATGTAATAATGTTTATGAATAAATTTGAAAAAAAAAAAAAAAAGTTCATTAAAGACTAAAAAAGATTTCCAATTTTTTTGTTTTCTATTTTTCATTTTTTGCATCTTTAGTAAATTTTTTACATCACACATGGAACTGATGTGTTGGTGATGTGACAGATTCTGTTAGTTTTTTTTTTTTTTTTTATGAAAGTTAGTTTAGGAATAAAGTAGGAAGGATTGCAAACATGAAGAGCCAAAGTGGGAAAGATTGCAAAATAAAGGGTCAAAGTGGGAAAAATCAAACTTAGAAGGTCAAAGTGGAAAGGATTGTAAACATAAAGGGTCATAATGGGAAAAATCAAACTTAAAGGCCCAAAATGAAAAATATGTGAAACTTTAGGGGGGCAAAATGTAATTTAACCGATAATTTTCCACATTTTGAATTTAAAATTTGTTTGGGATGTGATCTTACCTAATTCTAGAGGTGGTTGGTACTAAGGGTGATCGCTGATTAGATTTGGATGGGTGACATTTCATTCGTTATTCGTCTAAAATTAAGTGGATTGAAAAAAAAAAATAATTTACATCCATTCACTAATTTGGCAGATGCAGATTGAGCGAGTCGTGCGGATTGGAGGATAAATGCGATCAGTTTAGCGGTTTGGACTTTACAAATTTTGAACATTTTTTTGAATTATAATTCATAATTTTTATAATCTCTAATAACTAGTAATTTGAAAAAATATGTACTATTTGCCTATAATAGGCCATGACACAACGCATATATATTTTTAAGGTATTATTTTTCATTTTCATAAAAATATATATTTTATTATTTCTACTCTATGTTATTACTTGTTAGCAATTTTTTGTTTTTTTTTGAACTTTATCTATGGGCAAATCGGGTTCATATAGGTACGAGATGGTTGATCTGCCACCCGTACTGTATGCATGAATTTTGAAATATTTCGTCCGCATCTGTCCGCTGAATGACACACGTCCCCCTAAAATCAATCAAGTTGGATTGAACGGATCTATAATCACCCTTAATAATTTTCATACTGATTTTACAACAAAAATGACGTGATAATAGTAGTAAGAAAGATAGGTATTGTGTTTTTAAATAAAGAGACCATATTTTGCCACCATATTCTCTATAATATTTGTGTATATGTCTTTTTTAATTTCTATATCACTAATCTATGAGAAATATTATTTATTACTAAATTTATTTCACAATATTTAGGAAATAGTGAAATTTACTATGTCACATGAGAAATATATAAAGAAGGTGAACAATTGAGGAAAAAAAATCTTTAATAAAAATAGAGGTTTTTTATTATATTTATTCTTAACATATTCTTTTGTTAGACTCTCTTTCATAAGTAGATTAAATACGTGTAATAATTTTAATTATGAGTTATTTTATTTATACAAAAATCAATCATAGAATTGGACCCCCTTTTGTACAAGTGTAAAATTCATAGAAAAATGAAACTCATCTCATATGTGGAAATTATATATGATTCTATAAGGTTCGTTTGGGATGTGAGTTGGCTTTTTAACATTTTGATTATTTTAATCTGTGGCTAAAAAGCCTCGTTTATGATGAACTTTTTGACCTTTTTGATTTTTATGAAAAAAAAATAAAATGATTATGATTTGGATGTGACATTTCATTTTATTAACTTTTTAACTTATTTTGTCTTTATGTAACTATTTTAGCCCCGTAACTTCCTCCCAAACTAGTGTTATGATAAATTTTTATGTTTTTAAGGTCTCATTTGTCAATTACATATTTTAGGTAAAAAAATTAAAAAGTCATTATAAATTATTACATTATTTTTTATTTTTTTTTACATATCTTTTCATAAAAAATCAAAAATTTACTAAAATAATCTATTCTCAAATAAGGTCTACATTTTTTCTTTAATTAACATTAATAAGCAATATTCAAATACAAAATTTAGTGCTTATTGTTAACAAATAACCCACATAAAAGCTCGGTCAACAATTCAATACTGATTGCATGGCCCACCAATGGAATTAGGATTCTCACCTTATTATCTCTCTCTGTCTTTTAATTTGTTGGGCCATTCGACTTATTTTTAAGTCTAATTTTAATGATTTGAACTATTCATATTTAAGATTTATAAAGTATGTTATGCCTCTGTTTGGGAAGTGGGTTGGTTTTTTGATTTTTTGGCTATTTTAGCCTGGGCTTAAAAGTTTAGTTTGGGAAGGACTTTTTGACTTTTTGATTTTTTTGACTTTTTTGTGAGAGAAGAGTGTAATGATTATAGGTTGGATGTGATGTTTTGTTTTTTGTGGCTAAAATAGCCAAAAAGCCTGGCTTTTTGGCTTCCCAAACGGTGCCATCTGTAAAAAATTAAATTATCGGATATCAAAAAGCATATATTGAAAAAACTATTTATTAAATTTTTTTTAAAAAAAATAAATTTTAATCTAATAATATGAACACGTAACTTTTAATATTTGATTAATTTAATTTTTTACAAATATAATATACTTAATAAATTTTAAAATATAAACTATTCCAGCCATCAAAATTAAGGCCTTATTTGACATGATCTAAAAAAGTTAAAAAGTTAAAAAGTCACTATCATATTTAAGTCACATTATCTTATTTAAGTCACATTACTTTTCTAATACATCACTTCAAATCTAACCCATACACAACTCATATTTCATAAAAAATTAAAAAAAAAACTTATTTAAATTATTCCAAATCATTCCTAAATCTAAAATGGATTCAATGACCCCAAAAGTAAAAAGGTAAGAAGAGAAATTAAGGAAAGGTTGTTGCTGATTCCTACCAATCGGTTTGTGAAAGGGACAGTGGAACTACAATCATGTTAGGGTGTTATCAGATCCAGAGAATAAAGTAGTGATAGTGATTGATGAGGAGGTGACCCAGAGACAGTCAATGGCTACATCCATCCAAAATTTTCTTCCCCTTTTCCTACACATTCCCATTCCCCCCTGACTGCACTCTTACTCCACCATTCCATCACTAATTTCGTCATCACCACGTTTTCGTCATCACCACGTGGTCGTGGAGAAATTATTCAATAATTTCGAAACGATGGATGATCAAATTTTAAGGTAATTATTAATTATTTAATTTTATATTATTTTTTTATTTCAACATAAATTGTGAGTCTTTATACTTTTCTACTAATTAAAATTTTATAAAATACTACGTGTCTATATTTCAAGAATATTAAATAATCATTCCATGATATACTAGTATGATTTACAATTTTCGGTTGAGTGATTGATAACAGCAAAAACATGGTTGTGTTTGGGTAAATTTTCAAATTATAATTTTATTCTCATATTCTAATGTCATGTTTGAATATATCTTTTAAATTATATTTTCACAACAACAAAAAAAAAAAATTCTATAGAAAGCTCTGTATCAGGTGGGATTTCTTTTTTTTTTTTTTGAAATTTGACTTAATCGATTGTTTGGCCGGTTAACCGGAACATGTCAAATTTTTTTTTTATATATTTTTAATAAAACAATATTTTTGGAATTTTTAAAAAGATTTTGTGAACTTTTAATAGATTTTTGAGTTGTGTGTTTGATTATGAGTTATAATTTTTTGTATCAGATATTATATGTCACATCAAAAATTTCCCACTCAATTCAAAACTCTTTTCAAAAGTCATTCACCAAACAAATTTTTCACACTCAAATCATAATTTTAAAACTTACAAACTCAAAATATAATTCTATTCTCAAATTATATTTAAAAAATTCTACCAAACGCTACTGTAATGATTTATAATTGATGAGAAATGTGGTTACATAGTTTTATTATTATTATACTAGTAAATTTTTTTTTCTTTTAAATTTTATTCATATTGGTATTTTAAACTCAATCAATTATAATTATAATAACAAAAAATTAAATGTATATATTCTCTATAATATATATATATATATATATATATGAGAACCGCTTAACTGTTTGAGATTTGTCTTTTTTTTTTTTTCTTAATGTTGTTCTTTCATTTTGAATAATTTATTAATGGTTGCCTATGTATTAAATGAAGGTTTTTTTTCGTAATTACGTGAACATTTTTGGCTAATTATGAAATAGATTTTTTCGTAATTACGTAAACATTCTTGGTTAATTATGCAAAAGATTTTTTCGTAATTACGCAAACATTCTTAGTCAATTATGAAACATGTTTTTTCGGTATTACGCAAACATTTTTGATTAATTATAAAACATAAATCTTTTATTTTTTAACAAATTACAAATATACTAAAAAAATTTGTTTAAAATATAAATCGGTCCTGTAATAATAGAAATTACAACTATCTCTTGTTATAAATTTTAATTTAATAAATACTCAAGAAAAAAAAAACAAAATTGTTTATTAAAAAATATTTCTTATATCATTAAAAAATTTTAATTGACTTAATAATTTATTTATTAACAAAATGGTTAACTAAAAAATATTTTTCATAATATTAAAAATTATTAATTTACTTAATGATTTATTATTAATAAAATTGATTATTTGTTATGCAAGTATGATTTAAGTATTAATAAAATTAGTTATTTGTATATATATATATATGTATTTTCTTCTGCTTCTTTATTAGTTCAGTGAATTATCTTAGTAGTTTTTTTTAGATGGAAGAATTATTTTATTATTTATTTTATATTTATATGTTAAGAAAAGCTACCCACCATAATTTTTTTTTGTATAAATTCGGAAGAAATGTTAAAGACTCATAATTTCACCCAAAATAATATGGTAATAGAATTTGAGTGTACATCATTGAGTGTATAACAAATCAAAAAATGAAACATATCATACCACATAATTCTATCATATATCTAATGATTTATTCTATTTAATTTCATAGAACAATATTTTAATTTTAAAAAAATTATCAAAATGAAAAACTTATATATATTGTAATAATAGCCCGTGTCTTAAACGGGCCTTTTAAAACTAATATATATATATATATATACATATATTAGCCCAATATGATAATATAATCAATACCCTTAAAATAAAAATGGGAGCTTTTTTGATAAATCCATTTTCTAAGAGTTTTATTCCATCCAACCCATATTCTTTTTGACTATTCCATTAGGTCCAATTTGAGATAAGAAGACCAAAATACCCTTTTCATCTACCTATGTTCCATTTAGTTCACATTATTTTCTTATATTTCAATAAGTCCTATGGGTGACATAATTACCAAAATACTCCTAATGTGAATGTTCACACCGTCAATGTGAATGTTCATATCGTCAATGTGTAGGGGCCCGACCCATGTCGATCCTCGTGGGTGCCCGTAAAAATTCGTGTCGGGCCGGCCCGGCCCACAGGCCAAAAAAATAGGCCCGGCCCGGCCCGTTGATAATGTGAATATTCACATTGACAAGTTAACATTCACATTGATAGGAGTGTAAAATTGGCCCGCTGCCCGTGGGTGGCCCGAAGCCAGCCCGCACGCCCGGGGCGGGCCCGGGCCGGCCCGTTCATAATGTGAATATTCACATTGACATATTAACATTAACATTAACATTGATAAGAGTGTAAAATTAGCCCGTGACCCGTGGGCAGCCCGAAGCCTGGGATCGGGCCGGGCCCCGCCCGTTGACAATATGAATATTCACATTGACATGTTAACATTCACATTGATAGGAGTGTAAAATTAGCCCGCGGCCTGTGGCCGGCCCGAAACCCGCCCGCAGCTCGGGGGCTGCCCTGGGCGGGCCCGACCCGACCCGTTGATAATGTGAATATTCACATTGACATGTTAACATTCACATTGATAAGAGTATAAAATTAGCCTGCGCCCCGTGGCTGCCTGAAACTAGCCCACGGCCCGTGGGTGGCCCGGGGCGGGCCCGGCCTAGCTTGTTGACAATGTGAATATTCACATTGACATGTTAACATTCACATTGATAAGAGTGTAAAATTGACTCGTGTCCCATGGGCGGCCCGAAGCCCGTGGGCGGCCCGGGGCGAGCCCGACCCGGCCCGTTGACAATGTGAATATTCACATTGACATATTAACATTCAAATTGATAGGAGTGTAAAATTGGCCCATAGCCCGTAGGCGGCCCGAAGCCTGCCCGCTGCCCAGGGCGGGCCCGGTCCGGCCTGTTGACAATGTGAATATTCACATTGACATATTAACATTAACATTGATAACAGTGTAAAATTGGCTCATGACCCGTGAGCAGCCCGAAGCCCGGCCCCGGGCGGGGGCGGGCCCGGCCCGTTAACAATGTGAATATTCACATTGACATGTTAACATTCACATTGATAAGAGTGTAACATTAACCTGTACCCCGTGGCTGCCCGACACTCGCCCGCGGCCCGTGGGCGGTCCGAGGCGGGCCCGGCCCGGCCCGCCCTGTTGACAATGTGAATATTCACATTGACATGTCAACATTCACATTGATAAGAATGTAAAATTGACTCGCGTCCCATGGGCGGCCCGGGTTTGGGTCCGGGCCTACCCCGGCCCGCGGGTTAGATTCGGACAGCGGACAAATTTTACACTCCTATCAATGTTAATGTTAACATGTCAATGTGAATATTCACATTGTCACGGGTTGGCCAAGCCCGCCTCGGGCTGCGGTCTGGCTTTGGGCCGCCCACGGGCTGTGGGCCAATTTTACACTCCTATCAATGTGAATGTTAACATGTCAATGTGAATATTCACATTGCCAACGGGCCGGGCCCGCCTCGGCCCGAGGTCAGGCTTCGGGCTGCCCACGGGTCACGGACCAATTTTACACTCTTATCAATGTGAATGTTAACATGTCAATATGAATATTCACATTGTCAACAGGCCGGGTCCGCCTCGGGCCGCCCACGGGCCGTGGGCGGGTTTCGGGCAGCCACGGGGCGCGGGCTAATTTTACACTCCTATCAATGTGAATGTTAACATGTCAATGTGAATATTCATATTGTCACGGGTCGGGCCAAGCCCGCCTCGGGCTTCTGTCGGGCTTCGGGCCGCCCACGGGCTGCGGGCCAATTTTACACTCTTATCAATGTGAATGTTAACATGTCAATGTGAATATTCACATTGTCAACGGACCGGGCCGAGCCGGGCCCGCCCCGGGCCCCAGGCGGGCTTTTGGCCGCGCCATGGGCTGCAGGCCAATTTTATACTCTTATCAATGTGAATGTTAACATGTCAATGTGGATATTCACATTGTCAATGGGCCGGACCGGGCCCGCCCCGGGCCGCCCATGGGTCGCGGGCGGGTTTTGTGCCGCCACGGGACGGGAGCCAATTTTACACTCCTATTAATGTGAATGTTAACATGTCAATGTGAATATTCACATTGTCAACGGGTCGGGCCGGGTCGGGCCTGCCCTAGGCTGCTGGCCAATTTTATACTCTTATCAATGTGAATGTTAACATGTCAATGTGAATATTCACATTGTCAACAGGCGGGACCGGGCCCGCCCCGGGCCGCCTACGGGCCGTGGGCGGGTTTCGGGCAGCCACGAGGCGCGGGCTAATTTTACACTCCTATCAATGTGAATATTAACATGTCAATGTGAATATTCACATTGTCAACGGGCCGGGCCGGGCCCTCCCAGGGCTGCGGGTGGGCTTTTGGCCGCCCATAGGCCGCGGGCCAATTTTATACTCTTATCAATGTGAATGTTAACATATCAATGTGAATATTCACATTGTCAATGGGCCGGACTGGGCCCGCCCCGGGCTGCCCATGAGCTGCGAGCGGGTTTCGCGCCGCCACGGGACGCGAGCCAATTTTACACTCCTATTAATGTGAATGTTAACATGTCAATGTGAATATTCACATTGTCAACAGGCCGGGCCCGTCCCGGCTCGCGGGCGGGTTTCGGGCCACCCACGGGCCAATTTTACATTCCTACTAATGTGAATTTTAAAATATGAATGCTCACATCATTAAATTGCTAATCGTTCAAAAAATATTTATAAGGGTATCAAAATTAAATATAAGGGCATAAGTGTCCAAGAAAATAATGTAAATCAAGAAAATGGACTTTATGGAATAAAACTATACATACATAGGACTAAATGTGTTAAAAAATTCCTTCATGGACTTCTTGGGTTAAAACACTTCTAAATTGGACTTATCAATAAAAATCCCAATAAAAATCAAGTTACAATTAATAATATATTTGATTATATAATAATTTACAACCTTGGGCACGTATACATTGACATAGAGGGGGAAAACAATTAAATTTAAAAATAATTAATTAATTAAAAATTTTAAAAAATCAAAGATGCCAAACCTCCATATACTTTATAGATAATTAATAGTTAATATTTTGGTGCATAAATTTGGGATACAAATATTTTTATGTGCATTTTTTTTTTTTCTTTTATGCAAAATTATATACTAGTTTACTTTTTAGACTTACTTTCTAAACTAGTAATGTGTGTAAGAGAAATAATTTATTGATGATTAGAGAAGATATGAAAAAGAGGGAGTTGCCTTAGATTTTATAATAGACTAGTAGATCACTTGATTTAAAAAGTGAATCAAACTTTTAAGTTAGAATGAGTGTGTCAACTTGTTTGGTTTTGAATGATTTTCTAAAAATTCAATTTTGTTTTTTGTATTTTTTTTGTTTTTAGTTTTTTTTTTCATGTTTTAAGTAAATTTTTTACTTTCTAGATGCACTTAAAAATTAAAAAATATTTGTGAAAAGTATTTTAAAAATTCAATAAATACACAAAAATACGAAAATATACTAATTTTTTATTTTTTTATATTTTTTTGTATTTGATGAATTTTTTAAAAGATTTTTTCATAAATATTATATTTTTTAAGTGTATCTAGGTTAGGTGTATCTTAAAAATAAAAAAATTCTTAAAATATTAAATTTTCTTAATAAAAATATATATATATTTTTAAAGTAGACTCAATTTTTTGAAACTAAACAAGGTGGTAGTTGTATTTTATTTGTGTGGTAGTTGCATTACTCTCATCAAATTTATATACTGCATTATTCACAAGTGATACAATTTATTTTCAAAATGTTGTTGACAAAAAGAATTGTATGCATTTTGTTATGGGTCGGGAGATCATTTAGTTGTGTACGCCCATCTAGTAATAATTTTTTATTTTATTTTAGGGGACATGTAGTTATTTTGGCATTTGCCATCTGGTAAAACACAAGATGAATTTTTTTTTTTTTTTAAAAGAAAGATAATCACTTGTATGGATGATACACATTGAGGGTTGTTTTAAAATTTGACTATTTTAGTTGACTGTTTAATTTTTTTTACAGAAAAATAATCATAAAAATATTGAAAAAATTTAACTATTTTTTTTGTATTGACTTTTTTATTATTTTAAGTTATTTCCAAATCAACCTAAAGATTACAAAATCTTAATTGCAAAATTGAGATTGACTAGAAAAAATGATATGTACATTGATAAGCAAAATGACATATGGTGTTGTCATCAAGGAATGACTACCAATTGGCAATTCCTCGTTTGGGCTTGTCAACGTCAAGAATTTTATAAGGACAATAAGCATGGCAGTGATGGCACATACCACAACAACATCACTCTATAAAAATGCATTTCAGAAAGATGTGTTAGTATCTGAAACATTGACATCTACTTTGATTTTTGTATGTTTGGAATCCTTATAATACCTTCATCCTTTTCCTATCCTATTCCTATCTACTCTATTCTTCGTTCTTTGTAACTAAATCAATGGCCGAAACTACCACTACTACAACACCACCTATACACAACACACACAGAAATTTCTTTGGACAAGTCAACGTTGCCATTATTGGCTTAAGTTACTACTTCTCCCAACAAGAACAGCTTAATAATTTCTCTTCCTGTCATTCCGTTTTTGCTTTTATTGTTCCACTGATCCTCAACTTTGTCCAGATTAAGTACCAAAAAATGGAAATATATCCATTTGAAACTCACCCCAAATCCATGGGTATTGCCGTTGCTAGTTTGCTTCTGTATTGCTTCGCCTACGACGCTGAACTGAGATCTTCTGCAAGTCACCGCTGGCAAACTCGCCAATTTCTTGCTCGCCGCTGTCTGGTGGTGTTTGGTTGGCTTGCTGTGGTGTCTCTGGCTTCAATTCTTTTGCCAGACTCACTTGGTCCTCTTCTCTACTCTCTCTTCGTATTGTTTTCTTCAGGTGAGTTGTTGAGCCGCCGACTTCAGATGCTGTGGAAGTGGGTGCATCAGATAATAATGGGCAGAGTTCCATTGATGCTTCCGAGTCGGCTCACTGCTCATTCTTTTTCCAACACAGGAGCTACACCTCGGCCTCGTGTCTAAGTTAAAGAAATTAAAACAAGCGAGATCTTGATGAGCATCAGCAATCAATGGTTCCTTTTTGTGTGTTAAAAAATAATGTGTTTGTATGATTATGGTGTAGTGCAGTGTTTTTTTTTTTTTTTTTTTATTTATTTATTTATTTATTTTTAATCATGTGTAGCCGCCAATGTTGTTTTATAAAAGGGTAAATTACACTGACACCCCAGAGTTTTTGTTTAATACAAACCTCCTCATGTTTGAAAAATTGCATTCTCCTCTTGAAATTTGTAATCTCATTACAAATTGTACCCTGAATTGTTGATGTCATGTTCTAAAATTTTCTAATAATCATTTTTTCATTTTTTCTACCATTTATTCTTCCTATCATTTTGACTACATTCTACAACTTTACATCATTAAATTCCACATTAATGTATTTTTATTGATTGATGATATACAAACATAAATTTTATATAAAATTTACAAACACAATAATATAGTTTAATGGTGCCTTTTTACTTCAAAACAAAACATCCATAAATAAGATATATATTTACGACAATATCACTATTATAACATTTTTATGATATTTTTTGTATAAATTTTTATATATGAATAAAAATTTTCATTTTTATTTCTACCATAATTTTTTGTCTCGTCTATTCACCCACATTTATTACAGTATTACCAGACACCGTCATTCACATTTATTATGATATTACTAAATTTTTATATTTTTGTATTTTTTTGTATTTGGTGAATTTTAAAAAAATACAAAATATTATACTTCTTAAGTATATCTAGATTAGATGTATCTAAAAAATAAATAAAAAATACTGAAAATATTAAAAAAATTCAGCAAAAATAAAAAAAATACAGAAAATAAAAAAATTAATTTTTTGTATGAGTTAAACTAAAGAAGATGTTTGTTATTTCTCTTAAAATGACATGAACAAAATATTAGTATTATTTTATTATTTTATATGTATAAAGATTAAGTGACAAATATATCATTTTAATTTGACAAAAAAATAAATATAATTTTTTAAATATAAAGACATCTATATTAAATAGAAACTTCACCACAAGTGTTAGTTTAATTTACCCCTTATAAAAATGATTGTATAGTGCAATACGTAGTACGTAGGTTGATCCAACTTCCAATACTAAGAAACAAAATCAATTGCCGATTTACTTGGGCACTATTTGACATTCCCATAAAAGTATATTTTTTATTTTTTTTTATCACATCATTTTTCTATTTTTTATATAGTTTTTCATAAAAAATTGACAATATCACTTCTATATATTTTTGCATATTTTTTCATAAAAAATTAAAAAATATATTTATTTAAATCATTCCAAACACCCACTTAATTTTCTTTGGTAGTGGATTTATTTTGGTCCATAATTTGAATTGAACGGTATACTATTTAGATTTGTAAAGTCGCCACCGGTTTTGTTTTGATGATTCGAATTGTTTTTTTTATAGATATTTTGTGTATATTATCTATAAAATTAAGTTAATTGGATAATCGTAGCATATCTAATTTAATGTGTTTATCACCAAAAAAAATCTAAAACACAATAGTGATATTTCGCTACAACAAAAATAGTCTTTAGACACGAAAACTAATGACAAAATTCTTTTTTGTCACGAAATACGTATCTTTAATGACGAAAATCATATTTCGTCTCCAAATATACCATTTTTGGAGACAAAAATAAAATTTCGTCACCAATCTAAATCATAATAAAAAAAATAGGTGACGAAATTATATTTCGTCATTATTTATATTTTTTTTGTCACCAAATATTTTCCCGCTAATATTTTCGAAGGGTGCCAAAATTAATAGACTTTTGGTGACGAAAAAATTGGTCACCAATTATAAAATTATTAATGACGAATATATTTTTGTCACCAATAATTTTTAATATTTTAATATCATTTAGTGACAAAACTATTTTTGTGGCTAATATTTTTATCTTTGGTAAAGAAATAATTTTGTCACCAAAAAATAATTTAGTCACTAAATATTTTAGGGGGAAAATAAAAATGAAAAAAAATACAAAACTACGTTGTTTTGAAATTCTTAAATCAAAAATATGTTTTCTGAGTCTTGAGCTTCCCTCATTGTTGCCATCTTCCTTAAAAAAAAAAATGTTTCCTGTTTCCTTGAGCTTCTGATCGGTTCATCAAGCCCTACCCACCATCTCCTCACTTCGTCCCCTGGGTTTGCCGCTTTTCATCTTCGCCTCTGCCTTGAACTTACCAGGTTAGTCTCTCTCTCTCTCTCTCTCTCTCTCTCTCTCTCTGTTCATGTATATATATATATAATCGATCGATTGACCTTCTTTTTTCATCGTTGCAACTCCTCACTTCCGATCGGTTCATCAAACCCTTTCGGCTCTGCCATTTTGCTTACCAGGTCACTCTCTCTCTCTCTCTCTATATATATATATATATCTCAATATAAAATGATTTTGTTTTTTGGATCCCTCTAATTAGTCTTGTTTCATCGAATGCTCTCTGCAATTTGTCAACTCACTGCCCTCATTTCTATTTCTAGTGAAGAATCCATATCTATGTCTATATCTATATCTCTATCATTTGATTTTCATACATAGACTTTCTGATTGATTTGTAATCGATCTGTGCTTCTCTCTTATTTTTCTTTTAGACCCTTGTGCTTGTATATTTGTTTCTGATGCAAGATTGTTTCTTTTTTTTTTTTTTTTTTGAAAATTTTGTCTTCTATGTTTGTTTGCTGAGAAAACCAAGCATTAGAACCAAATACAATTAAAAAATAGCTTCATGATTGGTAACCCAACTGGTCTTGGCTTGTTGCAGATACCAATCTTACCTGTGTATATATATAGATGCAGGACTTGTGTGCACACTACACACAGGACTTTGCTTTCCCCCCTTCTTTTTGCTGTTGTTTGGCTGCCAAGAATTGTAGATGAAAAGAAGGAAAATTACTGCGTCAAGTACTACTGAAGTAGTGATCAATCTTTGATAATATTATTTATTTTGCTGTGTAGGGTAGAATAATGGGAAATGAGCATTCTGTGATTGTAAAATTTAATGCCATTGACAGCAGTATTGAAGTCTTGTCTGTATATGTTATAAACAGTGAAAAAAATAATAATTTGTTTTGTCATGTTTATTCTGCGGTCTGAGGAAGATGGACGTCTAAGATTAAGTCCCTTTCCATGTCACTCTCATATGGAGGCATTCAATAAGAGCAAGTTGCCATGAAATTGAAGTCACATGAAGCTGATGATGATTGAAAAAGATATCTCTCAACTCTGCTAGATTTAATTATGTACATTTCTCACCACCACTTTCTTGATCCTTTCCCACTTCATGTTCACTGCATCATCACCTCAACTTCACTTTCATTATTTGTTAAAAAAAATAACGCCCAATTAGTACATATTAATGTGTGTTTGGAAGAGAAAAAATTAGGTAAACACCTAACCTTTCAAGGTTATTAGGCTAAGGTTTTACTATTGAACCAATAGTCACTTTCATTATTTAATATTGTTAACATAAATTCTTAACCCTAGTTTAAAATCCAAACATAGCCTTAGGATAGCAAAAGCTGTAATCGTTATAGAAAGCGTTCAATGCATAGTAAATACAGAGCTTATCAGTGCATGTTCATATTATTATTCTCGTAATATGGCTGAGTGTAATCAGACTCATTACACAAATATTCCTTTCTTCCGACTAATCCACTTATAGAGTTCAAAATTCATTTTATTCTTTGATGAGTGAAACATGCTTAAATAACAATTTTAAGACTCTTATTCTTGATGTGTTATCTGGAACTCCATAGGCATCCCCGTACTGGTATATGCAATAAATAATCCTCCCCAAGTTTAGAATTATGTCCATCAAAGGTCTAGAAAATGGAGTATTGTTGCTTGCTAGACCTTTGTTCATCTTCTTCCATGTCTCATCAATCAAGTTTCTCATTTGTTCACAAGCCAATTCCTCTGAAAGTTTGGTTTCATTCATGTAACATGGGATTGACTTTGCAGTTATCTCTCTCTTCAAGTCAGCCTGCATTGTAAAGAAACCTACTATTATCATCATGATTAATCTAAATTGGTTAGATTAGATTACGAGCAACATTGAGATTGCATTGTAGCATGAGAAAGATTGTATAAGATTGCATACTGATGAAGAAGCCAAATCATTGCAAAGTCAAAAAATCATGGATGGGTGGCGGAAAAGGTCATCGTGTCGATCAAAGCAATCTAGTGCCTGCTTTGTGATGTTTTGATCTATTACGCAATAAGCATGAACCAGTATAACTACTGCAGACAACGAAAACCATGCATTGTCCATATAATCTTTGAACTTTGGTGTGGCTTTTGTGTGGTACTACTTTGCTTCTACTAGGAAAGCTTTGCATAAACCTGCCCACTGAAATAAAATAGATGAAACAAGATTAAGTTAAAAGAAAACTGAAAATTTTACATAATTTCAGAGTAGAAAGTGTTGGCCTGATGAATGAGGCCTAGATTCAAGCTTACAATTGTGAGATGCAACTTTCATTCTTGTTCTCCTCTTAAAAAATGAGCGACTCAATGTGCGAGGCTTTGGCTAAATTGGGGCTGAGAAGTTTCAGATTTATAAAGTGTTACTCTCATTTTTGGAAAGGCTGCTTCTGTGACTCAAATCCAGTTGACTAGAAACTCTAACAACCAAGTCTTAAACCTCAACTAAAACAAAGAAAAAATTGAAAGTATATGTATTGATATTGGATGCACATACTGCTTTTTTTAGTTATGACATGGTTTTCGCTCCCTGTTCTTTAAAATTGTCATAGGCCATTTCATTTACAGTGCTACAGAGAGCTTGGAGCATAGTTGAAGGCAGTCTGAAAGATTTTCAACAGCATCCATACTCCACCTAACAACATTAAAAAGTTTGAAAATATAGTTCAGTGAATGCGTAATTTGAATTTACTCTGACACCCAAGAAAATGCTCTATTTAATTGAGCATGATTGTTATGTGATTCTTTTATAGTTTGAAAACAAACCTCTCAAGTGTTTCTGTAAATTGCTCTAGTTCTTTCGATGAACCATATATATCGTAGATGTCATCAATAATAGTTATTAGTACAATCACTTTTGTCAACCATTCCAATTGAACAGAAGAAGCTTTCTGTTATCCTATCCCCTGTAAAACTCAACTTGTTTGCTAGTCCCATGTATCTCCACCACCTACAGGAACAGAGAAACCAATCATTTCCGAACAATGCATTATATCAAGTTTTAAATCACTGGAGTTATCAATCTAATCATTTTAATGAATTTTCCAAGCTTGACCTTTAAAAATTTTGGGCCAATATAATCTTGGATATTTGCAAAAAAAAAAGAACAAAAAAAAAAAAAGTGCCATATATCATCCAAACACTGCAAGTCTTAGAAATGCATTATATCAAGTTTTAAATCGGCTGGAGTTATCAATCTAATCATTTTAATGAATTTTCCAAGCTTGACCTTTAAAATTTTGGGCAAATATAATTTAGGATATTGTGAGAAAAAAGAAAAGAAAAATGAACTGTCACATATCATCCGAAGTATTTACACAAGCTTCCCATGTGGCATATTAGACTATATTGATAAACTCGTCTCTTGGTCATGGATCACATACCTTGACATGTCTTGAAGTTCTCTTAGATGTATTGATTGCACCATGTTAAAATCAAGCACCGCAAGCTCAAGCAGCACATGATTTGCATCTACTCTTCTAGCGTATGCCTCCCAATTCGGACAGGCATGAATGGATTTCATCGGAAAGCCAAGTTAATTATGTATGTACAAGGCAATGCCTTTCAATTTTGATAATATTATTTATTTTGTTGTGTAGGGTAGAATAACTAATACTTGTTTGATTTATTTCAAATTAATAGGACAACATGATACAGATGCAAGCAAAACATCTTTCGCAGACTAGTGCGATCCCCTTGACCCCAGAGGAGTTGTCAATCAAGGTGCTTCAGCCAAGGCCAGGTTATGTGAAAGGACTTGGTATGAGGCCTTCTTTTGTGAATACAACTGTTGCACCTGCTGAAAATAGTGACTATGTTCAACGCCTTAAGCTGCAAATAGCACAACAAAATGAACAAATTGCAAGTTTGAAAAGTCAGAGAAGAAACAAAGCAAGAAGATAGAAAGTATCATCGAGTGTTTGAGGCAGAAAGGTATCACGGGAAATTTTGAGAGTGGGGAAAATTCAGATTCTGATGGACAAGCTTCTTGGTTAGTATATTATATTTCTATGTTAATTTAGTAGAAATTTTTTCTTCAACTAAGATAGTGAACTATGTATGTAAAAGCCTGAGAAACATCACAAACACTGAAATATGCACATGGCTCCCAATTAGGAAACTACTTTGAAATTTGCACTATTCTAACATGTAGGCATGAAACTAAGTCGAGAACTAAGTCGAAAACTATTCCAACATGTAGGCATGGAACTAGTCGAAAAATAGGCCACCGGAGGCCAAAATCATGCAACAGCCACGAGACGGCCCGGGGAACACCTCAAACATGTTAGGAGGGACCAATGTAAGCTGTGGAAACTTACGGAACTAGCACGGGACTCCCGGTTTCAAAACTAAGTCCAAAAATGCACTTTTCTACACTTAAGCTTGAAATAGGCCACCGGAGACCAAAATCGTGCAACAGCCATGAGACGGCCTAGAGACCACCTCAAACACGTCGAGAGGGACCAATGTGAGTTGTGGAAACTTACGGAACTAGCACGGGACTCTCGGTTTGAAAACTAAATCCAAAAATGCACTTTTTCACACTTAAGCTTGAAAATAGGCCACCGGGGGCCAAAATCATGCAACAGCCACGGGACGGCCCGGGGACCACCTCAAACACGTTGGGAGGGACCAATGTGAGTTGTGAAAACTTACGGAACTAGCACGGGACTCCCGGTTTGAAAACTAAGTCCAAAAATGCACTTTTTCACACTTAAGCTTGAAAATAGACCTTTGGGGGCCAAAATCGTGCAACAGCCACGGGACGGCCAGAGGAACACCTCAAAAACCTCGGGAGGGACCAATGTAAGTTGTGAAAACTTACGGAACTAGCAGGGGACTCCCGGTTTGAAAACCAAGTCCAAAAATGCACTTTTTCACACTTCAGCTTGAAAATAGGCCACCGGGGGCCAAAATCGTGCAACATCCACGAGACGGCCCGGGGAGCACCTCAAACACCTCGGGAGGGACCAATGTGAGTTGCAGAAACTTACGAAACTAGCACGGGACTCTCGGTTTGAAAACTAAGTCCAAAAATGCACTTTTTCACACTTAAGCTTGAAAATAGACCTTCGGGGGCTAAAATCGTGCAACAGCCATGGGATGGCTTGGGCAACACCTCAAATACCTCGGGACGGACCAATGTGAGTTGTGAAAACTTACGGAACTAGCACGGGACTCCCGGTTTGAAAATTAAGTCCAAAAATGCACTTTTTCACACTTAAGCTTGAAAATAGGCCACCGGGAACCAAAATCGTGCAACAGCCACGAGACGGCCCGGGGACCACCTCAAACACATCGGGAAGGACCAAAGTGAGTTGTGTAAACTTACGAAACTAGCACGGGACTCCCGTTTTGAAAACTAAGTCCAAAAATGCACTTTTTCACACTTAAGCATGAAAATAGGCCACCGGGGGCCAAAATCGTGCAACAGCCACGAGACGGCCCGGGGACCACCTCAAAGACGTCGGGAGGGACCAATGTGAGTTACGGAAACTTACGGAACTAGCACGGGACTCCTAGTTTGAAAACTAAGTCCAAAAATGCACTTTTTCATACTTAAGCTTGAAAATAGGCCACCGGGGGCCAAAATTATGCAACAGCCACGAGACGGCCCGGGGACCACCTCAAACACGTCGGGAGGGACCAATGTGAGTTGTGGAAACTTACGGAACTAGCACAGGACTCCCGGTTTGAAAACTAAGTCCAAAAATGCACTTTTTCACACTTAAGCTTGAAAATAGACATTCGGGGGCCAAAATTGTGCAACAGCCACGAGATGGCGCAGGGAGCACCTCAAACATCTCGGGAGGGACCAATGTAAGTTGTAAAAACTTACGAAACTTGTACGAGACTCCCGGTTTGAAAACTAAGTCCAAAAAGGCGCTTTTTCACACTTAAGCTTGAAAATAGACCTTCGGGGGCCAAAATCGTGCAACAGCCACGAGATGGCCCGGGGAACACCTCAAACACCTCGGGAGGGACCAATGTGAGTTGTGGAAACTTACGGAACTAGCACGGGACTCCCGATTTGAAAACTAATTCGAAAAATGCATGTTAAATTGTATATTCTATGGATAAGATAATAATTGTCTAACTTGCATTTTTTTTTTTTTTTTTATGTTTCATTTTTTTGCAGATTCGAGATCTGATATGGACATGTTTGGTAATTTAGAGGGTAGATGGTAGCTCATTTTGTGTTTTTGTTCATATTACCTTACATGTATTTTGGTTGATTGTAAATTTTCTATTTTTGTTGGTATTATAGGGCATGTTGGGTAATCCCCCCTTGATATTTTATTTTTGTTGATATTAGTAGACATATTTTTTTGTTGGATATTAGGAGATGTGTTTGGTAATTCTCATGCGGTTGATATTATATTTTTGTGGATATTAGTAGACGTTTTTTGTGGATATTAGGAGACATATTTATAATCTACATGCAGTTCATATTGTATTTTTGTGGATAGTGCTGAAATTTGATTGTGATGTTTATGAAAATGAACAGATTTCTGTATTGATTTGTAATAGATATTTTATTGAACAGGTTATTGAAATGCGCAAGGAATTGTTACTGAAAACAAAAAAAATTCGGAAGAAAATAGTACCTCCATTTTCAAAATTTTTATTTTTTATTAGTGACGAAATAAAAAATGTCGCTATTAGTTTGCAAAAAACATGACGAATAATTTTGTCACTAATGATACAATACCAAACAAATAATTTCGTCACATTTGCTGAATATTTTGTCGCTAAATTGAAATATTTGGTGACAAAATATTTTTTGTCATTGAAGAATTTTCTTTTCTGCTCATTTTAGTGACAAATTTTTTTGTCACCTTAATCCATATTGTTGGTGAGGAAAACTTTCGTCACTAAATCTATTTGGTGACGAAATATTTTGTCGCGAAAAACAATTAAACTAAAATATTATTTAGTTTTGGCGACGAAATTGATGTTATAGAGTCACCAAAAATAAAAATAGGTGACGAAACTGTTTTCGTCACCAGGTACTTTCAGCGACGACGTATAGGCCACGAACGTGGTGAAATTTTTTTTTCGTCACAGATCACTTTAGTGACGAAAATTTGATGTTTGGAGACAAAATCAGTCTGTCACCAAAGACCTTTTTTGTTGTAGTATTTTTTTTTACAAACATAATAAATTAAATAAATTACAATTATCAAATTAATTTATTTTTTTTATAAATGATGCATACAAAAATCCAATAAATTTTTTTTGAATAATTAAAATGGAGCGCCAGCGCGTAATAAGCCTAGAGACCCTTGTTAATTCCTTCACTAGTTCGAAACATTCCTTCGTCAATACTCAATCCTGTTTCATCACAACAATTTGATACCAGCTAGAAAAATAGCTAAAAAATAAATTGAGCTTTGCTATTTAAGATAAAAAAAAATCAGATTTATTTTTTGGAAAATTTACCCATAAATCCTATTTTTTGAAAAGTTGAACCATTTAGTCCCATTTTATTTTGATAATGTTGTTTATTTAATAATCATCATCAGCACCAACATTAGTCATCAAACAAGGATCGAACATCAGCAACATATATACCCATTTGAATGTTAAGACCCATTAACTACATCATCAATAAATCATCAAACATCAGAACCCCCCTATAATATCTTTGTTTCTACCAGAAACTTGAAAAATAGATCTACGGTTTCAAATCTCATCACAAACAAGAGAAATGGCTTTGGAATGGGTAGTTCTCGGGTATGCCGCCGGAGCAGAGGCCATGGTCCTCCTCTTTACCCTCCCTGGCGTCGATCGTCTATGAAAGGGTCTAATCGAAGAGGAATTGAAGAACGGCGGAGCGGAACTGCATCCTCTGTCGATGATCTCGCCGCAGAGGTTAGGGTTCCAAGAGAACCAAGAAATGTTGAATCGCGACAGAGTTGGCGTGACCGATATCGCTCCGGTGAGGTTGTTATTCGACAGGTTGAAGATCGTGAAAGAGGTTTGGTTCAGAGGCAGAACCATACCATTGAAGCGATTTGAATCGAGCTGGAGGTAGTTGAGCCAGTCCAGACCGGTAATCTCGGCCGGGATTGAACCCTGTTGTTGATGAGGTTGATGATGTTCAATGTTGGAGGCTCTCAGTTGATGTTGGTGTGGAGGTTCTCAGTTGATGTCGATGATGTTCAATGTTGGTGATGTTGAATGTAGTTGATGTTTGTTGATGTCGATGATGTTCAATGTAGTTGATGTTTGTTGATGTTGATGATGTTTTTATGATGTTGGTGATGTATGATGATGTAGTTGATATTTGTTGATGTTGATGATGTTTTAATTTGTTATGTCTATCGATTTTCATCTACATTGTATGAGAAGTGGGTTAGGGTTTTGTCTCTTCCTGTTTTGTTTTGATGATGATGACGTTTGATGTTGTTTTGATGATGTTGTGATGTTTGATGTTGTGATGTTGTGTTGTTGATGATGTGATGACGTTTGATGTTGATGTTGATGATGATGATGATGTTGTGATGTTTGATGTTGTTTGATGATGATGTTGTGATGTTTGATATTGTTTTGATGATGATATTTGATGTTGTTTTGATAATGATGTTCTGATGTTTGACGTTGCTTTGATGATGATGATGTTGTTTTGATGATGATGATGTTTGATGTATATGACCTCTATGGTCAATTTCTCTATAATGGGACATTTCAGTCTATAAGAAAACTTTTAGGACTAAACAGTGTATACGTTGTTAATTTGAGATTTATTGGTGCATCACCCTTATTTTTTAAACTCAGTGATGTGACAATTAATTAGGATATTAAATATAATTTTCTCTCTCATATCTTGTTTAATTATCAACCAATCATATCACTTACACATCATTGACTTTATAAAATGGGTCTAAAAAGTAAATTTGAATAATATCTTTTAAATAAATTATGTAAAATACATTCATTTTGAATGTGATCCTTGTCACACCAAATTTAAAATTTATATTACAAATTTTATTTTCCATTTTCAAAAACTTATGACACTATTTTTCCGAGGTCTTAGTTTTCATTTTTTTTAAAACTTTTATTATTATTATTTTTAATGATTAGATTTGGATTTTATAATGGGAATATTACACATCAGTATAATGTCAGAAAAATAATTACAAATTAATGAAAAATTTTATCAATATTAATAATTAAAATTATAAATTTTTCAATGATTCTTTAATTATTATTTTTTTTTCTGACACTACAGTGTAGTGTAATTTTCCCTTCTATAAATCCACGAATATAATTTATAACAACAATGGTACATTCCCTAATTTATCACCCGTGAATGACTCTGTTTATAACAACAATGGTGCATTTGTGGTATTAAGATTAGACCTCACATAATGAAATGTTTGACAAATTAAAATTTGATACTTATCAGATACATCATTAGGGTGATAAATTTGATGTCTCAAGCATTTTTTAATTTATAAATAGTTTTTTGTTACGTTGTATTTGGTTCATAAATTTAGGTCGGAATTTAAAAAAAAATATATAGAAAAGTAATCAAACCTTTGAATCAAACACTAGATTAAGATTTATGCTTCTGGGTCGGGCTTTTCACTCAAGCTTTGGGCTTAAAAGCCCAGATTTTTAGGCTTTGAAAAAACACTTTCGTATGAAGAGCCCTGAGGAAGCTAAAAGGTCTGAGATTGGAAAATCTTGGGCTTTTCAGGCATTTGCCTCTCTCTCTTGCTCCTTCATTCATTCATCTTGATCCTTGCATCAGTGGCCCACTACGGATTTTCATGGTCTAAACTCAATGCTTGCTTCCACATTTTCTTAATCTCTCTCAATTGGTTCACATATCTTTGGTTGATTCGGGTATGCTGATGACTGTTCGTTAACATGCAATTGTGGTTGTTATGGAATTGATGGAACTTTTTTGCTTGAATTGGTTCACTGTTGACCCCTTGCTTCTTCTTCCTTTATGATCGGACTAATTTTTTTAATACTTACTTCTTGAAAGTTTCAATCTTGTTGTCGTATATGATATTTGGTATTTTGAATTAATATAAAAAAATCTATCTAAACTCACTGTTTGATATTGGGTGTATATTTGTTTTGTAAAATGTACACTTCAAAACTCATTAGAAATCATGCTTGACATCAAAACTCATGTTTGAAGCTGTTTAGCATCATTATATGATTTCAGCTCAGGGTTGATCGCAGGGCTTTAGTAGGTTGCTGAATGCAACCATCAGGGCAACCTGTTCTGGATACTACGGATTTGGATGTAGCTGAGCATAGTTAATTATGTATATTATAACCCGTTTGACTAAGGATAGCTTCATTCACTAAGCTATGGATTGGCATTTAATAACTAGTTGGATGATTTGTTTGTGACAAACATGACCTTCCACTTGCTTGAGAAAAGATTGGTTGGATAAATCCCTAGCCTAATATTATACATTCATGTGTGCGTGTGATGCTTTTCCTGACGGAAAGTCATTCACTCTTTAGGTTGCCTTTTTTAATGTCTAAGTATAACACATAAAATATTAATTGGACGTAATTAGGTTGATCTTCCAAGGACAGGGAGGGCAGTGCTTAAAGAAGCTTGCTCAATTTTATGGGCTCTCCTTTGGAAGATGCAATCCGAGTGGGTTGAGAATTGTTGGTGGCTGAGACTGGTCACCAACTCTTCACAACCTTTGTTCTCATTGCAAAATATGAATTTGTTACCTACACACCATTGACGAATGGCATGGGATAGCCAAGCGGTGATCTTAAAGGTCTGATGGAGCACTTGTCTCTCTGAAGAAGAGAGAGCAAGAAGAGCTGTTTCATATCTATTGTTGATTTACTGCTGAAATATGTTGGCAGGTACAATTTCTTGAAGCAAAATGTTAATACTATTGAAGGGATGTGAGATAGTCATGGAATTGGAATGGCTATAAATTGTTACTGGGCTTGAACTCTGCAGTAGGAGCTCTCATGGGTTGGGGCATGTTCATTTGGAGGCGTATTGGTTTGGAAACTGTAGTTTGCGTACTGATTTTTCCTTTCCCCTGCTAACCAATTTATGAATACATAACTGAAGTGGTCATGTAACCATGGCCTTGTCCGGTGTGTGTGTTAGCAAAACCGATAAAACTGTAAGTCAACTACTGGGTAGAAATTCAATTGATTTTAGAAATTGTGTGGGTTCAATATTTTCATGTGAATTTATCAAAGTCTCTTTGATGGCTTTGTCTATGCTTTGAAATTGAATTTTATTGAAATCCATTTTTATAGGGAAAAACAGCAAAAGAGAATTCTTAATATTTAGTAAAAACTGTAAACAAAATCTTATTTGTTGTCTATTTTTGTTTTCAAAAAATTCTAAACCATTTACAAAAAAAATGATATTTATATTATGAGCTCTACATATAAATTATAAAGATTACGCATTATTGATCCCCTATGAAATTATAGTATTGCCCCTCCTTAAATCATGTAAAACTCCTTGTATTTTTAAAATTTGAAAAGTACTCTATTTTATTATTTTTGTCATTTTTATACATTTTTAACTGACACATCAAGACAAGAATTGAATTAATTCATCATTTCTTTGGTACTATGAGATCTATTTAGTTGGTTATTTCTCTCCATTGTGGAGCTCTTTTTTGAGTTTAATAGGGTTAGATTAGTTATCTGTTTGTTCCTATTATTAGGTTAATACAATTTGGTTGTTGATTGTGGAATTTTAAATCACCTTAATGTATAATATTGTAATTCACTAATTGATAAAAAATAAAAAATAATGTATACAGTTTAGTATTATGTTTTTTCTTCCTTTAGGAAGAAAAAAAAAAATTCAATATTATAATTTATGTGTGCCTCTTCTACGTAGCAATTTTGGCTCCACCACTAGTAGGCTTAGGCCCGACTTGGCCCGTTGTTGTCCCCTACTTTGGGGTTGTATCAAGCCTTATTGAAAATTTAATTTTTTTAGAAATGTTAGAAATTTATAATTTTAAATTCATAAATTAATTTATAATGATGTGTTAATAAAATTAAGTTTATATAAGCGACCCCGCTACGTAGCTCGAATCTGTGGCTCGAATCTGTGGCTCGACACCAAAACGACGTCGTTTTGGTGTCTTTTTTTTTTTTTTTTTTTTTCATTTTTTCCGAGTTTTTTCTGAAATGAAGGATGAACATCAACTATGGAGGATGAACCCAACGCAAGAAGTCGATGAACCCAGATTCATTCACATTTCAGATTCATTCACATTTCAGATTCATATATTTGGAGGATGAACCCAGAAAATCAAGCAGAGAGAGAGATCAACCAAAAAAATTTCGATGAACCTGAAATGTGATCAACCAAATCAAACCAAATCAACCAAATCAAACAGAGAGAGAAAATCAAGTAGATGAACCCAGAAATGTGATGAAGTAGATGAACCCAAAAATCAACCAAATCCATGAACCTGAAATGTGATCAACCAAATCAACCAGAAATGTCGATGAACCCAGAAAATCAAGCAGAGAGAGGAAGAGATCAACCAAATCAAACCCAAAAAAAATTTGTTGATCCTCAGATTTGTTGATCTAAGAAGAAAAAAAATTTCAGATCAAACCCAAATTTTTTTTTAAATCTGCCCAAATGAATCCAGAGAAAGGAAATTTAATGATGAAGAAAATAGCATTGATTCCAGATAAAGAAAAAAGCAAGCTTGATTCTTCATTAATTAAGATCAACCAAATCAAACAACAACACATTAAATTTTTTCGATTTTTTTTTTTGTTCCCTTCATTCTCATATTCAAATCAGTAACAACATCATCATCATCTTCAACATCACCATCATCTTCATCAACAAAAAAAAAAAAATTACCTTTGATCATCAAGCAGAACCAGAACCAACTAGAAAAAAAAAAAAAAAAAAAAAAATCAATGAAGATGGAAGAGCTGGGCATCTTCAGATCCATGAAGATGAACAAATTAATGAAGATGGAAGCCTCCACCCCGTCGATCACCGAACCAATGAAGATGAACAAATTATTCCCTTCCTTCTCCTCTTCTCCTCTTCCCCTTCTCTTTTCTCTCTCTCTCTCTCCCTTCGTCTCTTCTCTCCCTCTGTATCTGAACACAGATTGGAGAAAGAAAAAAAAAAAAAATAGACAAAACGATGTCGTTTTTATCCATTCGAGCCACTATTCGAGCCCTATTTCTCGAGCTACGAAGTATTTCCGCCACTATTCGAGCCACTAAGACCATCAATATTCCATTCGTATAGGCGTTTGGAGGAGACAGAGAATTGATTACTAATATTAGTTTCTTCAAATTGGAGATCAGGTGGAGTTGGTTTAGAATACCAATTTTTGGTAGTTTGAGGATTAACTTTGGGATAATGGATTTTATTAAGATTAGAGGATTGGAATTGTTGAGCTAATTGATTGATTTCATTATCAGTATTATCAGTGTCAGATTGAGAAGAAGTAGTAGGAGCTTGTTGATTTAAGACAGTAAGACCTTTATCTTTAGAAGGGGAAGCTGTATCAACGGTAGATAATTTACTGAAGAGTTGTTCAATAGCTTTGACAGTAGTTTGATCATTGGTGACTAAACTAGTTCTTTTAGTACGATTACTAGGGAGATTCAGCAAAGGTTGATCTAAAGGTTGTTTGGTAGATGTAATAGTATTGGAATCTAAAGTTGTTTCTATTTTATCTAATTGTTTACCAATTGTTTTTAAGCATTGATTAGTGTAATTATTTTGTTCAATGAATTTTTTGATTTCAGGGTCGGAGCTAGGTAATTTAAAAGGAGAGGCTGGAATTTCAGAACCTTGATGTTCAATGATTATATTTTCTAATGGAAGGTGATTAGAGCTAACTGAAGTTGTAGAGGAAGTTTTCCATTTATGTTTTGTGATTGTATTTAACTTTTTGTAGTGGTTTTCAACATATTCTAAAAGGGGTAATTCAAAACTATATTCAACCATAAATTTATACCATTGTCTAATTATTTTGGATTGTTGAAGAGCATCATATTTAGTACGATAGGCTTGTTGTTGAATTTTATTTTCTTTGGATCTAAAATCAATAAGTAATTTATCTAAATCAGGAGTAAATGAACAGAAGCAGATGAAGCAGATGGATTACGAAATCAAAGAAGATTAAAATTAAAAACCACACAGAATTGGAAAGCACTTAAAAAACCAAAATTATTTTTAAATAATCATACTGTTAAATACATATAGAAAATAACTTGTTAAATAAAACTTACAATTACAATCGTAGCAACTGCAAGGATCTTAACTAGGTTACAGAAGGAATGATTAATATTTGAATAACTGAAAGCTGCTGAATGCATACATTTGATTACAATTTATAGAAAATATTCTAACTATTCAGCATGTGAATTGGTTGATTGATGAAAGCAGCTGGCAGCATTGAAGACTGAGCAGGACTGTCGGATACTTTCGACGGATTCCTTGAATAATTGAGCAGCTTTAAACAAAAGTTGATTGAGTGAACAGTAAAAGTGAATAGTGACTTTTACTATTCATGCTTTTGGTGGAAACATGTGAATAAAGGAATCAATATAAATAAAAATTGGCAGCTTTTCTCAAAAGAGTATTGATTGAAGCTAATTTGTCTATATATAGAATCCAATGTTGATTTAGGCAAATGGATCTTGAGCATCTTGAAACGCTGGACCTGAAAACTAATTGGTTGATCCTTCAGAAGAGTGTGAATTCTCTGAATCTTCTTCTGAACTGTCTGAATCGGTTGACTGGGCTTCATCTTAATTCATAATTTTGCGGACTAACTGGAGCACTTCATCTTTGGATAACTTGGTCTTGCTTTTGGATTTTTCTTTAGGTTGAGCAGGAGGTGAAATGGGCTTTGACTGAGCTTTGGATTTGGATTTGAGTTTTGATTGAGGCTTGGGCCGAACAGTAGACTTAGCCTTGGACTTGGATTGATTAGTATTGGGCTGAACTTTTGACTTGGATGTTTTGGGCTTGGAACCACTAGATGAGGGGCTTCCAAGGTTGATTGGAGGAAGACTAGGCTGACTTCCATGAGTGATTGCAGCAGTTGGATTCTGCTGGGCTTTAACCATTGCAAGAGTAGGAGCACATTGATCAGATGAGAATTCTTCTTGAACAATATCAAATATGCAGGGCAAATTGAACTTAGCCCACCATTTGACTGAGTGATGACAGATGATTATGTTACCATCAATTCCATAATGCCATTTAAATATCCAAGGGATTTTGTATTTGGATATAAAAATTAACAATAATGGAAATGATCTTTGATGAACAGTGAATGGGTAAACAGTAGCAAAATAGTTGATTAATTCAAGTAGATCATCAGGAAGGATATCTGAAATGGCGCCATAATGAGTCCACCATCTCAGAAACCAGGAAGGTAATTCTGACTTGAATTTTTGATCAAAAGAAATGAACCAGGAGTGACTAAAAGTTTCATTTTGGTACAAGAAGATCTTGAACCATGCATTATTGAATAGAGTGACCAGGTAAATCACGAAGCTGATAAGGAGGACCCCATTCAGCTAAGGAAACAATGTTGTGAATGTAAATAGAATGATACAGAACCTTGCTAGCATAGGTTCGATCATAGATGGGTTTGATCAATACTGATTGGTGATGAATTAGGATATCTTTGTAATAGGTGAGTGTTTTTTTCTGGATGTGAAAGAATGAAATGGCATCCAGGTCCAAAATAGGATTTAGCAATTTCATGGATAGTTTGACTCTTGGGGTGACTAGGTTCTTTGAAGAATAGGTTGGTGGTATGTGATTTAACATAATCAGATCGAGAAGTCCTGATTGGATTAGCAGGGAATGGAGTAACTGAAACTGCTTGGCTAGAAGAAGCAAAAGGATCAGAAGCCAAAGCAGAAGAGTAATTAGGTCTAGGAATATTACCAAGAGCTTGGTAACGGTTGATCATTTCAATTGGGTGGTACTGGGTAACTAATTCCAAAGGAGGAGGAACAATTTGTTGATTAGGTTTACTAGATGGAACCAAAGCGTTAGAAGGAGGCCTTGGGCGAGACATCTGTAGAAGTGAAACAATAATTAGTAGCAGAGATTAACAACCAGATAAAAGATGAAGATAATTTTGATGATGATGTAAACAATTGTAATTATGAGCAAGTAAATTGCGACGAGCTTGAATCTGACGGTAATTGATGAATTGGGCTCTTTTAGTAGTGTTTTGGGCTAATTTGAGGCGGTGAATACGGTAGGTCAATTGTTTGATTAAGGTTTTGAAATAGGTAATTCGGCATTTGTGGTAAGAAATAAATGGTGTAGCAGGTGCAGTCATCCCTTACCCCCCTGTAAAAATTCATGGGTAAGAAAATCAGGCAGGGAATTTTGACTACCAAGTATGTAAGTAATATCAAAATCAAAAATACTTAAAATAGATTGCCATCGAGCAAAAATTTGTTTACTAGCAAGATTTTGAACATCTTTTTGTAAAATATATTTAGCAGATTTGCAATCAACACGGAGTAAAAATTTTTGATTGAAAATATCATCTTGAAATTTAGTAATACATAAAACAGTAGATAAAATTTCTTTTTTAATAGTACTATAATTTAATTGTGCTTTATTCCAGACACCAGAATGATAGCGAACAATTTGTTTAGATGAATGGGGAGTGACTTTCTAAAGAAGAATGCCACCATAACCAATATCAGAAGCATCAGTTTGAATAATTTTGAACGAGTTCTCAGTAGGAATACCAAGACAAGGAAGAGTTTTAACATAGGACTTGACTTGTTTAACAGTAGCAGTATGAACGTAAGACCAAGGAGGAGGATTATCTTTTAACCGATCAAAGAGAGGTTGACAGACTTTCCTAAGGTCTTTGTAGAACTCAACAATGTAATTAAGTGATCCGAGAAACCGTTGTAATTGAGTTTTATCAAGAATTTCATCAGGAAACTTAGACGCAAACTCAATGGAGCGACTAATGGAGAGAATAGTATTATGGTGAATGTTATATCCTAAAAATCGAACGTTGGTTTGAAATAATTTAATTTTAGGGGCAGATATGACTAGACCATGACTTTTGATTGTGTAAAAGAATGCAGTTAAATGTTTCCAATATTCACTAATGGATGTTGAGAAAATTAATATGTCATCAATGTAAACAATAGGGAAATGACTAAATGGGTTGAATATATCATTCATGATATGTTGAAATTCACTAGGGGCATTTTTTAATCCAAATGGCATAACATTCCGTTCATATTGACCAAATGGTGTATTAAAAGCAGTTATATCTATCTTTTGGGTGAATTTGAATTTGCCAAAAATCACTTTTCAAATCAAATTTACTAAAAATAACAGCTTGACTAAGTCTTTTAATCAAATCTTTTTTATTGGGAATAGGATATCTAATCCATTCTAAAACAGCATTTAACGGTTTATAATTAATAACTAAACGAGGAACTCCTCGTTCTAATTCAACATTTTTATTGACATAAAAAGCAGGACAAGACCATGGTGATTTGCTGGGACTAATGATGCGATTCTTTAATAATTCATTAATTTCTTTTTTACACATTTCAAGTAATTCATGATTCATTTGAATAGGTCTAGATTTACTAGGTATTTGTGTTTCATTAAAATTTTTAATATATGGCAAGGTAACTACATGCTTTTTTCTATGCCAAAATGCAGTAGGTAAAGATGAGCAAACAGTTGATTCTAATTTTAATTTAAAATCATTGATTTGAGATATGATAACAGGGTCAGTTAGTTGTTGATCAATCCTTTTATAATTAATTTCTTCTTTAAGAAAATTGATTTGTCTAGTTAATCGATTAATAGTATGAGAAATAGAACAATCTTTTAATTGATTTATTTCTAACATTTCTGGTGGGGATAAAAATTTAAAGGTAACAGGTTGTCCCAAAACATGAGTAGTAATTCCTTTACTGGATGTAGTAAATGGGTAGAGTAAATATATGAATGGGGTACCTAAAATGATTTTCTCAGTCATATTTTTAACTAAAACAAATAAGGTTTTGAAGCATATATTATCTTGACAGACATGTACTTTAGGTAATTTATATTTAATATACATTTGACTACCATTAGCAGAGGTTAATTTCTCATGACATTTTTCATAATATTTAGTAGGGAGCAATCCTTCTTGTACACAGTTTAAATCAACACCAGTATCGATTAAAGCAATTAATTCTAATTCAAAATCATCAATAACTATTTTAATTGGTGAATACCATTTTTGCATATGGATTTTATTAATTAGATTTAATCTCTTATTATCAAGATTATCAGTTTGGGAGCGGTTATCAAATACTAGATTTTCAGGATTAGTTGGATCAGAATCATGATCAGAATTAGACTCATTTGGGGATTCTTGATTAGTTTGGAAATTGTCTAAGCTTTTATTAAGTTTTAATGTAATAATTTCATCTTCTAATTTGCGATCTTTATTTTGTAGTTCTTTAATAGTTTGTTTAATGTGATGGATTTCTTGTTGTAAATCTTGAAGAGTAACTTCTTTGTGTTTATTCTTAAAGCGGTCTAGAGTGTTGGATAGGCTAATTATTGGTTTATCAAACTTTGGTTTATTGTCAGAATGAAGTAATAAAGATTTTAATTTGTCAATATATTTTTGTTTTAATTTTGGATCATCTAATTTGCTAATTAATTCGATAAGAGCAGATTCTTCTTGATTTTGTTTGGTAAGAACAGAGATTTGTTTAACTGGTTTATAACAAACATCGTTACAGCCTAATTTAATATTATTATCAGAATCTTCACTAGGCGAATGAGAATCAGAGGAAGTAATTGGATGATCAGACGGAGAATCACTGATAGATTGATTTAATTGGAAAATTTCATATAATTGAATTTTGGAATTATCATCAATTTGAAGTTGATTGACTCGATCCTTGAGTTTTTGTTTTTCCTTACATTTATTAGAATAATGTCCTTTTTCACCACAATTATAACATGTAATGTCTTTAGTTGATTTAGATTTCGGATGTGATTTAGATTTGTAATATTTCTTTCTGGGTTTAGTGTAAAATTTATCATTGGATTTAGAGGGTGAATAATCTTTGCGATATTTGTTAGAATATTTGGATCTATGTTTATGTTTGGAATATTTGTGGGATTTTCTTCGAGAGGGTGCAACAGGAGGTAAACCATATTGTTCACAAAATTACCTAATTCATATTTAGCTTTATGTTTATCTTTAGTAGCTTTTTGACTAAAGTTTTAGATCAATACACATTTTTAAACCTTCTTTTTGAATAGTATTAATTATATCACCATATGTCAAATTATCATATTCAATAACACCAGTAGGTTGACTAAGAACATCGCGTATTTTATGGGCAAATAAACTAGGTAGACCATTAATAAATTTTTCTTTCCAAAATGATTTTGTACAGTCTTCTCTTAACATAACTCTAGAGGTAAAAACATCTTTATACCATCTAAAATCACTTAAGGTTGGGCATGTAAGATTACTAAGTTGATCGTGTATGCGAGAATAAATATTAGTAGGTGTTCCTATGAAATGTTGAACAATTGTATAGATTAATGTATTAATTCCGTCAGGGTGACAACATCCAATATTTTCATCGAAGATAGGCATATCATTTTCATCCACTTGATTAGCATAAATAATAGAGTCTCTTTGATTGTGAGTAAGATATTTTTCCCACCAAGATTTGAGCATACCAGTAAAACCAGAAGTAATGAGAGTAACAATTTCAGGTTGTGAATATTGGGGATAATTGGAAAGGTAACTATTGGAGACCATAGATAAATGATTTAATTTTTGGAGGATTTGATCTTCACTAAGACCATCAATATTCCATTCGTATAGGCGTTTGGAGGAGACAGAGAATTGATTACTAATATTAGTTTCTTTAAATTGGAGATCAGGTGGAGTTAGTTTAGAATACCAATTTTTGGTAGTTTGAGGATTAACTTTGGGATAATGGATTTTATTAAGATTAGAGGATTGGAATTGTTGAGCTAATTGATTGATTTCATTATCAGTATTATCAGTGTCAGATTGAGAAGAAGTAGTAGGAGCTTGTTGATTTAAGACAGTAAGACCTTTATCTTTAGAAGGGGAAGCTGTATCAACGGTAGATAATTTACTGAAGAGTTGTTCAATAGCTTTGACAGTAGTTTGATCATTGGTGACTAAACTAGTTCTTTTAGTACGATTACTAGGGAGATTCAGCAAAGGTTGATCTAAAGGTTGTTTGGTAGATGTAATAGTATTGGAATCTAAAGTTGTTTCTATTTTATCTAATTGTTTACCAATTGTTTTTAAGCATTGATTAGTGTAATTATTTTGTTCAATGAATTTTTTGATTTCAGGGTCGGAGCTAGGTAATTTAAAAGGAGAGGCTGGAATTTCAGAACCTTGATGTTCAATGATTATATTTTCTAATGGAGGGTGATTAGAGCTAACTGAAGTTGTAGAGGAAGGTTTCCATTTATGTTTTGTGATTGTATTTAACTTTTTGTAGTGGTTTTCAACATATTCTAAAAGGGGTAATTCAAAACTATATTCAACCATGAATTTATACCATTGTCTAATTATTTTGGATTGTTGAAGAGCATCATATTTAGTACGATAGGCTTGTCGTTGAATTTTATTTTCTTTGGATCTAAAATCAATAAGTAATTTATCTAAATCAGGAGTAAATGCTTTTTTGATTGTCATGAATTGAGGATTGTTTGGATGTGTAACTTCGAAATCAGTTTGAGTTGGAGAATTTTGAGATTCTGCATCGTCATTTGGTAAATGTGTGTGAGTTGAATAAACAAGTTTACTAATTTGTGAAGTTGTAGAATTATCAATTCCTTTTAATTTGTTTTGAGAGGTTGGACCAATATGTATTTGACTATTTTTCCTAAATAGAGGAGTATTAAATATTTCATCTTCAGTTTCAACATCAGTGGGTATACTAGAGGTACTATGTCTAGAAGATTGACTACGATTAAATTTAATACGAACAGAACCATCATTGTATTGTTGGATATCTTGAATATCTTGAATTGAAGATTGTTGTTGATTATGTTTATAGTTTTCATTAGTGGTTATCCATTGATCAGGGATATTTATATCTTTCCATTCAATCATTTGGGGAACATTAATATGTGAATCAGTATGACTACTTTGAATTAACAGAGTTTTACCTTTTGGACTTTTATGCAAGGCTTGAACATTTAAATTAGTTTTTATGCATTTATAATGAACACGATAAATCAAAGCGATATTATGAACTTTTTCTTTCATATTTGTAAATGAACCATTTAATTGAATATTTAGAGTTAATGCATCTAAAATATGTGGATCACGTAAACTTAGAGTAAAATCAGGAAAACAATTAAAATGTACTGGACCTTTATGAAGACCAGTTTCCATCATACCCATTAAACTATCATTGTAATCAAGAAAACGAGCATCTCGTAAACATAATAAAACAGAAGTATTTTTTCCTATCATAGTTAATGGATTAATACCAACTTGAATTAAACCAATATGAATAAAATTGTAACCATTGTTAAAATGTTGTTTGATTAAGTTAGCATCAAATAATTGGCAAGTTTTCCTAGGTTTTTCTAAAGCATAAACTTGTTCAATTGTTTTAACATGCAAGGCTACTTTGAAAGTATTCTGTATAAAAGTTGTTTTATATATTTCTTTAATTGGTAATTTTGGTATATTCCATCCGGGATCAATTTTATCATTTTGTATTTCAACATCTTCTTCATTAATGACTAATCCTTGATTAGGTATTGTGCTCAAAGTTGTTGACCTAGAACTGACTGATAAGTTACTTCTAAACAACCGACTCATTGTTTTGTTTAATTAATCAGTTTTACAGATATCTTAATGCATACCCTATTCTTGTCAGTTTTACCACATACCTAGTATACATACATACCCTATCTATGAACCCCAAAGTCTGTGACTGCCTAAACCGAAGGACTTACTAGAGACTAGGAAGAAGTGGGTGACTTAAACTAGGTGGATAAACGCAGACTGAGCTTTTGGGTGATCAAGATGAACTGAAAACCAGATTAATGAAATAAACAATGGAGTGGGTTAAACAGAAGAAGCTGAGCAGTGAGAAACAGGATACAACATAAACTTGGCTCTGATACCATTTCAAGCAGAAGCAGATGAAGCAGATGGATTACGAAATCAAAGATGATTAAAATTAAAAACCCCACAGAATTGGAAAGCACTTAAATAACCAAAATTATTTTTAAATAATCATACTGTTAAATACATACAGAAAATAACTTGTTAAATAAAACTTACAATTACAATCGTAGCAACTGCAAGGATCTTAACTAGGTTACAGAAGGAAGGATTAATTTTTGAACAACTGAAAGCTGCTTAATGCATTCATTTTATTACAATTTATAGAAAATATTCTAACTATTTAGCATGTGAATTGGTTGATGGATGAAAGCAGCTGGCAGCATTGAAGACTGAGCAGGACTGTCGGATACTTTCGGCGAATTCCTTGAATAATATAGCAGCTTTAAACAAAAGTTGATTGAGTGAACAGTAAAAGTGAATAGTGACTTTTACTATTCATGCTTTTGGTGGAAACATGTGAATAAAGGAATCAATATAAATACAAATTGGCAGCTTTCTCAAAAGAGTATTGATTGAAGCTAATTTGTATTTATATAGAATCCAATGTTGATTTAGGCAAATGGACCTTGAGCATCTTGAAACTTTGGACCTGAAAACTGATTGGTTGATCCTTCAGAAGAGTGTGAATTCTCTGAATCTTCTTCTGAACTGTCTGAACTGGTTGACTGGGCTTCATCTTGATTCATAATTTTGCGGACTAACTGGAGCACTTCATCTTTGGATAATTTGGTCTTGCTTTTGGATTTTTCTTTAGGTTGAGCAGGAGGTGAAATGGGCTTTGACTGAGCTTTGGATTTGGATTTGAGTTTTGATTGAGGCTTAGGCCGAACAGTAGACTTAGCCTTGGACTTGGATTGATCAGTATTGGGCAGAACTTTTGACTTGGATGATTTGGGCTTGGAACAACTAGATTAGGGGCTTCCAAGGTTGATTGGAGGAAGACTGGGCTGACTTCCATGATTGATTGCAGCAGTTGGGTTCTACTGGGCTTTAACAATTGCAGGAGTAGGAGCACATTGATCAGATGGGAATTCTTCTTGAACAATATCAAATATGCAGGGCAAATTGAACTTAGCCCACCATTTGACTGAGTGATGACAGATGATTATGTTACCATCAATTCCATAATGCCATTTAAATATCCAAGGGATTTTTTATTTAGATATAAAAATTAACAATAATGGAAATGATCTTTGATGAACAGTGAATGGGTAAACAGTAGCAAAATAGCTGATTAATTCAAGTAGATCATCAGGAAGGATATCTGAAATGGCGCCATAATGAGTCCACCATCTCAGAAACCAGGAAGGTAATTCTGACTTGAATTTTTGATCAAAAGAAATGAACTAGGAGTGACTGAAAGTTTCATTTTGGTACAAGAAGATCTTGAACTATGCATCAATATAATCATGATAATTATATTGAATAGAGTGACCAAGTAAATCATGAAGCTGATAAGGAGGACCTCATTCAGCTAAGGAAACAATGTTGTGAATGTAAATAGAATGATACAGAACCTTGCTAGCATAGGTTCGATCATGGATGGGTTTGATCAATACTGATTGGTGATGAATTAGGATATCTTTGTAATAGGTGAGTGTTTTTTCTGGATGTGAAAGAATGAAATGGCATCCAGGTCCAAAATAGGATTTAGCAATTTCATGGATAGTTTGACTCTTGGGGTGACTAGGTTTTTTGAAGAATAGGTTAGTGGTATTTGATTTAACATATCAGATCGAGAAGACCTGATTGGATTAGCAGGGAATGGAGTAACTGAAACTGCTTGGCTGGAAGAAGCAAAAGGATCAGAAGCCAAAGCAGAAGAATAATTGGGCCTGGGAATGTTACCAAGAGCTTGGTAACGATTGACCATTTCAATTGGGTGGTACTGGGTAACTAATTCCAAAGGAGGAGGAACAATTTGTTGATTAGGTTTACTAGATGGAACCAAAGCCTTAGAAGGAGGCCTTGGGCGAGACATCTGTAGAAGTGAAACAATAATTAGTAACAGAGATTAATAACCAGATAAAAGATCAAGATAATTTTGATGATGATGTAAACAATTGTAATTATGAGCAAGTAAATTGCGATGAGCTTGAATCTGATGGTAGTTGATATATTGGGCTCTTTTAGTAGTTTTTCTAGCTAGTTTGAGGCGGTGAATACGGTAAGTCAATTGTTTGATTAGGGTTTTGAAATGGGTAATTCGGGATTTGTGGTAAGAAATAAATGGTGTAGCAGGTGCAGTCATCCCTTACCCCCCTGTAAAAATTCATGGGTAAGAAAATCAGGCAGGGAATTTTGACTACCAGGTATATAAGTAATATCAAAATCAAAAATACTTAAAATAGATTGCCATCGAGCAAAATTTTGTTTACTAGCAAGATTTTGAACATCTTTTTGTAAAACATATTTAGCAGATTTGCAATCAACACGGAGTAAAAATTTTTGATTTAAAATATTATCTTGAAATTTACTAATACATAAAACAATAGATAAGATTTCTTTTTTAATAGTACTATAATTTAATTGTGCTTTATTCCAAACACCAGAATGATAGCGAACAATTTGTTCAGATGAATGGGGAGTGACTTTCTGAAGAAGAATGCCACCATAACCAATATCAGAAGCATCAGTTTGAATAATTTTGAACGAGTTCTCAGTAGTAATACCAAGACAAGGAAGAGTTTTAACATAGGACTTGACTTGTTTAACAATAGCAGTATGAATAGAAGACCAAAGAGGAGGATTATCTTTTAACCGATCAAAGAGAGGTTGACAGACTTTCCTAAGGTCTTTGTAGAACTCAACAATGTAATTAAGTGATCCTAGAAACCGTTGTAATTGTGTTTTATCAAGAATTTCATCAGGAAACTTATACGCAAACTCAATAGAGCGACTAATGGGGAGAATAGTATTGTGGTAAATGTCATATCCTAAAAATCTGACTTTAGTGTGAAATAATTTAATTTTAGGAGCAGATATGACTAGACCATGACTTTTGATTGTATAAAAGAATGCAGTTAAATGTTTCCAATGTTCACTAATGGATTTTGAGAAAATTAATATGTCATCAATGTAAACAATAGACAAATGACTAAATGGGTTAAATATATCATTCATGATATTTTGAAATTCACTAGGAGCATTTTTTAATCCAAATGGCATAACATTTCATTCATATTGATCAAAAGGTGTATTAAAAGCAGTTTTATATCTATCTTTTGGGTGAATTTGAATTTGCCAAAAACCACTTTTCAAATCAAATTTACTAAAAATAACAGCTTGACTAAGTCTTTTAATTAAATCTTTTTTATTAGGAATAGGATATCAAATCTATAGCGATCCCGGATTTCCCTCCATTGATTATTGTGTTCCGGACTTTGGTTCTGTAGAGTTGATGTTATATATCTCTTGTTTCTGTCCTTCTATACTTTGTATTTGAGTTATAGGATGTTTTGGGCAGGTTTGTTACAGGTTTGGTGTGCTTGGGGGCAAATGGTTGCTGCCCAGAATTTTGGTCCTTCGCTCGAGCGAGCACTTTGTCGCTCGAGCGAGCTCTGTGTTTTGGCTTCTTCGCTCGAGCTAGGGTTCCTTCGCTCGAGCGTGCATCTGCGTCTGGTTCTGGACCTGAGAGTTGCATTTCTTGGCTCGAGCGAGCTTTCCTTCGCTCGAGCGAGCATTCTGTCGCTCGAGCGCGCTTCTGGGTTGCAGACCTGAAGCTTCGTATTGTTGGCTCGAGCGAGACTTTATTCGCTCGAGCGAGGGTTCTTTGTGTCTGGTCGCTCGAGCGACCAATCCTTCGCTCGAGCGAGCCTGTTGTATATCAGATCGCAGCAGCAGGAAACACTTCACTTTTTCACCTCTTTTCTTTATACAAACCCTAGATCTGAGCTCTCTCTCTCTCTACAAACCTTCTCTCTAAGGTTTCATCTCCTTCTTGTGTGTTTCTACCCTAAGTTCTTTCTATAAAAGATAGAGGGTGTTGAGGGCTTTACTTTAATCTGAAAATTATTGAATTTGGAGCACGTTGGGTTTTGGTCTTCTTCTCCGTTTGAGCTATAACTTCGAGGTAGGAATATCCTACTCCATCTTATGAGTTTTGTCTTTAAATTTTGGCATTTTGATATGTTGGGGGTTGTTGGGTAATTTTGAGGAAAGTTGGGGTTGTTTTGTAATTTATAAAAGAAGGGGGTTTTCAAATATTAAAACCCATATGTATGAGAAACATTGAGAAAATGGAATTTATGTTGTATTATTGATGAAATCAAACCTTAGGGTTGATATTGAGAATTTGGGAAATTGCCCTAATTATTGAAATAAATTAATTGGTATAATTAATTTGAGTAAATATGGAAATGAGGTGAAATCCATGAAATTGGGAAATTATGGGATTGAATGGTGTAGTTGGATTAATTTTATCACTCACCTATGGAAATGTGGAGATTATACCTATTTATGCATTTATTTTCTGTTTAGAAATAACTGCTTTGGGCTATCGGTGGAGGATAGTCTTGATTGTTGTAGACACAGCATGTTGATTAGGGAAACTAAAACTAATCACATTGTATATGACGGTTTGGAATAATACATCAAAGTTGTGTATTGATTGAACATGTATATGATAATGTTTATATGCATTGTGTTATTTAGGAGGAGATAGGGGATGTACTCCACGGTTTAGGGGAAGATAGGGGATGGACCTCTAAACTGGATTTTGTTTGATATTGATACAGCACTAAAATGTGTATCATTTGTAAAGTATGGAAGTGATTTTGGCTGAGACTGATACAGCACCAAAATGTGTATCTATTATGAAGTAAGAAATGTTTAACATGAGTTGTTATCCCAATTGAATTGGAAATATTGCTAATTTGAGATGTAATCTCTTTTAAGTTATCTGGCCAGGTTCTGAGCCACTTTTATGAAATGAATTGATAAGTAAAGGAAAGTGAAATGTAACATGGACATGATTGTCATGGAACAGTAATGTGATGTAATTTGTTAGAAGTGTTGACCATCTATCATATGCTATTATTTTAGGCATTGCTTATATTTGGTTTAGTATATCTTTACTGGGCTTTGGCTCACCTTATATGGGATATCATTTTCAGGTCCAGGTGATATGCCACCTCCAAGATCATAGATTGGAAGGTTCTGGGAGTAGAAGACTCTTTTGATTATTTTGTTATCTTTTGATGTATTACATGTAAACCCAAGCCAAGGGGTTAATATGTATTTGAGTTAGTACTCTCTTTTTGTAACCAAGTGTTGGCTTGGAAAGTTGTAAGCCTATAGGGCATTTACTTTTGTTGTCAACATGTAATACTTTTATAATGAATACTCTGGTGAATAGAAAGATGTTTATTTCTCTTATACCAATGCTTGACGAGAATGTGGGGTTTTATGTATTTTTGAGGGCGTTACAGAATCCATTCTAAAACAGCATTTAATGGTTTATAATTAATAACTAAGCGAGGAACTCCTTGTTCTAATTTAGCATTTTTATTGACATAAAAAGCAGGACAAGACCATGGTGATTTGCTGGGACTAATGATGCGATTCTTTAATAATTCATTAATTTCTTTTTTACACATTTCAAGTAATTCATGATTCATTTGAATAGGTCTAGATTTAGCAGGTATTTGTCTTTCATTAAAATTTTTAATATATGGCAAGGTAACTACATGCTTTTTTCTATGCTAAAATGCAGTAGGTAAAGATGAGCAAACAGTTGATTCTAATTTTAATTTAAAATCATTGATTTGAGATATGATAACAGGGTCAGTTAGTTGTTGATCAATCCTTTTATAATTAATTTCTTCTTTAAGAAAATTGATTTATCTAGTTAATCGATTAATAGTATGAGAAATAGAACAATCTTTTAATTGATTTATTTCTAACATTTCTGGTGGGGATAAAAATTTAAAGGTAGCAGGTTATCCCAAAACATGAGTAGTAATTCCTTTAATGGATGTAGTAAATGGGTAGAGTAAATATATGAATGGGGTACCTAAAATGATTTTATCAGTCATATTTTTAACTAAAACAAATAAGGTTTTGAAGCATATATTATCTTGACAGACATGTACTTTAGGTAATTTATATTTAATATACATTTGACTACCATTAGCAGAGGTTAATTTCTCATGACATTTTTCATAATATTTAGTAGGGAGCAATCATTCTTGTACACAGTTTAAATCAGCACCAGTATCGATTAAAGCAATTAATTCTAATTCAAAATCATCAATAACTATTTTAATTGGTGAATACCATTTTTGCATATAGATTTTATTAATTAGATTTAATCTCTTATTATCAAGATTATTAGTTTGGGAGCGGTTATCAAATACTAGATTTTCAGGATTAGTTGGATCAGAATCATGATCAGAATTAGACTCATTTGGGGATTCTTGATTAGTTTGGAAATTGTCTAAGCTTTTATTAAGTTTTAATATAATAATTTCATCTTCTAATTTGCGATCTTTATTTTGTAGTTCTTTAATAGTTTGTTTAATGTGATGGATTTCTTGTTGTAAATCTTGAAGAGTAACTTCTTTGTGTTTATTCTTAAAGCGGTCTAGAGTGTTGGATAGGCTAATTATTGGTTTATCAAACTTTGGTTTATTGTCAGAATGAAGTAATAAAGATTTTAATTTGTCAATATATTTTTGTTTTAATTCTGGATCATCTAATTTTCTAATTAATTCGATAAGAGCAGATTCTTCTTGATTTTGTTTAGTAAGAACAGAGATTTGTTTAATTGGTTTACAACAAACATCATTACATTCTAATTTAATATTATCATCAGAATCTTCACCAGATGTATGAGAATCAGAGGAAGTAATTGGATGGTCAGATGAGGAATAACTAGCAGATTTGTTTAATTGGAAAATTTCATATAATTGGTTTTTAGAAGCATTATCAATTTGAAGTTGGTTGACTCGATCTTTTAGTTTTTGTTTTTCTTTACATTTGTTAGAATAATGTCCTTTTTTACCACAATTATAACATGTAACATCTTTATTAGATTTAGATTTTGGATGTGATTTAGATTTGTAATGTTTCTTTTTGGGTTTAGTGTAAAATTTATCATGGGATTTAGAAGGTGAATAATCTTTGCGATATTTGTTAGAATATTTAGATTTATATTTAGGTTTGGAATATTTGTGGGATTTTCTTCGAGAGGGTGCAACAGGAGGTAAACCATATTGTTCACAAAAATTCCCTAATTCATATTTAGCTTTATGTTTATCTTTAGTAGCATTTTGACTAAGTTTTAGATCAACACACATTTTTAAACCTTCTTTTTGAATAGTACTAATTATATCACCATATGTCAAATTATCATATTCAATAACATTAGTAAGTTGACTAAGAACATCGCGTATTTTATGGGCAATTAAACTAGGTAGACCATTAATAAATTTTTCTTTCCAAAATGATTTTGTACAGTCTTCTCTTAACATAACTCTAAAGGTAAAAACATCTATATACCATCTAAAATCACTTAAGGTTGGGCAAGTAAGATTACTAAGTTGATCATGTATGCGAGAATAAATATTAGTAGGTGTTCCTATGAAATGTCGAACAATTGTATAGATTAATGTATTAATTCCGTCAGGGTGACAACATCCAATATTTTCATCGAAGATAGGCATATCATTTTCATCCACTTGATTAGCATAAATAATAGAGTCTCTTTGATCGTGAGTAAGATATTTTTCCCACCAAGATTTGAGCATACCAGTAAAACCAGAAGTAATGAGAGTAACAATTTCAGGTTGTGAATATTGGGGATAATTGGAAAGGTAACTATTGGAGACCATAGATAAATGATTTAATTTTTGGAGGATTTGATCTTCACTAAGACCATCAATATTCCATTCGTATAGGCGTTTGGAGGAGACAGAGAATCGATTACTAATATTAGTTTCTTCAAATTGGAGATCAGGTGGAGTTGGTTTAGAATACCAATTTTTGGTAGTTTGAGGCTTAACTTTGGGATAATGGATTTTATTAAGATTAGAGGATTGGAATTGTTGAGCTAATTGATTGATTTCATTATCAGTATTATCAGTGTCAGATTGAGAAGAAGTAGTAGGAGCTTGTTGATTTAAGACAGTAAGACCTTTATCTTTAGAAGGGGAAGCTGTATCAACGGTAGATAATTTACTGAAGAGTTGTTCAATAACTTTGATAGTAGTTTGATCATTGGTGACTAAAAAACTACTAAAAGAGCCCAATATATCAATTACCATCAGATTCAAGCTCGTCGCAATTTACTTGCTCATAATTACAATTGTTTACATCATCATCAAAATTATCTTCATCTTTTATCTGGTTGTTAATCTCTGCTACTAATTATTGTTTCACTTCTACAGATGTCTCGCCCAAGGCCTCCTTCTAAGGCTTTGGTTCCATCTAGTAAACCTAATCAATAAATTGTTCCTCCTCCTTTGGAATTAGTTACCCAGTACCACCCAATTGAAATGATCAACCGTTACCAAGCTCTCGGTAATATTCCTAGACCTAATTACTCTTTTGCTTTGGCTTCTGATCCTTTTGCTTCTTCTAGCCAAGCAGTTTCAATTACTCTATTCCCTGCAAATCCAATCAGGACTTCTCGATCTGATTATGTTAAATCACATACCACCAACCTATTCTTCAAAGAACCTAGTCACCCCAAGAGTCAAACTATCCATGAAATTGCTAAATCCTATTTTGGACCTGGATGCCATTTCATTCTTTCACATCCAGAAAAAACACTCACCTATTACAAAGATATCCTAATTCATCACCAATCAGTATTGATCAAACCCATCTATGATCGAACCTATGCTAGCAAGGTTCTGTATCATTCTATTTACATTCACAACATTGTTTCCTTAGCTGAATGGGGTCCTCCTTATCAGCTTCGTGATTTACCTGGTCACTCTATTCAATATAATTATCATGATTATATTGATGCATGGTTCAAGATCTTCTTGTACCAAAATGAAACTTTCAGTCACTCTTGGTTCATTTCTTTTGATCAAAAATTCAAGTCAGAATTACCTTCCTGGTTTCTGAGATGGTGGACTCATTATGGCGCCATTTCAGATATCCTTCCTGATGATCTACTTGAATTAATCAACTATTTTGCTACTGTTTACCCATTCACTGTTCATCAAAGATCATTTCCATTATTGTTAATTTTTATATCCAAATACAAAATCCCTTGGATATTTAAATGGCATTATGGAATTGATGGTAACATAATCATCCGTCATTACTCAGTCAAATGGTGGGCTAAGTTCAATTTGCCCCGCATATTTGATATTGTTCAAGAAGAATTCCCATCTGATCAATGTGCTCCTACTCCTGCAATGGTTAAAGCTCAGCAGAACCCAACTGCTGCAATCAATCATGGAAGTCAGCCCAGTCTTCCTCCAATCAACCTTGAAGCCCCTCATCTAGTGGTTCCAAGCCCAAATCATCCAAGTCAAAAGTTCAGCCCAATACTGATTAATCCAAGTCCAAGGCTAAGTCTACTATTTGGCCCAAGCCTCAATCAAAACTCAAATCCAAATCCAAAGCTCAGTCAAAGCCCATTTCACCTCCTGCTCAACCTAAAGAAAAATCCAAAAGCAAGACCAAATTATCCAAAGATGAAGTGCTCCAGTTAGTCCGCAAAATTATGAATCAAGATGAAGCCCAGCCAACCGGTTCAGATAGTTCAGAAGAAGATTCAGAGAATTCACACTCTTCTGAAGGATCAACCAATCAGTTTTCAGGTCCAGAGTTTCAAGATGCTCAAGATCCATTTGCCTAAATCAACATTGGATTCTATATAGATACAAATTAGCTTCAATCAATACTCTTTTGAGAAAACCTGCCAATTTGTATTTATATTGATTCCTTTATTCACATGTTTCCACCAAAAGCATGAATAGTAAAAGTCACTATTCACTTTTACTGTTCACTCAATCAACTTTTGTTTAAAGCTGCTCAATTATTCAAGGAATCCGCCGAAAGTATCCGACAGTCCTGCTCAGTCTTCAATGCTGCCAGCTGCTTTCATCAATCAACCAATTCACATGCTGAATAGTTAGAATATTTTCTATAAATTGTAATCAAATGAATGCATTCAGTAGCTTTCAGTTGTTCAAAAATTAATCCTTCCTTCTGTAACCTAGTTAAGATCCTTGCAGTTGCTACGATTGTAATTGTAAGTTTTATTTAACAAGTTATTTTCTGTATGTATTTAACAGTATGATTATTTAAAAATAATTTTGGTTATTTAAGTGCTTTCCAATTCTGTGTGGTTTTTAATTTTAATCATCTTTGATTTCGTAATCCATCTGCTTCATCTGCTTATTTTTGTATTTTTGTATATTTGTTAACTTTTAAAAATATTTTTTCACAAATACTTTACTATTTAAGTAAGGTGCATCTAAAAAAGTAAAAAAATTGCTTAAAATTTTAAAAATATTCACTAAAAACAAAAATATACGAAAAACAACAAACTCAATTTCCAGAAAATTAAATTCAGAAAACTAAAAACAAGCACACTGAATAGAATTTGTCATGCTATCAATTGAAAATGGATAAAATATTATTTAAAATTTGGTTAAACATTAAGTATAACGGGAATATAAATTGCTGGCATCCCTAAGTAATAAGAGTTCTTACATTGCGGTAGTAAAAATAATAGTTAAGTTAGTAAGATTTTTTCCTTCTTATATTTCTATTTTTTTAAGAAAAAAATAAATTAAAAGAAGCCTTCCACTCTCTATAAAAGTAAATGTTGGAATTAAAAATATATTTTAAAACATAATATATGTTAGGAAATTGTTATGATGTACACTCTTAAAAAGGTGTACCACAACGTTCCATAACAAATATCCTAACTACATAATTTTCTTACGAAAGTAATTCATAACATTTATATCTGTGGAGAAGTATTTTATGAGTGATAGCATGTGGCTAAGGTAGTGCCGAAGTGTCAGCCAAGGTGCCACATGGCCTGATTATGCTTGCCGAGATAATCTTGGCCAAGCTAAGGTTATCTGCGAAGATGCCAGAATCCGAGATAAGCGGATAAGTGTAGACGCGCCCGGTGAGGGCCTCACTCTATAGTTCGGACTCCCTTTTGTTGTCGGTTCTTAATCTGAACCAAAGAGTCCAAATCCGACAAATCGTTTTGAGAAAACAGATTTTTGAAAGAAGTGCCAAACATGAATTGCTTTGCCAGATACAGAGTCGTCACCTAAATATTTTATTTTGGGGGAATTTAGGAAACCCTGACTCGATGCCAAAGGCCACGTGTCCGTCATCACCAAAGTTGCCTCGGCTCGGGAACTTGGGTACGATTGGGGAAGGTCAGCTATGAGCACCCCCTCTCGCCCGATCCGAAGATTGGCCTCTACTAACCATGATATCCTCTTTTGAAAACGTTATGTGTTCTTATTCCGGTTAATTAGCTAGAATTACTATGTGATGCACACAACACAAAAGTATAGACTAGATTGCCTAATCTGGAATGAAACATTGCATATCCGTTTGTTTAGAAAACGCTTTGGAATTCGCTACTCGCAAGTAGGCTAAAACACGGATTTCAATGAGTTGTTCCAACTCAAACAATCCAACCTTCACCCACAGGCATTCAGGCAGTTTATATCACATAAGCATCTAGCCACATGGTAAGCATGCTGTCATATTAACATTCATACTCGTACGAGATGCTAAAGCATAAAATACTTATAATGTACTCCGAGCCGAAACAAAGAACATGTTAGTAATCATGCATGATCCAAGTCCATGTTAAGTGGCTAATGCAGCGCATACAGAATGTCACTAGAATAGGCTCGGTTATTCTAAGGATCACATGTGAAATGCACAGATAGCATGTATTCAAGTTAGATTTGAAATACTTATGCAGTTAGCATGATGCGCCGAGCCTGGTGCATGTAAGACAAATGCATGGATGCACGCATGCATAGCATAAGGTATGCTAAAGTAAATATGTCCTAATACTAACCATCAAAAGCAGGTAAGTAAAAGGGAGAAAGAAGTGGGGGTTGGAAGACATGCACACACGCACCCACACTTATTACAAATTTGCCCTCACTTGGAGGGACCGAAAGAATAATACAATTTAATTAACCTACAAGCTAATTAAATATTACAGACCAATTAAATCAGCTAAGTAAATTAACTAATCTATTTAAGCAATAAACAGCAGCCTCGGGAAGAGGGCCCAATCCATGCGCGCTTGGTTTCGCTAGGAAAGTCACTACCATACACAAGATGCCTCTGCTTTGACTGTTTTGCTCCTCTGAAGACTGCACAAGTCCCAGGATATGCTCTCTGCACACTGTGGAACACCACCGGCTAGGAGGAATGGCCACCGGCCATGGATAATGGTCACCGACCACAAATTGATCCATCGGCCAACAATGGATAGCCGGTCGGCACTGTAGATGGCCGGCCGGCCAAGTCTTCCTGCAGAAACTGGTTTGACAGCAACAGAGGGCAAAATTTGGCATGGCAATGCATTTCAAGCAATGTATGCACCAACCACACCCCTTATCATGTGTATGACTCAAAGGGACATGGTTCTCGATTCTCGGGCTACCAATCGCGCATTTCCATGCATGATGGCCCAAAGAATCAAGTGTGCATTTTGATATTGGAATGCGGTGCACATAATCAAACAAAGGGGCTCAACCTCTATCACAAGCAATTCAAGAGGCAAAGCATGCATGCGAATGCAATGCAATCCTAAACATGTTGACTAGTATGCAACATGGACAATGCAAGCAAGCAATACATGTTAGGCACATAACCTAGGTAAAGAAGCATGTAAGGCATAAAGCAATGCAACCTACAAGTATGCAAGACACAGTGTGGATGTTCAAACATGCAAGCAAGCATGTGACTTCATTCAATCATGCAACTCCAATCATGCGACAACACACAAAGTGAGCATGCAACAACATGCAAAGGGGGTGGACTTAAACTAACATGGATAGCTCGCAAGCATGCCAAAATCAGTGGCAAATGCTATGGAAATAAGGGCACAATGACATGCAAACATGCATGCACACAAGGACCAATTCCTAAGCATAAAGGAACAACTTCTAAGCACACTTAAAAGGAGGTAAACATGGACAATTAGCATGCAATGTAAGCTCTGAAAATTATGTCAAAGGTGATGCCAAATCAAGCAAACATGACAAGCATAGCATGTAATTGGTCCAAGTACTTAAAGCATGATCATATGACACACGAAGCAAATGACCAAAATGGATCAAAACAGTCCCAAATCATGTTAAGGCAAGCCCCAAAAATCACTTAGATGGCATCTAAATGATCTACTCATGGAGGCATGCACAAATGCTTAAACATGGAGCATACAACACAACCTCTTAAAGCATCAAATGAGTGATAAAATGCAAGCATGTAAACATATTACAAGGACTGAAATGACATGGTAAGTGGTTCCAAACCACTGAAATGATGCAAGTAAAGCATGCTACACACTCACACACCTAAGGCTAACAAGCCAAAATGCAAGGTGGCTATACTAAGCATGTGATGGTCGACCAAAACAACCAAAAACAGAGCTTAAGCATGCTAAAAAAAACACAAAAGCTTCACAAAGCTTGGCCAAAATCATGCTAGAATAAGGGTCAAAACCTAAAGCATGTTAAGGCCTAAACATGGCATTACAAGGCATGTATGCTAAGCAAGCATGGTGTACCAAAACCAACTCAAAACAGTGCTAAATCATGACATAATAAGCACAAAAAACAGCTAAGGCATGGTCAACATACACTTAAACATGGTGCTCCCTCAAGAGGCAAAAATGGCCTTTTTCAAGGACAACAAGGAGAGGGGGTGGCCCTCTCCTTCTTGGGACCTCAAGGCACAATCCTCACCTCTGAAATCCCTCAAGATTTCAGTGGTGAGGAGGCCCAAACACAATGGTCCCGGAGCTCAACCAAAATGGCACAAAACAAGGGCCTAACAAGGCTTAAGAGGGGTCAAACAACCCCAAAACTTAAAACACCCTTAACAAACTATTTAGAGCACTAAAAAATAGAACTTTTCTATGTTATAGGTTAAGCTCAAAAATAGTTGTAAGGTAGGCAAAAATACAATGCAAAAATGGGGTAAAAAGGGACAAAAGTCTTACCCTTGTAGACCCTCTTCAAAAATGGAAGACCAGCTGGTTCTTTAGGTTCAAATCAGCTCCAAAACTCCAAAAACAAGCCTCAAGGACCTCAGCTCCAAGAGCAGGTGTAAGTCTAGGTGTTTGTGTGCAAATCTAAGACTAAGACACCTTAGGGGCAAAAAGAGAGAGAGAGAAATAGATATAGGATAGATACAATTATGCTAACCCTAAAAACTAGAGCTCTCCTCTGAAATTTTTGTCACCCTAAAAGAGGGAGAGGATGCCTCCTCTTATAGAGCTCAATCTTGTAAGCTTACAAGACAAGCTAGCTAAGAGGGAGATCCCTCCATACACGTGTATGGAGGGGAGCCAAGTGCATGCCAGCTGCATGAAAATATCTGCAAAAGCAGATGCACAGTAGCCGGCCGGCAAAAAATGCAATTGACCAAAAAAAGATAGCCGGCCGGCCATCTATAGTGCCGGTCGGCCAAACATTTGGCCAGTGGCAACAAGACACAGTCGGTGGCCTCAAGCCATGGCCAATGGAGTGTGGAGATGGCCCACAAGCCATTCCTTGCCCCTCAAAGGCAAAGCACAAGTGTTTGGTGCAAAACCAGACACAAAACAGTCGAGACGAAAGATCCTGAGGCAAGGCGCGTAGCCGAGACCTCCGGGAACTCAAGACGAACACAACCATGGATGATCACCGAGTGTTCAAACGGTGACATCCAAGTCTTGAGGACGGTCAAAAATGGGGTGTCTACAATAAGGGACAAGAATCCTAGACGAAAGAGGATTCTAGTTTGGATAAGGATAAAGCTCTTAGGGAGTTTATCCCTATCTAGCTGAGAGTTCAAGATAAGCATTATGCGCTTGAATCCTATGAAGTGAGACTTCTGGGGGATTTGGGCACTAATGGCTATAAAAAGAGGTACCCTCGTGGGTCTCAAGTATGTGTGATATACTTTGAATAATGAGTTGTGAGTTTTACTCTGATTTGCTATCTGTGAGAGATTATTGACTTGATTGTCGGAGTACCCCCAGGTGGCAAACCACTACAGAATTCCCATCTTCTTGTTACAGGTTGTTGGGCTTAATTTATTCTACCTGTGCTCTCCAAGTGAGTTCCCCGTTTGGTTGTGTGGTTAAAAATCAACACCCACAATTTGGCATCGTCTGTAGGAACTTAAGGAGAATAGATGGCCAGCAATGGACATAAAGAGAAGATAGGGGACAACATCCACAGTGAGAGTGAGGAACATGTGGATCCTAACGTCATGGAGGAAAATAGTAATGAGGGAGTCTACGAACCGAATCTCAGGGCAAAAGAAGCCAGCAAAGAGCGTAACGTCCCGAAGAAATGAGGCCGAGATGAATACTACAATGAAAGTGACCTCCAGGTATGGAAGGATAGATGACTGAGGAAGGATGGAGAGATGAAAGGAATGGCAAACTAGTTGGCAGACTTACAGTCGGTGGTCAACTTTATGATGCAGAACAACGTGATGCAACCACCAATCTTGTTGTAGGACACGCCGACACCAACAACTAAAACTGATGCCCAGAAATGAGGGCAGAAAACAGTCCCAGTAGTCCCTCAGCATGGCAAGGAACAGGAGCACTCACATTGGTCGTCAAGGGATGTCGGGCAAACAAAGTCTATATGAGGTGAGTCGCAGAAGACACCATGAGCCAAGAGGACCCATGTCAAAGTATCTTGGCATATCTAAGGGAAGGGCCTCTGTTTTGATGCAGTGGACAAGGGGAAGTCCAAGCGGATGCACAATTACACCGGGAGCAGCACGCCAAAGAAGTTGAAATTTATTGATAGCCGAGCTCCCGGTAGGACGAAAGAGGATTTGAGAAACTACCTCCAGCGGAAGCGACTCAACGTCGAGATCACATCCACCGTCAAGCCGAGGACACCATTCTCGGTGGAGTTAGATACGTTTGAGGCCCCAAAGTGATTCCATATGCCAAGATTCCAGATTTACGATGGTATGTCTGATCCAAACTTTCATGTTGGCTTGTATTTAAATTCAATGGCTTTGTGGAGCAGGAATGAGCAGCTGCTGTGCAAGGTATTCCCCTCATCATTTGGGGAAATAACATCTGATTGGTTTCATAAGTTGCCGAAAGGAACTGTGAAGAGTTGGGATGGCCTAGCCGAGATGTTTGTGGCCAGGTTTGTTACGAACAAATCGCAGCCACTGAGGATAGATTCCCTATTGGCTTTGAAGATCAACGATGGTGAAAGCCTCAGGGCTTACGCCGAGAGATATTACGAGGTGTACAATCGGATTCCAGGTTGTAACCAAGAGTTGGCGGCCGTGTCTTTCAAGAATGGCTTGAATGATAAATGCTCGCTTCAAATATCACTCGCCAAAACCCTTCTGAAAATCATGGAAGAGCTCATGGCACAGATTGAAAAATATGCCCGAGCAGAAGAAGACACATAGGGGGCGGGGACATCTAAGCAAGAAAGGAGAAACGGCTCGCTGAAGCGAAGCCGAGGGAATACAGGTATTGACAGGTAGGAAATAGGGGTAAGGGCTGCACAGGCAATCACTACTATATTCAGGATTCTGATCTACAAAGTTCTGGAAAGGATCAGGAACTAGCCATATTACAGAGCGCCAGAGACGATCCCTAGCGAGTTTATGGAAAGGAGCATTAGGAAACATTGTGCTTACCATAATGATGATAGGCACTTAACTCAAGGGTGCAGGACTTTGAAGTCGCACTTGGAGGATCTAGTCAGACAGGGTCACCTGAGAGACCTAGTAGATGAGGACAGGACAAGGGAAGAGCATGTAAGGCTTCGCCAGGCATCGGCACCACCACCACCACCACCACCACCACCACCACAATAAGCAGACGGACCTCGGGTGATCAATGTGATTCACTTGAAGGTCAATGAGAATGAAATACAAGAGGAGACCCAAAGAATAAGGCACTTGCAGCATGTGTATCAAATCCAGCAAAAGAAGCCCAGGACAAATGAATACCAGGGACTAATAGTTTCTTTTACTGAGGCAGACCTGGATATGGTGCAGCATCTAGACAACGATGCCCTGGTGGTAACTCTGAAGATTGGAGAATACCAGGTAAGGCGCATACTGATCGACCAAGGCAGCTTTTGTGACATCATGTATGTCAGATGTTACAAGGAGCTTGGCCTTTACCCAAATGATCTAGAGCAGTCTGACAACCCCATGGTCGGATTCAACGAGACGTTGACATGGCCTCTGGGAGCCACGAACCTAGAAGTACAGGCAGGAAGCAAAAAGGTAACAATTGAGTTCACTATGATAGATACTCCCTCCCCATACAATATCATTTTGGGATAACCTTGGTTACATGAGGGTTGTTCCCTCCACGTACACCAACTGTTGCGATTCCCAACGGATCAGGGGATTGAAGAAATGAAGGAGAACCAAGTACAGACGAAGAATTGCTCCATGGCAGCAATGTAGTACACCTGTAATGTAAGGGAGGCAGAAAGTGTAGAAATTAAAAGCGAAGACCATGAGGTCTTGGATGATGTCGGCAAAGAACCTGCCGAGAAGAGTGAAGAACCACTGAAGAAGGTTCTGGTGCAGGAAGGAGATGTTGAACTCTTTTTTCTTCTCGGCTCTAGCTTAGTCGAGGAAGAAGAAAAGGAGCTGGAGGCTTCTTAAGGAATAACATAGAGGTGTTTTCTTGGACACCTTATGAAATGCCGAGGGTCAATCCCGAGGTCACTTGTCACAGCCTTAACGTGGACAGGTTAGCCAAACCAATCATGCAGAGAGCAAGAAGGCCGACATTGATACATGTGCAAGCAGTTGAAGAAGAGGTAGACAAGCTACTAGAGGCACAGGCCATCGGAGAGGTAAATTATCCCACCTAGTTATCTAATACAGTAGTGGTGAAGAAAAAGAATGGGAAGTGGAGGGTCTACGTAGACTTCACGAGCTTGAATAAGGCTTGCCCCAATGACAGTTTCTCACTACCTAAGATTGACCAATTGGTAGATGCCACTTCAGGGCATAGGAGGATGAGTTTTCTGGACTCATACAGAGGCTACCACCAGATAGCAATGTATGCCCTAGATGAAGAGAAGACGACATTCATCACCCCAAAAAGACTCTATTGTTACAGAATAATGCTTTTCGAGTTGAAGAATGCAGGAGCAACTTACCAGAAACTGGTCACCAAAATGTTCAAATAGCTGATTGGGAAGATAGTAGAGGTTTACATAGACGATATGGTTGTGAAAACCAAAGAACCTGAGAACCATCTGGCTGACTTGAAGGCAGTCTTTGATATCCTGAGATCATATCAGCTTCGACTCAATGCCTTAAAATGTGCATTTGGAGTTGGATCTGGTAAGTTCTTAGGATATTTCGTCACAAGGAGGGACATTAAAGGCAGCCCAGATCAAATCAAGGCCATCCTTGACTTGAAGAGCCCGACAACAGCCAAACAAGTACAGATGTTGACTGGGAGAGCAGCGGCCTTGAACAGGTTCATTAGCCAAAGTTCAGACAAGTGCAAACCATATTTTAGTTTACTGAAGAAGGCCACCGATTTTCTGTGGACAAAAGAATGCAATGTCGCTTTGACCAACTTGAAGAGATACTTGACAATTCTACCGGTGCTGTAGAAGCCGGTACCAGGAGAAGAACTGTTCCTATAACTGACAGTTTCAGACCACGTAGTGAGTGCGGTGGTAATCTGAGATGAAGAATGAGAGCAAAAAGTAGTGTACTATGTGAGAGGGTAATTTGTAAACAAATTGGGCCGAGCTAGGAAGAGTCTTCTTTGGGAGTTGGGCCGCGTAATAGGCCAAGATAAGGGCTGGTGTAGCTCGGTCTTAGGCCAAGAAGACATCTCATATTTCGGGTTTGGGCCGAACTATGGGCCGAGGTAAAGGTGTCAGCCGAGGTAAAAATGTCAGCTGAGGTAAAGGGGTCAGCCAAAATAAGTGGGCCTAGTGATTAGCCGAGGTATTGGTGAGAAAGGATATCGGGCTTGGTATAGCTCGGCCGGTCTTGGTATACCTCGGCTGGGCGCCATCTACATCATTACCTAAGTGTGTGACCGAGGTAACTTAGCTCAGTGTGGTTGCAGCAGCTTATATAAAGGAGGTAACCATCTCACTTGGTTGGCAGTGAGTAGGAGTGTGACTCCTAGGAGGACTCTGCTAAGGAGAGTAGAGTCTTACTAGGATTGTGCAAAACCATCTCACTTGGTTGGTAGTGAGTAGGGTGTGTGATTCCTAGGAGGACTCTCATAGGGAGAGTTGGAATCCTACTAGGATTGTACCAAGCAGAGTCAATAAAAGCTCATGACCAGACCTATGTACAGGTATCCCAATTCTTACTCTAGAATACACAGAGCTTATTGTCTGTTGTCTAGTTGCTGACTTTGGCATCGGAGGGATTTCCGGCACACACCCGCCGGTTAGCTCACGTTTGTGTTTTTAGGTGGCAAAGCAACATTGTTTGGAGGAGCACAAACTTGATCAACAGGATCATACGAGAAGAATTATTTCGTCCACGTACAATTGGCGCCGTCTATGGGAATTACGCATAGAACAAAACCTTTTGATCGAGTTTTCCTCTCTAGTTGAAAGCAATGGCGCACAATGAAGACTTGTCGCAATCTGCTATTGATGGGCAAACACCAGAAGGGGGTAGGAGGCGCGAAGGTTTACCTTCTATCCCACCCATGGCAGAATTAGATCCCCAGTGAAGGAATCCGCGGAGAGAAGCACGAGAAAGACAGGGCTCAAGTCCACACCGCTCTCAAAGCCCTGATAGACAGAGGCGGAAGATGGATCCTCAGGTTCTTGAAGATCGCGTAAGGGAGCAAGACGAAGTAATAAGAAGAATGGCAGCTGACATAGAGTCTATGAAGAGCCAGATAAAAGGCAAAGGGGTGGCAGCAAAAGAGGGGCGCAAAGGCAACACACACTCTTGCCACTCAGAAGATCGTGACAGACAAGTCACACCATCACAAACTGAAAGTAGAAGCCTCAGGTCAGGCGATACACAATCAAAGACTTCCAGGACACGCTACTCCAGGCTTGAGAGAATGAGGACTGAAAGGGCTCGAAGGAGAGAAGACACTCAGGCTTGCGACCCCTGCAGAGTCTCCGTACTACAACAATTGGCTCCTAGAACACATGGGAGTGTCGAGGTTGGAATTCCAGAGCTACGCCTTGCCTATGAACCAGCAGACAAAGCGTTAGCAAGGTTGCAGAGCTCACCGTTCATTCTGACAATAGAGAACGCACCATTGCCCTCAGGCTTCCACCAGCCCAAATTCACTACTTATGAGAGAAAATCGGACCCCTACACACACTTGAGCCACTTTTACCAGGTTATGGCCATATATCGACGAAATGAGGCTCTAATGTGTATCTCGTTTCCTTCCAGCCTTGGTAACCTGGGCTTAACGTGGTTTGAAAGGTTGCTAGAAGGTAGCATAGCTTCATGGGCGCAACTAGCGGAGGCATTTATGACCAGATTCAGAATGAACACCAAGACAACAGTGGAGATTGACCAGTTTCTCTCCATAGACATGGGCAAGAAAGAAACATTGAGGTCTTATAATAATCGGTATTAGGAGACTTTTAATTAGATTGGAGATTGCCCTACAAACCTAGCTATCGCACAGTATAAATGAGGTTTGCCGACTGGCAATAAGTTGAGGGATTCAATGACAATGACGCCGCCCCTTACTATGGAGGCCCTGATGGAGAGAGTGCACCAACACATCAGGGTAGAGGAAGATGGGGCGCGCACCAAGGCAGAGTCCAGTGCAACAGGGATACTAGACAAAAAGTTTTTTGGCCAGAGTTAACACGGTTGACAAGTAGGATTGACCGCGCAAAAGTCTTTGCCCGACCGGGGGGCAAATGGGAAGGTTGGCAGGATTGGCCAACTCTTTCTAACAAGTCTTTGCCCGACTGGGGGGCAATCAAGAAGCTTGGCAGGATTGGCCAGCATTTAGCTCTTCTTCAGCCGAGATCCTTAGCCGAGATAAGGATTCACGCTGAAGAAGGTTGGCAGGAATAACCAACATTTAGCTCTCCTAAGCTGAGATGAGGATCTAGGCTGCAAGAAGTTGGCCGGAATAACGAACACTTCGCTCTAGGTTGGCAGGAATAACCAACGTTGAGCTCTCTTCAGTCGAGATCAGGATCTAGGCTGAAGAAGTTTGGCAGGAATAACCAAACACTTGGCTCTAGGTTGGCCGGAATAACCAACACGGAGCTCTCTTCAGCCGAGATCAGGATCTAGGCTGAAGAGGGTTGGCAGGAATAACCAACATTTTGTTCTCTTCAGCCGAGATCAGGATCTAGGGTGGAGAGAGCTGGCCGGAATAACCAACACTTCGTTCTCTTCAGCCGAGATCAGGATCTAGGCTGAAGAGGGTTGGCAGGAATAACCAACATTTTGTTCTCTTCAGCCGAGATTAGGATCTAGGCTGGAGAGGGTTGGTTGGAATAACCAACACTTCGTTCTCTTCAGCCGAGATCAGGATCTAGGCTGAAGAAGGCTGGCAGGTTTAACCAACAAATTTTTGAACTCTTTGGCCAGGATGATGGTTACCTCGGCCAAAGCAGGTTGGCAGGTTTGACCAACAAATTTTTGAATTCCTGGACCGAGATGGTTATCTCGGCTAAAGCAGGTTGGCAGGGTTAGTATAAACCAAGTTAGTCTACTCGGCGAGACACAGAAAGAGCGACTCGTCGTACGATTACAAACTCGAAAGGTATATACGTTGAAGGCAAAAAAGCAGGGGTTGTTCAAAATTTTGGAGGTATATGACGGTGGTAATAGGAGAACGAGGATAATGGGGGCACGCCATGTATCCTGGGAATGACGTTGTACAAGATTAGTAGAAAGACATGTTGAGCAACTGACAAGGCTTATTGGGGCTGAACAAGCTGTGAAACCGAACAAACTTTTTAGCTCGGCAGAATGGGGCGTTCTTAGCTCAGCTGGAGGAAAAATAATCCCAATCATGCTATACAGATGGAATTAAGGGGCAATTGAGAGGGTAATTTGTAAACAAATTGGGCCGAGCTAGGAAGAGTCTTCTTTGGGAGTTGGGTAGCGTAATGGGCCGAGATAAGGGCTGGTGTAGCTCGGTCTTAGGCCAATAAGACATCTCATATTTCGGGTTTGGGCCGAACTATGGGCCGAGGTAAAGGTGTCAGCCGAGGTAAAAATGTTAGCCGAGGTAAAGGGGTCAGCTGAAATAAGTGGGCCTGGTGGTTAGCCGAGATATTGGTGAGAAAGGATGTCGGGCTTAGTATAGCTCGGCCGGGCGCCATCTACATCATTACCTAAGTGTGTGACCGAGGTAACTTAGCTCGGTGTGGTTGCAGCAACTTATATAAAGGAGGTAACCATCTCACTTGGTTGGCAGTGAGTAGGAGTGTGACTCCTAGGAGGACTCTGCTAAGGAGAGTAGAGTCCTACTAGGATTGTGCAAAACCATCTCATTTGGTTGCTAGTGAGTAGGGTGTGTGATTCCTAGGAGGACTCTCATAGGGAGAGTTGGAATCCTACTAGGATTGTGCCAAGCAGAGTCAATAAAAGCTCATGACCAGACCTATGTACAGGTATCCCAATTCTTACTCTAGAATACACAGAGCTTATTGTCTATTGTCTAGTTGCTGACTTAGGCATCGAAGGGGTTTCCGGCACACACCCGCCGGTTAGCTCACGTTTGTGTTTTCAGGTGGCAAAGCAACATTGTTTGGAGGAGCGCGAACTTGATCAACAGGATCATACGAGAAGAATTATTTCGTGCTCGCACACTATGTTAGCGAGACCCTAGCAAGTGCAGAAACTAAGTACTTGCCTCTAAAGAAATTGACACTAGCCTTGGTAATGGCTTTGAAAAAATTGAACCACCATTTTCAAGCCCACAAGATTATGGTACTAACGGAGTATCCCCTAAAGTCCCTGTTGCAGCATGGAGATCTAACAAGCAGAGTAGCTAGATGGGCAGTGGTGCTGAGCCAGTACGACTTGGAATTCAGGCCGAAAACAACAATCAAAGGCCAGGTTTTGGCCAACTTTATGGCTGAGTTCACTTCTAGCGTGATCCCAAGGTGGGCTCCAATGAGCCACGGCTTGGGATGTCCAAGAGAACAAGAAGAAACCCAACTGGGGCCAAAGAACCCCACACCAACAGAGCAAAAGAAGATAGAAGAAAGACTAAAACCCAGTGACATTTACATCAGCTACTCCTTCTACCTTTTTGTCGATGACATATCCAACCGACAGGGAGCAAGACCAGGAATAGTGTTAGTATCGCCAGATGGACGAATAATAAAGTAGTTTATTCGTTTGGGATTCAAGGCCTCGAATAATAAAGCAGAGTACGAGGCACTAATTGCTAGATTGAGGCTAGTAGCAGCAATGGACACCAATGAGGTGGTAGTCTTCTACAACTCCCAGCTCATTGTAAATCAAGCAACATGCAAGTATGCAACCCAAGATGAGAGGATGATAGCCTATGTCAATGAGGTTGTCAAGCTGCTAACACTGTTCGAGAATTTCTGGCTACAGCAGGTTAGCTGAGATGATAATAGTCATGCCGATGCCTTGGCTAACCTGGCCAACGTGATGAAATCAGGTGGGGCAAGAACAATAATGGTTGATTATTTGTCAAGCCCAAGTATAGAGCCCTTTATAACAAAATACGAAGCAATGTGCGTGGAGATGGGTTCGAGTTGGATGGATGCCATAGTTGTGTTCCTCAAAGATGACATGTTGCTAGAAGACAGAAAAGAAGCACACAAAACCAAATTGAAATCGACCAGGTTCTACTTGTCAACAAAAGGCTATGTCTATAGAAGGTCCTTCACTGAGCCCCTTCTGAGATGTGTGCATCCATCTCAAGTTGAGGACTTTCTTTATGAGATCCATGAGGGTATATGTAGAAGCCATGTTGGGGGCAGATCGCTTGCTCGTAGGGCCATATCTCAGGAATACTGGTGGCCCTACATGCAGAAGGATGCTGAAGCTTATGTGAGAAAATGTGAGAAGTGTCAAAGGTTCACACCTTTGATACACCAGCCAACTGCAGACTTGAATCCAGTATCCAGTCCCTGGCCATTTGCCCAATGGGGTATGGATCTTGTTGGGCAATTGCCCCAAGTAACTAGATAGAGAAAGTTCTTACTAGTAGCTACAGACTACTTTACGAAATGGGTGGAGGCTGAACCCCTTGCAAAGATTCGCGATGTCAATGTAAAGAATTTCATCTGGAAGAACATCATTACCAGGTTTGGGATCCCAAGAGCCATTGTGGAAGATAATGACACCTAGTTTGACAGTAAGCTGATCAAAAGCTTATGTGCAAAGTACAAGATTAAAAACTATTACTCTACTCCTAGCTTCCCCCAGAGTAATGGTTAGGCATAAGCATCCAATAAGACCATCCTGAATGGGATCAAGAAAAGGTTAGAAGCTGTTAAGGGCCAGTGAGTGGAGGAATTGCCCAATGTTCTATGGGCATATCGGACTACACCGAGAAGATTTACTGGAGAATCTCCTTTTGCCATGGCATATGGCACTGAAGCAGTCAATCCCTTAGAGATTGGCATCCTTGGAATCAGAATCCAGGGAGTGGAGAATGGGACCAACGAGGCATTCCTTGCCCGAGATCTTGATCTAATAGAAGAAAGAAGGGAGAGAGAAGCAATTTGGCTAGGGGCATACTAGCAGCAACTTGCTAGGGCATACAACAAAAACGTCAATCCTAGAGAGTTTCAGATTGGGGACCTCGTCCTTAGAAAGGTTGTCAGCAACAAGAAGGATCCTAGGGAGGGCAAGCTTGGCCCAAACTAGGAAAGACCGTATCGGATCATCTCGGTAGCCGGCAATTGCACATATTGACTAGAAGACACTGATGGCAAGGAGTTGCCAAGACCTTGAAACACAAGCAATTTAAAATTTTTCTGCCACTAATTTCTGTTTTTGAGGTGTATGTAAAGATTTTATTAGCCGAAGTATTAATAAAATAGTTCGATTTTGTGAAATTATTGTTGAAACTTGTGTCATAAGACTAAATAGTCGTATGACGATGTTCCCATGGTGAATATGATATATAACTTAAACGTACCATATGGTAGAGTTGAACTAAGCTTGCAATGTTTCTGTATGAAACATGACTTAGACTTGCTATATGGCAGAGTTGAACTAAGTTTGTGATGTTTCTAATTGAAACATGACAAATAACTTAGACTTGCCATGATGGTGGAGTTGAACTAAGTTAGCGATGTTTCCGAATGAAACATGACTAGTAATTTAAACTTGTCATGACGACAGAGTTGAACTAAGTTTGACCTGGTCAGATTGCAAGAGACATTAAGGTAGAAAACCTCGGCCAAAATTGTCTAAATCAGACTGTGGTAGCAATAGGAGATGCATCCTTAGTGTGAATGTAAGTGGTACTTAGGTTCACATTAGGAGGTAGGAAGTGAGAATGAGCATAACACTTGTGAATTTTTTTTGAAATTTCAAGTTAAAGTTATTCGAGATCATTGATAGGTGGAACTACCCGAGATAAGTATATCCGGAGTGTAATTGTCCTAGATACCCAACCAAAGTGCTAGACTTGAAATGGATGAAGTCTTGCCAAAAGACAGCAAGTACAAGTGAAGAAACATCACTTGTAAAAATTTGATGAAATAGTTTTAAAGTGTTGTTTGGCCGAAGTAAATAGTAATAGTCGTTATTCGAGGTGATTAGTATATTCAATTCCAAAGTGAGAATATATCCGAGGTCTGAGGATCCGAGATGAGGAGCCAAGTTGTTAGACTTGGAAAGGTCAGAAAAAATTCTAAGTATGGAAAGAACATGCAAGGCATAAAAGCAATGAAGTAAGCATACAACACTTAGAAGAAAAAAGGAGATTGACATTGTAAAATAAACTTGTTCATACACAAAGGCACATCGGCCAAACAAAAGCAAAAATTGTTCCAAACATAGCAAAATTACAAATGTTCAAGCAGAAAAGAAAAAGTTCAAAGAAAAAAGAAAAATCCTAAGGGCATGGGTCTTCAATGTTTTCCTCATACTGTCCTACCTTGGCAATTGGCGTTATTTCAGCCTCGGCAATCAACTGGGCAGACTTCTCGATCTCAATCTCAGCGTCGATCTCAAGAAATGTTTGGTTAAGACTCTTCTTGGCAGACTAGACCTCGGCCTCAAGGGTAGCCTTCTGGGCAGAGGTGCCCTTGGAAACCTCATATTCCTCCTCTATGGTCAAGTCCAGGACTTGATCGTTAAGAGTTGGGGACTTGGCCCTAGCAGCGACCTCAGCCACAATAGCCTCTTCAGACTTGGCGTTGTCGTCTCCATAATCAGACTCCTCCTCGGCCTCAGACCGGACAGGCGAAGGGGGAAATGGCACGATGAGTCAGCTGATATCTCGAAGGGAGGAGTCATTGGGCACAGATAGCTCATTGAGTGTCGCCATCCAGCTAAGGTAATAGCCTTTGTTGAAGGCCAGATTGGCTTGGGCCTTATATTGGTCGCGCATGGCGGCTTGCCACTCCTCGAACGCCTTTTCATCAGTCGCCTTTACCTTGGCCTTCTTTGATTCGATGGCTTCCTTGAGCTTGGCCTTAGACTCTGCTATTCTGATCTCGACAGCCTTAACGTCGACCTTGGCGGTTTCGGCAATGGCGTCAGCTTTGCCCTCAGCCTTGCTTTGAGTAGCCTTGGCAGCCTTGGCCTTATCCATCAGACCTCGGTTGTTGGTCTCAGCCTTGTTGAGTGAAGAGAGGAGATTGACAGCTTCTTGAGTCTTCTTCATCAACTCGGCCCTGACCGCATAAGAATGAGCATACTAGATGGCCTGTAAGAAATAGAACAAGTTAGAAAACTTTAGCTAAGTGTTGGAAAGCTGAAATGGGAATAGTAAGAAACTTACCAAGATGGAGTGCTGCATGATGAGGACAAAGTTCTCATACTCCTAAAGCTTGGCCATTTGGTTCATATCGGCTGGAAGGAGCATGATTGTTGAAAGAGTGGCGCCGAACTCTACGTTGTTGATTGCACTATCACTGGCTCTTAGAGGTCGGTCTCCAACCATGACCTCGAGCATCTAGGTCTAGTCGCAGGGAAAACTGCTCCCACCATCAGGACCCCCACATATCGACTTCTTTAGCGGCGGTGCATTGAATGAATCGGCCTTAGCCAGCCTCTTCTCGGCATCAGTTAGTTTGGATATCGGAATGGAATCCTCTGGGTCCTTCTCAGAGTCAGAAGGAATATGGGTAACAATGGTCTTGGCCTTGGTCTTTTTGACCTGTTTCTGCCTAGGCTTAGGCGAGGAAAGAGGCGTGGACTGCATGGATACAACGTCGGGCAAACTGGCAAGTAGATCTTCGGCCACAGCTGGTTTGTGACCCATCTTTTCGACAGTGGCTGCAACGGTCACACCAATGCCAAAGTGAATTGCAAGATAGGCAATTGGTGGATTTGTTAGATCGTAAGCCGACGAGTCTGAACCTCTGCGTTTAGGACTTCGGGTCCAACCGACGGGTGCGTTTGAAACTCAACGTTAGCATCGGCGTTGGGATAGTGGAATGAGCTGGGTAGTAGCAGAAAATTGAAGCTGCTCTATAGGGTCAGAACTAGAGGCCTAGTCTGGCCTTGGGGAAGAGGCAGCTGGTGGAGTTAAGGTGGATGGAGTTTGGCTTCTCTTGGGAATGTCAGGAACTAAGGATCGGTATGTTGGCATGTAGTTCAATATAAAGGGTACCTTGCATTTTTCGATAGGTAGACCCAGAAGCCAGATGAGATCTCGGCTTAGGGTGTACTCTTGGCGAAAATTCTTTGATGGCTGGGGAGGAGCTGCAGAAACAACGAGAAAACATTAGTACATGTAATAGAAATAAATTACTAAGTGCTAACAGAAATAGAACTATGGGATGAACTAAGTTCTTACTCTCATCTTTCCTAAAAACTCCTCGGCGCAGAGGATAGAGATGAAGATTATCATTTGGAGCGAATTCCCAGTTTTTTGAAACAATCAAATAGTCATCTTTAGCATCTTTGTTAGAGTCAGAGAGGTCGGCTATTAGTTTGTACTTGGTGGATCTGGGCTTGAGGTAGTAGGTGTAGCTGCTCTTGGATTTGAGGTTGGAGGTCAGATAGGGTTATCCTAGCTTTTTCTCGGCGTGCCAACTCGGCAACACCATTGATGACTCTAAAGGTGTTGACAGCCAACTGCATAGGGTGAAGTTTGTAAAAGTGAAGGACTTCCCTAAACAAGATATCAAGAGGGAATCTGAGTCCACCCTCAATCATGGAAACTACTGGAAATGAGTAGAAGGCCTCTCCTGGCATGATCGGGTCCTCCTTCCCAGCCAGCCTGAAGTGGACATCGGCTGGAATGGAGAACTCCTAGCGGAAGTACTCAAGTTTGGTCGGCGAATCTACTCTCTATTTGAACATACCCATTATCTCAGCTAGGGTGATTTGGGTACTGTTGTCTGTATGAAAAAGGGATTACTGTGGGTTCAAAGATCTCGACAAGACCCTAATGAGTACTAGGGAAAGAATTCTGAGAGGGATCAAGGGAGTTCTTGTTTCAATTTTCCTAAGAATATGGTTTATAAGCAAATCCCAAACCTAATTCTATGGAAAAACAAGATGCAAAGGCAAGAATCTGGAAACTAGGCACATAAAACAAAAGAAACAAAGATTAAAAATCACCATCTCGGTGATTGAAATGCAGAGGGTACAAAAACAATCAAGGATACATTCATAAACATCTAAGTGATGGTGTGTGAAGCAGTGGTGCACAATCAAGAACATGATCGAAGCAAGAAATAGAAATTCAAGATCCAGACAAAAATACAGAGTCAATGGCAACACATGAACATTTAACAAATACAACATAAGGCAATGTGATGAAAACAGTACAGGTCATTTAAGAATACACCATGATCAGTATAGTGTAAAACAAATTTAAGAACCAGAATTGATTTGCAATGTCTAAACATGAAAAATGGCAACCAAAATCAGGGAGTGAATGAAGAATTCGAACAACGAGAAAACGCATAAACGTTTTACAATGATGTCATACTCAAGGACAGTGGGAAATTGAAATTAAAAAGAAGAAATTGAGAACTTGCCAAGTAAGGCCGAGGAAACGATGCCGGAACAAAGCTCGCCGGAGTCAGACGGTGCCTTTGGTCAAAACAGAATAGTTGATAGGCTCGCCGGAGATAGAGAATGAAGTAGTTGCAGAGCTTCAAAAGGATGAAAATGGCGGAGCAAGGAAAACGCAGAGAGAGAAGGTGTGAGAATAGAGAGAGAATGGGAATTGAAAGTGAAGAGACGGAGGAAGAAGAGAAAGTTGGGACACGTGGAAGAAACGGTTGAGATGACTGTGCATAACAGCTCATGCGCAGTTGAAACTCTAGCAATTCTTGAAATAATGAGGCAATAACCTCAGCTAGAGAAGTGATCTCGGATGGGATGCTTAGAGAATTTGGTTATTGGTTTGTGATTCTTGATGAAGTGGGCAACTAAGTCCTTGTTTCGTAAAACCAATGAGTCATGACCTCAGTCGGAGAAATACATGTGTAGGTTCTATCACCTCAGGTTGCCGAGCTAATAGAGCCTGGGGGCAGTTATGGAGAAGTATTTTATGAGTGACAGCACGTGGCTAAGGTGGCGCCGAAGTGTCAGCCGAGGTGCCACGTGACCTGGTTATGCTTGCCGAGATAATCTCGGCCAGGCCGAGGTTATCTGCAGAAATGCCGGAATCCGAGATAAGTAGATAAAGGACAATAATCCTAGACGAACGAGGATTCTAGTTTGGATTAGGATAAAGCTCTTAGAGAGTTTATCCCTATCTAGCTGAGAGTCCGAGATAAGCATTATGTGCTTGAGTCCTATGAAGTGAGACTTCTGGGGGATTTGGGCACTAATGGCTATAAAAGAGAGGCACCCCCGTGGGTCTCAGGTATGTGTGATATACTTTGAGTAATGACTTGTGAGTTCTACTCTGATTTGATATCTGTGAGAGATTACTGACTTGATCGTCGGAGTGCCCCCAGGTGCCGAACCACGTGGAATTCTCATCTTTTTGTTATAGGTTGTTGGGCTTAATCTATTCTGTCGGTACTCTCCAGCTGAATTCTCCGTTTGGTTGTGTGGTCAAAAATCAACACCCACAATATCATATTTATAACAAAACTACAATGGTTCGTAACTTTTAACTTAGAGGTGCATAATATAGATTCACCATTTATAACTACAAAATGACATAATATATCACAACATAATTTTTACCACAAAAATTTATAACTTTACACATTAACTTTCTCTTATATGTTATTAGAGGTGGCAAATGAGCAAATATGGAGAGATCAAAATGGGTTATACATTTAAAACAATTCAATCCAAACTCATCCATTTAATAAATGGGCTTAAACGAGTTAGATTGAATTAGATACAGGTTGGACAAATAAACCCAACCAACCTGTTTACTTTATCTTCTTCTTTTTTTCATTTTTTTTTAAAAAATATTTATTATTTATTTTTATTTTTGTTTTTATTTTTTACTAAACTTTTTTTGTTTTAAATTTTTTTTAAAAATTATGGAATTTTTTTTTTTTTTAAATTGGTGGTAGAAGTGGTGCCATTTAGACGCCCGGGGGGAGGGGGGGTAAATGGATACCCATATCCAACCTATACTAATCCAATTTTAATTAGGTTGACAATAAACAACTCATTTAAATCCATTTATTGATTTAGACAGATTAAAATGTGTTTTAAATTAATATAATTGGTGCCGCCTCTATATGTTATCATTATTTTTGTATTATTTGTATTGGCGAAAGACATTGTTGGAGAGCCGGTAAAGAGACTATTTACATGATGGTGAGAGGCCATGCAAATGAAAATTCCTCCTTTTTTTTTTTTTTTTTTTTTTTTTTTGAACTAATAAAAATTCCTCTTATGCTACGCCAAATCTGTAATAGAGAATTTTGGGCGAAGCTAAGGCCATGATTTACATGTCTTTATTTTCTGGTATTAAAAAAAAAAAATACACATCAGTTGAATTTTTACAAAATATTTATATATTAATAAAAAAATTATAATTATAATTATTAATGTTTATAAAATTTACCATTGAGTTGATTTTTTTTTTTTTTTTTTTTTAAATACAGAGTTGTAATTCCTTCCAAAAAAAAAAAAATATGTGCGTAGTGTTAAACGTAAACCCACATCATTAATCTAAACCACCTAAATTTAGTTAATATAATATAAATATTTTTTCACTAGTTACCAATTGATTTTGAATTAGGTAGTATGAAAATTAGATCTTGAGTCGCCTCACTGCAACCGGATGTCAGTACATGACAAAAGTACAAAATTGCAATGCAAATGGTCGTGAGTCTAGGACGCAGTGGACAAAAAAAATGGCTGCAATAAGACGCAATCAAAATGACCTACGAAACAATGAAAATGACCCAAAGCGCTTTATAAAATCGATATAGATCTACTTTAATTTTGTGTATTGTGGAATCAAAGGTAATACGTCTTCTCCCCTTCATATCTTATCTACTTAATATTTTTTTTTTTTTGTAACCAACTAATTCCTTATTTTGATGCAGATCTCTCTCTGTGTGACTATATTAAATCATGGCAACGACAACAACAAGAACACATCAGTGAGGCACGCAGACAAACTTGTTTGGACATATCAATGTTTCATTTCTACGCATTACAACACACTCCTACTACTACTTGTCGCAACAGCATAGTACCTCATCATCCTCCTCTGCTTCCTGTCACGCCGTTCTGGCCTATATTGTCCCAGTGCTCCTCTGCTTTTTGCAAATCAAGTATCAAGGGAAGGACATATCCCCATTCAACACATACTCCAAATCTTTGGGTGTTTCCATTGCTAGTTTGCTTCTCTATTGCTCCGCTTACTATGCCGAACTGAAATCTTCTTCTTATGAAGATCACCGCCGCTGGCAAACTTATGCTTGCCATGGGACAGTGGTGATAGGTTGGCTTGGTTTGGTGTCTCTGGCTTCAATTCTTTTGCCAGACTCAGTTGGGCCTTTTCTCTACTTCCTCTATATATTGTTCTTGACAGGTGAGTTTCTTGGCAAGTGGCTCTATTAGATAGCATCATGGACAGAGTTCCAGTAATGCTTCCAAGTCGGCTCACAACTGCTCATGCCCTACGGAGGACTATCTCATTAGCATAATCAGCAATCAATAAACCTTTTTTGTTTGGGTCAAATAATGATGAGCTGTGTATGACACGGTTATATCAGGAATGTTAGCTTATTCTTGGCTCTTTTTTTTTCCTCCTAATATTTCCATATTTCCTCTTTTTTTGTTTAGTAATGAAAGTGATAGTAGTAGTATGGATATGTAGGTTGTTCCCAGTTCTAAGAAACAAAAATGGGATTTGCTATTTTAAATAAGTTTCTTAATTCCCTCATCAATATTCCTCAATTCTATTTGGTACTGATGATGCACAACACCATTCAAAAGCCATCAATTTACAAACAAAAAAGCCCAAGAACCAGTTTCTTTGTCCAAAAATTCAGCAAATTGTCCTTGCCACATATTAGTCCCTATTTGTATTGATACCAGTTCGGAAAGATGCAAGAAAATGAATTTTGAATAAATAAAGTTATTTTAGATGTCATCCACATTACATTACATTAAATTTAAATTTATATTATAAAATTTCTTTTTAATTTCATGTAACTTTGGAGACTATTTTTTGGAGTTCCTTACATTTTATGTTTTTATAAATAAAAAAATTTAATGAACAGAGTTGGATTTAATAACCTCAGCATCTCACAACCCAAACCCGGTACCCAAAGGTATGGTGTCGCAACAAGATAAAAATAAAAATAATTCTGTAGTAGTAGCGCAACGGATAAATTAAATAAATTAAAATAAAATAGTTGGGTACCAAAGGTTTATTAAAAGAAACAAAAATAGTCATCTGGGCCTTTATTTTATTACAAGAGTCCAATAAAAAATACAGATAGTACACAAAAAAAAAAAAGAAGAGAAAAACACTGTGATTTATCCCCTATTTTGATCCCGCTGAATCTCATCACTTGAAAGGGATAATAGCTATAAGCACATAGCAGAGTGAGAAATATTATACTGTGAGTATAGGGGCACAAAACAACCATGGATAGTTATTTAAGCTAAAACATTAACATAATTTAAGTTGAATAAACAAATCATTTAAGTGGCAGAAACTGAAATACAGAAATTATATGAAAAAACTATAACCACGGTATTGGACAGAACAGAACATGGGTCACTGGAGTAATATTCAGAACAGCGGTCAATGGATTCATGACAAACAGAGGACCATAATGTGGCCAAACAGGGGCCAATGGTTTATTTAAGTTCCCAAAGGCGTAGGACTCCCGTGATGGTACTTACAGAACGTAATTGTTTATAAAATATTTGTCAAATAATTTCTAAAATTTAAACAAACATATTAATGGGTTTCAATTTAAGTAAATAAAGTTCAGAAAATAATCTACATAATTGAAACATTAACATAACCATAAAACATAAATTATATAAAATAAATTGTGGTAACTCAAAACATTCATAAAATATATCATGGTAACTCAAGACATATAGAAAACATTTTATGATAACTCAAGGTATAATATAACTCACTTTAAAATTACTCCTAAATTATTCTGGGCTTACTCCCTGTTTCTTGTGTTTCTTGCTCGAATGCTCTCTACTATAGCACTGTGTTTTCTTGCTCGGATGCTTTCTCCTACGGCACCTATCTTATTTCTATAGAACCAAGAGTGAGGCCCAAGCAACAAAGCATACACGAAGGTAATTCCTGTTAATGCCACCTGTCCTTGGCCCTTAACTTTCTCTTTCCAATTGCCATTTGTCTTTGGCCCTTAAGTTTACCTCAAGAAATTACCAAGGGCCATGTTAATCTTTGGCCCACCGAAAGCTTGTTTGGCCATTTTTTTTATTATTATTTAGTATTACTTAATTCAATTCTAAAGGTTATGATTCCTAAAATTACCTATGATTATACATTAGGTTCACGTCTAAAACCTCACCACCCAACTATAAAACATCACTTACCACTTACTGAAATATTTAATGTGCGATGCCTCACAATTTATTTCCTTAACAATTTAATCGATTAATTCCCAATTTCCTAAACTACGCATTTATTTATTCATTTATTTATTTATTATTATTTATTTTATTATATTTTATTTTATCATTTTTTTTATAATAATTCTATTTATTGCAGTATTGAATAAAGTTTACAAATTCGAGTGTCACATTTCTCCTCTTCTTAAAAAATGTTTGTCCTCAAACTTGACGTACCTTGGTTTTCGAAGAGGTGTGGGTACTTGGTTCGCATTTGGCTTTCAGTTTCCCATGTCGCTTCTTCGACACGATAGTTTCTCAGGACCTGATCACAACGATCGAGAATCTATACAGGTTGTTCTTCATAAGAGAGGTCTTCTTGAACTTCCAGGTTCTCATAATCGACAACATGCTCTGGATCTTGAAAGGTATCGACGAAGCATCGAAACGTGAAACACATTATGGACATTAGGCAGTTCAGGTGGAAGGGCAAAGCGATATGCCATAGGACTAATCCTTTTAAGTATCTCGAATGGGCCGATGTAACATGGGTTTAACTTTCCTTGTTTTTCAAATTGGATAACCCCTCTTGTGGGTGAGATCTTTAGAAATACATGATCTCCTATTTGAAATTCTAAGTTCCGTCTTCTTGTATCAGCATAGCTTTTTTGGCGGCTTTGGGCAGTGCGAATTCGTTGTTGGATGAGTTGAATTTTATCACTTGTGATTTGCATGATTTTGGGGCCTAATAATTTCTTGTCTCCAACTTCCGTCCAACACAAAGGTGATTGACATCTCCTTTCATACAGTGCCTCGTACGGTTCCATTCCAATGCTTGCATGGCAGTTGTTATTATAGGCGAACTCCACCAAAGGTAGGTGATCGTCCCAATTAACTTTGAGGTCTAGCACACACACATGTAACATATCTTCCAAAATTTTGATTGTTCTTTCGGATTGCCCATCAGTTTGCGGGTGATAAGCTGTGCTATACTTCAGAGTGGTTCCCAAAGCTTCTTGTAATTTGTTCCAGAAATGAGACACAAAGCGGGGTTCTCTATCGAATACGATTGAAACTAGGGCGTCGTGCAAATGAATAATTTTCTTAATGTACAGAGTGGCGAACTTAGTAAGGGAGTACGTGTGATTAGTAGAAAATGCGCCGACTTTGTCAATTGATCCACAATAATCCATATTGCATCATTCTTCGAGACTGATTTTGGTAGCCTAACCACGAAGTCCATAGTAATGTGCACCCATTTCCATTCAGGAATAGGGAGTGGTTGCAGCATTCCTGCAGGTCTCTGATGTTCTGCTTTAACCTGTTGACAATACAAGCATTTGGAGACATGGCTTACTATGTCTTTCTTCATTCCTATCCACTAGAAGTGTTCCTTCAGATCGCGATACATCTTCGTATTGCCAAGGTGGATCGCAAACCTCGAGCTATGAGCTTCTACCAATATCTTCTTCTTGAGTTCTGGAAGGTCGGGTACGCAAAGTCAATTTCAAAATTTTAGCAACCCATTGCTCATTATGAAGTCAAGATCGGGTGTGCCTCCTTGCTCCTCGTGCTTTTTCTTCAAAAGTTTATCTTCACATTGGCGGACTCTAATTTCTTCAATCAGCTCGGGTTCCACGATTATGTTGGCAAACAGCCCATTGATTTTCTGGGAAACAAGGGTACATGCCAAACTTCTAGTAATCTTTCGACTCAACGCGTCTGCTACCACGTTAGCTTTGCCTGGATGGTGATGGATCTCCACATCGTAGTCCTTCATAAACTCTAGCCATCGTCGTTGCCTCATATTCAGTTCCTTCTGTGTAAACAGATATTTAAGACTCTTGTGATATGTGTAAATTTCGCAGGTTACTCCGTAGAGATAATGATGCTAGGTTTTGAGGGCGAAGATCACCGTAGCCAATTCTAAATCATGAGTTATGTAGTTCCTTTCGTGTGTCTTTAGTTGACAGGAGGCATAAGCAATGACCTTTCGATTTTGCATAAGAACGCAACCTAAACCATTGTATGAGGCATCGCTATAAATTACAAACCCTTCTGTTTCTGCTGGAAGTGCTAGTATAGGAGCCGTCACAAGTTTGTTCTTCAATTCTTGGAAGCAACGTTCTTGCTTGTCCGTCCACTCAAAGGGTGTGTTTTTCAGAGTTAGATGGGTCAAGGGTGATGCTATCTTTAAGATATCTTGCACAAAGTGCTAGTAATAGCTGGCTAGACCCAAGAAGCTTCAAATTTTGGACACGTTAGTAGGCCATGGCCAATCTACGATTGCTGCAACCTTTTGAGAGTCAACTGAGATGCCATCTTGGTTAATGGTGTGACCGAGGAAGTATACACTAGTGATCCAAAAGTCGCATTTCTTCAACTTGGCATAAAACTTGTGATCACGTAGTGTCTGTAGAACTCTTCGCAAGTGGTGCTCATGATCTTCTGGCGATTTGGAGTATATAAGAATGTTGTCAATGAATACAATGACGAACTCGTCAAGATAAGGTTTGAATACTCGATTCATGAGGTCCATGAAGGCTGCTGGAGCATTTTTGACACCAAATGGCATGACGAGAAACTCATAGTGCTCGTAACGGGTTCTGAAGGAAGTCTTTTCGATGCTTTCCGTTTTGACTTTTAGTTGATGGTAGCCAGAACGCAAGTCAATTTTCGAGAATACTTAGGCGCCTTGAAGTTGATCGAACAAGTCGTCAATTCGTGGCAGCGGGTACCGATTTTTTATGGTGACTTTGTTTAGCTCTCGGTAATCGATGCATAACCTCATCGTGCCATCCTTTTTCTTTACGAATAGTACTGGAGCTCCCCAGGGTGAGGTACTAGGTCGAATGAAACCTTTGTCCAGTAGTTCCTAGAGTTAAGTCTTTAGCTTTTTTAATTCTATCATGGACATGCGGTAAGGAGCTTTTGAGATTGGTTGTGTACCAAGTTGGGTTTCAATGGTGAATTCGATTTCTCGGTCAACCGGGGTGTCAGATAGGTTTTCAGGAAATACATCTGGAAATTCTCAAACCATAGGGATTGCATCAAGTGTGGGGGGCTCTTGTTGAGTATTGATCACATAATAGATATAACTACAACAACCTTTTTTTAGAAGTCGTTGGGTTGTCATGAAGGATATAACACATGGATAGGGAGAGACTCCAGTTCCTTCGAAGACAAGCTCGAGTTGGTTTGGTGATCGGAGAAAGACCTTTTTGGCTTCATAATCAATAGAGGCATGGTTGGCAGCTAACCAATCCATTCCTAAGATTACATGAAAGGTACTAATGCAGAGGGGAATCAAGTCTGTATGTAAAGTTTCCCCTTTTAAGGATACAGTACAAGATTTGTACACATCAGCACTAAGGGCGGAGTTTCCAGAAGGAAAAGACACAGATAGTATGTATCTTAAGGGTTCGGGTGTTGGTGCCAACTTGGTAGCAAAGTGTAGTGTAACAAAAGAATGAGTTGAACTAGAGTCAAAGAGAACATGGACTAAGTGACCACAAACAGAAAATGTACCTGACACAACATTCTCAGTAACTTCTGGGTTTCCAGGAACCAAGGCAAAAGCTCTTCTTTGGCGTTTTTGGTCCTTCCTCACTCCTCCAGGTACCGCGGGTTTTCAGATTGGTTCAGAGCTGGTTATAGGACTAGTAAGCTTTGGACAATCTCTTAGCAAGTGGCCAACTTGGCCACATCTAAAGCATGCTCCCATGTCTCGATGACACTGTTCCCAATGAATCCTTCCATAAGTAGAGCAAGTTGGAATGGTGCCATCTCTGGAATTCGTAGGACCTTGATTGCTTGAACTGGTTGAACTGGTTGTGCCCGTATTTACCCTCTTGGGAGGCGCGACACTGGGTCTTCTGTTATATCTTTCCCAAATTCGTTTCCTTTGGCTTGGTTCTCTGGAGCGCAAGGCTTTAATCCCTTTTTTCGTAATGTATGCTCGATCCACCACTGCCACATAGGTTGGTAGTTTTAAAACCTCCAGCTTGTCCTTGATTTCAGCATCCAATCCTGCTTCAAATTTCCTCGCTTTTCGAGCTTCGGTGGGGATCACTTATGTCGCAAATCAAGCCAATTGCGTCAACTTGCTCTCGTATTCGGCCACTGTCATGGTTCCTTACCTTAGATATATGAATTCCGACGCCTTTTGTTCCCGCAGTGAATTTGGAAAGTATTTTTCATAGAATACCTTCAAGAATCTGGCCCAAGTCACAATATATTCTTTCTCCAGGGTAAGTAGCCACCATTCTTGTGCATCGTCTTTGAAGGTGAATGTGGCGAAAGTCACCTTCTGCCTTTCTCTGCAAGGTAGCGCGCTGAAAATTTTCTCCATATCTCTGACCCAAGCTTCTGCCACCAGTGGCTTTGTACTGCCGATGAATATGGTAGGTTTCAAGTCCTAGAACTGTTTTATAGTAGTTAGCTCTTCTCGTCATTCAGGCAATCCGCTATTAATGTTGGTTTGTAAGTGTAACAACCCCATCACGTATAATGATTAGTACTTCATTAATTAAGAGGATTTAAGATTTAATCGCTGAGTATTATAATTTATTTGAGATTTATGAGAATTGTGAAATCTGACTCGTATATGATTTGATTGAAGGTTTATTTTGGAATTAGAAATTAAGGGTCCAAATGGCTTAAGGAAGTGAAATTGAGAAGTTTAATCAATTAAATTTTAATTACGGACCCATTTGGGAGTTTAATTAAATATTCGATTCAGTTTAGTAAAATTGAGATTTGATTAATTAGGTCCTAATTGGAGTTGATTAAGTCATGAGGATTGAGAATTGTGGTTATTATAAATTTAATTTAATTATGAGGTGTCCAATTTGAATATGTAAATTAATTGACGGAAATTTGGAGTCCGATCAGAAATTGAAGGCCTAAATGATTTGGGAAATCAAAATTGATGATGGCAATAAGTTTGATTTATTATTTGGAGCCTTTTGGGAGTCTGATTAAAAATCTGATTTGTACCGATAAATTTAAATATAATTAATTGGACCCTAATTTTATGCTAATCAAAATTTATTAAGATTAAGTGGTGCCTAATTAAATTAATTCTAGACAAATTTTAATTATGGACTAAATTAGAATTGAAGGCATAAGTGGGTGTGGGTGTACTGAGCGTTGGTGTGTGTGTGTGCATGTGAAGGTTGTACTGGAGCTCTTGGAGTTGTGCACGTGTGTGTTGTGGTGTCATGAAACTAGTGTGTGTGTGTGTGTGTGTATGTCATTTGAGAGTGTTTTGTGGTGATAGTGTATAGACTTTTTTTAGAACCATTTCAACACCCTTTGGTTAGAGTAAACCGAGAGAGAGAAAGAAAGGAAGGGAGTGAGGCATCTCATTTTTGCTGAAGAATTGGAAGAGCTCACCAATTCACCATAAAGAAAGGAAGAAAGAGAGCTTAAGGAAAATAAGAGATTAAGAGAGAGCTAAAAAATCCAACAAGTTTAGGTAAATTTCTTGTTTAATTCTTCTATACCTAATACTTGAAATCAAAAGGGTTTTGGTTCAATTTCATGTAATTGGAAAGAATTTGGCAAGAAGATGATGAATAGTAAGCTATTTGCATGTCTCATGTTTCATCATTTGGCTTACATATTTCTTTTCTTATTTTGAAAATCTAGAAGAAATAGAATCCACTTGCATGTAATCCTACATATAATAAAAAAGAAAAGAATTAAGCCAAGAGCTAAGAAATTAATTTGGAAAAATTTATCAAGTGAGTTTAATTTGTATTATTCCTCATGAATTTGGGCTTCATCTTTACATGCATCAATGGAATTTTAGGAGAATTGAAGAATTAATTTTATGTTTGGTTATAAGAAGAACAAGTTGTGGTAAATTATTAATTCATGAACATTCGAGCTTAATTTTGAATAAAAAGGGATTTTGATGTAGATGGTTTGATTTTGATTATGATTTCACACATGCAAATATTTTCCTAGGAGTTTTATAATTTCAATTTCATAATTTAAGGAGATAGAAAAGAGTTAGAAATCAATTTTATGGGATTAGAAGGAAATTGATAAGGAAATGATGATTTGGAACTAAAATCAAGTCTATGGGAATTTGGGAACTAATCCTAAAGTTTTGATTTTATTATGAAAACTAGGAATTTGTTTAATCCATGCATGTGATTTAATTTAAAAGGTTTGTTCAATTTAAGCACATTTTAGAACATCTATGATTATAAATTAAGTTTTTGGTTAGAAATTGAGTTAAGTTGAATTTCTAAGACATTGATTTGTGTAATTCATAGTTAAGTTGATTTTGTTATTAATAATAAAATTGGATCTATTTGTATTGCATACATCATGGAATTTCAAAAGGTTGGGAAGTCTAATTTATATCCTAGAATTGTGGGTTGATATTAATAAAATGAATTAAAACTAAATTTGGCAATTGGGGCATGATTTTGAATAAATGATTTAGCAATTTATGACTTTAATAAATGGTTCTCCATGTTTGTATACTAAAGTGCATGTTTTGAAGCTTTGAATACCAAATTTGAACTTTAATTGCAATTTCAGAATTTTAGAATTTTCGTTGTCCGCTCGAGCGAGGGAAGTCTCGCTCGAGCGTGAAAATCGACCTCCCAGTAGTTTTTCAAATTTTACAGTCCGCTCGAGCGACCAAAGTGGCGCTCGAGCGGAGACCCATTTTCAGCACATTTTGAAAAGTTGCATTTAGTTCATATTTTTATCCTCATCTCTTTCCAATGCATTCTAGACATGATTTATGACTCAATAAAGAATAATAAGCTACTAATCAACATAGATTAGTTAGTTAAAGAATGAATCATTGATCTCGTGGTAATTATTTAAGAAGCCAAGTAAAGGATCAATCTATTTGGAAAAGAGGGACTTAGTAATAAAAGAATATGTGAAGTAAGAACCCGGTTTATTTAAACGAGAAAGAATAAACGTAGTAGAACTTCGGACTATAAAGACTAGAAAAGTCAAGTTTGATCAAGGGAGTAATATTGTATTTCAATGTGTATATGTTATGTGCTTGTGTAGGTCACGCGCTATTGTCTGCCTGATTGTGATCTGCTTCTGCAACTATCTGTGAGTAATAACTTTGTAAAGTTATGTTCAATGTTATGTATTTTCAGTATACTATGATACGAAATGATTGATTCTTTGAAAAGCTATGATATGTTGGAAATGAATGAATGATTGTCCAAGATTCTGAAAGTTAACCGTGGCATCCTTAGCACTACATGATATGCGTCCCTTCATGGGTCATCAGGTCCCTATATGGGTCATCAGGTCCCTTTATAGGTCATCAGAACGTCTCTGTGCACATGAGTCATCAGAATGCCTTTAAGGCCGTCCCTTTATGGGTCATCAGATTTGTTAACGCTAATGCATGTACCATGTATGATTATATGCAAAATCTGAATATGGAAATGATTATGAAAATGATTACAAAAATGATTTGGAATCTGAATATGCGTAAGACTCTGCTTTTGATGAGAATTTGATTTCTAACTCTGTGATGGACATCATTTATTAAACCCTTTACTCTGTTATTATTCACTGGGTTTTAGCTCACTGTATTATTTATGTATGTAGGTGATCAGGCGCGTGACCAGGCTTAGAGGCATCTGTCTAGAATCTGTTTTGTCAGCCAACTAATGTGCCTCCCGTGGAGGTTCCGGATGTGTCAAGTGATTATTGCTAAGTAATTTAAAGTTTAAGTTCTGTTTTCTTGTTTGGTTAAACAAGTCTTGTGTATTTTGTAAATAGGGCTAAGTTCCTTTTTGGTCTAATCTGTGTATATATGATGACTTAAAGATAATGTGTATATATATGTATATAAAAAGTTTTAAATTTTTCTGTCTCATATAAGTCTGCACAGCTCAATGGACGTTGTATATTTCTTAATTGCTTCCGCTAGCCCCTAATATTATGTTAATTTGTCTCAGAGGCCTTCGGTAATCCCAGGATTACTGGTCGGTTACGATGCTAAACCCATAGGGGCAGGTTTGGGTCGTGACAGTAAGGCTTGTAGAAAACTAGTAATTGCTCTTTCCATAGTTTGCTCCATTGGGTCGGTACCGCTGACCGACGATCCGGTTCCATTTCCATCATTAGTCAATACTACATGGTGAAAACGATTAGTGAACTTCCCCTTTTTTTTTTTTTTTGTGAACCTCTTAATATACATTTAATTATCTATGATTCACAAGATACTATAACAATACATATCACGATATCATATCTATGATTCACAAGATACTATAACAGTACATATATCATTTTTTACTTATGCAAAAAAAAACACATATTAGTACAATGTACTTAAAATATAGTCAAAAGTTAGTGTCTAATCCTATTAATACAAAAACAAAAGGATTAGACTAATCATGGTCAGCTCACAAAAAAAAAAAAAAAAAGATCTCCTGGTCAGATGTCTAGAAGGGACCGTTAGGCCACCACAAGAACTGGCTCTGGAAAACTGGCCCATGAAATAACCCCATGAACTCACTCTACATGACGGGCTCAAACTCCCACCCACTGAGCTCTACTCCAAAGCACCGCCATACTACCCGGACCATGTAGACAAGAATACCATGGTCATAACCCCAAAACTCTCGTCCGGTAATCCGCACCGGTATCTCCAAGTATGATACACTGTCAGTGAAGTCCACAACTGGGGTCTGGACAATGTGCTTTGGAGGAGGTGTCGTAGTGCGAATATGGCTGCTAGGATATGCATGTCCTCTCCTCTCCGTGAAGCCCAGGGGTAGAGGTGCGACCAGAAAATATGGTTGTCCTAGGTCTGGAGTAAAACCAAAAAAGTGGGTTGGCCCTATGTACCTCTCACGAGTGCTGCCTTGGCTAAGCCTCCAAAATAGGAAATCCTGATCAAGGTCAGCCTGCAAATACACGGGTCACCCCATGAATCGATCAAGTGTTGAGTGGGCTTGCCTGACAAGACTCTCTGAATCACCCAGCCTTTTAATAGGTTCGAGATATGATGAGCTTCTGGGGGCTCAAACCAAAATAACTCCATTAGGTTGCCATTCCGACACCACAGGAAAACTTAGCCCAGAAATATTTATAACACGATTTACTTGTAGACAATTTAATAAAAAAAAATTTGTTTTGGGAAAACACATACTATAATATCAAATAATAATATGAAGTTAAATTTATTATTAGTATTTTTTTTTTTGGTCTCAAATAATTATTTCAAATAATGTGAATAATTGTACAGAACAAGTTAGAAAAATATATTAAATTCATTTTGATCCAAAAAAAAAACTGGCTCTAATACCACTTTGTCACAACCCAAACCCGGTACCCAAAGACTTGGCGTCGCAACAAGATAAAAATAAAAATAATTCTGTAGTAGTAGCGCAACGGATAAATTAAATAAATTAAAATAAAATAGTTGGGTACCAAAGGTTTATTAAAAGAAATAAAAATAGTCATCTGGGCCTTTATTTTATTACAAGAGTCCAATGAAAAATACAGATAGTACACACAAAAAAAAAAAGAAGAGAAAAACACTGTGATTTATCCCCTATTTTGATCCCGTTGAATCTCATCACCTGAAAGGGATAATAGCTATAAGCACATAGCAGAGTGAGAAATATTATACTGTGAGTATAGGGGCACAAAATAGCCATGGATAGTTATTTAAGCTAAAACATTAACATAATTTAAGTTGAATAAATAAATCATTTAAGTGGCAGAAATTGAAATACAGAAATTAAAAAACTATAACCACGGTACTGGATAGAACAGAACATGGGTTATAGCGATCCCGGTTTTCCCCGTCATTTATTTTGTTCCGAACTTGGGTTCCGTCATGGTTGTTGTTATCTATATCTTATTTTCGTCCTTTAAATCCTTTGCATTTGAGTTTTGGGACGTGTTGGGTGAGTTTGGTACAGGTTGGTTGTGTGTTGGAACAAATGGTTGCTGTCCAGAATTTGGTATCTTTGCTCGAGCGAGCTTTGGGTTTTTCCTTCTTCACTTGAGCGAAGGTTCTTGCGCTCAAGCGAGCTTTCTTTGATGTGTCTTTTGGCTCGAGCGAGCACTCCTGCGCTCGAGCGTGCGTCTACGTCTAGATTGGACCTAAAGGTTAGTAATCTTCGCTCGAGCGAGGCTTTTGTCGCTCGAGCGAGTGAGCTCTATGTTTTGTGTTCCTTCGCTCAAGCGAGCACACCTGCGCTCGAGCATGCATCTGGGTTACAGACCTGAAGCTTCTCATTTTTCACTCGAGCGAGGTCCGTTTGTGTCTGGTCACTCGAGCGACCACTCATTCGCTCGAACGAGCCCTGTATGTATCAGTTGGCAGCAGCGTCATTTACATTACCTTTTCATCATCTTTTTCATCCAAACCCTAGATCCGTCACTCTCTCTCTCTACACACTTTCTCTCTCTACAAATACTTCATGTTCTAGGAGTCTTCTACCCTAATCCCTTTGTAAGAAAGTTAGAGCTTGGCTTAGGCTTCCCATTGATCCGAAAATTTGTGGATTTGGAGCATCTTGGGGTTTCTCTCTTTTTCTCCTTTGGGCTTTTACACTTGAGGTAGGGATCTTCTACGCTTGTTTATGATTTTTAACCTAGGTATTTGTGTTATGGATTTATGGTGAGACATTTGGGATATTTGGAGAAAACCTAGGGTTTGGTTCAAATTTATGAAAGTGGGGTTTTTATGTATTGTTGTATATTTGACCATGAGGTAGAGTTATGAAGTGGTTTTGTGTTAAAATTGATGAATTTGACCATGGGCTTAATGTTTGGGGAAAGGGGGAAATTTGCCCTAATATGAGTTAAATAATTATTTAGTATAAATACTGGAATTGGTGTGTGAGATATGAAATTGGGAAATCGTGTGAATGAATGGTGTAGTCAGATTTGTTAAATCACTCACCTATGGAAATTTGGTAAATTATCTGTTTTGGGCTATCAGGGGAAGATAGCCGTGATTATTGTAGAAACTGCATATGGATTAGGTGAATCAAAACCTGTCGTTTAAATTTACCTCATTGAATATGATGGTATGATTGAGATGTTGAATTTGTGTTATTGAAAGTCATTGTATATGACGCTACTTTTAATACATTGCATATGTATCATTTGTTTGGGAGGAGATAGGGGATGGACTCCATTTATAATTAAGTTGGCCGGAGTGTCCAGGGTGAAAGTCCCGAAATCATGTGCATACATGGGTGCCGATTCCCGCGGACGAAATTTCCGTAAAATGGCAATTCTTGAAATCATGTGCATACATGGGTGCCGGTTCCCGCAGACGAAATTTTCGTAAAATGGCAAATTGAAGTGTTTGAATGACAGTTGTATTCAATTGTGAATCATAGAGTTGTAGCCTCATTTTGGACTGTTTAGATAACAATGACCTGTCTCATGAATTGACTCGAAATTTACTGGATTAATATAAATTGAATAGATAGAAATGGAATTGAGATATGGGTAGTAGTAATGAATGGATATGGACGGAATGTGAGTTGGTTATGAAGGTAGAATATTTACTCGGCTTTTATATCTTAGTTAAACTTCATATATAGTGTTAGGATGTTTGTAGTGGGCTTTGGCTCACCCTACTTGGGAAACCATTTTCAGGTACATTTGATATGCTCCCTCCAAGAACGTAGCATGGGAGGATTTAAGAGATGGAGACTATATTTTGTTAATTTCGTGTTTAAATATTTGTCCAAGTAAAGGGCTTTACATGTATAGAGTTTATGACACTCTCTTTTGTTGTAACCAAGTATGTCTTGGAAAGATGTAAGCCCGTAGGGCATTCGCTTATGTTCAACCCTATTGTATTATTACTTCATGTAATGAAAGGATTATTTACACTCTGATTTATGTAACTATTATTTATGCTGTTGTGGATCATGTCTATGATGTTATATTTTGGGGGCGTTACATGGGTCACTGGAGTAACAATCAGAATAGGAGTCAATAGATCCATCACAAACAGAGGACCACAATGTGGCCAAACAAGGGCCAATGGTTTATTTAATTCCTTAAAGGCGTAGGACTCCCGTGCTGGTACTTACAGAACATAATTGTTTATAAAATCTTTGTCAAATAATTTCTAAAATTTAAACAAACATATTAATGGGTTTCAATTTAAGTAAATAAAGTTCAGAAAATAATCCACGTAATTGAAATATTAACATAACCATAAAACATAAATTATATAAAATAAATTGTGGTAACTCAAAACATTCGTAAAATATATCATGTTAACTCAAGACATATAGAAAACATTTTATGATAACTCAAGGTATAATATAACTCACTTTAAAATTACTCCTAAATTATTCTGGGCTTACTCCTTGTTTCTTGTGTTTCTTGCTCGAATGCTCTCTACTATAGCATTGTGTTTTCTTGCTCGAATGCTTTCTCCTACAGCACCTATCTTATTTATATAGAACCAAGAGTGAGGCCCAAACAACAAAGCATACACGCAGGTAATTCCTCTTAATGCCACCTGTCCTTGGCCCTTAACTTTCTCTTCACAATTGCTATTTGTCTTTGGCCCTTAAGTTTACCTCAAGGAATTACCAAGGGCCATGTTAATCTTTGGCCCACCGAAAGCTTGTTTGGCCATTTTTTTATTATTATTTAGTATTACTTAATTCAATTCTAAAGGTTATTATTCCTAAAATTACCTATGATTATATATTAGGTTCACGTCTAAAACCTCACTACCCAACTATAAAACATCACTTACCGCTTACTGAAATATTTAATGTGCGGTGCCTCATAATTTATTTCCTTAACAATTTAATCGATTAATTCCCAATTTCCTAAACTACGCATTTATTTATTCATTATTATTATTATTTATTTTATTACTTTTTTTTATAATAATTCTATTTATTGCAGCTTGAATAAAATTTACAAATTCGGGTGTCACACACTATGAATATGAAAGGATTTTTTACTTGAGATTTGGGGCATAAAAACTTTTATTTCAGATATAAAAAAGTTCAGATCTACACTCTAAAACTGTAGATTTATTGTAATAACCCCGACCTATGATTAACGTTAATCCTTGATTTCATGTACCTAATAAGTTACTAAGATCAAATTTTGGATTTATTACACATGTGTTGCATTATTTGTGTTTCTATCTGTTTATTGTAGGAATATCTGTTTGAGATGCTGCTATATTTTGCGATTTGAAAGCCTTATCGGCATCTGATTCAGAAATTAACTTGGTATATGTGTTATGTGGAATTTATAGAATTTTATGGTAGGTTTAATTGAAATTCGATTTGGAACGATTAAATTGGAATAATTAATGTCAATGTAATTAACCTAAGTCAATCTTAATTAAGACTATATAAGGCTACTTTGACTCCCTTATTTTACTTTACACCCACATTCCCTACTCCTTGAGCTCATAAACATGAGAGGAAGAGAGAATTAGAGAGTGAGAGTTGATTTCAAGAAGCCAAAAAGGAAGAATTGCTAGGAAATTAAAGGAGAATTGGAGAATTGAGTTAGGATTCACCAAGAGTTCAAAGAATTGAAGACTTTAGGTAAGAAACCTAGCCTTTAGTCTTGAAGTTGAGTTGTTTCACCCATGAATTTAAGTGAATTGAGCTAGGAGATGTAGGAACCAAGCTTAAGAAGTAAGAAGGAAGATCAATTCATACATGCATGTACATTTCATTACATTTGGAGCATATTTGCTAGGAATTCTCTCATGCATGTCATAAATTGAGCTTAGTTGTGGGAATTCATCATGTTTTACATCCTCTCATTTCATTTGATCATGATTTGGAAGCTTGAAGCTCAATCATTTCATGTATGTCATGTTTTTGGAGAATTCATGAAGTTTAAGTTGAATTTGAGAACAATTGGCATGCTTTTGGGCCTTGATTTCATGAAATGATCTTTAAATCATGATGTTTTGTGAGTTTCTAAATGTTTTCTAGAATTTTGGCCAAAGAGAATGAATTTTGAAGTGTTTAGTTTGAGTTTGAAGCTTGGAGATCAAATCTGGAAATTCCAGAATTTGAATCTACGCTCAAGCGTAGGAGTTCACGCTCGAGCGAGCACTCTAAGTGCATGCAATTCCGCTCGAGCGACCTGATGCCCGCTCGAGCGTGAAATGCATGTACCTAGAAGTTCATATGTTTTGCAACACACTCGAGCGACAAAAGTTACACTCGAGTGAGGGTCTGAGTCTCACGCTCGAGTGGGGATCGAGTGTCCGTCGAGCGTGAAAAGCAAGCAATTAGTACTTTTTCAAGTTTACAGTCCGCTCGAGCGAAGGAAGTCACGCTTGAGCGAACCCTCACTTTTTGTATGTCTGCTCGAGCGAGGAAAGCCACGCCCGAGCGTGGACCCTGTTTTCAGCAAGATTTGAAAAATGTTTTCAAGTGCATTTTTGCATCCTCATTCCATCCTAGGCACTCCTAGGCGATGATCAAGACACCATAATGAGGATGAAGACTAGAAACACACTAAGAACAAATGAATTAAGGTAATGTTCAATACGAGCGTGTGTCTTCAATGCATGAATCTGCCATATTATGTAGGTCACGTGCCTCAGGTTTGGTGAACTGCCCACTCTGCCATCTATTCGGAGTTACCAGTTATCAGTGAGTAATAACTTTGTAAAGTTATGTTCAATGTTAACTATTTTCTGAACATTACGATTAGTTTTCTAAAATGCTACGCTATGTTTGAAATGACTGAATGATTGTCCAAGATTCTGAAATGCATTCGTGGCATCCTTAGCATTATATGATATGCGTCCCTTTATGTGTCATCAGAAACGTCTCTGTACACATGAGTCATCAAAAAGCCTTCACGGAAGTCCCTTATGGGTCATCGGATTTGTTAATGCTAATGGATGTGCCACGTACTATGATATGATACATATATATACGAGCTTTGAATGCAAATGTAACTATGCCTATGAATCTGATCTGTGTTACAGTTTTTATCAGCCAACCTTTGTGCCTCCTGAGGAGGTTCCAGATGAAGTCAAGCTTAGTGGTTGCTTTTGTAGTTGTACTAGACCATGTTTATACTATGTTTGTATTTGGAAAAAATTTCTGACAGCATGTACACGAAGTGATGTGTAAATACTGTATCTTTTGTCTCCACTCACAAATTTATAAAAAATTTTAAGTTATCTGTCCCATGTATGCCTTCACAACTCACTGGACTATGTATATTTTGTATATTCGCTTCCGCAGCCCCTAACTATATGTTATTCTGTCAAGAGGCCTTTGGTAATCCAAGGATTACTGGCCGGTTACGATGCTAAACCCATAGGGTGAGTTTGGGTCGTGACATTTATACTACAGGAGTGTAGATCTATACTTTAGAAGTGTAGAATGGATTCCCAGAATGTCACCGGAACACTGCCGAACCATCGCAAAAAATCAGAGAGAGAGAGAGAGAGAGGCTCTGGACCATAGCGACCACAGTGGAACCTAATAAATACCACAGTTCCAACGACCACCCCAATTCATTTGAAAATGTGCAAAATCACAACCCAACCCACGACCACCCTAATCTATTTGAAAATCACAACATTTGAAAATGGCATGCAAAATCATAACCCTACCCAAGACCACCCCAATGCATTTGAAAATCACAACATCTGAAAATGACAAAGCAAAATCTCAACCCAATCCAAGACCACCCCTGACGCAACGGAATAAATCACGAGACTAGATATCGTTCTAGTAGACGAGAATTCTTGAATCCACAAGAACGCCCTTGAATCCACAAGGAAGATAGAAAAAAAAAAAAAAAACTCTTTATAATATTATTAATTGAATTAATAAAAGTTGTCTTTGCCATGAGGCTTACATAACTATTTATAATAAACTAAACCTAATACTTATAGAAAAATTAATTCTAAAATAAACTAGGAAACTTAAATCAATACAAATAAGGAAACCTAAAAGAATAGAAAATTAAAATTCTAAACTATTTAAAATCCTAGTCAAAATCTAATTCTAAAATAATAAAATTTAGGAAACTTAATAATTCTAAAATATTTATACTAAATTATAAGAATCCTAATAAAATAATATATCAAAGATATTAAAACTAAAAATATAAAAATTCTTTAAATCTTGCCCTATATCAACCCTAATTCATTTGAAAAAAATGACAAGCCCCAATCCAATTGAAAAGCAAAACCACAACCCAACTAATCCTGAAAATGACAAGCAAAAATCCATTTTCAATAACTTATGACACTATTTTTCCGAGGTCCTTAATTCATTTTTTTTTAATTTTAATTTTATTATTGTTATTTTTAATGATTAGATTTGGATTTTATAATGAGAATATTACATATCAGTGTAATGTCAGAAAAATAATTACAAATTAATGAAAATTTTTATCAATATTATTAATTAAAATTATAAAATTTTCAATGATTCTTTTTTTTTTTTTTTTTTTTTTTCCTGACACTACAGTGTGGTGTAATTTTCCCTTCTATAATTCCACGAATATAATTTAGAACAACAATGATATATCTCTTAATTTATCACCCTTAAATGACTCCTAATAATGTAACATTGAGATTAGACTTACATGATGAAATGTTTGACAAATTAAAACTTGACACTCGTCAAAAACATCATTAAGGGTGATAAATTAAGTGTCTCAAGCATTTTTCAATTAATAAATAGCTTTCTGTTAGGTTGTATTTGGTTCATAAATTTTGGTAGGAATTTAAATTTAAAAAAAAATAGAAAAGTAACCAAATCTTTGAACAAAACACAACATTAAGATTTATGCTTCTGGGTTGGACTATTTACTCAAGCTTTGGGCTTAAAAGCCCAGATTTTTAGGCTTTGAAAAAACACTTTCGTATGAAAAGCTCTGAAGCTAAAGGGTCTGAGGTTGGAAAATCTTGAGCTTTTATTTGCCTCTCTCTCTCTCTCTCTCTCTCTCTCTCTCTCTCTCTCTCTCTCTCCTTTATTCATTCATCTTGCTCTTTGCATCAGTGGCCCACTACGGATTTTCATGGTATAAACTCAATGCTTGCTTCCACATTTTCTTAATCTCTCTCAATTGGTTCACATATCTTTAGTTGATTCGAGTATGCTGATGACTGTTCGTTAACATGCAATTGTGGTTATTGTGGAATTGATCGAACTTTTTTGCTTGAATTGGTTCACTATTAACGGGTGATGCTATGGTACATTTAGATGTACCATACATTTAGTTATGAACTTATATGATTTTATGTCATAATCAATATTATATTAGTCATAACCACTATCATATTGAGTCATAACTTAATTATATTTAATTATTTATTTATACCATATTACCTCATGATCAGGACATAACTAAATTACTTAAATAATTTAACTCTCAAATAGGCAACCGGTGTAGCCGGTTAGAAGGGGAAACAAAATTGAACAGTCGTCCGCTTCTCTTCCGCCATAGCTGAAGCTTCCAAGGACCACCAGCCTCGTCGGCGATCCGGGCTTCAGCCATGTCGACATCTTCTTCGCAAGCTCTCACTCTCTGGACGTCTCCACCATGGGTTTGTTCTAGTTGTTCTTCATCAATCGCAACGATCTCTGTTCTTCATCGATCTCGAGGCTAATCGAACTCGAACTCAATCTCTCTCGCTATTAGCTCCCATCTTGAGTTTGCAAATCGCAAATCCGAAATCGAGTTTGAATCAGATCAGAAATCCGAAATCGAGTTTGAATCAGATCAGATCTATCTTGCTCTTTATCTCAGGTACGTTTTTCAGAAAATTAAAAAAATTCATGTATTGTCTTTCATATATTTTTTTCTTAGATTTCATTTGCTAATAAATGAAAAAAAAAAAATATATATATATATATATATGGTGATTGCAAAAAATCAAATTTGTTACATTTCATTTGAGTTGTAAACTAGTTTATATTCAGATTTTGAAGCTCGTTTAGTTTACATTTTCCTGTGGTGCTGTAATCGAAAGTTATATTTGAATTGTTGTCCTCTTGATCTGATCAACAGTTGGATTTGATATGTTATACAGAGTGTTTTTGTAAGTAATTTTATTGTCTGATTGCTTTGCAATTGTTAGATTGGTGATTGATTGCTCTATTATATTGGATGAGATTCATAGAGAAAGCTCATCAGTTTGATTTTATTTGAATTAGAATGGAAGATGAAGAGTAAGGGGGAGGAAGAAAAAAGAAAACATGGATTGATTCAAGTTGAAACTTTGGCACAATGTTTTTCTGATCCAGTTAGAACTCAGAGCAAACCTAGTTTTCTTCATCTATAACCATGTATATAAATTATTAAAAGAAATTATAGCATGAAGTAATTAGTAGAGATAAATCATGTAGAATATCAATTCTTTTAAAAACTTTACCTACATTGAAGTTCTTTGTGGGAAAATTCCATGTAAATGGTAGATCCCAGTTGTAACTAAGTTCTAAAATATCAAATGCAGGTTTATCATTCATATATGATAATCTATACTATTTTAAATTAATTCTTGTTTTTTCTTTGAATGCAGAGACTAAAAATAAAAAATAAAATAAGAATCTCGTTGTTAAAGTAAAGTTTAGAACTTGAAATTTTTATATTGAATGTACGTCTTCTTGAATTTGTATCAGAACTGAGTGCAGAGTTGTTTGTAACGATTAATTTATTTGATAGGAGCAATAATCTGCAGAGAATTAGTTTAGAATTTTAATTGACATGGTTGTAATCAGTTCAGAAAATACTCTTTTAAGTGGGCTACCTTGTTAGAGACTCTGTATTTACTATTTAGGTGCGTGGTAGTTGTGCAAATAATGGGAGCAATATCATGGCTGGTCTTGGCAGCATATTGTTTGCCATGATATGACCAAGTAGCTGATTACTGCAATGCATGTTATTACTAGAGAAAGGGACTTTGCAGTGACTATAGAAAGGCTACCTTTGTCTTGGGGATCACTAATTGGTTATTGTCATGAGTTCTTTTGACTGCATTGTAGTGTAGTAGGTACTCCATTGTTTTAGGGATCATACTCGTGTATGTACTCCATTGTCCCAGCTTTGAATTACTACCTATGAGCAGTTCAAATGGCATGGCAGTTGTTGTTTCCTTACCTTTTTAAAAAAGTAAAAAATAAAAAATGATCGACGTTAGTTTTTTTCTCAAAGATGAGCTTTTTAGAATTATATTTGAAATCTAATTTGAAACATTGATTGGTTATCTAATTAGAAATAGGAAAAGCAAATCTGACAAGATTGATGCCTGTTAACAATAGCACCGTATTTGCAGCCAATAAAATAAAGTTAATAGCACCATATTTGCTAATAATGGGCATTTAGTACAACAATATTTTTATGTAGCTTTTTAACTTTGTGATTGTGATATTTGCTTTTTTTCTTGAACTGCAGTATCATTCAAAGTGTTGAAGTTTGTAATGTGGATTGTGAATGTATATTTGATCCAATGCCACCAAATTTTTTTGTTTTTGTTTTTGTGTTTTGCTGGAGGCATTCTTGAACTCTTGAGGATACGATGTGATCATTATGGTTACCACTGCTGGCAAAGGATGCAATATCAGGGTTGTCTTTCTTGGAGAAAGATGTTATTTTTGTAGTTTTTTGACAGAAAAAAAGATCCTTAGAATACATGGGGTATGTATATAATAAATATAAAATATCTATGTAGACTATTTTATTTCTAGGCTTATTTGACAATTGGTTAGTTGAGCTATTACAATAAACATGTTTATAGAAATGGTGGTGGTCTCAATCATAGTTACCAAGAAACTGAGTTGGGGATGGAAAAGGCTTTTTTAGAACCACATTTCTGAGTTATGATCTCCAAAAGTATGGCCCTTTTGGTGCTGCGTGTTTTGACTTCTTTGACTAGGGTCAAACTTGGAAAAAACTCCTCTTTTGGGGGGTGGGGGGCAGTTTTCTCAAACTTTGTAAAATCAAATTTTAGGATTGATTTATGCAAAATCTAGCAAGTAAGGGTCAAATTCCACGAGCTGTGGGTCTTAAAACCAAGCCACAAGAAATAACAAAGTAAGGCTAAAATAAAATCTCAAAATCTTAAGTTTCAGTTCTTCAAAGACATCCTTAAAAAGAGTAATTACAACCCTATATATAAGTAGCCAAGGAAGTTACTTCCTTATGAAGTACTTTGGAATAGAAAAACTACAAAATAACAAGACGTGGACTAGTGGTAGACATACAATGCAACCACTCCATAACAAGCTAGTGACACATGATGTTCATGCAAACATTCAATGGCAAGTGACATGGTTTTGCGTGTAGCCACCTATTAACATGTGTCCTACATGCAACCATCGCACTAAGAAATAGGTGACGTGCTGCTTACAAACAACCACCTCAATAACAAGTTGTATACAAGAACATAATGCACTTTCTCATTAGTTTTAAATTCACTACAACAAAAAGCATTTTTGGCGACGTTTTTTAGCAACCAAATTGAATTTAGTTGCCAATTGTATGTTTTTAGCGACAATATATGTGTTGGTCGCCAAAAAATACACCATTAGCAACAAATATCTCAATTGGTCGCCAAAAATGATTGGCGCCAATTTAATTTTTTGCGCGGGAGCGCTAAAAAAGTTTTGGCGACGAAATTAATATATGGCGACGAAACTATTTGTCGCCAATTGTGACTTTTTGGCGACGGAATTAAAATAGTTGCTGAAAGATGAGTAATATTTATGGCAACAAAATTATTTTCGTCGCCAATAAATATCTTGTCAAAGCGACGTCGTTTTGAATCTGTTTTTTTTTTTAATTTTTTTATAATGACCTTTAGGTGAATAAACAAGATTGACCTAAAATGAGTCTTCTTCGTCTTCTCATTCCACAACCTGAAGCGGCACAATAAAAGACAAAGAGGTATGTCTTCTCTCCCTCTCCTTCGTCTCTCTTTCCCTCTCCCTCTCCTCTCTCTCACTCTCACTCTCTCACTGTCTCATCTTCCTCTCTTTCTTCTTTATCATCAATTTCATTCTCTTGTTCAGTATTGCAGAACAGAACACAATACAACATTGATATTGGGACTGATTTTTCCCTCACTCTCTCACACTCTCTCATCTTCCTCTTTTTCTTCTTTGTCATCAATCTAATTTTTCGGACTGATATTCTGATTTTTCGGACTGATATTGTGATTTTCGGGTCTGATATATTCTAATTTTTGGACTGATTTTGGAACTGATTTTCGGGACTGGTATATTCTGAAGCCCTCTTCCAATGATCAATTAAATTGGTTGGTTGCATTGGAAGAGGGCATACCACTCTGGAAATTGGTTGGTTGTAGTCCTATTAAGTGTTTATAATTAGTTCTTTTCTCGTCACATTGTCCAGGAGGTAATAACATTGAGAATCTAGCTTCTATTGATTCACTAAATTATTTTCCTAGCTTGATGGTAAGGTTTTGCAATGTGAGCTGTTTGGCGTGTTCTTAAACTTCTGATCAATTATTGGATTTGACAGAAATCTGTTTTGCAGTGGTGTAATGTTGAATCATATGAAAATTTAATAATGAACATTGGGTCCAAATTGCTGCCTGCTATATCTACTTGAATTATTCTTTTTAATCCAAGTATTTTGAGTTGTTATGTGTTGCTATAGGACTATGTTATTTATTAATTACAAAACATGTTTCCAATTCAGAGTAAAGTTTGTGACTAACTTTGTAATGTTTTCAAATCACCTTTTTCTTCTAGCAATCTATATGTTTTTTGATGACCCTTGGTTTTGTCTGCTGTAACAAATATTTGCCATGTCAGGTCCATCTGCAGGTTGATTACCCATTTAGTGGACTTCATCTGTTATTTGATTTTTTTCCCTCTTAAAGAAAGAAATGTATGATTTAAGAGGATAATGTTGAGGTTTACAACAATACTTGTTGTGGGGGTATGAGGTGCTCTAGAGTTAAGTTGATTGGAAACTTAAAAAATGCTGTAAGTTGTGCCTTATTCTGTGATCAAATTTTATGTATATAAAAGAGTTTAAATCCACTTTTCTGATTAGTTCTGTTTGTATAGATAATAATTGTGTATTTCGAAAGCATACTATGTTTGTGGTGATGCTGTAAAAGGGTATCCTTTTGTTGCACCAAATGATAATAACCTCACATTAAAGACCATTAATTGGTGCATTAGCAAAAGTCTTAGGTTATTAAAGCACCAGAACATGCATTTGGACTTTTTGAGTTCATTGCCCTGTTCCTAGTCACTTTCCAACATTGAATAAATTAATGGTATGTGGTATTTAAAATTGAACATGCATTTGGACTTTTTGAGTTCATTGCCCTGTTCCTTGTGGTACAAATTCTTACATTTTAACCCCTTGTGGACTGTCACTGTGTATTTAAACACGGAAATGTCGTCCAAGTGGTTGATTTTCATTATAAGATTCTTGTTTCTAAGGTTAGTGGTAACACAATGCTTGAAATGTACACAAAACTACACAAAGGCATATTGGAGTTCATACTACATATGGAAGGGCTTATTATAGTTAGTTTTTGGTTAGTGTTGATCAATTCAAAATTTTTGAACTGTGTGACATGATCGAAGTTATCTAGCCCCATTACTATCAAGTTATCTGTAGTGTTAATAGAACTTTTTCTCTTTCTAAACAAGCCAATAGAAAGGAGTTTGCTTCTAAAATCTTCCTGGTTAATCAACTTTTACAAAATTATAGAATCTTCACTGACCAGACAACATTTTCCAAGTGCATTGGATTCATGTTAGATTTTTTTTTTCCCCCCCAAATTGCAAGCTAACAAAATATTTTTACTATTTGTAAAGAAATAAATAATTATGTGATAGTACGAGCTCCTTTCTTCCTTCCCTTGTTCATCACCCTTTTTTTTTTTTTTCATAACTGACATTAACAATTTTCTTTCCTTCTTTGAATGCATTTCAGATGACTTTTGTGGATTTTGCTCGCCATTGTTAGATTGTTCAACTAAAAAACATAAGTTTCATGTACTTCTCATAAAACCATTCTTGGCTATAATAATAGTTCACAACTCTTGCTTTAGCTGAATTTTCAGTTTTTATTGTGTCTATTAATTGATCATTTTCTCGAGTTAAGTCTCTATGGTTATTTTGTGTTATTAGCTATTCTGGATTTGATTTCACATTTCAATCCTGAAGCGTCCTATTTTGAATCTTATGGTTTGGCTTTTGTGAGAGAAAATATATATATATATATATATATTTTATTATTTCTCAATGTTTACCTAATGTTTTGAGCATTCATGATATGACAAACACTTAGATGACTCAAAGAACTATTTGACATGTAAACACTAGAAGACCAAATGCGATGATTAGGGATGGCTGCTATATTTGGTTTCAAAATCTCAATTTTATGTCTAACTCAACAAAGAAATACGTCAAATAGCTAAAATAGATGAATATGCTTTTCCAAGAATAAGTAAACTAATATGTAACAATTTCAAGATGCAACTCTTATAGGACTTCAGTTCAAAAACAAAGAAAGCTGATGGCACCTTTTAAATGTAAAGATATAAACCTCAGGGTATACTATACTGACTTAAACTTCAGTTGCATCCCATTCACCCTTCATAATTATTCATGGAAAACACTACACATCTTTGCAAGCAGAAAGCCAATAACTAAACAAACCAAATTTTGTTTGAACAAGTGCCTACAACTAACAGTAATTTCCGGGGCATATTTGCCCGTAGAGAAGCTAATTTTATTGTCAAGTTTGTATCTTCTTTTATTATCTGAGAGATTAGGTTCCCTTCTTAGCGTAAAATAGTTCCCTGTATGAACCTTTTTTTGTTTTTTTTTTACGTCAATGTAATTTCCTTTCTAATTCAACAAAAAAAAGGGGGAAAAAAAAAAAGAAAAGAAAAGAAAGAGAAAAGAATAGAAGCAGCTATCATCATGATGATCATCCACCAACCCATGTATGGACAACAGGCATCATGTGAGCACCAAGTATTCTCATTCAAGCACCTTATAGCTATCACTCTCTCTACTTGCAACACACGAAACATTCTTATTGTTCATCAGCAACCTGTATATATTGTTCCATCACAATCCTATCATTTCAAATTATTATATACATATTTCTAATAATTTAAAACCTTCATATTTGGAACAAAATCCAACTAAATAAAAGGAATAATTCTTCTAAGAAATTCTACCCCCACCCCACCAAAAAAAAAAAAAAGTTACAAACAAAACGATGTCATTATTTTCCAGATTTCCACTCACTAATAGCAGAAAGAAGTGTATAATTTGGAATTAGATTCCTAGTTGGCAATGGCAAATTTGTCATTGGGGATTTATCATTCTCCTCAAGCCATGTTTGTACAGTTTTGCGATCGTAAGTGTACCCATCAGCAGCAACACAAGGCTCTTCCATGATATCCTGGAAATGAAACAAATCAATTGTCATAATCAAAAGAAAAAGAAAAAAAAAAGAGATAAATTACATTTTTTGAGAGAAAAATCTAAAAAAATAGCAAAGTAACTACTAAAGCAACATTCCTAAACTTTAGTACATTTATATTTTTTTCACAAATGCTCATCAAATATAACCAAACACCCTACATTCATATTTTCAGCTAAATCAATACTTTTTTCTTCCTTTTTTTCTTCTTCTTTTTTTTTTTTTTTTTTTTTTTTGTATTTCATATTTTTTACAAATATATATATATATATATATATATTAATCTTTCAACCAAACACCCTACATTAAAATTTTAACCAAACAACCTACATTTATATTTTAACCAAAAAGCTTACAAATATTTTAAGTTAAATCAGTACATTTATATTTGTTTTACAAATGCTCATCAAATATAAGAAATTTTCAACCTCTCACAATTTCACAATAATAGAATAAAGTCAGTAAATAAAAAAAAAACTTACCAAAAACAGGATGAGATAGAGAGCCCAAACCAAACTAGAATCGTAAACTACTTTGTCAATATAGTTTATCCAAAACCATAAGGGCATATGGTAAGTTGTCAATTTTGGGAAATCAAAAATAAAATTAAAGGAAAGATTTCAGCATTTCAGTTTCCTTCTTCCTTATTTTCACTGAACTTATTTTCTCAGCAACCAAGCATAGTACGTGCTTATAGATCTACTAATTACACGAAATAAGCAACAATTAGCTGTTATTTATCTTCTTCAAGCACAAATACATCACACACACACACACACACACACACAAAAAAACCCAAATAGACTTGCAGTCTCCTTTTCTTTCCCTCATTGCATATTTTCTCAGCAACACAATGTCCCAAACACAACATAACATAACATACTTATATGACTAACCTACAAAAACAGTGCTTCTATATCTTCCAATTAAGCTTATGATCAAGAAACATAAATACTGCTTATAAATCTACTAATTAAAGCTAAGAATTAACTACAAAATAGAACTAGAGAAAGAAGACAGCAACATAATCAACAGCAAATGAATCAAACAGAATTCATGCCCATGCTTCTTTAGAATTTTATGACTCTAGCAGGACTTAATCTGCAACAGAATTAAGGGATAGACAATCAAAATTGACACTATGCACTATTTCAACTGAAATCTAAATAGTTGTAACTTGTAATAGAAATATGGTGTGCCAGCAAAAATATAACATGGAAAATTGAAAGCATTTAGAGTTTATTCACTACCTAATGTTTGTGGTAAATTAAGTTTAGCATCTAAAAATTTGAAAATACAAATTTATCCAAAACTAAAAAATAAAAAATTGAAAATAAAAAAGCTCCAGTTTTTCGTGCATCCATGGGACAAGGCATAGTACTACAATAATAACTCCAACCGCAACTCAACTCGAGCAGGCACTTCTAAACTAGAGTTGTGCTAGGGTTAGAAACTAGCACCTCAATGTAGGCTTGAAATGAATGCCTTAAACAGTTTTTCCATCTTGATGTTTAAAATTGTTAATCAAGTAGGCAAGGCAGTGAATCCATATGGATAAATTTGAAATGGATTGTAAACCTAAATGTTCTGTATTATGTTGCTACTACAGAAAACACTTACGGTCATGGAGACTTGCCCAAAATCACATTTGGCAACAGAAAGAACTAGCAGATTCATCATATGCTAGGGGGTTACAAGCCCCACTCCAAAAATCAAGCTTGTTCTTTTAAATCACTCAGAAATTTAGTCTAGTGCCTTTTTCTTCCGGACAAATTTTTTAAAAAATAAAAATAAAAATAAAAATAAAAAAGCTTACATAATATTTCCTTCTGGACAAAATATCACAATGATAACAAAATATACCTCGGGTATGTAGGCCACATCGTCAATTCTTGTGATCAACTAAGCAAAGATCCCCAGAACCTTCAAGAAAATCAGTGGCCCATACTGACATTCCAGAAATGCAAACTACAAGTAAACATTATGAATGTCTTCCATGCTAGTTTTGGAAAACACTAAAGCACAAGATGTTAGAAAAGCAGACTAATTAAGTGCATAAAATTTCTTTGCAATTTCAAATATTGAGGATAAAACATAGAAAATAAAAACAAAAAGAGTAAAATATATATAACTTAATTGCCCATGTTTGTTTGCAGGAGGTGGTTTATGCAAGAGAAAACTGACACTTCATAACCAAAGTAAACAGACAGTTATTAATGGTTTGTTAAAAAGTAAACAAACAGTTATTAATACCAAAAATGAGCTAAAATAAGAAGTAAGAAAAAAATTCCCCCTTCATGAAGACTTGCTCAAAATCACAATCAGCAGCATGTATCACAATCAACAGGAGCCTACCAATTAGCGTAAATCTAGCCCATGCTGCCATGCCTATAAAACTCAACTAATAAATAAACTGAAATTCATTTGACAGGTGTAAATTGAAGTTTTATTTATTTATTTATTGCTAGGCCAAAAAGGATGAAAAATAGGACTAAAAGTATGTACACATAGTGAAAATTTTAAAAACTATCCCATAACAACTTAAAATTTAAAATTAACTAACTAAGAACAAAATAGGACTAATAATGCTAAACTACCAAATATATAAAGCCAAATAATAACATAACATATCTATTTCATAGAAACCCATTCTTATGTCATAGATTTGTAACAAAACCAAACCCAAAGAATAAATAAATAAATACTAGCGGTTAAGGCACACGTGATGCGTGTGTAAATTTAAAAAAAAAAAAATTGCGATTGAGTCAATAAAAATTGAATTAAGGAACACTACTTTCCAATTGATAAAAATTTTAATGCATCCTCATTCAATAATAAAAAATAAAAAATAAATAAATAAAAAGAAAGAAAGAAGAAGAAGAAGAAGAAGAAGAAGAAGAAGAAGAAGAAGAAGAAGAGTCAAGTTCAATTCACAAATTTCAGATAAATCAAAGAAATTCAACCAAAATGGGGTAGCACATAGTGCCAGAGCCTCTGCACCTTCTAGGGTTCAACTGACCATTCTAAAATAACATGTGCATGGCTCTTGCAATTGTTTGAGTCTTTCTCTATTTCGATTTCCTTTCTATATACATATCTATATCTAAAAGGGAAGGCCAAAATTGAGGTATATGTCACATTTTTTTTTTCCTTTCCAAAATATCTTCATGTAATTGCCTAGGTCAAAACGTCCTATAACTAATGAAATCCAAATTCAGATTGAGATCAAACCTTTCGAACATATCATTTATACTAAAAATTAATTTGATTAGATATCAGATTGTCAAATTGTATCTAAAATGGGATGACAGTAGGCCAGACTAGATGCTCTAATTGGTTGGAGACAATCCCATTTCTAAATTTTTTGGATAAGTTCTAATATAAAATTTTAGTATGGATCCTTTAGAGTGATTTTTTTTTTTTATTAAAGTAATTTTAGAATAAGTGATGTGTTGTGTAACTAAGATTTAATGGCTAGGTACAAAAAATCAATTTTAAGATTTTTAATATTGGATTTCAACTACACATCACATCACTGATACATATGTACATGTCCAATTTATCCCTCTATTCATTTTTTTAAAATAGTATAAATTATGAACAAATTAACTAACTAAAACAAAATTATCCAGAAACTAAACAATTATTAATCAAATCTTAATCAAAGACTTACTTCAAGATCTTCAATGGAAGAAGTGGTTGATCTCCTTGAATCATAACTATGATCAATTCTCTTTTTCTTGAGTCTTGACAAGGTTGGAATCTCTTGATCCAAGTCAAAAACTGCATTTTTCAAATCATCGAAACGAGAGCGTAGTGGGCCCCATGGGCCTGGACAACATAACATATGTAAATTCTAATCAACAAAAGCAATGAAGAAAACATGCAAGTTCCAGTTTATTGTTTGCAAGCCTATGTGAAGAAGAAACTCGGCTGCACTAGATACAAAGAAATAGCACTGTTATGTCAGCAAAATATCTTCTTCTTTTTTTCCTTCTTCAAAGAATTTAACAAAAGAAAATGAAAACTAACAATTTGTGAAAGAAGCCTTTACCTTTGAGGTCAGCTCATCTAAAGCTGGGTATGCAGCTGTCTCCAATTCTCTTGTATGTGCATCAAGAAAACTACAAATGCCTTCTAGAGCTACCTCCACAGCCCGGAATTCAAATGGGAATTCTACATTAGATTGCTCAAACCATCAATCAGTATATCAAAGCACAGCCCAAAACCAGAAACAACCAACAATTAATGTGTACAAAAATATAGAACAAATTGATTAGAATATGCTAGCAAGGCTTTCACTCGTTTTCAGTAACTTTTTCATTCTTAAGGTCACCAGAAAAATTATTAGAAACACTCTTGTTGATAATGGATTTCCCATTTTGCTCACCGGATTCAACATCGTCTTTTGCCCCCTGCTGCTCTTCATCCTCTCCTTGGTCTTCACTGATAGCAATCACCGGAGGCAATCTTCTTTGTAGTTCTTCCACAATAGGGATTACATTATCATCTAGCGGGTCTCGAAGCAATACCTTCCCAAACACAAAAATCACAAATTTGCAGCCAAAAAAAAAAAAAAAAAAAACAGCCCTCAGTACATATAATTGACTCCAACCTTAAATTTCATTTCATTACCAAAAAAACAAAAAAGGTTCAAATTGCAGAACATGAAAATTGAACAAACACACAAACACAGAGACTGCATCAACCTCTTCACTCGTGACGATTGCTTTGATGTGCTGAAAACCAAAATCAAGCAAAATCAGAACGAATTTAAGTGAACATAACTAAGAAAATAAAAAATAAATAAATAAAACTGAATCAGAACAACCACTATAAAACTCAGCTAATAAATAAACTGAAATTCATTTGATAGGTGTAAATTGAAGTTTTATTTATTTATTTATTGCTAAACCCTAAACCCATAAAGAACAACCACTATGAATCGCAATTCTAAGTCAACATAGTAACCATATAAACAATAAACCATACAAGAGCAAATGAGATATACTTATCAAAAATAGAAACATTTCGGAATAAAGGGGCGTAGAGATCTGGATCCGGATCGTTGAGGACAGATGAGATGTTCTCCATCTCTTTCTTAGCATACACAAGCACCTTATCAGATGTCAATGACCGTATATGTCTCTACAGAGTTAAAAATGAAATTCAACACCAAAAAATAAAAAATAAATAATTCACTAGGTAAGAGTTTCCTGTAATACAATTAGAACCTCAGCAATCTTACCAACAAGTAAAGGGGCAAGGGTCTATGAGGGGGAGGAGGAGGAGGAGGAGAAGGAATCTTTTGCCTCATAATCCTCATTCGCCTTCTCTCTAAGCGAGCTCTCTGCCGAGTGACTTTAGCTTCATCTTTCACAATTGATGCCGACTGATTTAAGTTTGTAGAAGTATTCATCTTTCACAAGGATTTGTATACCAGACGGGGAGGCGAGGAGGCTTCGAAGGGTCTAGAAGGAGAGAGAAGAAATGAGGAACTGCTCGCCGCCGTCTGCAACCAGTCGCCGGAGAGAGAGAGAGAGAGAGAGAGAGAGAGAGAGAGAGAGAGAGAGAGAACCCTAAGAAGAGATTAGGGATTTTTGGTTTTTGAGATTAGGGATTTTGGATTTTTGGTTTTGAGAAGGGGGGGGGGAACCTAAGAAGAGATTAGGGATTTTGGATTTTGGGTTTTTGGGTGTGTGTGGTTTGATTTTGTTAAAATATTTTTTTTTATAATTAATGAATTTTTTTATTTATTTTTGGTTATTAAGGTTGAAAATTTATTTATTTAATTTTATTTTAATGAATAAAAAATTATTATTATTATTTTTATTTGGTAGAAGTATGGATAATATTTTAGTAAAAAATATTTTCTATTAAAATAAAGTTAATTTTTTGTGATCAATGAAAAATATTTTTTTGCAACCCATTTTTTTTTTACTAAAAATCAAGAACTAATTTTTTGTGGTAGAGGATGTGGAGTGGCAGTAGTGGTGAAGGTCGTGGATAAGAGGTGATAGTGGTGGTGGTAATGGTGGCGAAGGAGATTAGTAGTGAAGTTGTGGTAGTGGTATAGAAGGTAGAGTAGCGGTGGTGGTTGAGAGGTAATGGTAGTAGTAGTGGTGGTAGCGATGGTGGTAGTAATGATAGTTGTAGAGGTGGAGTGGCAACAGTGGTAGTAGTGGAATGGCATTTGCAGTAGTGGTGAAGGTGGTAGAGGAGATGGGTGGTGTGTGAGAGAGAGAGAGAGAGAGAGAGAGAGAGAGAGAGACAAAGACAGAGTGATGAGTGAGAGAGAGACAAAGTGGTTGCTAAAAGTGCATTTTCTTGTAGTGGAGAGCTCGGTAAATAGAGAAGATGAGAAGGAGAGAGTGAGCAAGATGAACACAATAAAGGAGAGGGATAGACAGATAGGTAGACACATAGAGAGAGAGAGAGAAGAATGAGAGACAGACAAACAGACATAGAGAGAGAGAGAGAGAGAGAGAGAGAGAAGAGTGATGAGTGAGAGAGAGACAGAGAAAGAAAGAGATATAGAGAGAGAGAAAGAGATAGAGAGAAAGAGAGACAAACAGAAAAAGAGAGAGAAACAAGAGATGAGCGAGAGATAGACAAAGAGAGAGAGAAAGAGAGCGAAAAGAGATGATCGAGAGAAAGACATAGAAAAATAGAGAGATAGAGAGAGAAGATAGATGAGTGAGAGAGACAGAGAGAGAGAGAGAGATAGAGAGAAGAGAAATGAGCGAGAGATAGAAAAAGAAGAGAGATAGAGAGAAGAGAGATGAGCGAGAGACAAAGAGAAAAAGAGAGACAGAGACAAAGACAAAGACTGACAGATAGAGAAGAGAGAAGAGAGAGAGAGAGACAAAGAAAGAGATAGAGAGTTAGAGACAGAAAAAGAGAGAAAGAGATAAGAGAGATGAATGAGAGAGACAGAGAAAATAGAGATGAGCGACAGAGACATAGAGAGAAAAGAGATGAGAGAGATCGAAAGAATAGAGATAAAGAGAAGATAGATGAGCGAAAGAGACAAAGAGAGAAAAGAGATGAAAGAAGAGATAGATGAGTGAGAGACACAGAGAGAGAAAGAGAAACAAATAGACAGAGAGAGAAGAGTGATGAATGAGAGAGAGAGAGAGAAAGAGAACAGAGAGAGGAAAATGAAAAAATGGGTGAAAAGAGATAGATAGAGAAAGAGAGAGAAAAAGAACGAAAAGAGATAAACGAGAGAGAGACAGAGAGAGATGAGCGAGAGAGCGAGAAGAGAGACAGAGAGAGAAAAGAGATGAGATAGATAGAGAGAAGAGAGATGGGCGAAAGACACAGAGAGAAAGAGAAAGACAGAGACAGAGACAGACAAACAGACAGAGAAGAGTGATGAGTGAGAGAGAGAAAGAGAAGAGAGACAGAGACAAAGACACAAAGAGAAAGAGAGAGACAGATAGACAGAGAAGAGTGATGAGTGAGAGAGAGAAAGAGAAGAGAGACAGAAACAGAGATAGAGAGACAAAAAGATGAAAAAATGGGTGAAAAGATAAATATTATATGAAAAGAGTAAGACGACGTCTTTTTTTTTTTTTTTTTGTGACAAAAAAAATACCGTTGCATTTATTTAAACCATTTTGTGACTATATATATATGAAGGCGTCTCAAAGCCACAATATATATATATATACTTTTTACTCTTTTTTCTTTTTTTTTTTACAACGGTACCTATTACAGTCGCAAATTTTTTTTTTTTTTGCGACTGCAGCTGGTGCCGTCGCAAAAACTCTATTTTTTTTGCGACAGCAATCTCTGCCGTCGCAAATACTCTATTTTTTTTGCGACAGCAAGTTGTGCCGTTGCAAAAAGTCATATTTTTCGCAACGACAAGTTGTGCCGTCTAAAAAAATCACATTTTTTTTCGACGGCAAGTTATACCGTCTAATAAAAGTCACATTTTTTGCGACGGCAATTTGTGCCGTCTCAAAAAGTCACATTTTTTGCGACAGCAAGTTGTGCCATCGCAAAAAGTTCCGTCTCTTATGCCCACTTTTGTTGTAGTGTGTGATGGTGGTTATGATCAAAATGGTATGGTTACGAGCCAAAAGGTATTGGTTATGAGATGTGGTTATGAGATATGTAAAGTAGTTATGAGTAAAGTGGTGTGGTTATGAGCCAAAGAATGTTGGTTATGAGATATGTGATTAGTGGTTATGAGTAAAGTGGTGTGGTTATGAGCCAAAGAATGTTGGTTATGAGATATGTGATTAGTGGTTATAAGTAAAGTGGTATGGTTATGAGCCAAAGAGTATTGATTATGAGATATATGATTAATAGTTATGAGATATGTGATGTTAATTATGATCAAAGTGGTGTGACTATGAGCCAAAGGGTGTTATGAGATATGTGATTAGTAGTTATGATATAAGTGATGTTAGTTATGAGCCAAAGAGTGTTGGTTATGAGATATGTGGGTAATGGTTATGAGATATATGATTGTTGATTATGAGATATGTGATTTTGGTTATGAGCAAAGTGATGTAGTTATGAGTCAAAAGGGTGTTTGGTTATAAGATATGTGGTTATTAGTTATAAGATATGTGATATTAGTTATGATCAAAGTGATGTGGTTATGAGCAAAAGGGTGTTGATTGTGAGATATGTAATATTGGTTATGAGTCAAAGGGGGATTGGTTATAAGATGTGGTTATGAGCTATGGGGATTGGTTATAAGATGTGGTTATGAGCTATATGAGTAGTAGTTATGAGATATGTGATTAATAGTTATGAGATATGTGATAGTGGTTATGATCAGAGTGGTGTGATTATGAGCTAAAGGATATTGGTTATGAGATGTAGTTATGAGATATGTCATTGTAGTTATGAGATATGTGATTGTAGTTATGAGCCAAAGAGTGTTGGTTATGAGATATATGGGTAATGGTTATGAGATATATGATTGTTGATTATGAGATATGTGATTTTGGTTATGAGCAAAGTGATGTAGTTATGAGTCAAAAGGGTGTTTGGTTATGAGATATGTGGTTATTAATTATAAGATATGTGATATTGATTATGATTAAAGTGATGTGGTTATGAGCAAAAGGGTGTTGATTATGAGATATGTAATGTTGGTTATGAGTCAAAGGGGGATTGGTTATAAGATGTGGTTATGAGCTATGGGGATTGGTTACAAGATGTGGTTATGAGCTATATGAGTAGTAGTTATGACATATGTGATTAATAGTTATGAGATATGTGATAGTGGTTATGATCAAAGTGGTGTGATTATGAGCTAAAGGATATTGGTTATGAGATGTAGTTATGAGATATATGATTGTAGTTATGAAATATATCATATTGGTTATCAACAAAATGGTGCTGGTTATGAGATATGGTTATGAGATAAGTGATGAGAGCTCATAACTAAGTTATGATTAATTTGATTCTAGTTATGAACAAATATGATTTTGGCTCATAACTATCAAAAGTGACCTGCTTACCAGGTCACTTTTAACGATGTGGCTCAATCTGAGCCATTGATTTTCGATGTACCATACATTTTTTAAACATAATGTACTATAGACTTTCCCCACTATTAACCCCTTGCTTCTTCTTCCTTCATGATTGGACTAATTTTTTTAATAGTTACTTCTTGAAAGTTTCAATCTTGTTGTCGTATATGATATTTGGTATTTTGAATTAATATAAAAAAATCTATCTAAACTCACTAACTGTTTGATATTGGGTGTATATTTGTTTTGTAAAATGTACACTTCAAAACTCATTAGAAATCATGCTTGACATCAAAACTCATGTTTGAATCTGTTTGGCATCATTATATGATTTCAACTCAGGGTTGATCGCAGGGCTTTAGCAGGTTGCTGAATACAACCATCAAGGCAACCTGCACTACGGATTTGGATGTAGCTGAGCATAGTTAATTATGTATATTATAACCTGTTTGACTAAGGATAGCTTCATTCACTAAGCCATGGATTAGCATTTAATAACTAGTTGGATGATTTGTTTGTGACAAACATGACCGTCCAATTGCTTGAGAAAAGATTTTTTGGATAAATCCTTGGCCTAATATTGTACATTCATGTGTGTGTATTGAATATATATGAAATTTAGAAGAATATGATGCTTTTCCTGACGGGAAGTCATCCACTCTTTAGGTTGCCTTTTTTAATGTCAAAGTACAACCCATAAAATATTAATTGGACTTAATTAGGTTGATCTTCCAGGGACAAGAAGGGCAGTGCTTGAAGCAGCTTGCTCAATTTTATGGGCTCTCCTCTGGAAGATGCAATTCGAGCGTGTTGAGAATTGTTGGGGGCTAAGACTGGTCATCAACTCTTCACAACCTTTGTTCTCATTGCAAAATATGAATTTGTTACCTACAGCACCATTGACGAATGGCATGGGATAGCCTAGCAATGATCTTAAAGGCTTGATGGAGCACTTGTCTCTCTAAAGAAGAGAGAGGAAGAAGAGCTGTTTCATATCTATCGCTGATTTACTACTGAAATATGCTGGCAGGTATAATTTCTTGAAGCAAAATGTTAAATACTATTGAAGGGATGTGAGATAGTCATGAATTGGAATGGCTATAAATTGTTACTAGGCTTGAACTCTGAAGTCTTGGGTTGGGGCATGTTCATTTGGAGGCATATTGGTTTGGAAACTGTAGTTTGCATACTGATTTTTCCCTTCCCTTGCTAACCAATTTATGAATACATAACTGAAGCGGTGATGTAACCATGGTCTTGTCCAGTTTATGTGTTAGCAGAATCGATAAAACTATAAGTTAACTGCTGGGTAGAAATTCAATTGATATCGGAAATTGTGTTTTTCATGTGAATTTATCATTGTCCCTTGGATGGCTTTTGTCTATGCTTTGAAATTGTGATTTCTTTGCTAAGAAATTGATTTTTATTGAAATCCATTTTGCAAGAGAATTCTTACTGTATAGTAATGTTTATTCTGTTTACAAAAAATGTGAAAACTATAAACAAAATGTTATTTGTTGTCTACTTTTGTTTTCAAAAAATTATAAACCATTTACAAAAAAATGATATTTATATTATTAGCTCTACACATGAAGATTATATATTATTTATCCGCTATAAAATTGTAGTATTACCCCTCCTTAAATCATGTAGAGCTCCTTATATTTTAAAATTTAGAATGTACTTTATTCTATTCTTTTAATCATTCCTATCCACTCTCAACTAGCAAATCAAGACAAGAATTGAATCAATTAATCATTTTTTTGGGAGTATTATGGGATTTGTTTAGTTAGTTATTTCTCTCCATTGTAGAGCTCTCTTTTGAGTTAATAATGTTAGATTTAGTTGTTTGTTTGTCCCTATTATTGGGTTAATACAATTTGGTTGTTGATTGTAGATTTTGAAAAATCTAGAAATCTCCTAAATATTGATTTGTGATTATGTATTCAATTTTAAGCAGTAAATATCAATCCCAATCAAACAATTAAGATAAATCGACACACTGATTTTAAGGTTGAAAAACCACAATTGGAGTACCTCCAATTGTGATAAAAAAAATCGCGGCAAAAGCCACAAAACAATCCACTAAGAAGACATAAAGGAATTACACAAGTGTACTCACAATTACCTAGCAAATCCACGCCCGAATCGAACCGACCCATATATGCCTCTTCCAGCCCCGTCTTCACCTCAGAATTGTCTTATACAACGTTGAATCCACAATGCCGATGTTGAATCTACAACAATGAGCTACTCCAGAATCCACCAAAGCTTTAGGCCCAAATTCCACGAAATCCACTGAAGAATAACTCTCTTTTTTGTATTGAATAAATAAAACAAACAAACCCTTTGATATAATCCACTCAATTCATGATTAAACTCTCACAGATATCAAAGGAAACAAGCAAAGAAGCTCTAGAAGAAAACCCTAATACCTAAGAACAAGATCTGGAAGTCGTACCCTAAATTTGGGTTGAAACACATATTTATAGAAAAACAGATCCGCGATCTCCGCTCGAGCGCAAGAATGGTCGTTCGAGCGGATCTACGCTCGAGCGCAGGAATGACCGCTTGAGTGGAAAAAAACAATTCCAAGTACTTTTACAGGTGAGTGAAACTTCTAAAAGGTCGCGATCTCTGCTCGAGCGTAGGAGTGGCCGCTCGAGCGGACAAACAACTTTGATTGCAATGTTGCTTTTTGCTTCAATGGGGCTGCCCCTCGACCCTGCCTGGGCATTGCCCCGGATGCGTAAAGCACAATTCGGGTTAGATTCGCATCTAAACTCAAAGGCTCACTGAAATAAAAGATCGAATAAAATTACAATTGAAAGGAGTTTTATCAAATGGGATTGCCAAGAATAAAAACTTAATAGATTTTTAAATCATGTTGATGTAAATCTCACGGTAATTGTAATATTGTAATTTACTAATTGACAAAAGAAATAAAAAGAATATATAAAGTTTAATGATAATATGTTTATGTTTGTTTTGGAAGAAAAAAATTCAATGTTGTGATTGATGCATGCCTCTTCTAGTAGGCCTAACTTGGCTAGTTGATGACCCCTACTATGGGGCATCGAGCCTTATTGTGAATTTTATTTTTTAAGAAATGTTAGAAATTTATAGTTTTAAATTTATAAATTCATCTATAATGATGTGGCAATAAAGTGGGGTTTATTTAATTGAGTGTATGACAAATTAAAAATTTACACTTATTATACCAAATCATTATGGGTCAAATTAACAAAATTTTATTCAGTGTGTTTGGTTTGAGTTTTTTGAATTAAGTTTTTTGAAAACTGAGTTTTTTGGTTTTCGTGTTTATTTGTTTTTAGTGAATATTTTTAAAATTTTAAACATTTTTTTTTACTTTTTTAGATGCACCTTACTTAGATGTATCTAAAAAGTAAAAAATTTGTGAAAAAATATTTATAAAAATTAATAAATACATAAAAATACAAAAAATGTACTGAATTCTCGTACTTTTTTTTTTTTTTTGTATTTTTGGAAAAGGTTTTTTTCAAATTTTTTTTACTTTTTAGGTATATTTATATTAGGTATGTCTAAAAATTAAAAATATTGCTCAAAATATTAAAAAAATTCAGTAAAAACAAAAAAATACGAAAAATAAGAAAGTAAAATTTTCTAAAAAGTGTTTTCAAAAAATGATAACCAAGCATATTCATTTGGTTTCTCAAATATATTTTTAATATAATTTTTTTGGGGATAGACCCGGATTTTGATCATTTGGGGGTGGAGAAAGAAGACATTAGGGCAAATTCTAATCGTAAATCTTGTTAAATTTTAATTAAATATTAAGTATAATGATAATATAATATAAAGTGCTGCCATCTCTAACCAATAAGAGTTCTTTATGATGGTTGAGTTGGTGAAATTTTTCATTCTTATTTTGCTATTTTTTTTTTTTTTTTTGGAAAATCATAAATGAAGTCTTCCAATCTTTATAAAAGTGAATACTGAAATTAAAAATATATTTTAAAACATATATGTTAGGAAATTGTTATGATGTGCATCTTAAAAAGTATATCACAATAATTATAACAAATATTCTAATTGTTATATTTATACTTATGTCCATAACATAACTATAATATTTATTACAAAATTATAATGGTTCGCAATTATAAATTTACCATTTATAACTTCAGTACAAAACTACATAATATATCACAAAATTTATAATTTTTATTACAAAAATTCGTAACTTTACAAGATGACTTTCTCTTATATGTTATCATTATTTTTGTATTATTTGTGTTAGCGAAAGACATTGTTGGAGAGCCATTAAAGAGACAATTTACATGAGGGTGAGAGGCCATGAAGAAAAAAAAGAAAGAAAGAAAAAAAAACCTCCTTTGCTACGTCACATCCATACATATAATCAAGAAGTTTGGGCGAAGCTAAGGCCATGATCTACACGTCTTTGTTTTCTTGGAAAAAAAATAATGGAAATTAAACATCATTTGAATTTTTATTAAATATTTACATATTAGAAAAAAAAAATAATGAATTTAATTATTAATATTTATAAAATTTGCCATTGATTTGAATATTTTTTTTGAATAAAAATACACTGAGTTGTAATTTTTTCCAAAAAAGGTATGTGTGTACTATTAGATGTAAACCCACATTGCTAGTTTTTCCAAAATCCTCTTTTGCTAGTTTAATTATTATAATGTAAAGTTTTATTTATTTATTATTAATTGATTTTAAATTGAATGTTTTAATCTGATCAAAATTTGTGCTTTGGACGGAAGATTATTTTGAAAAGATGGTTAAAAATTAATTTTTTAATTTTTTTGATTTTTCTTAAAAAATTGTATAAAAAATATGAAAAATAATAGGACTCAAAATGGATTAAAAAGATAGAAAATAGCTAACCATCTGCGGAAACCATCCGCCGAAAGTAATGTTGAATTTTCCATCTTACCCAAAAAGAGTTGAAGACAAAACAATTTGTGCTCTGGACTGGACCCAACGTCCAGACCGACGACCCAACCAATTGTAAAAATAAAATGGTGCCGTTTTGGCACAGCAGGGTGCAAAATCATCACTCTATATATATGAGCTCCTGCACTTCTGCCTCCAGCCCTTTTCTGCACTCTATATAAGATTGAGACCCCTGCCATCAAACAGATCCAACCATTCAAGAATAAAACATGACGGATGTCGTTTGGGGGGGAAAAAGATTGTGTTAGGTAATACGTTTCATCCTCTTCCTATCTTGTCTACTTGCTATTTTTTCTTTGTGTATCATTTTCCTTTTTCTTTATAACCAACTAATTCCTTATTTTGATGTAGATCTCTCTCTCTGTGTTACTATTGTTAAATCAATGGCAACAACAACAAGAAGAAGAACACCTCAGCGAGGCACGCAGACAAACTTGTTTGGATAGATCAATGACTCATTTCTCAGCATTACAACACACTCCTACTACAACTTGTCGCAACAAGAGAGTACCTCCTCCTCCTCTGCTTCCTGTCACACCGTTTTGGCCTTTATTGTCCCAGTGTTCCTCACCTTTTTGCGAATCAAGTATGACGGGAAGGACATATCCCCATTCGACACATACCCCAAATCTTTGGGTGTTTCCATTGCTAGTTTGCTTCTCTATTGCTCCGCTTACTATGCCGAGCTGAAGTTTTCTCCTTATGAAGATCACCGCCGCTGGCAAACTCATGCTCGCCATGGGACAGTGGTGTTTGGTTGGCTTGGTTTGGTGTCTCTGGCTTCAATTCTTTTGCCAGACTCAGTTGGGTCTCTTCTCTACTTTCTCTATATATTGTTCTTGGCAGGTGAGTTTCTGTGCCGCCAATTTCAGATGTTGTGGAACTGGCTCCATCATATAGCCATGGGCAAAGTTCCAGTAATGCCTCCAAGTCAGCTCACTACTGCTCATGCCTTTTCTAACTCAAGAGGAAACAACCTACGGAGAAATACCTTATCAGTATAATCAACAATCAATAGACCATTTTTGTTTGGGTCAAATAATTGTCTGTGATAAAGTTATATCAGGAATATTTTCTTTGTTTTTCTTCTCTTGTTTGTTTGTCCTCGTAATATTTCCATATTCATGTGAGTATAAGAAACATGAAGGGTTTTGTTGTATCAATTAAGTTTCTTAATTCCCTCAATTCTATTTGGTACTAATGAGGCACAACACCATTCAAAAGCCATCAATTTACAAACAAAAATGCACAGGAACCAGTTGCTTGGTCCAAAAATTCAACAAGTGATCCTTACCACATATTAGTCCCTATTTGTATTGATATCGGTTCGAAAAATGCGAGAAAATGAATCTTGTACAACTAAAATATTTTGGATGTAATCCTTGTCACATTAAATTTAAAAGTCTATATTATAATTTTATTTTTCATTTCATATAACTTTTGAGACTAATTTTTTTTTTTTAATTAAAAAAATTTAATGAACAGATTTCGATTTAATAACATCACTATGACTTTGGCATGGGCTTTTAGAAGCCAGCTGGTTTGGTTTCCAAGCTTTTCGGCCTTTAAATGAAGTCTTTTGTATTAGAAGTCTTGAGGCTGTGTTTGAGGAGAGATTTGGAGAGAAATTTGACCAAAAAAAAAAAAAGAAAAAAATTTATAAAATTAGATGAAATCATATATATATAATTAAAAGTAATGTTTTTTTTCATACTTAAGTGACACATTATAAGGGCTTACTTTTTTCTAAGAAAGTCACGTTAGCATGTATTTTCTTAATCACATATAGAGTTCTATACAAATCTAAACATAATTTAAATTATATTAATTTTACCTATTTTATATGGACTCTATTTGACAAATATTTTTCATAGTAAATTTAGATAATCCACAAATCATACCAATTTTGTGTTTTACATTTTTCTTAATTTTTTCAAAGGGTATTAGGATTTTTTTTTTCCGTATATTATTTTATACTCAATGTCAATTCTATATTATTTTATATTATGGATTTGTCGTTTAAATTTTATAGTGATCCTATGTATGAAATTATATTTCATTTCCTATATTATTTTATATAATCACAACTCATAAGAGGAAAAACCATCACAACAATGATACTCTCGAAAAATCTCTAAAGTTTGGATTTACTGCTTGAGTTACTTTTTCAATTGTTGAACAATAAGTTCTTTTATGTTTTGACATCATATTACAGACAATTAATCACTTCACATATTGAGATGTATCTATCATTTGGATGTTTTCATTATTTTTTCTTTTTAGGTTTAGATGTTATTATGTGATTCTTTCTTGGTTAGTCGTTGTTGAATTTCTTTTTATATAGTTGATATTTTAATTTAATTAAGAGTGTTTATTTTATAATCTTATAATTTAGAGAAAATTAGTCTAAAGTCCCTCTCCCATTTTTAGTAATGGAAGAGGTCTACAATATTATTTTGTGATGTCTAAGGTCCCTCAACCCTACACCCATATATCATAGAGAAATTTGACTCTCAAATTAAACCTCATTTCTCTCTCCCTCTCATCCCCTCTCTCTTCTCTTGTTTCGACGCCGTCACGAAGCTCGCTCTCCGATGCGATCAGTGATCTGTCAACCTAGACAACGAGGCCGTAATTCTCATCTCACTCCGTTGCATTAACCTCACGCGCCTCAAGCTCCGCAGCTGCCGCGAGCTCACTGACCTCGGCATGGTCGTTTTCACCAAGAACTGCAAGGGTTTGAAGAAGTTCTCGTGTAGATCTTGCGTGTTTGGAGTCAAAGGCGTGAACCTAGTGCTTGTCACTGTTCCTCTCTCGAAGAGCTCTCCGTTAAGCGCCTCCACGGCATCAACAACGGCGGAGGCATGGCTACCACCGCTGCCAAGCTTGTTGGCTCTGGCATCGTCGCTTCATCTCTGAAAACCATATTTCTCAAGGAGCTCTACAATGGATAGTGCTTTGGACCACTCATCATTGGATTGAAGACTCTGAAAACTCTAAAATTGTTGCGATGTTTAGGTGATTGGGATAGGCTTTTGGAAATGATTGCAAATTCCCTCGAATCAAACTAGCCTTTCCCTCTCCTCCTCTCTCTCTACTTTTCTCTCTCCGACGAACATAAAGACAATTCTAAAAACAACCCACTGAAGCTCAGAGAAGATGGGAATATGTAGATTAATGAGGTTGTTTGGATCAAAATACCTATTGAAGCAACTGTGGATTTGGGGTTTATTAACAACCCACAAAGCAAAATCATGATTTTGTACCACCAACATTCCAAACACACGAAAATGCAGCTCGAAATTGCCATATTCATGAATGATTTCCAGTCTTTGAGACACTCCATGGATAGCCCACCCCATGTTTGTTTATATGTTCCAGAGAAAATTATGTATATGATCAGTAAAGCGATGAGGTTGAGGTTAAAACAAAACCCCACCAAGAGCAAAGCCTTTGATTCCAAGAGAAAGCTAAGAAACAAGAAAATAATTCATGGGTATGTGAAGAATCGTAGTTAGAGTTTCACAGATTGTTACAGGTGAGTTTATAGATTGTGTTCAAAGATAGATTCATAATGGGTGAAGAACAGATTGAGCTAAGAGGTCAGGAAGTGAATACAGAAGGTATGAATATTGGGCTTTTGAAGCTATAGACTCATCTTGACCACAGAAAAGTAGAATTGTCTTCATGAGTTTTTTTTTTATTAAATTATATGGATGATTCTCTGTTCTTTCATCTCACATTTCTCTACAATTAATTGGGTTTTTTTTTCATCCTTCTATTTTTTCCCATCCAAACTATAATATTGATTTTTCTTGTTCTTGATAGAGAAATTTTTTGGTTTGAACCCAAAAAAATTCTTGTGAAAACCAGAGAAATTCTTCTTCTAATGAGCCTCTATATGTGTGTGTGTGTGTGTATTGGTTGTTGTTGTTGTTGTTGTTGTTTATTTAGGTGATGGATTTATGTATTGCACATTATGATTGAGAAGGCAATTCAGAGAAAATCTCTAGAATAGAATCTAGAGAATTTCTCTAGCCTTTCCAAAATTTCTCTGGAGAAAAATTCTTTGGAAAGTCCAGAGAAATTCTTTGGATATATGTATATTGATTGTTGTTGTTACTTATTTGGGTGATCGATTTGTGTATTGCACATCGTGATTGAGAAAGCAGAGAAATTTTATGGTTTGAACTCAGAGAAATTCTTGCAAAACTAGAGAAATTCTCTAGAAATCCAGAGAATTTTCTTTGGAGACTAGAGAAATTCTCTGAATTGAATTTTCTTTCGATTGATTTGAGGGACCTTAGATATTATAAAAATATTGGATGTTCGTTATACTATAAAATCTTAATACTAGGGACCCTAAAAAAAAATCTCCTATAATTTAATATATATATATATATATATCATATAAAATCATTATATGATAATCCAACTATAACATATTTATATTTAATTTTTTTAATAAATTTTATATAATTTATATTTCTATATATTTTATTTTCTAAATGAATATAAAAGAAAATTAAATAATTAGAATTACTTTTAATTTTATGTTACTAATTCTCATTATAATTTAACAATTATTTTTAATATATTTTATTTATATATATATTTTTTCTAAATCTTTTCTAAATTCCGAACCAAACATAACACGAGAGTCAGAAGCTGGAGCATCTTGGGCATTTTCACGTGGAGCTGACACTCCATAACACGAAAGTCTGAAGTTATATCTTGGGCTTTTTCACATGGAGCGGACCCTTTTTTTTTTCTTGGTGTGAGTCTGAAGTTATATCTTGGGCTTTTTCACATGGAGCTGACCCTTTGTTTTTCCTGGTGTTCTCACTCTATTGTGGATGTTCTCACTCTATTGTGGGGGTTGGGCTTGGTCCATCCATTTTAATGTTTTTTAGACCAAGTTAAGTTTGTGGGTTGTAAAAATATACACAGTCACATGTGCATAATAATTTGTAACTCCTCTATAATGGTGATGGTTTAATCCATCAGTTTTGCACCATTATGTAGATATTAATCCTGTATTTGTTGCAGGAGCCTTTTCCTCTCTCCCTCTGTGTATAAAAAGAGACCATTTTCCTCCATTCTTTTACACCAGAAATTGTACTTCCTTTTTCTTCCAATTTTATATTATATTCTTCCTGTGAGAGAGTGCTGTAAAGATTTGTTCGCCGAAGCTACTCAATCGGTACATTATTGTAGCTGGCCCAACCGTTGTATCCTGGGAGACAGACGTCGAACAACCTCCAACACCCAACCGGTTAGGCGACGAATCTATTTTAAGGACATTGTCTAGTGCAGATTTCGGTTTGCCTTCTATTGCTATTTTATTTTATGTATTTCTGTTTTTCTAGTTGTAATTTCTACCATGATGTTGTAGTTTATAATTTCAAATATAAAATATGAATTTATTTGTTCTATTTGATCTCACAATTTATACAACAAACTTAAAACAGATTATATATTTTTCATGAATTAGGATAAATTGATTCATATGTATTGTGTAAGATAGTAAGCTATTACATTAGATTGGTTTCTGTTAGTAACGTTACAAATTAAAACAGTTTTATTCTAGGTTTGCAGTTTGGTTTTCCTAGGAATTCAATTAGTATACTGCCCTGCTTTGTTGTTTTGGGTAGTACTCATAATAATAATATAGAACCTATTTGCATTCCGTAAGCCTATCATCACCACAAGAAATGTATAGCCCACATTGTTGCCAATTGCATGTTTCACCTGGAATTCATGAGTAGGAATAATAATAACCATATCTCATGTGCAATATTTTTTAAAATTTTTCAGTTTAACATATTTTGCATGCTCATTATTTGATTTTACTATTATTCTGTAATATAGTGTGATTTTATGAGGATGATTTTTATTTCCTACCATAATTTGTATGCTTCTTTATTTATAATTTCATAACATAATTTGCATGTTCAAAATTTCTAGATTTTAATTTTTTTGTTATATGCTTGTTGTTTCTAAAGTCATGTGTATGATCTTATTTCCATATTAATTGCCAGAAACATTCACATGTGTATTACATGGTTTATTATTTGTTTAAATTCATACTTAACTTCTGCTTATTAATTTAATTTATTTATTTGGAATTATAAGTTTACATGTTTATTGTGATTTAAATTCATATGTATCTCAAGGCTATAATTTTAATTATTTAGGAGTAATAAGGTTGTGTAACTTGTGTAATAATTATATATATATAACACTTGACTACTAACTTTTAATTTAATTCCTAGAGTTACAGATTTATTTTTGTAACTCATCTAGCATTTTAATTCATTGGTTAATTTTTGTTATTAATTAGTTTGCTAGATGGTTTCAATTAATTTATTATATTTACTTTTTGCCTAGATTATTTGGTTTGTATTTATTTATTTTTTTGTCTCTTAACTTTCTCTACAGGAATATCTATGCAAAAAGGATTGAAAAACAAATACAAAATCAAAAGAATAATATTTGGGTTGTAAAAATAAAATTTTGAACTACTGACCTTTGTGTTGAACAGAAATACCTAAGCATGGAAAAGAATTTTTTGGACTATATAATTGAAGCAATTGTTTTGCTTGAGATTTTGTTATGGGTTTTTACCATTATGTAGAAGCAAGTTATTTGCTTGTAATTGTTGTAGCAATTTTTTACATTGCTTGTAATCTGGTTAGCAATTTCTAAATTACTTGTAAGTGTTAGACCTTGGTTTGTTTTAACCTAGTTCATCTCTTAGAAAACTTAATTCTAAAAATTGTTTCTCACGGACTAGGAGTCAACATGCTCTTGAAAGTTTTGTCAAAAAGTTAACTAGGTTTCAAGTAGGACCGATGTGACCCCTCCAGTCTTTTGGGGAACATTCTTGACCTTGCTTGATTCTAGGTTAAGTGATGAGACTAGTTTTCAATTAAATTTCTAATTGTGGCATTTTCTAGTGTTAAGTTTGATTTCTGGAAACACAAAAGTGAAATTCTGTTGTATTTTTTAGAAATGGCAACTGTCACCGATGCTGTTGCTGCTGCTGTTAATGTTGGTGGAGATCTGAACCCCAGGGTAACTAGCTTGCCAACTCCTACTACTGTGATCTCTGTGGTCAACCTGGTTGTTACTCCTGTTGTTCTCGGAGGCCCGCTTAACCATTATGAGCGCCCGGAGAAGTTCACGGAAGTGAATTTCAAGAGGTGGCAGCAGAAAATGTTGTTCTACCTGACTACTCTAAGCCTTGCAAGGTTTTTGAGTGAAGATCCACCAGCCATGGAACAGAATGAGCAAGACAAGCAGAAGCTCATGGCTCTAGATACTTGGAAGCAATCAGACTTCCTTTGTTGGAACTATGTTCTAAATGGCTTGGCAGATTCACTTTTCAATGTGTTTTATGCCAAGAAGTCAGAAAAGGAGCTGTGGGATACTTTGGACAAGAAGTATAAGATCGAGGATGCTAGGGCAAAAAAAATTCTCGTTAGCCGGTTTCTGGACTTCATGATGGTGGACTCAAAAACCGTCATCAGTCAAGTCCAAGAGTTCCAAGTAATTTTGCACGAGATTCATGCAGAGGGAATGTTTCTGAGTGAATCATTCCAGGCAGCTGCGCTTATTGAGAAGTTGTCTAACGGCTGGAAAGATTTTAAGAACTACTTGAAGCATAGGCAAAAAAAAAATGATAGTCGAATAGCTCGTTGTCAGCCGGATTGAGGAAGACAATAGGAAAAAAGGAGGGAGTACCTCCATTGTGAAAGAAAATGTGGTTAAGCACGGCCAGTTCTCGGGGGTGAAGAAAAAACCACCAACAAGCAAAAGCTCAAAGTTGGAGGCAAGAGGTGGTGTCTCCAAGAGGCCAGTCTACAAGCCGCAAGAACCTACTTTTAGGTTCAATGGAAAGTGCTTCAACTGTGGAAGCGATGGGCATCTGGCGGTTGACTGCTGCAAGAAGAAGAAGCCTTATAAGAAGTAACCTCCACAAAACAAGAGTCGTTCCCATATGGCTAAAATGGAGGATTTATCACAAGAGGTGGACGATATGCATTTAGTAGCTGTCGTCCCCGAAGTGAACATGGTGGGGTCCAACCCCAAGGAATAGTGGGTGGACACTAGGGCCACTCGCTACATCTGTGCAGAGAAGAAGATGTTCACAACCTTTGAACCGGTTTCAAACGATAAGAAGTTGTTCATGGGGAATTCTGTCACCTCAACTGTTGAGGGAAAGGGCAAGGTGGTCCTGAAGATGACTTTAGGAAAAGAGCTGACTCTGAACGATGTCCTATTTCTACCAGACATTCGTAAGAACCTTGTCTCAGGGTCACTCTTGAGTAAGTATGGCTTCCGCATGGTATTTGAGGCTGATAAGGTCGTGTTGACTAAGAGCGAGGTTTATGTGGGGAAAAGGTATATGTCGAGCAGTATGTTTAAGCTCAATGTAATGACTTTTGTCCCGAAAATTAATGAGAAAGCTTCTTCTTCTACTTATATGTTTAAGTCTCCTAATTTATGGCATGGTAGACTGGGTCATGTAAATTTTGACTCTTTGCGTAGATTAATCAAATTAGATCACATACCATCTTTCAAGATTAATTCAAATCACAAGAGCGAAACTTGTGTAGAAGCAAAATTGACAAAGACTTCGTTTCATTCTATTGAAAGAAGTACTCAGCCTTTGGATTTAGGGCATAATGATGTGTGTGATTTGAAAGTCGTACAATCACGTGGTGGCAACAAGTACTTCATCACTTTTGTTGATGTTTGCACTAAATACTGTTATGTGTATTTGCTTAAAAGCAAAGATGAGGCGATTGATAAATTTATTCTTTTTAAGAACAAAGTTGAGAATTAATTAAGCCGAAAGATTAAGGCTTTAAGAAGTGATCATAATGGTGAGTATGAATCTCTATTTGTTGAGCTTTGTGCTCAATTTGGAATTATTCACCAAACCACAACACCTTATTCCCCTCAGTTAAATGGGGTTGCTGAGCGGGAGAATAGAACGTTAAAAGAAATGATGAATGCAATATTGATAAGTTATGGGTTGCCATAAAACTTGTAGGGGGAAGCAATTCTCTCCGCGAATTACATTCTTAATAGAATACCTCGAAAGAATGTAGGAAAGACTCTATATGAGTTGTGGAAAGGGCACAAACCTTCATATAAATACCTATGAAGGTAGGGTGTCTTGCAAAAGTGGTGGTGCCTACTCCTAAGTAGGTTCAAATATGATCGAAGTCAGTGGATTATATATTCATTGGTTATGCACGCAATAGTAGTGCATATCGATTTCTTGTGTATAGGTCTACTATTCCAGATATACACAAGAATACGATCATGGAATTGAGAAATGCATCTTTCTTTGAAAACGTATTTCCTCTTCGTTTCCAAGAATGGATTTTGAGTTCCATGAAAGAAGTTGGAGATGACAATGATCACATAGATGATCACGTAAATGATCACGTAGATGGTCACATGGATGATCAAGTCGACGATCAAGCTGAAGAAGTAAATGAGCTAAGAATGAGTAAGAAGGCTAGGATTGCAAAGTCCTTTAGTACAGACTTCTTGACTTATATGTTAGAGAGAGAACCTCAAACTTTCTACGAAGTTGTGACTTTACCTGAAAGTCCTTTGTGGAAAGAAGCAATTAAAAGTGAGATTGACTCCATCTTACAAAACCATGCTTGGGAGTTGGTTGATCTATCCCCAGGCAGTAAGGCCTTAGGGAGTAAGTGGATCTTTGGAAGAGAGATGAAAGCTGATGGGTTAATTAATAAGTATAAAGCTAAACTAGTTATCAAAGGAGACAGGTAGCGAGAAGGCCTAAATTACTTTGATATGTATTCACCTGTGTCAAGGATTATATCCATTTACATGGTGATTGAGATAACAGCTTTACGTGGTCTAGAGATACATCAGATGGATGTAAAGACAGCTTGCTTAAATGGAGATTTAGATGAAGAAATCTACATGGAGCAACCCAATGGGTTTTCATCTCTAGGACAAAATAAGAACGTCTATAAGCTTATCAAATCATTGTATGGTTTGAAGCAAACTCCCAAGCAATGGCATGAAAAGTTTGACAACGCTATGTTGTCAAATGGGTTCAAAATCAATGAGTGTAACAAATGCGTATATGTCAAAGACACTAACAGAGGTTATGTCATTTTGTGTCTATATGTTGATGACATACTCATTGTTGGTAGTAATGATAAGATGATTAGAACTACCAGATTGTTAAACTCAAAGCTTGACATGAAAGATATGGGCCTTGCAGTTGTAATTCTGAGTGTTAAGATTACCAGAACATCTGATGGTATTGTATTTTCTCAATCTCACTATGTTGAGAAGATACTTGCGAAATTTGGTAAATCAGATACAAGTGTGTCTAGGACACCGATAGATGTGAGTCTACATTGGATCAAGAATAATGGTGAGAGTGTCTCTCAGCTAGAATATTCTCGAGTCATTGGAAGTTTGATGTATCTGATGAGTAGTACAAGGTCGGATATAGCCTACTCTGTTAAAGGCTTAGTAAATACATGAGTAATTTGAATGTTACTCATTGGAGAGGCATTATGCGGGTGTTAGGTTATCTACGCTACATCTGGGGTTATGGGTTGCATTATACCAAACACCGAGTGGTACTAGAAGGGTACAAGGATGCTAATTGGATATTTGATATAAAAGGCTCTAAATCCACTAGTGGTTATGTGTTTACCCTCAGAGGGGCAGTCGTGTCTTGGAAATCTTCTAAGCAAACGTATATATCGAGATCAACGATGGAATCTGAGTTTATTGCTTTGGATAAAGCAACTGAAGAAGCTGAATGGCTTTGCCAGTTTGTTGAGGGTATTCCACGTTAGTCGAAACATGTGCCAACCATTTGTATTCATTATAATAGCCAAGCGGCGATTGGACGGCCACAAAGTAATATATATAATGGAAAGTCTAGACATATCCATCGTAGACATAATTCCATACGACAACTACTCTCGAACAGAGTTGTCACTTTAGATTATGTAAAGTCTAAGGACAACATTGTGGATCCGCTAACCAAAGGGTTAAATCGAGTGTTAGTATAGAATTCGTTAGAAGCAATAGGGTTAAGGCCTTTAGTGTAAGGTGTTACCAGAATGGAAACCCAACCTAGTTGATTGGAGATCCCAAGATCTAGGTTCAATGGGACAACCTAATTGCGTGTAACGGTGGTATGTCACTGAGGAGGTTAAACCTCCAGCCATTTCTTTTATCAGTGATACCTACAAGTGTAAAGGTTAAGCTGAGCTTTAATGACTCTAGTGTGTTAAGTTGTTGAGCTGAGTATAGCAGGATACTCAAGTAGAGTCACCTATATGAGTGTGAAGTGGGGCCACTTCTATAAGAATTGACAGGGCCTAATTCTTTAAACCACTCACTGAACCAGACTAGTGTTCTAGGGCCAAACCGGACACAATAGTGAGAATAGAATGATGGTTGGAGTAATTCCTGTGTGAGGTCTGTTGTTCTAATTTTCATAAATGGCAGAACAGTTCAAGACTTCGTGTTCACTGGACAGCCAGTAAATTGGATAGACTTCACTAGGAGGGGTTCAAAGCCAAAAACTACCCTTTCCGATGCCGGGGTTATTCTGTTGCACTCTCTCTGAGTCTTTGTTGTTAAGCATTATCTGTTTGTTGTTATTTAGTCAATTTTTATTCATGTGGGGGATTGTTAGAAAAATAATGGTTTTTGGTGACTTTAATGCAATATTAAAGTGGGTGCCAATCTTCAATTGAGGTGGAGTAAATGGGTTTAGATTCTTTGTAGTGAGATCTTTACACCACAAAAAGAATAACCAAAAACAATTAAGATTTGAAAGAGAAATTGACTCATTTAGTTAGCCTCATAAAAGAGGTGTGGGAAAGGTGTAAAACCTTGTATCCTACATTGATTGTATAGGAAAGCATTGATAGGTATTTAAATCCCATTTTTTGCCTAAGGGTGTCAGCCCTTTGGGGTATCCAAATTTTCCGAAGGAAGGGAGTTATGGATGCTTCAAGGATGGACTTGGGCCAACACTATGGTCCAAGTTGGTTATGGAAAAATTACAACATGCGTGTGTGCACGTACTGCCCGTCCGCCCGGACCAAACAGGGTCGAGCCAGGTCTGTGATCCGTGGGTTGTGGATCATGGATCTTGGATCTTGGGACTTGGGACTTGGTCATGGGCTTGGACTTGGGCTTGTAGCTTGAGGCTTGCTGGAATGAATTAAGTGTGGGGTTGGGCTTGGCCCACCTATCTTAATTTTTATAGCGATTCTGGATTTTAGCCCGGCTTTTATGGTGTTCCGGACTCGGGTCTTGTGGTTTAATGTTGTTGTTTATGCCTTATACCTCCTCTTACTCTTTGAATTGAGTTTTGAAATGTCTTGAGCGTATTCAGAACAGGTTGGTTGCTAGTTGGTCTAGAACCTTGTTGCCCAGAATTTTGGTCCTCCGCTCGAGCGAGACTTCTTGCGCTCGAGTGGGTTTTGTAAACCTTCAGTACTTTACACGTCTGCAAAAATGCTGGAGAAGTGTTTTTAACGCTCAAGCGGCGTTTCTCGCGCTTGAGCGGGTCTGAGCTGGAGCGGCCCTTATTACGCTCGAGCTGCCGTCTGAAGTTTGTAAAATACTGGAAGTATGTATTCTATGCTCGAGCGAGCCTTATTGCGCTCGAGCGGGTAGTGCTTTGTTGATTGTGTCTTGGTGCTCGAGCGGCCTTTATTGTGCTCGAATGAGACAAATTTTTGTGTCTGACGCTCGAGCGTCAAACTCTCCGCTCGAGCGGACTGCGTATATCATATTGCAAAAGTGACATTTTAAATCACTTTTTCGGCTCTCTTTCTCTCTCAAACTTTCCAAAACCTAAATCCACACACACTCTCTCTCTAAAATACTCCATCTCTCTACATTTTGGCCTAGATCAAGTGATCTCTACACCCTTGTGTCTTCATTAAAAAGTTGGATCATCTCAAGATCTACCTTTTGAACCGAATAGAGTGGGATTTCGGCATCTTTGAGGTTTCTCCATTCTTCCTTTGAGCTTCTACACTTGAGGTAGGGATGTTCTATTCTTTGATATGAGTTTTAACCTAGACATTTGTCATTTTGTATAAATGGTGGAACTTGGGTGTGATTTGGGTAAAGTTAAGGTTTGAGCTTTAAATTAAATTGGGGTCTCTTGTTGGCTTGTAAAATAATCTTAGGGTTTCATGTATGAGGTTCTCTATTGTTAAAATGGTGGGATTTATACATATGGGTTGTTGACTTGGAATAGGGAAAATATGGCCCTAAGTTGAGTTGAAATAACTATTTACGTAAATAATGAAATTGGTTAGAGAATTATGAAATTGGGGGAAAAGGTGATTGAATGATGTAATTAGATTTGATAAATCACACACCTATGAAAGCGTTGGTAAATTATCTGTTGATAAATTTATTTATTTGTTTAGATATATCTGTTTTGGGCTATCGGTGGAGGATAGCTATGATTATTGTAAAAATTGCATGAGGACTAGGTAAATTGAAACTAGTCATATGGGTTATGTCATTGAATATGACAGATTGATTACATTGTTGAATTTGTGATTTGATCAGTCATTGTATATGACAATTTGTGTAAGTACAATTTATATGTATCTTCTTTGGGAGGAGATAGGGGATGTACTCCACTGTTTGGGAGGAGAAAGGGGATGGACTCCATTGATAATTAAGTTGGCCAGAGTGTCCAGGGTGAAAGTCCCGAAATGATATGTATATTTGGGTGCTGGTTCCCTTGGATGTGATTCTGTAAAATGGCAAGAAAACGAAAGTGTTGACTAGTGTTCGTTATTGAAGTGTTGTTAAATGAGTTGTAGTCTCGTTTTGAATTGCTTAGATAACAATGAATGATGTTAATGGATTGACTTGGATAAATGAATAGAAATAGAAATGAACTGAGATATTGGTTATCTACATTGGTTGGTCTTGGAAAAAATATATATATATACATATATGTCGATTAAGAACATCACACATTTATCTGATGCTCACGTCTTAGTTATTTCTCATATATTGTTTAGCATATCTCTACTGGGCGTTGGCTCACCCTTCTTGGGATACCATTTTCAGGTGCAGGTGATATGCCACCTCCATGGACATAGCTTGGGAGGTTGAGGGGTTGAAGACTCCATTTTTGTGTATTTTGTTTGATGTTAAATGTAAAATTTCAAGCCGAGGGCTGTATATGTAAAAGAGTTAGAACTCTTCTTTTGTTGTAACCAAGTGACAACTTGGAAAGCTATAGGCCCGTAGGGCATTATTTTGTTGATTTTCAGTTAAGAACATAAATGAATATGTAATGTACGTGATATATTTTGTAGAGAAGACTCTGATGAATGAAAAGATAATATTTCTCTTATGCTTATGGATTTTGTGAATGGTTATCTTATACTATACTTTTAAGGGCGTTACAACTTGGTATCAGAGCATACCGGGTTTGAACACTTTGGATACGTGGGAAGTGGTTAGTACCACAATGGGTTGTCTCGCTTGTTAGAGACTTAAGTATGATACAATGGGTTGTCTCGCTTGTTAGAGACTTAAGTATGATGTTATGTGCTTATATGATAACATATTTATGTGACTATATGGGTATGAGATTTAGTTTCTAGGATGTTGATCGAGTCTATGGGTTTCTGGGAGTCCCGTTGGAAAGGCACTTGATCATTGTCGTTTCTAACTAGAACTCTAGCAATGCCACAGAACGGTCATTATCCGAAAATGAAATTCGTATGTGTTTATGTGATTATGTGCTTACGTGGAGTGAATTACAGTTGTCCATTGTGTTAGGATGCAAGTGAGATAGCTTCAGCACATTTGTGAATGTGCTAATCTCTTTGTTACCTTTATTAGGATGTCAGGACAAGGTCGTAGTGGTAGGCGTGGTAGGCCTAGGAGGCATGAGATGCCTATACCGGATGAGATTCCGGCGCAAGAAGAAGGAGTGGGTTAGGCCAACGTGGCTGAGCCAGTAGGTCAGCAGGCCATAGGTGCCTTAGCCCGTGAAATGGCCGGAGCATTGAGGGAATCTATGGAAATTCTCAGAGCTGAGAATCAAGTCCAGGCCCAAGTAGCTGAGGCATGGCCGTCTTTTCTGAAGAGGGAGTTCTTCCGGTTGAATCCAGACGAGTTTTTGGGTGACCCTAGGAAGCGACTGAAGGCTGATGAGTGGCTTGAGCAGATGACGAAGACGTTTGAGATGCTAGGCATCAAAGATGGGGGCTTTCGGGTGACCTTGGCGTCCTTCCAGCTAAAGGGAGACGCGATTCAGTGGTGGAAGTATGCGCCGGAGGGGGGGGCGCATTGGGGGAACTTGGAAGGCCTTTGTTGAAGCTTTCTAGGACAAGTATTTGCCTACTATGATGAGGAAGAAGTTGAGGGATCAGTTTTCTTAGCTCAAGCAGTTGAATACACCAGTGGTAGAGTTTCAGGCCACCTTTACTAGTCTGTCAAGGTTTGCACCAGAGCTAGTGGCGACTGAGGAACGCCATTGTTTGGAGTTTGAGAAGAGATTGAGGACCGAACTCATGTTCCGAGTGGCCGAGTCCATGATTAGAGAGTACGAGCACCTTGTGGAGGCTGTAGACCACCTTGAGACTATTATGCATACCGAGGAGGAGAGGATAAGGGGCTCCAGGAGGAGTCAGGATGGCCAGGGGGACAATAAGAGGCAGAGGGGTTCTAATCCTCAACAGTCCCAAGGAGCGCATTCGAGGTCTACCTTTCTAGTACCGAGTTCAGGTTCTGAGAGAGGCGATCAGGGAGACATCACATGTTACAAATGTGGTCAGTTGGGCCACAAGTCTCCAACTTGCCCACAGAGGGGAGGAGGGCAGTGTGCAGCTTCATTTTCAGCCCGTTCTCAGGGCCAGGGTCAAGGTAGAGGCTAGCCGCTCACTTGCTATCAGTGTGGGCAGGCAGGGCACCTGAAGAGGTTTTACCCACAGTTGGGTAACACACCTGGTGCGTCTGGTTCGAGGCAGACACAGAGTCACCAGCCAGCACAGTCAGTTCAGGCCGCGAGGGCTAATCAGGGAGCCTCTTCGGTTGAATCTGTGCAGCAGTCTTATGCTTCGAGAGGTGAGCAAGTTGATCAGAGACCTACGGGGCGCGTATACGCTGTTACAGCGCCGAATCTTGTACCGGCTCTATCAGTAGTGAGAGGTACCTATTTGTTTTGCAACTCAGTTGCTAATGTGTTAATTGATACGGGTGCATCACATTCCTTTATATCTTCTGCATTTGTATTGTTTTGGGGTTGGAGTTGGCGCAGTTAGCATCTCCTATTTGTGTTGTGTCACCTGTTGAGGGTGAAGTGGTTTTGAAACAGGGGTGTCGGGGTTGTGATATAGAGGTCGTCGATCGTCGGCTTCCCTTTTCTTTTGTGTTGATGGATATGTCTGGTTTTGATGTCATTTTGGGTATGGACTGGTTATCATCATACCGGGCTATTATAGATTGTTACCGCCAGAGGGTTACTATATGTACCTTGAGTGGCGAGTGTTTTCATTTCTTAGGAGATCGGGTTGGCAGAGTCTTACCACCGGTATATGATCCGCGAGGGCGGAGTGAACTTAGTTGCCTTCTCGCTAGCTTTATGAGTAGTGAGTGTGATGAGGCCCAGGTGGAGTTGCCAAGAGTGGTTTGTGAGTACTCGGACGTTGTTCCCGAGGATCTTGTTAGTTTACCACCTCACCGAGAGATCGAGTTCTCTATTGATTTAGTGTCCGACACGGCACCGATTTCCATGGCACCATATCATTTTGCACCAGCTGAGTTGAGCGAGCTGAAGGTTCAACTCCAGGAATTACTAGACAAGGGTTTTATTCGCCCTAGTACTTCACCTTGGGGAGCACCGGCCCTCTTTGCAAAAAAGAAAGATGGGGCTTTGAGACTTTGCATTGATTACCGAAAGTTAAACCGGGTTACGGTTAAGAATAAGTATCCTATGCCTCGTATAGATGATCTGTTTGATCAGTTGAAAGGATCCCGTTGTTTCTCTAAGATAGATTTGAGATTGAGCTACCATCAGTTGAGAGTCAGGGAGAAAGATATCCCGAAGACGGCATTCCGTACGCGGTATGGCCATTATGAGTTTTTGGTGATGCCTTTTGGGCTAACCAATGCCCTAGTTGTGTTCATGGACTTGATGAACCGGATATTCCGAGAGTTCTTAGATCGCTTCGTGGTCGTCTTTATAGACGACATTATGATTTATTCACCTTCTGAGGAGGAGCACGAGGAACACTTGCAAGTGATGCTTGAGTTACTTAGAGCCCATAAACTGTATGCTAAGTTTGGGAAATGTGAGTTCTGGCTAAGAGAGGTTAAGTTCTTAGGCCATGTAGTATCCGGGGAAGGGGTGACTGTGGATTCATCCAAGATAGAGGCGGTGCAGGATTGGGCACAACCTAAGAATGTTTTCGAGATCCGTAGTTTCTTGGGGTTGGCCGGGTATTACCGTCGGTTTGTAAAAGATTTCTCCAGACTAGCGTCGCCTTTAACTAGATTGACGCGAAAAGGGGTCAAATTTGTATGGAGTGAGACTTGTGAAAAGTCACTTCAAGAGCTTAAGGTTAGACTTACCACCGCTCCAGTTTTGATTATTCCGGAGAGGGGTTCGGGTTATTCGGTTTATTGTGATGCCTCAAGAGAAGATTTGGGTTGTGTACTGATGCAAGAGGGGAAAATAGTAGCCTATGGCTCGTGGCAGTTGAAAACACACGAGAGAAACTACCTTACCCACGATCTAGAATTAGCAGTTATGATTTTTGCCTTGAAAATTTGGAGGCACTATCTGTATGGTGAGAGATTTGAGGTATTTTCTGATCATAAGAGTCTGAAATATCTTTTTACACAAAAGGACTTAAATTTGAGGCAGAGAATGTGGATGGAGTTCATAGAAGATTATGATTTCGAGTTGCACTATCATCCGGGAAAGTTCAATGTTGTGGCCGATGCCCTAAGTAGGAAATCCATCAGTGGTGTAGCTTGTATCGCTATCCGGGAATGGGAGATGTTGGGTGCCCTTGGTGAATTTGACTTGCGGCTGGGCGAGTCTATTGAGTCTGCAGCCTTGTTTTCTGTGGTTGCACAACCTACACTTGTGAACTGATTGTTAGAAGCGCAGAGGGGTGACTTCGAGGTAGAATCCCTCTTGGAGAAGATCTCCAGTGGGAAGGTAGAAAGAGGTTTAGCTGTGTATCTTGACCTGAGTATGAGGTACCGAGACCGCTTGTTTGTGCCGGAGTCTTGCCAAGAGGAAGTACTCCGAGAGTTTCACCATTCACGCCTTGCGGTGCATCCGGGAGGCACAAAGATGTATCATGATCTGAGTCGCCAGTTTTGGTGAAGGGGTATAAAGAAGGATGTGGCAGTGTTTGTATCGAGGTGCTTCACTTGTCAGCAAGTGAAGGCCGAACATCAGAGGCCAGCAGGTTTGTTGCAACCCTTACCTATAGCAAAGTGGAAGCGGAAGCATGTCACGATAGATTTTGTTGTGGAACTTCCGAGGACTCAACGGGGTAGTGATGCCATTTGGGTAGTAGTTGACCGGTTGACCAAGTCACCGCACTTTATTCCTATGCACGTAAGAGATTCGGTAGATTACCTTGCTGACTTGTATATTCGGGACATAGTGAGGTTACACGGGGTCCCAGTGTCGATTATCTCAGATAGAGATCTGCGTTTCACTGCCCGGTTATGGTAAAGTCTGCAGGGTGCCTTGGGCACTAGATTGACCTTTAGTACTGCTTACCATCCTCAGATTGACGGGCAGTTTGAACGTACTATTCAAATCCTTGAGGATGTGCTTCGAGGCTGTGTCCTTAACTTTAAAGGGTCGTGGGAGAGACACCTACCCTTAGTAGAGTTTGCCTATAATAATAGTTTCCAATTGAGTATTGGTATGGCACCGTTTGAGGCCTTGTATGGCCGACCGTGTAGATCTCCAGTGTGTTGGGCTGAGGTGGGTGATGCACCTTTGTTAGGCCCAGAGTTGGTTTGGGAAATGACTGAGAAGGTAGCTCTTATTCGTAAGAGATTGGTTACGGCCCAGAGTCGCCAAAAGAGTTATGCCGACCATAGGAGGAGACCCTTGTCCTTTGAGGTAGGTGATCATGTGTTCTTGAAAATATCACCTAGGCGGGGTTTGATGAGGTTTGGAAAGAGTGGGAAGTTGTCCCCTCAATTTATTGGCCCTTTTGAGATCCTTGAGCGGATTAGAGAGGTTGCTTATCGTTTAGCATTGCCGCCGCAACTTTCCGGAGTGCATGACGTGTTTCATTTTAGTATGCTTCGGAAGTATGAGCCGGATCCATCACATGTGTTGGATTGGACCGACTTAGAGGTAGACGAGGATGCCTCATATGAGGAGAGACCGGTACGAGTCTTGGATAGGCGGGACCAAGTCTTACGAGACAAGACAATTCCCTTGGTCAAAGTATTATGGAAACACCATGAGGTTGAAGAAGCAACTTGGGAGCGTGAATTGGAAGTCCGAAAGAAATATCCGGACTTATTTGTTGATGTTTGAATGTATGTGGAAATTTTAGTTTTGTTTATGAACCATGAGAACGTTGTATATGTTTTGAACTTTGAAGGCATTGTAAATGGTGAATATGTTTCGGAAATGCACGTTAATTTGAACATTGTGTATGTGTTTACACTTTGGAAACATGAATTTATTATAAACATTGCATATTAGGGCTGTGCAGCGGATCCACCGACCTGCCACACCCGACCAACCTGACCCGACCAGCAACGTATGGATGCTTAACACGTAGCGGGCGGGTGCGTGCCCAGTTTATGTCATTTTTCAGGTTCGGGTCGAATGGCGGGTAATCCGCCATTTTAGTCAACAGACTTGACCCGACCGTGTCTTGGTTATTTTTTTAAAATTTTTTTTGCCCTTTTACGCCTCAGCGGCTGATATGCCTCATTGTGCCCCCCTTTTCCTTTCTGATTTACCTCATTTTGCCCTAATTTTCTTCAACAGACAGACATTCTCTCTCTCTCTCTCTCTCTCTCTCTCTCTCTCTACCCTAACCATCGTCCGACGATCTGCAGTAAATGGCGATCGATCTACACGGTGATCGATCTACACTAACTGACGAATCTCTCTCTCTTTCTCTCTCTCTCTGCTTTCCTCTTCTTCTCATCTTCTTCTGCTTTCCTCTTCTTCTCTTTTCTTCTTTTCTTCTGAGTTTAATCTCTTTTTCTTTTTCTTTTTTTCCAGTTCTAAAACTAGAGAGGTGGTTAGATTGATCTATCTACTACACTGACTGAGGTACCTCTCTCTCTCTCTCTCTCTCTCTCTCTCTCCTTCTTCTTCTTCTTCTGTTTTCCTCTTCTTTTCTTTTCTTTTCTTCTTCTGAGTTTAATCTCTTTTTTTTTTGTTCCAGTTCTAATCTTTTAGAGTCTAATCTATTATTATTATTATTATTATTATTATTATTATTATTGTTTTGTTTTGTTCTAGTTTTAAAACTAGAGACGTGGTTAGATTGATTGACAGTGTTAAGGTTCTACACACAGAGAAAGGAATACAGAGAGAAAACCACAGAGAGGTTTGGTTTATTTTTCTTGTTATTTGCTTCTGTAGTGGATATTGTGAGGGACTTCATAGAAAAAATATTAGATTAATTTTGAGATCTCTAATGGTAGTTTGTTTGTATAAAAATGAAATTTTGAATTAATCTGTTCTATTATGAAGTTCAGAATCCGTTTTGATTCAGAATCTGTTTTAATCTGTTCACAATCTGGAATTAATCTGAAGTTCACAATCTGTTTTGTTCTGTTCTGAAGTTCACAATCTATTTTTCTTGTTATCTGTTCTGTTCAAACTTTGATTCATAATTTGATTCACAGTCTGTTTTGATTCATAATTTGATTCACATTAAATTAGTGATCCTTCTTCAATCCTTCTTCAATCCCTTGATTCATAATTTGTTTAACGATTAAACTTTGATTCATAATATATTGGTGAACATCAAAGTTTGAACATTAACGTGACATTATATATTCATAATATATTCATAATCAAAGTTTAGTGAACATCAAAGTTTAATCAGTGAACATTAAATTTTGATTCATAATTTAGTTTAACTAATCTGTTCTAAATCTCATTGTTCTGTAATTTAGTCAGTGAACTAATCTATTCTGTAATTTAGTTTAATTTAGTCAGTGAACATTAAACTAATCAACCTGAACATTAGTCAATGAACATTAAACTTACTGATCCTTCTTTAGTTTAATTTAGTCAGTTTAAACTAATCTCATTAGTCAGTTTAATTTAGTCAGTGAACATCAAACTAATCTCATTGTTCTGTAATTTAGTCAGTGAACATTAAACTTTGATTCATCTTACTGATCCTTCTATAACTAATCAAACTTACTGATCCTTCTGATTCATCTTACTGATCTTTCTGTTCTGTAACTAATCAAACTTACTGATCCTTCTTCAATTCTTCTTTAATCTGTTCTGAAGTTCATAATCTGTTCTAAAATTAATCTGTTATGTGACTTACTGATATGCCATTTAACTGTTCAAATTAAATGATTTTTTATTTGTTCATAATCTGTTCATTAGGGCAAAATATGTTCATAATCTTAGGGGTAAGCATGGATCGGATTGGACCGGATTGGGATAAAATCAGGACCAATCCGTTATTTACGGTTTCTAAAAAATTGGAACCAATCCAATCCGTTTAAATCATGAAACCAATCCGAACCAATCCATTTAAACATGGATTAGATCGGTTTAGGACCACGGATTCACATAATTAAATAACAAATATATATATATATATATATAACACTTTAATTTCATAAAAACATAAACATAGCGCTACATTAGTTCCACAATAGCAACATATCTTTCTATAATAGCGACATACTTTTCTAGATTTAAAACAACCATAAGAAAATTAGTTTCACCATAAGTATTTAGATCATTACAAATTAAAACTAAAAACTAACAAACAAAAGTAATAAAAGAAGATATGATGTGGGTTTAGGTTTGAGTTTAGGTTTTATATGGAATAAGAGAAGATACTATGGGGGAGGATGTATAATAAAAATATAGACTATTTGTATACGGTCCGGATCGGTTCCAATCCGGAACTGTGGGGTTCAATCCGGAACCAATCCGTGGACTGCGGATTTTTAATTCTTCAATCCAGAACCAAACCACGGATTCAAAAAACCAATCCAAACCTATCGGATTGGACTGGACTAGATCGGATTACGGATTTCACGGATTCTTTGCTCAGCCCTACATAATCTGTTCCTTATTTTATCTTACTGATATGCCACTTCTGAATCTGTCCAGTGTCCATTTAATATCCTTCTTTTATCTTCATATGCCATTTAACATGCTCAAACATAGACAAAGAGTTTGATGGTTGTTTGTTTAAAAAGAGCATGGATTTGAAAAGCATATTTTGAATGATTTTTTATTGGTTGTTGGCAGTTTATTTGATAATCTTTTGGTCATGGATCCTCCAAGTGAAGAAACTTTTTTTGTGAATCCTAATGTTGAGCCCGAATCATCTTCTATTGACCTCTCTACCTGATCTAATGCTCCCCCTCGTAGACCACCCTTGGCCAAAACTAGTAGTAGTAAGAGAACAACATCAAAGGCTTGGGATCATTTTGAAAAGATTAAGGGTATTGATGAGAAAGATAGGGCTATGTGCAAGTATTGTAAGAAAGAATATATGGCAGGCTCTAAGAGTCACGGAACAAGTAATTTGTTAAGTCATTTGAAAAATTGTACAAAGTATCCATATAGGGACACTCATGGGCAACAAACATTGGGATTTCAACCTAGAGAAGTTGGTGGGGAGGGTGTTGTTGATGTTGTGGTTACGCCATTTTCCATAGAAGTTGCTAGGAGGCATCTTACCGAGATGATAGTAATTGATGAATTGCCCTTTAGATTTGTGGATGGGGTTGGATTTAAGAGGTTTTGTAATGTCATGCAACCTAAGTTCAAGATCCCATCTCGATATACTGTTGCTAGGGACATTGTAGACATATACACTAATGAAAGAGAGAGGTTGAAGAAAATTGTGAAGGGGCGTAGAATTTGCTTTACCACAGACACATGGACTTCCATACAAAATTTGTGTTATATGTGTCTAACTGTACATTTCATTGATGATGATTGGAAGTTACAAAAGAGAATCATAAATTTTTGTCAAGTTGAAGACCACAAAGGAGAAACACTTGGTAAAAAAATTGAGACACTCTTAAAAGAGTGGGACATTGATGGCCTTTTTACCTTAACTGTTGATAATGCGAGTTCCAATAATCTAACCATTAGATTCTTGAAAAGAACCACAAAATTGTGGAAAGGAACTGTCTTGGGCCATGAATTTTTACATATGCGTTGTTGTGCACATATTCTAAATCTCATTGTTAGTGATGGATTGAAGGATCTTGAGTCTTGTATAGCGAATGTGAGGCATGCAGTGAGGTATGTGAGTTCTTCTCCAAACCGCCTTGACTCTTTTAAAAAGTATGTGGAAAGTTTGAAAATTGAGAGTAAGAGTCTCTTGTGCCTAGATATGCCAACACGGTGGAATTCTACATATCTTATGTTGGAGGCGGCAAAAAAATTTGAAAGTGTTTTTCAAAGAATGGGTGAGGAGGACTACAATTATAAACACTACTTTTTGAATAATTAAGGGGGTGAGAGGAGAGAGATGCCTACCGCCGAGGATTGGGATAATTGTAGGGTGTTTTTGAAATTTCTTAGAATGTTCTACAATGCAACAAAGAGATTTTCTGGCTCTTTATTTGTTACTTCAAATACATTCTACATTGAAATTTTTGTCATTGAAAATATGATTGGACAATTAATCAAAGGCAATGATCCTATTTTGTCTTCAATGGCAAAGAAAATGAAAGAGAAGTTTGACAAGTATTGGGGAAATGGGCATAAAATCAATCTCCTTTTGTACATTGCGGTTGTTCTTGACCCTCGAAGAAAAATGACATACTTGCAAGTTTGTTTTTCAACAATTTTTGGTGGAGATGTTGTGAAAGTGAAAGAAATGTTAGAGAAGGTGAAAAATTGTTTGAGTAAATTGTATGATCATTATGCCGCGCTTGATTCAACAAATGTGCATGCCTCCAATGTAAATGAAACAATAGATATGGCGATAGATGAAAATGACCCACATTCTCTTGTGAACTCTCAATTTAACTCATTTTTTGAGGGGCAATTTTCTAGTAGTGAGAGATGTCGGAATTGGACAAGTACTTGGGTGATATTGAGAAAGGTGGGAAGAATGCTCAATTTGACATCTTGGAGTGGTAGAAGGTTAATGCAACAAAGTATAGAGTACTATCACTCATAGCACGAGATGTGTTGGCAATGCATGTTTCCACTGTTGCTTCTGAGTCGGCTTTTAGTATCGGAGGTCGTATACTTGGTCTATTTCGTAGTTCACTTGCTCCAAAGATGGTGGAGATTCTTGTTTGTACACAAAATTTGCTCCGAAGTAACATTCCCATATGCCTTCAAGAAGCAATGAATGATGTTGAAGAATTTGAACAACAATATGATTCGAGTAATACATTCAATAATTTATTTTGTTTTAAATTTCATTTATTTTGTTTTAAATTTCATTTATTTTGTATTATTCAAATTCATTATTTTCACTTCACTTGATTTTCTTGTGTTATGTTTTATGTGTAGTTGTTTCAAAATCAAGTTCTTGTTCAAGCCCATGTCCGGAGAGTAATATTATTGAAATTTAATATCATTGGTAAAAAATACTTCCCCTTGGTTAAATGTTGTTAACATATGTTTACTTCTTTTAAGTTTAAGACTTTTTAGTGTTTTCCTTATTAAATAATTTTATTTTTTTGTTATGCAGGTTTAGTTGGCTCATGGTTTGGTTGAAGGAAATGAACAACTTTTTTTGCTTTTTTTTTTGGATGACTGTATGTGTAATACTATTGTTTTAGTTTGGATGCACAATGTTTGTTGAATGTACAATGTTTTGGATGACTGTAATGTAACTTGTTTGTTTTTTGAACTTTGCATGACTATAACTTGGATGCACAATTTTTGGATAACTATAATGTAACTTGGTTTGGATGCACAATTTTTCATACAATGTTTGAGGAAGTACACTGTTATGTTATGTTACTTACATAGATGTGAAAATTGCCCAGGTTTTGGATGATGAGTATTTTTTTTGGATGATGAAAATTGTCCAGTTACTTACACTGTTATTCAAATTACATAGGCATATGAGTATTTTTTTATGAACTTAAAGAGACTAGTATGTTAAGTGCCCAGGTTATGTTAGTTTGTAAGTTTGCATTGCCCAGGTATTGTGAAAATTGTCTAGCTTTTGAGGAAGTGCACTATTATAATGTTTGAGGAAGTACACTGTTATATTACTTACATAGATGTGAAAATTGCCCAGGTTTTGGATGATGAGTATTTTTTTTGGATGATGAAAAATGCCCAATTAGTTACTTACACTATTATTCAAATTACATAGGCATATGAGTATTTTTTTTATGAACTTAAATAGACTAGTATGTTAAGTGCCCAGGTTATGTGTAAGTTGCATTGCGCAGGTTTTGTGAAAATTGCCCAAGTTTTGAGGAAGTGCACTATTATTATTCTCATTGTTTTTTTTTTTATGTGGAAAATTTGTAAAATTTTCAACCGCCAAACCGATTCGTATCCATCCGCCAATCCGCCAATCCGCACAATCCGCATCCGCCAGATTGGCGGATGGATGCGGATTGATTTTCTCTAATCCGCCAATCTGGCGGACGGATGGCGGATTAGAGGTTCTATGGCCGCAGCCGATCCACGCCCACCCCTATTGCATATGTTTGAGAATATGGAATATCACATGTATAATATTACCATGGAAGCATTGTATATGCTATGTGAAACTTCGTAAAAACCCGGGCTTGATAAAAAATTGTGAATGTTTGAGAAATCGTCAATTTCATTTTGATTGGGACTTATGTATCGAGTCAATGAGAATGGATGACCGGCGGATGGGTCATGGTAATGAGAATTGGATTGTAATCATTTTGAAAATTAGGTAAAACTTGGTTTTGAAGCACAATTTTAAAATTTCGGGGATGAAATTCTTTAAGGGGGGAAGGTTATAGCGATTCTGGATTTTAGCCCGGTTTTTATGGTGTTCCGGACTTGGGCCTTGTGGTTTGATGTTGTTGTTTATGCCTTTTACCTCCTCCTACTCTTTGAATTTGGGTTTTGAAATGTCTTGAGCGTGTTCAGAACAGGTTGGTTGCTAATTGGTCTAGAACCTTGTTGCCCAGAATTTTGGTCCTTTGCTCGAGCGGGACTTCTTACGCTCGAGTGGGTTTTGCAAACCTTCAGTACTTTGCACATCTGCAAAAATGCTGGAGAAGTATTTTTAACGCTCGAGTGGCGTTTCTTGCGCTTGAGCGGGTCTGAGCTCGAATAGCCCTTATTGCGCTCGAGCTGCCGTCTGAAGTCTGTAAAATACTGGAAGTATGTATTCTATGCTCAAGCGAGCCTTATTGCGCTCGAGCAGGTAGTGCTTTGTTGATTGTGTCTTGGCACTCGAGCGGCCTTTATTACGCTCGAGCGGGACGAATTTTTATGTCTGACGCTCGAGCGTCAGACTCTCCGCTCGAGCGAACTGCGCTTATATCAAATCGCGAAAGTGACATTTTAAATCACTTTTTTGGCTCTCTTTCTCTCTCAAACTTTCCAAAAACCTAAATCCACACACTCTCTCTCTCTCTCTCTAAAATACTCCATCTCTCTACATTTTGGCCTACTTCAAGTGATCTCTACACCCTTGTGTCTTCATTAAAAAGCTGGAGCATCTCAAGATCTACCTTTTGAACCGAATTGAGTGGGATTTCAGCATCTTTGAGGTTTCTCCATTCCTCCTTTGAGCTTCTACACTTGAGGTAGGGATGTTCTACTCTTTGATATGAGTTTTAACCTAGACATTTGTCATTTTGTATAAATGGTGGGACTTGGGTGTGATTTGGGTAAAGTTAAGGTTTGAGCTTTAAATTAAAGAGGGGTCTCTTGTTGGCTTGTAAAATAATCTTAGGGTTTCATGTATGAGGTTCTCTATTGTTGAAATGGTGGGATTTATACATATGGGTTGTTGACTTGGAATAGGGAAAATATGGCCCTAAGTTGAGTTGAAATAACTATTTACGTAAATAATGAAATTGGTTAGAGAATTATGAAATTGGGGGAAAAGGTGATTGAATGATGTAATTAGATTTGATAAATCACACACCTATGAAAGCGTTGGTAAATTATCTGTTGATAAATTTATTTATTTGTTTAGATATATCTGTTTTGGGCTATTGGTGGAGGATAGCTATGATTATTGTAAAAATTGCATGAGGACTAGGTAAATTGAAACTAGTCATATGGGTTATGTCATTGAATATGACAGATTGATTACATTGTTGAATTTGTGATTTGATCAGTCATTGTATATGACAATTTGTGTAAATACAATTTATATGTATCTTGTTTGGGAGGAGATAGGGGATGTACTCCACTGTTTGAGAGGAGAAAGGGGATGGACTCCATTGATAATTAAGTTACCCGGAGTGTCCAGGGTGAAAGTCCCGAAATCATATGTATATTTGGGTGCCGATTCCCTCGGATGTGATTCCGTAAAATGGCAAGAAAACAGAAGTGTTGAATGGTGTTCGTTATTGAAGTGTTGTTAAATGAGTTGTAGTCTCATTTTGAATTGTTTAGATAACAATGAATGATGTTAATGGATTGACTTGGATAAATGAATAGAAATAGAAATGAACTGAGATATTGGTTATCTACATTGGTTGGTCTTGGAAAGAATATATATATACATATATGTCGCTTAAGAACATCACACATTTATCTGATGCTCATGTCTTAGTTATTTCTCATATATCGTTTAGCATATCTCTGCTGGGCGTTGCTCATCCTTCTTGGGACACCATTTTCAGGTGCATGTGACGTGCCACCTCCAAGGACATAGCTTGGGAGGTTGAGGGGTTGAAGACTCCATTTTTGTGTATTTTGTTTGATGTTAAATGTAAATTTCCAAGCCGAGGGTTGTATATGTAAAAAAGTTAGAACTCTTCTTTTGTTGTAACCAAGTGACAACTTGGAAAGCTGTAAGCCCGTAGGGCATTATTTTGTTGATTTTCAGTTAAGAACATTTATGAATAAGTAATGGACGTGATATATTTTGTGGAGAAGACTCTGATGAATGAAAAGATAATATTTCTCTTATGCTTATGGATTTTGTGAATGGTTGTCTTATACTATACTTTTAAGGGCGTTACAATCTTTTTGGGTCAAGCCAGATTTGTGGGCTGCAGAATTATACACAGTCACATGTGTATAATACTTTGTAACTTCTCTTTAATGGTGATGGTTTAATCCTTCAATTTTGCACCATTATGTAGATATTCATCCTACATTTGTTGTAGGAGCCTTTTCCTCTCTTTCCGCTATGTGTATAAAAGGAGACCCTTCTCCTTCATTCTTTTACACCAGAAATTGCTCTTCCTTTTTTCTCCAATTTTATATTATATTCTTCCTGTGAGAGAGTGCTACAAAGTTTTGTTCGCTGAAGCTACTTAGTCGGTGCATTATTGTAGCTAGTCCAATCGTCGTATCCTGGGAGACAAACGTCGAACAACCTTCAACACCCAACTAGTAAGGCGACGAATCTATTTTAAGGATACTATATAGTGCAAGCTTCGATTTGACTTCTGTTGCTATTTTATTTTATGTATTTTTGTTCTTCAAGTTGTAATTTGGGTAAATTACATTGACACCCCTTGAGGTTTGGTCCAATTAGAACCCACTCCTTGACGTTTTGGAAATTACATTCCAACCCCTATGGTTAATAGTCTCATTTCACAAACCCCCCTGCTTATATAAAAGGTAACAACTCCTAGTAGAAAAACATAGGAAATTACATTTAAAAAAAAAAAAAAAAAAAAAGAGTAAAGGAAATGGGGGGAAAAAAAAAGAGAAAGTAAAGCAAAGCAAAGCAAAGGAAAAAAAAGAGAAAGTGCATGAGTTCAATGACTTCATTCCATCTAAATAATTACAATGACAGGGGGGTTAGTGTAATTTCCCAAACGTCAGGGGGTGACATGTATTAAACCCAAACCTCAGGGGGTGTAAGTGTAATTTACCCTTGTAATTTCTATCATGATTCTATAATTTCAAGTATAAAATATGAATTTATTTGTTCTATTTGATCCCACAATTTATATAACAAAACAAACGTACCATAAAGATTTCAATATCTTATTTCCAAAATGATGTTAGCCAACGAAACTCAAACGTTCAAATGTTCGGCTTAAGAAAATGACGTTAATTTAAAGATGTTGCTTTGTCATTATAAGCCGTCTAAGTGATGACTTAAGCTATGACAATATTTTGAAGGAAAATTATATACAAGTTTAGCTTTTAGACTCACTTCTTAAACCAAATTATGTATAAAAGAAATAATTGATTGATAATTACAAAAGAGAGAGAGAGAGAGAGAGAGAGAGAGAGAGAGGGAGAGAGTTATATTAAATATTTTGCTACATTGCCACATTATTGTATTTAAAAAGTTGGACTAATTTTTGGGTTAGAATAATGCTACTCTATTTAGAAGGGAATATGACATATTAGGAGATGTTGAGTCATGCTACTCTATTTCGAAATAGTCATGATCATCATGTATGTAGTTTGAAGCATATTAGTTTGATTTTAGATATGGAATTCTAGTAAAACGTTTTCTCCTCATACTTATGCTATCTACTAGCTATTTTTTTCTGTCTAACTAACTAAGTAATTGTATATAATTTTACACAGATAGATGTTACAATTAAATCCATGGCAGAAACTAATACAACAATAACAAGAACACCTCCTCTACACAACTCACAGAGAAATTTCTTTGGAAAGATCAATGTTGCGATTATGGGCATGCCCTACTTCTTCTTTCAACAACAAGAGCTGAGTACCTCCTCTACTTCCTACCACTCCATTCTTGCCTTTTTTGTGCCAGTGCTACTCAACTTTATGCAAATCAAGTATCAAAAAATGGAAATCTCACCATTCAAAACTCACCCCAAATCAATGGGTGTTGCCATTGCTAGTGTGCTTCTATATTGCTTTGTCTACGATGCTAAACTGAGATCTTCTTCAAGTCAAACTTATGCTCGTTGTGGGATGGTGGTGTTTGGTTGGCTTGGTTTGGTGTCTGTGGCTTCAATTCTTTTGGCGAACTCACTTGGGCCTCTTCTCTACTTTCTCTACATATTGTTCTCCGTAGGTGAGTTTCTGCGCTGCGGGCTTTAGATGCTATGGAACTAGCTCCATCATCAGATAGGGAGAGTTCCATTGATGCTTCCCAGTAGGCTCAAAGCTCAAGCCTTTCCTTACACTCGAGCTATACCACGACCTCTGTTAAAAAAACTGAAGTAGAAGTCAACAAAATATGTATAACTCAAGTCCTTAACTTTATTGACTGAAAGTTTGAATAAATAACAATTCAAAAAACAAACTTTGCTAAACATAAGCAACAACTAATCCATAACTAACAGCTCTTAAGCTTATAGGATTTTCCTAGAGAAATGGTTAACAAAGAACATATTCCCTCAAGAATAGGTTTACCACTATTATTTAGCTAGCTGAAAATAACAAACTAATATCTTAACATACAATCAATTTAAAGAACAAACTGAACAAACTCCAAGCAAATCACGCAACTTCACAAATGTAGCCAACTTGAGAGGCTTAGTAAACATATCTGCAATCTGATATTCACTTCGACAATATATCATTTCAATGATTCCATCTTTAGCAAGGTCACGAAAGAAGTGGACCTCACATCTATGTGTTTGCTTCTTCCATGAAAAACTAGATTCTTGGAGAGTTTGATTGTTGAGTTGTTATCACAGTAAATTTGTAGAGGTCCCTGTTGTTTCTTGTGTAACATATCAATGATTCTTTTCAACCAAATAGCTTGACATGCACAAGAAGCTGTTGTAACAAACTCTGTTTCGGTTGTGGACAAAGTAACAACTTGCTATTTCTTTGATGACCATGATATAGCTCCTGGACTCATCATAAAAGCATAGCCAAAAGTGCTTCTCCTCCCATCTAAATCATTTGCTTAATCACTATCACAGAAACCAATGAGATTTGAAGCTACTCTTTCTTATAAAAAAAACTCCAAAAACAAATGTGTTTTTCAAGTAACATAACACCCTTTTTGCAGCTAGAAAATGATACTCTGTTGGACATTCCATATATCTGCTAATGAGACTAATAGCATACACAATGTCTAGCCTGGTGGCTGTTAAGTACATCAAACTTTCAACAATTTTCTTAAATAAGGTGCTATCAACCTTCTTCCCTTCAAGATCCTTAGTTAGCTTCAATCCTGGTTCAATTAGGATGCCAAATTGATTGCAATTGATTATCTGAAATCTGTCGAGAATCTCCAAAGCATACTTCTTTTGAGTAATGAAAATCCTTGTTGCAGATTGCACTACTTCAATGCCAAGAAAATAGTCCATCATACCTAGATCTATTATCTCAAATTCAGCCATCATAGAATGTTTAAAATCTTCAAACAAGGCTTGATCATTCTCTGTGTAGATCAGATCATCTACATATAAACAAACAATAAGAAGTTTCCCTGAGAGTCCGGATTTAATGAAAAGAGTATGCTCATATGGACATTTTTGGAAGCCTGCCTTTGAAAAATAAGCATATATACGGCTGTACCAAGCTCTAGATGCTTGTTTCAGTCCGTATAAAGCCTTCTTCAACTTGTACGCCTTCTTCTCACTACCTTGTTGAACATAACCAGGAGGCTGATCGACAAACACTTGTTCATGGAGCTCACCATGAAGAAAGGCAGATTTGCCGTCCAATTGGAAACTAGGCCAAGAGTTTTGTGCTGCCAAAGATACTACCAATCGAATTGTACCATGCTTGACAACAGGAGCAAAGACCTTCTTATAATCAACCCCAAACTCCTGCTTATAACCTTTTGCGACTAATTGAGCTTTGTACTTGTCTACTTCTCCTTTCTCATTCAGTTTGGTTTTATAAACCCACTTCACACCAATGGTTTTCTACCCTTGTGGAAGATCAGATAGCTCCCATGTATCATTCTTTTCAATAGCCTTTACTTCTGTATCTATAGCTTTCTGCCATTTTGAGTCTTTCACTACATCTTTGAATGCTATTAGATCACAATCTGCAAATAAGGCAAACTGAGCAATGGTATCATCATCAGATAACTCATCACCACTTACATAGTCAATCATCCAAGCTGGCCTTTGTCTTTGGTGTTGAACTTGTGGACTGAATGCATTTTGTGGGTGTTTTTCATTTGAACCACTTGTAGAAGGATTGGAGAGCACTTCATTTGGTAATTGCTGCTACTGGTTAGATTGATCAGTCATTTTTTCGGTTTCTTCACCATCAAAATTTACTAAAATTTGTTGTTGCCTTGCATCATTCCAGTCCCATACATGCTCTTCATAAAAAATGACATCACAACTTGTGATTATCTTCTTAGTGAGTGGATTATACAATCTGTATTCCTTAGATTCTTTACTAACCCCGAGAAAAACACATTTCACCCTTTTGTCAACCAGCTTTTTCCTTTACACATCAGGAATGTGTGCATATATTATGCACCCAAAAATTCTAAAATGATCAACGGTTGGTTTGTGGTCATTCCAAGCTTCTTCCAGTGTCATGTTCTTGACATCAAAGTAGGACTTCTGTTCAGCACATGGACACTCCAATTAATAGCTTCAGGCCAAAAACTCTTTGGAATTCTCTTCTTTGCCAACATACTTCGTTCCATGTTCAGGATTGTGCGATTCTTTTTCTTTGACACACCATTCTACTGTGGTGTGTAGGCTGCTGTCAATCGTCTCTGGATTCCATGTATTGCATAAAATGATGCAAATTCATAGGAACTGAATTCGCTACCACGATCAATTCAAAGGATTTTAATATCCCTCCATGACTCATTCTCAACTAATGTTTTAAAGCTTTTAAATACACTAAAAGCTTCACTCTTTGCCTACAAGAAATAAATCCAAGTCTTCCTGCTATAGTCATCTGTAAATGAAATAAAGTACCGGGACAGCTGCAAGAAAGAGGTTATAGGATCATCATTCAAAAGGGTTATTGCTCAATCTAACACCCTGAGAAAGGTTTAATATCTCAAGTTAATATGACAGCCAATCGATTGTTTCCTCTACCTGTTCAGAATAATGATCAGGCCTGCTTGACAACTGAAGTACAAGAGTCTACTTGGTTATGGCACTTACGCTATGGTCATCTTAATTTCAAGGGTTTGCGGACTTTGGAGCAGAAGAACATGGTGATTGGTCTTCCTCAAATCAATGCTCCATTAGCAATGTGTAAGGATTGAGTTGTTGGTAAACAACATTGCATTTCCTTTCCAAAAGGGAAAGCATGGAGAGCTAAGCATTGATTGCAGCTGATTCATTCAGACCTCTGTGGTCCAATTAATCTATTGCTCTTTAAATCTAGAACATGGAAAACACTAGGAATTTTGAAAAAATCATCTTTGACTTGCAAATTATTCCCTAGCTTGACAATATCTTTTAATGACTCATCTAAATCAGAAAATAAGGATTTGTTACCACACATATAATTACTGCAACCAGAATCTAAATACCACTTGTTTGAATGAGCATCTTCCTGGTCATGGTAAGACATTAATAATGTTTCTTCTTCTTCTTTCTCTGCAAAGTTAGAATTTTCTCCCTTGTCTAAATGAAAATTTGTAGTGCATTCAAACTTATAATGGCCATACCTGTGACAACAGTAGCATTTAATATTGGACTTGTCAAATTTTGAATAATCAGAATTGGTTGAGTACTGATTATCACGTCCTCTACCTCTGCCTTTGCCTCTGTCTCTATATCTGCCTCTACCTCTGAAATTCATGCCTCTTCCTCTTTCTTTGCCTCGTCCTCGGCCTTTTCCACGACCTTGGCCTAACCCTCTGAAATTCATGCCTCTTCCTCTTCCTCTACCTCGTCCTCGGCCTTTTTCACGACCTTGGCCTAACCCTCTCCCTGTGGGGGAATCAATGTGAGTTGACTTCAAAGCTTGTTCTTCTATAGAAGGAGTAGCCATTCTCTACTCATGAACCAGCAAAGAACTTTGCAATTCATCAATGGATAGAACATCAATGTCCTTTGATTCTTCAATTGACCAGACCACATATGCAAATTTAGGAGACATCGACCGCAAAATATTTTCAATCACAGCAACATCTTCCAAGTTATCACCATGAATATGCATCTTGTTTGCTATCGTCAATGTTCTAGCAAAATACCCATCAACTGACTCTCCCTCCTTCATGTGAAGTCTCAAAGTCTTTGCGAAGAGCTTGGAGTTGTTGTCGTTTCACCCTTGTTGAGCCTTGATATTATTTCTTCATGGAATCCCATATTTGTTTAGAAGTATCCTTTTGGCGAATAGTCTCTAAATAGCACGATCAATCACTTGAAAGATATAATTCTTTGCCTTGAGATCCTTTTGCTTCAGTCCGTCCAATCTCTTTTGATGGGCTTCCATCAACATTACTTCACTAGCTGGTTCAACAACACCAATTTCCACTATAGTCCAATACTCCTTGGATCTTAGGAAATTCTCCATCAACATGCTCCAATGGTCATAGTGACCATCAAAGCAAGGAATTGCAGGTTGTACATAATTGTTGTCAGATGCCATTGATTCTTCTTGCTGCAAATGAAGAGCTGCTGCTTCTTTTTAACCTTAAGCCCCTCTCAGAAGGCTCTGATACCAGAATGTTAAAAAAAATTGAAGTAGAAGTCAAAAAAATATGTATAACTCAAGTCCTTAACTTTATTGACTGAAAGTCTAAATAAATAACAATTCAAAAAACAAACTTTGGTAAAAATAAGCAACAACTAATTCATAACTAACAGCTCCTAAGCTTATGGGATTTTGCTAGAGAAATGGTCAACAAAGAACCTATTCCCTCAAGAATAGGCCTACCACTACTATTCAACTAGCTGAAAATAACAAACTAATATCTTAATAGCCTCATGTCTAAATTGAAGTGAGCATTACAAAGGATAAAAATTCTCAAAAATTTTGTTGTGTGTGTCTGATATAGTTATTTCAGGTGTTTTGTTTCTCTTTTACTTTTTGGTCCTTGTAAAGATTTCCATTACCCTTGTTGTTCAATAAAAGTGAGAGTCGTACGCACTTAGGTGGTTGTTCCAAGTACTATAAGAAAAAAAAAAAACGGATTGCTAAATTAATTAATTTTCTTCAATCATCAATCCTTTAATCCTCAATCATGTTTTGGACTGATGAGGCACAAGAACTAGCTGCTTGTGTTCGAAAATCCAACAAGTGATCTTTGCCACATATCAGGTCGTAATTTAAAATTTTGTGAGGTAGATTTATTTTGAATGTGTTGCATGTCACATCAAATTTAAATTTATATTACAAATTTCATTCTTGATTGGAGGGAACTTTTGAGATTATTTTTCAATTTTTATTTATTTATTTATTTATTTTTTTTTTTTGGGTGTGGAGTTGGATTGCCTCTAATTCATAATCTAGATCGGAAAGCATTATCCGGACTCATGGAGTTCATCATGAGTTCTGTTTCGATAGTTCAAATTGTTCATTATGTAGAATCTTTTGTGTATATCACCTACAAAATAAATTATATCAATCTAATAATTGCAACTTATTTAATTTATTATGTTTCTCTCCAAAACATAGATAATCTATTTTTAAAAACTGTAACACCCTCAAAATAATACATATGAATCAATCATTCATGACATCCCTAGACATAAGAGAATTAATAAAACATATTTTCATTCATCAGAGTGTTTTCTACAAAAGTTATTACATGTTGACAACAAAAATAAATGCCCTGCGGGCTTACAACTTTCCAAGTCAACACTTAGTTATAACAAAAGAGGGTCAGAAGCCCTTTTATAATTAAAGCCCTCGGCTTGGAAATAAAACATGTAATACAGAAAAGTAACAACAAAAGGAAGCCTGCAGCCTCTAAATTATCCAAGCTAGATCCTTGGAGGCGGCATATCACCTGAACCTGAAAATGATGTTCCATATAGGGTGAGCCAAAGCCCACTAGAGATACGCTAAACATAATATGAGAAATAACTAAAACATTAACTTTCGATAAATGTTTAATAGTTCAAAACTATCTCAACCCCCTTTCCATCATCGAGCAACATAGATTTCCATACATCCATTTACATTTACAATCGTGTTTCAATTCATTCCCATTTCTTTATCTCAATCAAATCAACTACATAGTACATTATTTATCCAAACAGTTCAAAAATGAGACTACAACTCAAATTACCAACACTTCTATCATCAACAATTTCAAATGAGACTACAACTCATAAAGACAACACTTCAATTCATCAACATCATTCAGATGTATATAAGGTTTCGGGACTTTCACCCTGGACACTCCGGCCAACTTAATTATCAATGGAGTTCATCCCCTATCTCCTCCCAAACAATGGAGTACATCCCCTATCTCCTCCCAAACCATGGAGTGCATCCCCTATCTCCTCCCAAACAAAGATACATATGCAATGTATTTAAACACTTTATCATATACAATGATCATTTAATGCACATATTCAATGTGTTATTCCAACCGTCATAGTCAATGACATATTCCAAGTGATTAGTTTCAGTTTGCCTAATCATCATGCAGTGTCTACAACAATCAAGACTATCCTCCACCGACTGCCCAAAACAATTATTTCTAAACAGATAATAAATTTATCAAACAGATAAATTATCAACATTTTCATAGGTGAGTGATTAATCAATCCAACCACACCATTTAATCCCAATTCCATCCAATTTCATGATTTTCAAATCAATTTCATATTCCCACAATTACCAAATTAATTATACAAATTAATCAATTACATTTAATTAGGGCACTTTCCCCATTTTCTCAACTTTAGCCTTAAGGCTCAATTTCCTTAATTTTATACCAATAATCCCATTTTTCAAGGTTTCACATAGACATGGAGCTCAACAATTGAAAACCCCATTTTCTATAATTTCAAATTCAAACCCTAACCTTCCAAAATCTCCATATTTCACCATTTATACAAAATGACTAAAATTTATGTTAAAACTCATAAAGATGAGTAGTTTATCCCCACCTCAAAGTTAGGAGCTCAAAGGAGAAAGAGAGGAAATTCGAAGATGCTCCAAACACAAGCTTTTTTTCGGATCAAAGTGAAGCCCACACCAAGCTCTATCTTTCTTACAAAGAGACTAGGGTAGAAGACCACTAGAACTAGGTGTATTTGTAGGGAGAGAGTGTATATAGAGAGAGAGTGTGCCAGATCTAGGGTTTTGAGGGAAAAGGGGATGAAAAGTTGAAGAAGAAATACGCTGCTGCAACTGATATATTCGAGGCTCGCTCGAGCGAAGAAGTGGTCACTCGAGCGACCAGACACAAAAGGACCTCGCTCGAGCGCATGAAGCGTCGCTCGAGCGAACAATGCGAAGCTTCAGGTCTACAACTGTAACATGCCCGGGGCGTACCCGCGCGCGTTAAACAGTTCGGACTCTCGAGATCTCTTTGATCTCAATGTTTCACGAGTGCAATGTGAAACGTAGATGAGAGTCCAGATTTGGCAACTTTTATTGAAAATCCATTTTATTGCAATTTTGTCAAAAATGGACTGCGTCATCAGATCTCAGAGTCGCCACCTAATATTTTGGGAAATTAGGAAACCCATGACTCGGTGCCAAAGGCTACTGTTCGTCGTAACCAAGGATGCTTGGCTCGGAACCTTAGGTATGAGAGGGGAAGGTCAATAATGAGCACCCCCACTCACCCGATCAAAAGATCGGCCTCTACTAAACCATGATATGACTTTTATTTTCCCTATATGTTTATGTTCTGATTATTTTAGTAAATCCTAAAATTTACTATGTGAAGCATACAAGTATAGACTAGTTTGCTCAAATTGGAACAATTCAATTTCATGTTTGTTTTCCGAAAAGGGTTTGAATTTGCCACTTGACAAAGTGGGCTTAAAACATACATTTATTGAATTATTCCAATTCAAACAACAAGCCTTCATTCACAGGCATTCATACAGTTATATCACTTAAGCAAGTAGCCACATGGTAGGATGCTAAACATAATAAGAAAACATGGTAGGATGCTAAACATAATAAGAAAATCATGCTAAAGCATAAAAACTCACAGATTGACCGAGTCCCTCGAACAGCTACAAAACAAAGTTAGTAAAATATGCATGATCTTATATACAAAATCCTAATGCAATTCACTCATGAGATGCACTAAAGATTTGGCTTCTAGAATATGGCATGTGAATCATCTTAAATAGCGCACAAAACATGGGATAATCAATTGAAGCATAAAGATGCAAATTTAGCCAAATCTTATGCATGGATCATGGATGTAAAGCAGGGATATGCATGGTATGTCAAGATATATACATACACACAGTTAGGGAAAGCGATAAAGAACGGGATAGAAAGAAGCGAGGTGGGGGAATTATTACAACACCTTAAATATTACAGATCCGAATGAGGGAGAGAGGGGAGAAAAATAAAATAAAATAAAACCTCACAACACACTCAAAAATAAAAATAAAATAAAATAAAAAAATTCATCGCTAGCACAAAGATCCATATGTCTTCAATCTCTTAGATCTGCACACCTCAGCCCATGTCAAATCATCTTCAATGGAGGTCCTGCCACTTAAGCCACTCAAAATTTGAAATTGACCAGGAACTTCAAGTGGGGATATATTCACTCAAATATTATAATCGAGAAATTTCCAGTGGGAATATATCCACTCAAATATCCACCCATGATTCAGATTTATACATATAACATATGTATAATTGAGGAAAATGGCAGATAACACCCATGACTCACATATTATACATATAAATATATGTACAAAAAAAAAAAAAAAAGCATGACACCAATATTATACATATAAAATATATATATATATAGACATAAAGAGAGAGAGAGAGAGTGAGTGCCATGTGGGTCTCTAAAGAGAGAGAGAGAGTGAGTGCCGTGTAGGTCTCTAGAGAGAGAGTGCCGTGGGTGCATGTGAGAGAGGTGTTGTGTGGTCTACCGTGTGTATGCTAGAGAGAGAGTGCCGTGGGTGCATGTGAGAGAGGTGCTGTGTGCATGGGTTTGGGGTGGTGGTGGTGTGTGTAGGTGTGTGGGTGTGTGTGTTAGCAGGTAGAGAGAGAGAGATGCCGAGAGGGAGAGAGAGCTGGGTTGATAGATGGTAGTGTGTGAACCGTGTGTGGTCTGATGAAGCATGCATGGTGGTGTGCTGGGTGTGTTTCATCCGAGAGAGAGAAAGAGGTGGGTGTGTGTGATCCGTGTGTGGTGTGATGAAGCATGCATGGTGGTGATGGTGAGGCTGTGTGTTGGTGTGTTAGTGCATGGTGTGCCTGCCGTGAAGGGGATGGCAGTGTGTTGGTGTGTCAATGGCTGCTGCCGTGAGGTGAGAGAGAAGAGAGAGAGAGAGGTTGGTCCTCCTCTCCTCCTCCATGTGTGTGTGGGCAGGTGTAGATGGTGGCTGCCGTGTGTATGCTATCTCCCCCCCATTTTCACTCACTAGAACCGTGTGTTATCCCCTATGTGCTGTATGTGCTTCCCCCCCTCATGCACCCGTGTACTCTGTTTATCAGCTGGGTCTGTTATGGCTGTCTCTCTCATTTTCTCCCCGAAGGAGCCCCGGGTCTGTGTGTTTCTCTTCTTCCCTCCGTTGTGTGTTAATGGTGAGTCCATGGGTGTGAGTGGGTGCCTCCCTGTTTGTTTTTCATTCTTTTCATTTTTTTTTTTAAATTCTCACCTCCTCCTCCACCCGTATCTCCTATGCGCATCTGAGTCCCCTCTTTTAATCATACACCATCCACCAATTTATTTCAAAAAGATACTCCACCATTACACTCCACTACTCATACTTTAAAACATTATCACCGCCCCATTTCTTTCCACCATTACACTCCACTACTCATACTTAACACCCATGACTCACATATTATACATATAAATATATATACAAAAAAAAAAGAAAAAAAAAGCATGACACCAATATTATACATATAAAATATATATATATATATACATAAAGAGAGAGAGAGTGAGTGAGTGCCATGTGGGTCTCTAAAGAGAGAGAGAGAGTGAGTGCCGTGTGGGTCTCTAGAGAGAGAGTGCCGTGGGTGCATGTGAGAGAGGTGCTGTGTGGTCTGCCATGTGTATGGTAGAGAGAGAGTGCCGTGGGTGCATGTAAGAGAGGTGCTGTGTGCATGGGTTTGGGGTGGTGGTGGTGTGTGTAGGTGTGTGGGTGTGTGTGTTAGCAGGTAGAGAGAGAGAGATGCCGAGAGGGAGAGAGAGCTGGGTTGATAGATGGTAGTGTGTGAACCGTGTGTGGTCTGATGAAGCATGAATGGTGGTGTGCTGGGTGTGTTTCATCCGTGAGAGAGAAAGAGGTGGGTGTGTGTGATCCGTGTGTGGTGTGATGAAGCATGCATGGTGGTGATGGTGAGGCTGTGTGTTGGTGTGTTAGTGCATGGTGTGCCTGCCGTGAAGGGGATGGCAGTGTGTTGGTGTGTGAATGGCTGCTGCCGTGAGGTGAGAGAGAAGAGAGAGAGAGAGGTTGGTCCTCCTCTCCTCCTCCATGTGTGTGGGCAGGTGTAGATGGTGGCTGCTGTGTGTATGCTATCTCCCCCCCATTTTCACTCACTAGAACCGTGTGTTATCCCCTATGTGCTGTATGTGCTTCCCCCCTCATGCACCCGTGTACTCTGTTTATCAGCTGGGTCTGTTATGGCTGTCTCTCTCCTTTTCTCCCCGAAGGAGAGCCCCGGGTCTGTGTGTTTCTCTTCTTCCCTCCGTTGTGTGTTAATGGTGAGTCCATGGGTGTGAGTGGGTGCCTCCCTGTTTGTTTTTCATTCTTTTCATTTTTTTTTTTTAAATTCTCACCTCCTCCTCCACCCGTATCTCCTATGCGAATCTGAGTCCCCTCTTTTAATCATACACCATCCACCAATTTATTTCAAAAAGATACTCCACCATTACACTCCACTACTCATACTTTAAAACATTATCACCGCCCCATTTCTTTCCACCATTACACTCCACTACTCATACTTTAAAACATTATCACCGCCCCATTTCTTTTCTTTTTTTAATTTTTCTTATTCTTTTTATCAAATATCAAATGCCAATTGATATAAACACACCTAAAAATTTGTACAAACACACAAAATTATTATAAATTCAACAAACACACAAAATTATACAAAATTATAAATTCAAACCAAAATGAATGAGTTTCGGGATTAAAATTTCAATTTGATTTTTTTTTTTTTTTTTTTGATGAGGGTGGTCAAAATAAAATGCCCAAGTCTTAGGGCCGGTCAAAATGGGGTGTCTACAGTTGCCCCTCTTTGACAGAGCTCGAAGTCATGAAATGACGTGAGTGAATGTCAAAGCCAGAAGACGACCCTTTTGACAGGGCCGTAAGACTTGGGCAATCACACAAAATGCAATGTATGTGGTTGAACCCGAAGGTTGCCTACGTATCCCCTTGCGAGGAATCAAACCAGCGTAGTTCAGGGGCAGAATGCAAGTGATATGCTCAAAATGCAGTTTGAAGGTTGGACTTACACGCTTCGCGAAACCGGTTGTTTGAAAATTCATGATTATGCAAAACAACCTAACGCGTCTCACGCGAAAGGAGGAATGATGGTGTGAACTCCAGGCACACCTGAAGTTTTTAACCGAGGAAATCAACAACTCGACGCGTTTCCCGCGAAAAGAGGAAGGATGGTGTAAACATCAGGTGCACCTGATGTTTTTAACCGAGTGAATCAAAGACCTAACGCGTCTCACGCGAGAGTAAAAGGGGTGGTGTAAACAGACAGTCGCACCTGCTATTGTTAACCGATTGGGTGGTGTGAACAGACAGGCGCACCTGCTGTTGTTAACCGATTTGGGTGGCCATGGGTGCCGCTTTTCTGATCATATTTACAACTTTCCCTATTCTCCAACGGGGTGACAGACTAGGTTGGTTCAGTTTCCAGAGTTGAGGCGCATACAAGCTACCTCAACCTATGGGGCTGCCATACAAATTTCAAGCCGAGAATGCACCCCTGGATGCACCTCTGGGTATTTAAACCAGACTTTAGTCTCAGAAATCCTGAACCTTTTGCGTTCTAGGTCTCGGCCATTCGAACTCTAGTTTCCACCGTCGCAGTTGGTCTCCTAGGAACTCATTGCAATCACAGGCAGGTGACTATACCAGACCACCTAAAGTCGTTCGGGCACGACAAACACCAAAGGAATTGCACCTTTAGAGGATTTAAGGTCTCCTAGACCAGGGAGAGTGTACAAGATGGTGCGATGCGCAAGATAGCGCGATTGAAATTGATGCACAAAACAGTGTGGTGCCCAAAGCAGGGCGATTGAATGGCCTAACCAGCAGGCGTATCTCAACGTATTTTTATACGAAGAGAGCGAAGGTTAGGGCGATTGAAATTGATGCACAAAGCAGTGCGGTGCCCAAAGCAGGGCGATTGAATGACCTAACCAACAGGTGTATCTCAACGTATTTTTATACGGAGAGAGGGAAGGTTAGAGCGATTGAAATTGATGCACAAAGCAGTGCGGTGCCCAAAGCAGGGCGATTGAATGACCTAACCAACAGGCGTATCTCAACGTATTTTTATACGGAGAGAGGGAAGGTTAGGGCGATTGAAATTGATGCACAAAGCAGTGCGGTGCCCAAAGCAGGGCGATTGAATGACCTAACCAACAGGCGTATCTCAACGTATTTTTATACGGAGAGAGGGAAGGTTAGGGCGATTGAAATTGATACACAAAGCAGTGCGGTGCCCAAAGCAGGGCGATTAAATTTGATGCACAAAGCAGTGCGGTGCCCAAGGCAGGGCGGTTGAATTTGATGCCCAAAGCAGGGCGGTGCCCAAAGCAGGGCGATTGAATTTGATGCCCAAAGCAAGGCGGTTGAATTTGATGCCCAAAGCAGGGCGATTGAATTTGATGCCCAAAGCGGGGCGGTGCCCAAAGCAGGGCGATTGAATTTGATGCCCAAAGCAGGGCGGTTGAATTTGATGCCCAAAGCAGGGCGGTGCCCAAAGCAGGGCGGTTGAATTTGATGCCCAAAGCAGGGCAGTTGAATTTGATGCCCAAAGCAGGGCGGTGCCCAAAGCAGGGCGATTGAATTTGATGCCCAAAGCAGGGCGATTGAATTTGATGCCCAAAGCAGGGCGGTGCCCAAAGCAGGGCGATTGAATTTGATGCCCAAAGCAGGGCGGTTGAATTTGATGCCCAAAGCAGGGCGGTGCCCAAAGCAGGGCGATTGAATTTGATGCTCAAAGCAGGGCGGTGCCCAAAGCAGGGCGATTGAATTTGATGCCCAAAGCAGGGCGATTGAATTTGATGCCCAAAGCAGGGCGGTGCCCAAAGCAAGGCGATTGAATTTGATATGCACAAGATAATGCGATGGAATTGAAATTGAAATTTGAGTGGTAGGTGCACGAAGTGAGATTGTTGTGCGATAGATGCACAGAATGAAAGAAGGAATTGTATGTTCGAACCAAATACCGTATACATATACCATGTACAAACAAAATACATACGAATACGGCAATATACACAGACAAATAACAGACTTATACACAGACACAGACATATACAGTATATATACACGTATATATGACACAGACATATACGGACCTATACACAAACATATATGGATATATACACAGATATATACGGATATATCTTTTCTGGGCTTGCTGTTTTCTCTTTTTTTTTTTTTTTTTTTTTTTTTTTTTTTTTTTTTTTTTTGGAGTCTCTGTAATCGGGGATCCCCTGACTGTAACAAAATCAGTTTCTGTTTTGCTCATCAATGGCGTGACTGGCATATCACTTTGAATTTGAAAACATTTTTGTTTGATTGAATTTGAGAGTGATTGAATTTTGAACTCTAAATTAAACATTGATTCTATACTGACCTGAATCAAAGAATGACTTAACGAAACAAGAACGAAGCAAAATATACACTGACTAATATAAATACACCGACTGGTATAAATATACTGACTAGTATAAATACACTGACTGGTATGAATACACACTTATATACACTGAATAGTTGACTCGAGCGGTGGAGAAGACAAAATCTCTAACTCGACTATGCCCCTAGTTCATTGCCTTGACCCTTTTTTGTCTCTTGATTTTTTTTGTAAAAATGTTTTGACCAACATAAGAGTTAGATTAGCATACTTATTCCATTTTCTGTTTTGAAATCACGTAAGCTAAACTCTGAGCACTGAAAATTTTCCCTCAAATCCAAAGAATGGTCCAAGTTTTGCAAAAAATGGAACAATTTTCGAGAAAAATTAGTCAGCTTCATTCAAATTAATCAAACCCTATTTTTGCAAATGGTCACTACTCAACTAACATGGAATCAATCATTGAGGTGCATAGTCCCAAGCCAGATAATCAAAGGGGATAACTGAACCGAGCCGATTTGAACCAAGCTATCCGAACCGAATGAAGCCGAGCAGAACCGGATCGGACCGAACCGAACCGAACCGTCGAACCGAACTAAACCAAGTTAAATCAAACCAATTGAACTGAGCAGAACGAAGATACACCAATCAAACACGGATAGGACAACCAAGTCGACTAAAGACACACCAAGCAAACATGGACAAGATGAATGAGTTGAAAAATTATTAGGGCCGAACTTCGAGATAAAGCTACCTACGTATCCCAAAGATAGGAATCAGGCCATCGTAGTTCGGGCTGAGGGTCACTCGGGTATTGACACTCTCCTTTTGTGCTCTAACTTTTGCCAAAGCCACCCTTTCGGGTTTTCAACCTTGCGAGCTTTTTTTTTTTTTTTTTTTATTTCCTTTTCATTTTTTGTTTTTCATTTTGTTCATTTCATTTTTTTTTTTTTTATGTCTTTTGAGTTTCTATTTTTTTTTTTTTTTTTTGCTCTACTTTTTGCCTGGATCGCCTTCCGGGTTTTTAACCCAGCGAGCCTCTCAAGGGTTACTTTCATTTTAACTTTGTCCATGTTGATTGGGGAATCTCTAAGCCAACTAGAAGAGAATGCTACACTTGACCGGTAGATATGATGATGCAGGGACTAGGTTGAATTGGGTATGAATTTGCCCCTAGTGTTGCCCCTAGTGTAGTGGATAGGAACTCGACTGTCCTTCAATAATAAAATTTATTCTCTCAAATTCTGGGTTTTTCCTTTCTAGGCGGTCTTCATTGGGAGACGATTCAGTTTTAACTCTTTGATCACATCTAACCTTTTGCCCCTAGTTCAAGGGCTCCTTCAAATCTAACTCATATCTGACCTTCTTGCCCCTAGTTCAAGGGTTGTTTATCTGAATCATAGGCTCTACATAGTTCTGGCTAAGGTTCACTCGGGTATTAACACTCTCCTTTTATGCTCTAACTTTTGCCAAAGCCGCCCTTTCGGGTTTTCAACCTTGCGAGCTTTTCATTTTTCTTTTTATTTTTTTATTTTTTTTGTGCTCTAACTTTTGCCTGGGTCGCCCTTCCGGGTTTTCGGCCCAGCGAGCCTCTCAAGGGTGATACTTTATTGCCCCTAGTTCAAGAGTTGCCTCCATTTCAGCTATGCAAGCCTCACACTTTTGCCCCTAGTTCAAGGGCTGTTTTAAATCGAAATCACATTCTCTGCCCTGAGTTCAAGGTCTGTTTCCAATCTGGATCACATCATTGCCCCTAGTTCAAGGGCTCTTTCCAATCTAAATCATATTCGACCTTATTGCCCCTAGTTGAAGGGCTGCCTCCATTTGAATCACATCATGGCCCCTAGTTCAAAGGCTATTTCCAATTTGACTATACAAGCCTTACACTTTGAATGATCATTGAATATTTCGAATCAAGGTTTGAAAGCTAAGGAGCTAAGGAGATCGGACCTCGAATCAAGGGGGATCCTATGCTGTATAATCAATTCCAGGCATGTCTTCGTAGAACCACGCAAAAACAGTTTTTGAAATCTTTTCACAAAGTGACTAATCACTCGTACTCTTACAAAGACAAGATAGAACCAATTTGGACCAAGCCAGGATCCTTCTCAGTACTCACATTAACAAAAATGATTTTATTCATCAAAGGCTTAGCACACCACTCTTCCTCTCAGTTGATCAAAATTTGCAAATCCCGAGGAAATTCTTCCTCTTTGTTTTTATCAGAATTTTTGGAAAAAGTTTTGAAAAACTTTGGTCAATGCAATGATTTAAAGGCACAAAGAAGTAGGCAGACTCTATGGCATTTTTTTTTTATATTTTATTTTTTTGAAATTTTTTTTTTTTTAAACGAGACTATGACTCAGCAATGACACAGACTCAAAAGAAAATGACAAAGAAGACCTAGAGAAGACAGAAATGTCTAGGTTAGCACTCTCAAAATCAACAGACTCTGACTCACTAGAATGACTCGAGCCTGACTCTAACTTTACAAACTTGGTGGAGTCAAACTTAGACTCAATACTCAATTCAGAATTCAGAATAAAACCATTCTCAATTTTGCTAGTCAAAGTGTGGGCCAGCCACAACATTCAAAATAAAGTCCGTGCAATCAATAGGTAGTCACTCCCCAATCACAGAGATGGTCAAAATTTTATTTATATTTTTTTTTTGATTTTATGTTTTTGTTATTTATTTTTTTTATTTTTGAAGTAATGGTGCTAAGTTAAACTACCTGAACCACTCATTCGAATTTGAGAATCCCTGTATAGATCCAATACATTGCACATAAAGCAGGAAAGAGAACAAACACCCCTATGGAGGGTAGGGTTATCCTGTCCTAGCTTGACATGATCTAGGGTTTCACTATTCAAACAAGCGGTATCATACATCCTAGAAATTGGAAAGCATCCTGTCCTAATTTGGAAGGTACTATGGCTCACTATATGTACAAGGTTAGCTCTACCCTAGGGATTGAAGTCAAGGTGACGTTACCAAAGAGTCCTTTGGGTCATAACCAATAAAGATCCCAGGAAATCAGAAGAGTCAAATAGCCTCTCTTCAGAGTCTGAGAACCTTAGATAGCAAAGCCAAATAGCAGAGCTACGTAGCAGAGCTACCTTTTTGACAGATCTTAAAAGGTTACAACACAAGGCCTCTAAAGTATCGTAAAGATAGATGTAGTGTCACAAAAAGTGTGTCTGTGTTCCCACCAACATCTGGGCAACACAGGGACTTTAAGTGCACCAATGCATGCAATGCAATAAACATATAACTGAAAATAAAAGTCATATCATGGAGTTCGAGTCAAGGTTTCATAAATCCCCAGCAGAGTCGCCAGAAACTGTAACATGCCCGGGGGGTACCCGCGCGCGTTAAACAGTTTGGACTCCCGAGATCTCTTTGATCTCAATGTTTCACGAGTGCAATGTGAAACGTAGATGAGAGTCCAGATTTGGCAACTTTTATTGAAAATCCATTTTATTGCAATTTTGTCAAAAATGGACTGCGTCATCAGATCTCAGAGTCGCCACCTAATATTTTGGGAAATTAGAAAACCCATGACTCGGTGCCAAAGGCCACTGTTCGTCGTAACCAAGGATGCTTGGCTCGGAACCTTAGGTATGAGAGGGGAAGGTCAATAATGAGCACCCCCACTCACCCGATCAAAAGATCGGCCTCTACTAAACCATGATATGACTTTTATTTTCCCTATATGTTTATGTTCTGATTATTTTAGTAAATCCTAAAATTTACTATGTGAAGCATACAAGTATAGACTAGTTTGCTCAAATTGGAACAATTCAATTTCATGTTTGTTTTCCGAAAAGGGTTTGAATTTGCCACTTGACAAAGTGGGCTTAAAACATACATTTATTGAATTATTCCAATTCAAACAACAAGCCTTCATTCACAGGCATTCATACAGTTATATCACTTAAGCAAGTAGCCACATGGTAGGATGCTAAACATAATAAGAAAACATGGTAGGATGCTAAACATAATAAGAAAATCATGCTAAAGCATAAAAACTCACAGATTGACCGAGTCCCTCGAACAGCTACAAAACAAAGTTAGTAAAATATGCATGATCTTATATACAAAATCCTAATGCAATTCACTCATGAGATGCACTAAAGATTTGGCTTCTAGAATATGGCATGTGAATCATCTTAAATAGCGCACAAAACATGGGATAATCAATTGAAGCATAAAGATGCAAATTTAGCCAAATCTTATGCATGGATCATGGATGTAAAGCAGGGATATGCATGGTATGTCAAGATATATACATACACACAGTTAGGGAAAGCGATAAAGAACGGGATAGAAAGAAGCGAGGTGGGGGAATTATTACAACACCTTAAATATTACAGATCCGAATGAGGGAGAGAGGGGAGAAAAATAAAATAAAATAAAACCTCACAACACACTCAAAAATAAAAATAAAATAAAATAAAAAAATTCATCGCTAGCACAAAGATCCATATGTCTTCAATCTCTTAGATCTGCACACCTCAGCCCATGTCAAATCATCTTCAATGGAGGTCCTGCCACTTAAGCCACTCAAAATTTGAAATTGATCAGGAACTTCAAGTGGGGATATATTCACTCAAATATTATAATCGAGAAATTTCCAGTGGGAATATATCCACTCAAATATCCACCCATGATTCAGATTTATACATATAACATATGTATAATTGAGGAAAATGGCAGATAACACCCATGACTCACATATTATACATATAAATATATGTACAAAAAAAAAAAAAAAGCATGACACCAATATTATACATATAAAAAATATATATATATATACATAAAGAGAGAGAGAGAGAGAGTGAGTGCCATGTGGGTCTCTAAAGAGAGAGAGAGAGTGAGTGCCGTGTGGGTCTCTAGAGAGAGAGTGCCGTGGGTGCATGTGAGAGAGGTGCTGTGTGGTCTGCCGTGTGTATGCTAGAGAGAGAGTGCCGTGGGTGCATGTGAGAGAGGTGCTGTGTGCATGGGTTTGGGGTGGTGGTGGTGTGTGTAGGTGTGTGGGTGTGTGTGTTAGCAGGTAGAGAGAGAGAGATGCCGAGAGGGAGAGAGAGCTGGGTTGATAGATGGTAGTGTGTGAACCGTGTGTGGTCTGATGAAGCATGCATGGTGGTGTGCTGGGTGTGTTTCATCCGTGAGAGAGAAAGAGGTGGGTGTGTGTGATCCGTGTGTGGTGTGATGAAGCATGCATGGTGGTGATGGTGAGGCTGTGTGTTGGTGTGTTAGTGCATGGTGTGCCTGCCGTGAAGGGGATGGCAGTGTGTTGGTGTGTCAATGGCTGCTGCCGTGAGGTGAGAGAGAAGAGAGAGAGAGAGGTTGGTCCTCCTCTCCTCCTCCATGTGTGTGTGGGCAGGTGTAGATGGTGGCTGCCGTGTGTATGCTATCTCCCCCCCATTTTCACTCACTAGAACCGTGTGTTATCCCCTATGTGCTGTATGTGCTTCCCCCCCTCATGCACCCGTGTACTCTGTTTATCAGCTGGGTCTGTTATGGCTGTCTCTCTCCTTTTCTCCCCGAAGGAGAGCCCCGGGTTTGTGTGTTTCTCTTCATCCCTCCGTTGTGTGTTAATGGTGAGTCCATGGGTATGAGTGGGTGCCTCCCTGTTTGTTTTTCATTCTTTTCATTTTTTTTTTTAAATTCTCACCTCCTCCTCCACCCGTATCTCCTATGCGCATCTGAGTCCCCTCTTTTAATCATACACCATCCACCAATTTATTTCAAAAAGATACTCCACCATTACACTCCACTACTCATACTTTAAAACATTATCACCGCCCCATTTCTTTCCACCATTACACTCCACTACTCATACTTAACACCCATGACTCACATATTATACATATAAATATATATACAAAAGAAAAAAAAGCATGACACCAATATTATACATATAATATATATATATATATATACATAAAGAGAGAGAGAGAGAGAGTGAGTGCCATGTGGGTCTCTAAAGAGAGAGAGAGAGTGAGTGCCGTGTGGGTCTCTAGAGAGAGAGAGAGCCGGGTCTCTAGAGAGAGAGTGTCGTGGGTGCATGTGAGAGAGGTGCTGTGTGGTCTGCCATGTGTATGCTAGAGAGAGAGTGCCGTGGGTGCATGTGAGAGAGGTGCTGTGTGCATGGGTTTGGGGTGGTGGTGGTGTGTGTAGGTGTGTGGGTGTGTGTGTTAGCAGGTAGAGAGAGAGAGATGCCGAGAGGGAGAGAGAGCTGGGTTGATAGATGGTAGTGTGTGAACCGTGTGTGGTCTGATGAAGCATGCATGGTGGTGTGCTGGGTGTGTTTCATCCGTGAGAGAGAAAGAGGTGGGTGTGTGTGATCCGTGTGTGGTGTGATGAAGCATGCATGGTGGTGATGGTGAGGCTGTGTGTTGGTGTGTTAGTGCATGGTGTGCCTGCCGTGAAGGGGATGGCAATGTGTTGGTGTGTGAATGGCTGCTGCCGTGAGGTAAGAGAGAAGAGAGAGAGAGAGGTTGGTCCTCCTCTCCTCCTCCATGTGTGTGGGCAGGTGTAGATGGTGGCTGCCGTGTGTATGCTATCTCCCCCCCATTTTCACTCACTAGAACCGTGTGTTATCCCCTATGTGCTGTATGTGCTTCCCCCCTCATGCACCCGTGTACTCTGTTTATCAGCTGGGTCTGTTATGGCTGTCTCTCTCCTTTTCTCCCCGAAGGAGAGCCCCGGGTCTGTGTGTTTCTCTTCTTCCCTCCGTTGTGTGTTAATGGTGAGTCCATGGGTGTGAGTGGGTGCCTCCCTGTTTGTTTTTCATTCTTTTCATTTTTTTTTTTTAAATTCTCACCTTCTCCTCCACCCGTATCTCCTATGCGCATCTGAGTCCCCTCTTTTAATCATACACCATCCACCCATTTATTTCAAAAAGATACTCCACCATTACACTCCACTACTCATACTTTAAAACATTATCACCGCCCCATTTCTTTCCACCATTACACTCCACTACTCATACTTTAAAACATTATCACCGCCCCATTTCTTTTCTTTTTTTAATTTTTCTTATTCTTTTTATCAAATATCAAATGCCAATTGATATAAACACACCTAAAAATTTGTACAAACACACAAAATTATTATAAATTCAACAAACACACAAAATTATACAAAATTATAAATTCAAACCAAAATGAATGAGTTTCGGGATTAAAATTTCAATTTGATTTTTTTTTTTTTTTTTGATGAGGGTGGTCAAAATAAAATGCCCAAGTCTTAGGGCTGGTCAAAATGGGGTGTCTACAACAACCCAGAAGCACACTCGAGCACAGGAGTTCTCACTCGAGCAAACAAATCCAAAACATAGAGCGAGCTCGCTCGAGCGAAGAAACACAACCTTTAGGTCAAAAAGAGACGCAGACGCACGCTCGCGCGCAAGAGTTCTCGCTTGAGCCAAGAGACACACCACTCAAAGCTCGCTCGAGCGACGGAACCCTGGCTCGAGCGAAGGAACTAAAGCACAAAGCTCGCTTGAGCGACAAAAGCCTTGCTCTAGCGAAGAAACCAAAATCTGGATAGCAACCATTTGTTCCATCACCCAACCATCGGCATTCTGGGTGTCTCCTGGCACTAGCGCGAAAACCCTGCCCTGCCTCATCTGTGTCCTTCCGACGGTGCTCCCCTGTGCAGAGCCCGAGATGCTCCCATTTTTCTTACCATCGTCAATCTTTGACTTCGGACAGTCTCTCACACGATGACCCATTTCTCCACATTCAAAACAGGCGCCTGACGCCCAACGACAAACCCTGGAATGCGACTTCCCACAACTTGCACACATCGGCTTAGTATTACCTTCCTGGTTCGAGTTGCTGGGACTGCCCACATTTGCTTTCTTCTTGGCGTTAAACGGAACTCGGCGGTTATCATAGTTCTGTCTCTTTCTCTGATTCTCTCCTGCATTCTGATATCGGTCCAAGTTAGCTTCTGCAAGAATAGCTTTGTCCAAGACTTCGGCATAAGTTGGCATGTTGAGTAAGTTAACTCTATCCTGTATCGGTCCACGCAGTCCACTTTCAAACTTCCTAGCTTTCCTATATTCATCACTGACCATATGAGGCGCGTATCTCGCCAATTCGGTGAAAGCACGGTCGTATTCTGCCACTGTCTTGTTTCCTTGCGTCAGAGTCTGAAACTCCGTGGTCTTGCGATCTCGAACACTAATGGGAAAATGCTTGTTGTAAAACAGCTCCAAAAATTTGGCCCAAGTTAAGTCAGGGTTTCCTTCTCGAGTCATCATCCACCATCTTCGAGCGTCGTCGTCTAACGTGAACGCGGCCAACGCCACCTTCTGAGCATCTGTGCTGGGGAAGATCTCGAACAGCTTCTCCATTCCTAAAACCCACGCTTCGGCTTTCATCGGTTCTATGCCCCCTTGGAATCTGGGCGGGTTCATCTTCTTGAACTCCTTAATCAAGGTCATAGTTCCATCCCCATACAAGGCTGGCTGTGGAGGTACTTGAGGTACTGGAGGAGGTGGAGGCGGAACTGCATGTCGGCCATTCGTCTGTTCGGCGTGGGTAGTTGTAGCACTAGCATTCTGTTGCCTCATTTGTCTCAATTCCCGAACTAAGCCTTCAACTAGTCTTTCGAGTCGGTCCAGTCTATCCTCTGATTGATCTCGGCCAACTGGCGGTCTTCCTCTCCTCATAGTGCTATGAGTATGCAAAAATGCGATTTTAAAACAAGATGCGCAATGGTGTATGTATGCAAGCAACATGCAGTTATGCCGAGATGATGCACATATTGTCAAGTAGCAAGCAACATGGTGCATTCCTAACATCATTCTGTGGGATATCCTAGGCTCTTTAGGACCCAAAGTGTGTGAATAACGTACTACAAGGAACTTGTGCTCTGATACCAATCTGTCACGACCCCATTCCGCCCCTAGTAGAATGGTGCCATGATGGCCAGTAATTCGAGATTACCAAAGGCCATTTACAAGAATTCACACATGAGTCAGAGTAAACATATGGGGCCTACAAATGCGAAAGCAATAAATAGAAGCTAAGTAGTCCATAAGAGCAGTGCTTAGGTTAAATGAAATGACATACATCTTATAATAGCCTTAGTACAACAAAATGGAGTACAAAAATTACATCTTGACCAAAAGGCTTCTCGGCCATCAAATACAAAATACAGTGAAATAACTAAGAAGCATGATCTTCAAGATGTTGCAAAACACAAATCCAAAAAGCACATCGGCAAAACAAGTCTAGGCGTCGCCGCCGCTCTGCTCATCACCTACATATATATAGAGAGGGTGAGCTTGGATACTCAGTGAATGGCATAAGTAATAAAGGGTTTACATGAATGATATCCGAGATCTTTAACAAAACAATACTTGGAACAAATCAAGTTCATCTATCAAATCTTTCGAAGCTTCAAGGGATGCTTATTAACATCAATATAGTACAAGGGATGACATTCCGGACAACAAACCCACGCGGTAAAACCGTCAGTGGCAAGGCAAGACAAGACAAGACAAGGGAGATATCTCAAACAATGGTGCCGTTGCATTATAGTCCCCGGACACTAAGGACTTGTGCTACAAATGCTTAGAGTCCCCTAGCACATACGGACTTCCAAATTTTGTGCTACAAATGCTTATAGTCCCCTAGCACGTACGGACTTTCAAGACTGTGCTGCAAATGCTTAGAGTCCCCAGCACGTAAGGACTTCCAAGAATGTCATCGAAGCAAGATATAATACTTGATATACAAAATAGGAATAACCATTCATGTTTACAAATACTTTCCAAAACAAAGCAAAACAAGGCTTTTATCAAAACATCGTAATATAGCATTATTAAAAATACCACTCACATAGCTCTTCGGACGTCGGGGTCAAGGCGAGTCCAAGTCCTACAAACACATGGCAAGTCTATTGAATGCACTTTTAAACAAGCTTCACATGCATACAAATGATCTCGGCATGCACCAAGGTCAAGTCAAAATAAAAACGAACACTGTTTCTTATCTCGGGGAAAACATGCTGGGTACCAACCAAGTCTTGGCCGAGGTCCCACACCCCTTCGCCGAGGTGAGGTCCCGTTGGCCACATTCAAGGAAAAATGAAGTCGGGAAAAATCTGGGTTTCCCTCTGCTCAAGAACATGAAGAACATGAATGCAAGGATCATAACTTATCATAATAAAATCTGAGATTTCATGCTATAAGTTTGAAAACATGGACCTGGGTACCCATACTAGAAGATCTTACGAGAACAAACACAAAAACATGATTTTCGATGTAAACTTTCGGATCAAAACAAGAGTTTTCTTCAAGAACATATGAACACCATTTTCTCTTTCTAAAACCAACTTTAAATCAATACATGATATGCACAACAGATCCGATCATACAATGCAGCTAGATAATCAATAAGAACGATACAAGTAGATCAAGATTCTAACCTTAAAACTCGAATCTAACGGTTTGAACCCCAAGAATCAAGCTTGCTATCCACTCTCTCACTCTAAAACTCCTCCTTCTACTTCTAGAGCTTCTCTCTCCTCAAGAACAAAGATGTGATACAAAATGATACATTCTAGGCTTGCCGGCTGACTTAACACTCAGTCCGGACACGTGGCAACGGGTGGTTGGCTCTACCTGAAAAGGTGACTGATTGAAAAGACAAGACTATGACAAAGTGTGTTCAACAAGCTAGGCGGTAAGGGACTCCGGCGAGTAATGACATCGGCTAATAACAAGACTTCGGCAAGCAAAGGGACAATGACCTCGGCTAGAAAGGTCAACACTTGGCCCAGCTGTGCCACACCTCGGCCTAGATGTGCCACACCTCGGTCTAGGTCGTACCAGTCTAGGGCAAGATCACTTGGGTTCAAGGTAACATCTCGGCCCAGATAGTACACATCTCGGCCTTGGTGATGAACACCTCGGCCTAGATAATGACATCTCGGCCAATATGTCAGGGTGCGGGTGAAGGTCAACCAGAGAATTCCCAAGATGGTCCTAAGTGTAAGAGTATCAAAGGAGCGACCTGGGCTCAAGATGACCTCGGCTGAACACAAACACACCAATAAAAACATAGCATTCAAGTAACACTTATGCAAGACAAGTCAAGATTTAAAATGCAAGCTTAACGGAGCAAAATCATATAAAATGCCCATGAGTACAATTAGGGCAGTGTGAGGGTCATTACATCCAACCCCCCTTAAAGAAGTTTGGTCCCCAAACTTGAATTACCTTGATTCAAAAATAATTCTGGGTATTGATCTTTCATTTCCTTTTCTATTTCCCATGTAGCATCCTTGCCGTGATGTTCCTTCCATTCAATCTTTACTATCGGTATTGCCTTATTTCTCAATTGTCTTACTTGCTTGTCAATAATACGCGTTGGCCTCTCTGCATAGCTCAAATCTTTATCAACCACAATCCCAAAATGATCAATCACATGCAGGGGATCCCGAATATACTTCCTCAACATCGAAATATGGAACACATTGTGAACTTGACTTAGTTCAGGTGGTAAAGCAAGTCGGTAGGCAGTCGTGTTAATCTTCTCAAGAATTTCAAATGGCCCGATGTAACGAGGTGCTAACTTACCTTTCTTCCCAAATCGGGAAACTCCTTTCGTTGGCGAAATCTTCAAGAATACATGGTTCCCAACTTCAAATTCCAGTTCTCTTCTCCTCTGGTCGGCATAGCTCTTCTGCCGGCTTTGGGCGGTTCTGATCCTCTGTCGAATGAGCTTAATCTTCTCGGTTGTCACTTGAATCAGTTCAGGGCCGATCAAAACTTTATCTCCCACTTCAGTCCAACATATCGGCGATCTGCACTTCCTTCCATACAAAGCTTCGTACGGTGCCATGCCAATGCTAGCTTGGTAACTGTTGTTGTAAGCGAATTCCACTAATGGTAAATGTGCTCCCCAACTTCCCTTGAAATCTAGTACACATAGCCTAAGCATATCTTCAAGTGTCTGAATCGTTCTTTCTGTTTGCCCATCGGTTTGGGGGTGAAAAGCTGTGCTAAACTTCAACTCGGTTCCCAAGGCTCTTTGTAGGCTCTGCCAAAATCGGGAAACAAACTTCGAATCTCGGTCTGACACAATGGACATCGGCACCCCATGAAGTCTCACAATCTCACTTACATATAGTGCAGCTAGTCGCTCAACATTGAATGTAGTCTGAACAGGCAAGAAGTGTGCTGACTTGGTTAATCTGTCAATTATGACCCAAATCGAATCCATTCCCTTCTGCGTCCTCGGCAACCCAATCACAAAATCCATGGAGATATGTTCCCATTTCCACTCAGGAATCGGCAAGGGTTGAAGAAGTCCTGCTGGTCTCTGATGTTCTGCTTTCACTTGTTGACATTGTAAGCATTGGGATACAAATTCGGCTATTTCTCTCTTCATGTTCGGCCACCAAAAGGTTTGCTTCACATCTTGATACATCTTAGTGTTCCCTGGATGAACAGCAATTCTGGAACCATGAGATCCTTGCAAAATCTTCCCTTTCAACTCCGGGATGTCGGCCACGCACAACCTTCCTTCGAACTTAAGCACTCCATTCTCAAAGGTGTAACCTAACCTCGGCCTGGTGATAATCTCGTCGGCTACCTTCTTCAGGAATGTATCCTCCATTTGCCTCGCTTTTACTTCTTCAACGATAGCCGGCTCTGCTGAGATCACAGCTAAACACGCTAAACTTCCCATTGACCTCCTGCTTAATGCATCGGCCACCGAGTTGGCTTTGCCTGGGTGGTACTGAATCTGCATGTCGTAGTCCTTCAACAATTCCAGCCATCTTCTTTGTCTCAAATTTAGTTCCTTCTGAGTAAATAAATACTTCAAACTCTTGTGATCCGTGAAAACTTGGCAAGAAGCTCCATACAAGTAATGACGCCAAATCTTCAAAGCGAATACCACGGCTGCTAGCTCCAGATCATGGGTAGGATAATTCTTCTCGTGAGGTTTTAACTGGCGAGATGCATATGCTATGACCTTACCCCCTTGCATTAATACACAACCCAAACCCTTATGTGAAGCATCGCTAAAAATCTGAAATTCCTCATTACCTGATGGAAGTACAAGAACTGGTGCTGTAACTAACCTCGTCTTCAACTCTTGGAAGGCTGATTCTCTACCTTCGGTCCATTCGTATGTCACTCCCTTCTGAGTTAGCTGTGTTAATGGTACTGCAATCCTCGAGAAGTCCTTTACAAACTTTCTATAATAACCTGCCAAACCCAGAAAACTACGAACCTCGGACACGTTGGTCGGCGTCAGCCAATTTACAACGGCTTCAATCTTACTGGGATCAACAGAGATACCCTCTTCATTAATCACATGCCCCAAAAATGAAATGCTGGAAAGCCAAAACTCACACTTACTCAACTTAGCATACAATTTCCTGTCCCTCAAGGTCTGTAGGGCGAGTCTCAGATGACTCTCATGCTCGATTGCACTCTTGGAGTAGATCAATATGTCGTCAATAAAAACAACCACGAATTCATCTAGGCACGGTTTGAAGACTCTGTTCATTAAGTCCATGAATGCTGCCGGCGCATTAGTCACCCCAAAAGGCATTACTAGAAATTCGTAGTGGCCATACCTTGTCCGAAAAGCAGTCTTCTCAACATCCTCAGCTTTAACCTTGAGTTGGTGGTAGCCCGACCTAAGATCAATTTTTGAAAAGACTCGTGCTCCCTGTAGTTGATCTAGCAAATCATCAATCCTAGGCAACGGGTACTTATTCTTGATGGTTACCTTGTTAAGTTCTCTGTAGTCAATGCAAAGACGAAGTGTGCCATCCTTTTTCTTAACAAATAAGACTGGTGCTCCCCACGGTGAAGTGCTCGGCCTAACAAAACCCGTATCCAACAATTCTTGTAGTTGCACCTTCAATTCCTTAAGTTCGGCTGGGACCATCCTATAGGGTGTTTTGGAGATCGGCTGTGTTCCCGACATGATGTCCACAGTAAATTCTATTTCTCTATCGACTAAGTAGCCAGGCAATTCATTTGGAAAGACGTCGGGGAATTCATTAACAACTGGAACATTGGCTAAATTAACACTTCCGTTCTGATCACTCAGTATACTACACAAGTAGCCATGGCACCCTTTCTGAATTAGCTTATAGGCTTTAATAGGCGAAATCAAGTAAGGTGGGGACACTACCCCTTTACCTTGGAAAATAACCTCGGCCTGGTTTGGGGGTCTCAACGTGACAGTCTTCGAAACACAATCAATAAATGCATGATTCGTCACTAACCAGTCCATTCCTAATATGATGTCAAAGTGGGTCATATTTAACGGCATCAAATCAACTAATAATTCCACACCCTTAATCACAATAACACACGCCCTATAGATAGACGCAACAATCATAGTTCTCCCAGATGGAGCAGACACATGTAACACATAATCAAGGGGTTCTTGTTGTCTATTCAACTTCTCAACAAATTTAGCAGATACGAATGAATGCGTAGAACCCGAATCAATCAATATGTATGCATCTTGAGAGCAGATTGGGAGTATACCTGACACTACTGTCTCGGCATTCTGGGTGTCTCCTGGCACTAGCGCGAAAACCCTGCCCTGCCTCATCTGTGTCCTTCCGACGTTGCTCCCCTGTGCAGAGCCCGAGGTGCTCCCATTTTTCTTACCATCGTCAATCTTTGACTTCGGACAGTCTCTCACACGATGACCCATTTCTCCACATTCAAAACAGGCGCCTGACGCCCAACGACAAACCCCGGAATGCGACTTCCCACAACTTGCACACATCGGCTTAGTATTACCTTCCTGGTTCGAGTTGCTGGAACTGCCCACATTTGCTTTCTTCTTGGCGTTAAACGGAACTCGGCGGTTATCATAGTTCTGTCTCTTTCTCTGATTCTCTCCTGCATTCTGATATCGGTCCAAGTTAGCTTCTGCAAGAATAGCTTTGTCCAAGACTTCGGCATAAGTTGGCATGTTGAGTAAGTTAACTCTATCCTGTATCGGTCCACGCAGTCCACTTTCAAACTTCCTAGCTTTCCTATATTCATCACTGACCATATGAGGCGCGTATCTCGCCAATTCGGTGAAAGCACGGTCGTATTCTGCCACTGTCTTGTTTCCTTGCGTCAGAGTCTGAAACTCCGTGGTCTTGCGATCTCGAACACTAATGGGAAAATGCTTGTTGTAAAACAGCTCCAAAAATTTGGCCCAAGTTAAGTCAGGGTTTCCTTCTCGAGTCATCATCCACCATCTTCGAGCGTCGTCGTCTAACGTGAACGCGGCCAATGCCACCTTCTGAGCATCTGTGCTGGGGAAGATCTCGAACAGCTTCTCCATTCCTAAAACCCACGCTTCGGCTTTCATCGGTTCTATGCCCCCTTGGAATCTGGGCGGGTTCATCTTCTTGAACTCCTTAATCAAGGTCATAGTTCCATCCCCATACAAGGCTGGCTGTGGAGGTACTTGAGGTACTGGAGGAGGTGGAGGCGGAACTGCATATCGGCCATTCGTCTGTTCGGCCTGGGTAGTTGTAGCACTAGCATTCTGTTGCCTCATTTGTCTCAATTCCCGAACTAAACCTTCAACTAGTCTTTCTAGTCGATCCAATCTATCCTCTGACTGATCTCGGCCGATTGGCGGTCTTCCTCTCCTCATAGTGCTATGAGTGTGCAAAAATGCGATTTTAAAACAAAATGCGCAATGGTGTATGTATGCAAGCAACAAGCAGTTATGCCGAGATGATGCACATACGGTCAAGTAGCAAGCAACATGGTGCAATCCTAACATCATTCTGTGGGACATCCTAGGCTCTTTAGGACCCAAAGTGTGTGAATAACGTACTACAAGGAACTTGTGCTCTGATACCAATCTGTCACGACCCCATTCCGCCCCTAGTAGAATGGTGCCATGATGGCCAGTAATTCGAGATTACCAAAGGCCACTTACAAGAATTCACACATGAGTCAGAGTAAACATATGGGGCCTACAAATGCGAAAGCAATAAATAGAAGCTAAGTAGTCCATAAGAGCAGTGCTTAGGTTAAATGAAATGACATACATCTTATAATAGCTTTAGTACAACAAAATGGAGTACAAAAATTACATCTTGACCAAAAGGCTTCTCGGCCATCAAATACAAAATACAGTGAAATAACTAAGAAGCATGATCTTCAAGATGTTGCAAAACACAAATCCAAAAAGCACATCGGCAAAACAAGTCTAGGCGTCGCCGCCGCTCTGCTCATCACCTACATATATATAGAGAGGGTGAGCTTGGATACTCAGTGAATGGCATAAGTAATAAAGGGTTTACATGAATGATATCCGAGATCTTTAACAAAACAATACTTGGAACAAATCAAGTTCATCTATCAAATCTTTCGAAGCTTCAAGGGATGCTTATTAACATCAATATAGTACAAGGGATGACATTCCGGACAACAAACCCACGCGGTAAAACCGTCAGTGGCAAGGCAAGACAAGACAAGACAAGGGAGATATCTCAAACAATGGTGCCGTTGCATTATAGTCCCCGGACACTAAGGACTTGTGCTACAAATGCTTAGAGTCCCCTAGCACATACGGACTTCCAAATTTTGTGCTACAAATGCTTATAGTCCCCTAGCACGTACGGACTTTCAAGACTGTGCTGCAAATGCTTAGAGTCCTCCAGCACGTAAGGACTTTCCAAGAATGTCATCGAAGCAAGATATAATACTTGATATACAAAATAGGAATAACCATTCATGTTTACAAATACTTTCCAAAACAAAGCAAAACAAGGCTTTTATCAAAACATCGCAATATAGCATTATTAAAAATACCACTCACATAGCTCTTCGGACGTCGGGGTCAAGGCGAGTCCAAGTCCTACAAACACATGGCAAGTCTATTGAATGCACTTTTAAACAAGCTTCACATGCATACAAATGATCTCGGCATGCACCAAGGTCAAGTCAAAATAAAAACGAACATTGTTTCTTATCTCGAGGAAAACATGCTGGGTACCAACCAAGTCTTGGCCGAGGTCCCACACCCCTTCGCCGAGGTGAGGTCCCGTTGGCCACATTCAAGGAAAAATGAAGTCGGGAAAAATCTGGGTTTCCCTCTGCTCAAGAACATGAAGAACATGAATGCAAGGATCATAACTTATCATAATAAAATCTGAGATTTCATGCTATAAGTTTGAAAACATGGACCTGGGTACCCATACTAGAAGATCTCACGAGAACAAACACAAAAACATGATTTTCGATGTAAACCTTCGGATCAAAACAAGAGTTTTCTTCAAGAACATATGAACACCATTTCCTCTTTCTAAAACCAACTTTAAATCAATACATGATATGCACAACAGATCCGATCACACAATGCAGCTAGATAATCACTAAGAACGATACAAGTAGATCAAGATTCTAACCTTAAAACTCGAATCTAACGGTTTGAACCCCAAGAATCAAGCTTGCTATCCACTCTCTCACTCTAAAACTCCTCCTTCTACTTCTAGAGCTTCTCTCTCCTCAAGAACAAAGATGTGATACAAAATGATACATTCTAGGCTTGCCGGCTGACTTAACACTCAGCCCGGACACGTGGCAACGGGTGGTTGGCTCTACCTGAAAAGGTGACTGATTGAAAAGACAAGACTATGACAAAGTGTGTTCAACAAGCTAGGCGGTAAGGGACTCCGGTAAGTAATGACATCGGCTAATAACAAGACTTCGGCAAGCAAAGGGACAATGACCTCGGCTAGAAAGGTCAACACTTGGCCCAGCTGTGCCACACCTCGGCCTAGATGTGCCACACCTCGGTCTAGGTCGTACCAGTCTAGGGCAAGATCACTTGGGTTCAAGGTTAACATCTCGGCCCAGATAGTACACATCTCGGCCTTGGTGATGAACACCTCGGCCTAGATAATGACATCTCGGCCAATATGTCAGGGTGCGGGTGAAGGTCAACCAGAGAATTCCCAAGATGGTCCTAAGTGCAAGAGTATCAAAGGGGCGGCCTGGGCTCAAGATGACCTCGGCTGAACACAAACACACCAATAAAGAACATAGCATTCAAGTAACACTTATGCAAGACAAGTCAAGATTTAAAATGCAAGCTTAACGGAGCAAAATCATATAAAATGCCCATGAGTACAATTAGGGCAGTGTGAGGGTCATTACAACTTTTTAGGGTTTTTAACTATTTAGCTATTTTAATAGGCTATTTTAATTTTTGTATTTGAGAAGATGGGGTAAATTTTTTGTTGAATTATTGTATTGAAATATGCTTCTCATAGCATTTTCCAAGCTTTCCAATATGCCTCTAATATTCATGCAGCTTTTATATCTCCCTTTGCCACTGATCAATTTGTGCCCAAACTAATAGCTTGGTTGCCTCCTTATGCAGGTCAACTAAAACTCAATACAGATGGTTGTGCTAAAGATGAACCAGGTGAAGCAGGCTTTGGTGGGCTGTTTCAAGATGAAAGAAGACAATGGGTGTTAGGCTACACTGGAAAGCTGGAATCTACTACTAGTCTAGAGGTAGAATTGTAGGCAATCTATCGAGGCCTCACCATTATTCCGGAGAAAGGTTGGAGAGAAATCCAAGTAAAGACTGACTGCAAAGTTGCTGTGAACCAGATTACCACCTCGAACGAACAACTTCAGAACTAGTCATTTAGAGCTCTTCTTTTTTACATTAAGGCACTACTCCAACGCACTGAATGCTCCATTGCACATATCTATCGTGAAGGGAACAAATATGCTGATGAGCTTGCCCGTTTAGGAGCTGCTCAAGTTGTGAACTTGGATGTGTATGATGACCCTCCACAATCTCTTCGACCTTTGCTTGTGGCCGATATGGTCGGCATTGTGTACGAGAGGGTCTAGCCCTCTTTAGATTTTTTGTTTGTCTTTGAACTGTCTGTTATGTAATACCAAATGACCAAAGTGCCCTAAAGACAACCAAAAAAAAAATTTGTACTTGTCGACATGGCAGTGAGGAATTATTACAAATCTTAAGAACTCATCCTTTTTTCAACCAAAAGAGCAAATGTTGACGTGGCACTGTTTGGGTAGCACATGTCGAGCACTGTTTGCGAAGCATTGTTTGAGAGAGATGAAAGAGATATGATAAATTTGTGATGGGACTACCAACTCAGTCAAAATCAAAGGGTAAATTCATTATTTTATCCTCTATCTTGCACAACCATCAACTCACATGCCTTATCTCAGCTATAGTAAAGGCTTTTAAGCATTTTTTTTTTTTTTTTGAATGAGGCTAAAATAAAATTCAGTATATTTAATTTCAATTTTTTGAAAATTAATTTTTTTTAATTTTTGTATCTTTTTGTTTTTAGTTAATATTTTTTAAATTTTAAGTATTTTATTTTAATTTTTTTAGATACACCTTACTTAGATGTATCTAAAACGTAAAATATTTGTGAAAAAATATTTTAAAAAATTAATAAATACACAAAAATATACTAAATTTTCATTTTTTTTTTTTGTATTTTTAGTATTTAATGAATTTTTTAAAGAAGCTTTTCACGAAAATTATAATTTTTAAGTGTATTTATGTTAGGTGTGTCTAAAAATTTAAAAAAAAAATTACTTAAACTATTTTTAAAAATTTAGTAAAAACAAAAAAAAAAATACGAAAATAAAATTTTCTGAAAAGTGTTTTCAAAAAACTGGAAACGAAAGTCGGGAGTTGGAAAATACACTTAAAAAGTTGGGAGTTGGAAAATCTTGGGCCTTTTCGGAATTCACACAGAAATCGATTCAGTGTATTTGGTTTTAATTTTTTAAATTCAGTTTTTTAAAAATTGAGTTTTTTCTTTTGTTTTTGTTTTTTTTAGTGAATATTTTTTAAATTTTAAATAATTTTTTTTTTTTACTTTTTTGGATGTACCTTATTTAGATGTATCTAAATAGTAAATTATTTTTGAAAAAATATTTAAAAAAATTAATAAATACACAAAAATACAAAAAACGTACTGAATTTTTATTTTATTTTTTTTTTTTTGTATTTTTGGTATTTAGTGAATGTTTTAAAGATTTTTTTCACAAATATTATATTTTCTAAATGTATTTATGTTAGGTATGTCTAAAAAAAATTTTAAAAAATTACTTAAAATATTAAAAAAATTTAGTAAAAACAAAAAATACGGAAAACAAAAAAATAGAATTTTCTTAAAAGTAAATTTTGAAAACTAGAAACAAACAGAGTTTTTTTTTTTTTTCCTTTTCTTTACATTTCTTTCGTAACTTCTTTTTTCAATCTCTAAAAATAAAGAGAAATAAAATAATTAAATAATATTTTGTTATAATACTAAAATTACCTTTTTATGTCGGTGGTAATACACACATCAATTGGTATATCAATTAGTGTACCAACATATATTATTATATTGTCATTTCAAAATTATGACCACACCTATTATACAAATTACAAAGACTCAAGACCTTTAAAATTATGCCACATGACCCGTTAGTACATTAATTGGTACACTAATTAGTGCATATAGCATTATTCTTTTTATATATATAGAACAAATAAAAAGACTAACATCTATAAATAAATAAAAAAGTTAATTTGATAACATAACATTATATCATTTTATTTCCTTTTCTTTTATATAGCTTAATCAAACAAGATAAGAGAGAAATCAATATCATTTCTTTTTTTTTCTCTCTCATCCATCCAAATAAAGGGAGAAGTTATTTCTTTTTATATTATAACTTGCCTAATTATTTCTCTTCTTTTCTCTCCTAATTTACCAAACATAGTATAAATCTCTCTCAATTCAGTGACATGCTCATAAATTTTGGTAATCTGAACCACGCATAGTATGAATCTCTCTCAGTTCAGTATGTTCATAAATTTTGGTATTCTGATTTTGGATTATCTCCAATGCTATTACTTTTTGAGAAAGTAACCCACCAGTTGATGGTTGGAAAAAAAATCAAATGAATGATAAAATTTATAAACTTTAATTATTAAAATCATAACTTTTCCACCATCATGTAATTATTTTTCATAGCTCCAGCCGATCTGTAATTCCCTTTTACTTTTTTGTTTAATCTTTTTACTTCAACCTTACTTTTTAGCTTTTCATCTAAATATTATTCGCATTATGGAATGACACATCAACAACAAAAATAGAAGGAAATTATTATAAGGGATAAATAAATTTTGCTTTAGCTAGTGAATGTGAATTAAGACAAAATACCTAATCATATACTTAATCTATTGGAGTTGAAAAAAAAATGAATTACAATAGTCATTTTAACTAGCAAGTATTATATATGTAATGCCCTCAAAATAATACATATAAACCAATCATTCATAGACATAAGAGAATAAAACATATTTCTATTTATCAGAGTATTTAGTACAAAAAGTATTACATGTTGACAACAAAAGTAAATTCCCTACGGGCTTACAACTTTCCAAGCCAACACTTGGTCACAAATAAGCGAGTTCTAACTCTTTACATATTAAGCCATTGGCTTGAATTTACATGTAACACCAAAAAGTAACGATACAAAAACATGCTTTCGGCCTTCTAAACCACCCAAGCTACATCCTTGGAGGCGGCATATCACCTGTACCTGAAAATGATGTCCCATATAGGGTGAGCCAAAGCCTTATAGAGATACGCTAAACCAAATATGAGTAATAACTAAAACATTAGCATTTGATAAATGTTTAACTCATATAAATCAATGTACATCCCTTCCATAACCAACCCATAGTCACAACCGTGTTTCAATCCTTTTTTGTTTCATTTTCCAATCTAATTCATAGATATGGCTCATTATTTATCCAAACAGTTCAAAATGAGATTACAACTCAAACTACTCGCATATCAATCATAATCAATGCAAAATGAGACTACAACTCATATTACTAGCACTTCAATACTTCTATTTCAAATGAGACTACAACTCATATTATTAACGTTTCAATACTTCAATTCATCTACGTTATGCAAACGTAATTAAGATTCCGGGACTTTCACCCTGGACACTCCGGCCAACTTAGTTATCATTGGAGTCCATCCCCCATCTCCTCCCAAACGGGTTTAAGAGTACATCCCCTATCTCCTCCCAAACCATGGAGTACATCCCCTATCTCCTCCCAAACCATGGAGTATATCCCCTATCTCCTCCCAAACAAGATACATATGCAATGTATTTAAATGTTTTATCATATACAATGATCAATCCAGGCACATATTCAATGTGTTAATTCAACCGTCATATTCGATGACATAACCCATTTGATTAGTTTCAGTTTTCCCTAATCAACATGCAGTGTCTACAACAATCAAGACTATCCTCCACCAATAGCCCAAAACAATTATTTCTAAACAGATAAATTATCAACAATTCCATAAGTGAGTAATTAATTAATCCAACTACACCATTCAATTTCATAATTTCCCAATTTCATAATTTTCAACTCAATTCCATATCTTCCCAAATTAATTATACAAATTAATTGTTTAAACATTATTAGGGCATTTTCCCCCTTTTCTTAAACATCAACCCTAAGGTTCAATTTCATCAATTCTACAACAATAACCCCATTTTCCAAGGTCTCACATACACATGTAGCTTAACAATAGAAAACCCCCTTTTTACAACTTCAAAACAAACCCTAACTTGCCCAAAACTCCCAAGCAACACCGTCTATACAAAATACCCAACATTTATGTCAAAACTCATAGAAAGGAGTAGGTTATTCCTACCTCAAATTTAGGAGCTCAAAGGAGAAGGAGGAAGGAACTCAAAGTGCTCCAAAGCTCAACCTTTTCGGATCAAAACGAAGCCCACACCAACCTCTACCTTTTCTTCAAAGAGACTAGGGTAGAGACACCCAAGATATAGCAATCCCGGTTTCCCTTTCTTTAATTGTTGCATCCAGACTTAGGTTCCATGGAGTTTGTTGTTGTATATATCTTGTTTACATCCTTTACTCCTTGTATTTGAGTCTTGGGTTGTGTTGGGCAGGTTTGTTACAGGTTGGTTGAACTTAGAAACCAAGTGTAGTTGCCCAGATTTTTGCCTTCACGCTCGAGCGGAGCTTTTAACGCTCGAGCGGGCCCTTATTTGTTGCTTCTCCGCTCGAGCGGGAGTTCTGACGCTCGAGCGTGTTTTCCCATCTCCCAGTATTTCTTTTGCAGTGTTGGACGCTCGAGCGAGCGTTTTGACGCTCGAGCGTGAGTTTGTGTGTGACGCTCGAGCGGGAATTTTGACGCTCGAGCGGGGACCTGGTTCAGTGTAAAGTTCTGGAAGTGTGTATCCGCTGCTCGAGCGGGATTTTTGACGCTCGAGCGGGAGTCTGTAAGTAACGCTCGAGCGAGGGTTTCCACGCTCGAGCGGGGCGAATTTTATATAAAGACGAGATTCGACTTTTTGGATCACTTTTTCACATCCTTCTCTCTCTTACTTTTTCAAAACTCCATTGTTGAACACCTCACTCTAGAACCTAACTTCTCTCTTAGGATTGATCTAGCTACAGTGATTTCCTCTCCTTGGGCCTTTGTAAAAGTTGTGTGGATTGTCGAGGGCTATCTTCTAATCTGAAAATTTTGGGATTTGGAGTATCTTCATTTTCGTCATCTTCTTTCCTTGGGCTCCAAATTTGAGGTAGGGATTCCTACTCACTATTATTGGTTTTGACATAGATTTTTGGGCATTTTGTTAAATGGTTGAGTTTGGGAGTTGGGGTTTGAAAATGATAAAAAGGGGTTTGTTATTTTGATTCTAAAAATGTGTATTTTAGATTTCAAGTTAATGATATTGTTGTTGGTTGTTGATATATAGACCATTGGGCCAATATTTGGAAATGGGGTAGAAAACCCTAATTTGTTGTATAAATTAATTGGTATAATTAATTTGGGATAATTGTGGCTATATGGAATTGAGCTAGAAATAATGAAGTTGACTCATTATATTGTAAAATGGTGGAGTTGGATTTATTAATCGCTCACTTTTGAAAACATTGATATTTTATCTGTTGGAGCTTTTATTATCTATTTAGAAATAATTGCTTGGGCTACCGGTGGAGGGTAGTTTTGATTGTTGTAGATAATGCATGATGATTAGGCAAACTAAAACTAATCAATTGGATATGTCATAGAGTATGACGGTCGTTAGAATACATTGACGTTATGTATTGATTGATTATGTATATGACCTATGTATATATACGTTGTGTGTGTGGGAGAAGATAGGGGATGTACTCCATGGTTTAGGGGAAGATATGGGATGGACCTCTAAACCGGATGTTGTTTGGGAGGAGATAGGGGATGGACTCCACTGATACAGCTAATATGCTTGTCAGTTAAAGTATTGATACAGCTCATATGCTTATCTTTGGAAGTGTTGATATAGCTAATATGCTTATCTGTTGAAATGTGGATACAGCTTGTATGCTTATCTGTTGAGAGGTTGATACAACTAGTACGTTTATCTATTGTAAAACGGGAAGCGTTTAATATGAGTCATTGCCTCATATAAGTGGTTGGCCAGGTTCTGAGCCGTTGATGTAAGTTGGGAAAAATGGTGAGAAATGGAAATGAAATGAAAGATGAACATAGTGGTCATGTAATGGAAATGGGTTATGAATTGATTTATGGAAATTAAACATTTATCAATTGCTAATGTCTTAGTTACTGCTCATACTGTGTTTAGTATATCTCTGCTGGGCGTTGGCTCACCCTATATGGAACATTATTTTCAGGTACAGGTAGCATGCCACCTCCAAGGACTTAGCTTGGATGGATATGATAGTTGAAGACTTTGTTTTGATTATTTTGTTTGTATTACATGTATATCAAGCCAATGGCTTATTTTGTATAGAGTTAGCACTCTTCTTTTGTGTACCAAGTGTTAACTTGGAAAGCTATAAGCCTGTAGGGCAATTGCTTTTTTTGTTAACATGTAATACTGTTGTAAGAACTACTCTGACGAATGGAAAGGTGTTGATTTCTTTATACCATTGCATGTCTAAAATGATGGGATCTATGTATTATTTTTAGGTGCGTTACAACTTGGTATCAGAGCTTACCGAGTTCGAATACTTTGGGTACGTGAAAAGTGATTAGTATCACAATGGGTTTGTCTTGCTTGGTTAGAGACTTCGATGTAGTGTTATGTGTTTAATTGATAACATGCTTATGTGACTATTTGGGTATGGGATTTGATTTCTAGGATATTGATTGGATCCTTGGGTTTCTGTGAGTCTTGTTGGAAAAGCACTTGATCAATGCTGTTTCTAACCGGAACTCTAGTAACGCCTTGGGACTGTCATTATCCGGGAATGAAATTCGTAAGTGCTTATGTGTTTATGTGCTTACGTGCAGTGAATTACAGTTGTCCATGCATTAGGACGCGGGTGTTTAGTTTCAGCACATTTATGAATGTGCTAACGTCTTTGTTACCTTTAATAGGATGTCTGGATGAGGTGGTAGGCGTGGTAGGCCTAGGAGGCAGGAAGTGCCTTTACCGGATGACGTTCCGGCAATGCAGAAGGGAGTTGGTCAGGCCAATGTGGCCGAGCCAGTGGGTCAGCAGGCTATGGGTGCCTTGGCCCGAGAGATAGCGGGAGCTTTGGGTATTCTCAGAGCTGAGCATCAGGTTGTAGAGGCAGGGCCTTCTTTCTTGAAGAGGGAATTTTTCCGATCTAACCCGGACGAATTTGTTGGAGATCCAAAGGAGCCACTTAAGGCTGACGAGTGGTTGGAACAGATGGAGAAGACATTCGAGATGCTTGGCATCGAGGATGGGGCTCTAAAAGTGACCTTGGCATCCTTCCAACTGAAGGGAGATGCGGGTCAATGGTGGAAGTACGAGAAGGGCCGCGTTGGGGGTGCATGGGAGGTCTTTGTGAATGCCTTCCAAGAGAAGTTCTTATCTTCAGCTGCTAGGGAGAAGCTGAGGGAGCAGTTTTGCCAGCTTAAACAGTAGGGTTTGTCCGTGGCCGAGTTTGAGGCCTCTTTTACTAGCTTGTCCAAGTTTGCACCTGAACTGGTGGCGTCCGAGGAACGCCGTTGCTTTGAGTTTGAGCGGAAGTTGAGGCGTGGACTCAAGTTGAGGGTTGGAGGATCTTTTATCCGAGAGTATAGACGCCTGGTAGATGCTGTAGCTCATATGGAGCTTATGATGCATGAGGAGGATTATGAGAAGCATAGAGGCTCCAAGAGGGGCCAAGATGGCCAGAGTGATAGCAGGAGACAGAGGGGTTTTAACCCTCAACAGTCTCAGGGTGGTTTGGCTAGATCGACCTTTCCAATGCCGAGTGTAGGCTCCGGAAGAGGTAATCAGGGAGGCTTGACTTGTTTTACATGTGGCCAGCTGGGTCACAAGTCTTCGGTTTGCCCGCAGAAGGGAGGGGGTCAGCGAGCTGCTTCTTCTTCAGCTAGACCTCAGGGCCAGAGTCTGGGCAGGGGCCAGCCCTTGTCTTGCTATCAGTGTGGGCAGCCTGGGCACTTGAAGAGGTTTTGCCCGCAGTTGAGTGCCACTTCGGGGGCTTTTGGTTCTAGGCAGACGTAGAGTTATCAGCCAACTCAGTCTGTGTAGGCCTCAAGGGCCAATCCGGGAGCTTCGTCATCCCAGTCAGTGCAACAATCTTTTGCTGCTAGAGGTGAGTAGGTGGATCAGGGGCCTACAGGGCGCGTGTATGCTGTTACCGCGCAGGACCTGGTACCGGTTCCGTCTGTTGTGAGAGGTACATTTCTGTTTTGCAACTCGGTTGCTAGTGTTTTGATTGATACGGGTGCATCTCATTCTTTTGTGTCTGCTGCATTTGCATCTGTATTGGAGTTGGAGTTGGCACTATTAGTATCTCCTATATGTGTTGTATCGCCTATTGGGGGTGAATTGATTTTGAAACACGGATGTAGAGGTTGTAATATAGAGGTCGCCGACCATAGGCTTCCTTTTCCCTTTGTTGTTTATGCCCATGAAGGGTTTTGATGTTATTTTGGGTATGGACTGGCTATCGTCATACCGGGCAGTTATTGATTGCTACCGCCAGAGGGTCACTTGTTGTACCGTGAGCGAGGAGTGTTTCCATTTCTTGGGGGACCGGGTTGGTAGTGTTTTGCCACCGGGTTATGATCCGCGAGGGCGGGGTGAGCTTAGTGGTCTACTTACTAGCTTTATGAGTGGTGAGTGTGATGAGACCCAGATTGTGTTGCCGATAGTGGTTTGTGAGTATTCGGATGTTTTTCCCGAGGATCTCGTTGGTTTACCACCTCACCGTGAGATAGAGTTCTCCATTGATTTAGTGCCCGGCACGGCGCCGATTTCTATGGCACCTTACCATTTTGCCCCAGCCGAGTTGAAGATTCAGCTCCAGGAGTTGTTGGATAAGGGCTTTGTTCGCCCTAGTGTTTCGCCGTGGAGAGCACCGGCCCTCTTTGCTAAAAAGAAAGATGGTGCCTTGAGACTGTGTATCGACTATCGGAAGTTGAATCGGGTTACGGTCAAGAATAAGTACCCTATGCCCCGTATAGATGATATGTTCGACCAGTTGAAGGGTTCCCGTTGTTTCTCTAAAATAGACTTGAGATCGGGTTACCACCAGTTGAGGGTCAGGGAGGAGGATATTCCGAAGACGGCATTCCGTACGCGGTATGGCCATTATGAGTTTCTGGTGATGCCATTTGGGCTCACCAATGCACCGGCAGTCTTTATGGATTTGATGAACCGGATATTCCGGGAATTCTTAGATCGTTTTGTAGTCGTCTTTGTGGACGACATTCTTATCTATTCGCCTTCTGAGGAGGAGCACGAGGAACACTTGAGAGTGGTGCATGAGTTGCTTAGAGCCCATAGGCTGTATGCCAAGTTCGGGAAGTGTGAGTTCTGGCTAGGAGAAGTCAAGTTCCTAGGCCATATGGTTTCTGGGGAAGGGGTGTCTGTTGATACATCCAAGATAGAGGCAGTGCAAGACTGGGCACAACCGAAGAGTGTGTTTGAGATCCACAGTTTTCTGGGGTTAGCTGGGTATTACCACCGGTTTGTGAAGGATTTCTCTAGACTAGCTTCGCCGTTGACTAGGTTGACTAGGAAGGGAGTCAAATTTGTGTGGAGTGAGACTTGCGAAAAGTCGTTCCAAGAGCTGAAAGTTAGATTGACCACCGCTCTGGTTTTGATTATTCCGGAGAAAGGGTTGGGTTATGCGGTTTATTGTGATGCCTCACGAGAGGGTTTGGGTTGTGTGTTAATGCAAGAGGGGAAAGTGGTAGCTTATGGTTCACGTCAGTTGAAAATATACGAGAAGAACTACCCTACACATGACCTAGAGCTAGCAGCAGTGATCTTTGCCTTGAAAATCTGGAGGCATTACCTTTATAGTGAGAAGTTCGAGGTGTTCTCGGACCACAAGAGTTTGAAGTATCTGTTTACACAGAAAGACTTGAACTTGAGGCAGAGGAGGTGGATGGAGTTTATTGAGGATTACGACTTCGAGTTGCACTATCATCCGGGGAAGGCCAATGTTGTGGCCAATGCCCTTAGCAGGAAATCCATAGGTGATGTAGCTTGTATAGCCATCCGGGAATGGGAGATGTTGGGGGCGCTTGGCGAGTTTGATTTGCTTCTGGGTGAATCCGTTGAGGCTGCGGCCTTGTTTTCTGTTGCTGCACAGCCTACACTTGTGACTCGAGTAATAGAGGCACAGAGAGGTGACCTTGAGGTAGAATCCCTCCGAGAGAAGATCTCCAACGGGAAGGTTGAGAAGGGTTTGTTTGAGTATCTCGACCAGAGCGTGAGATACCGGGACCGATTGTTCGTACCGGAGTCCTGCCGAGAGGAGGTACTCCAAGAGTTTCACCATTCACGCCTTGCGGTGCATCCGGGAGGCACCAAGATGTATCACGATTTGGGGCGCCAGTTTTGGTGGAGGGGTATGAAGAGAGATGTGGCGGTTTTCGTTTCTAAGTGCCTTACTTGTCAGCAAGTGAAGGCCGAGCATCAGAGGCCGGCGAGTTTATTGCAACCCTTGCCTATTGCCGAGTGGAAGTGGGAGCATGTCACTATGGACTTCGTCGTAGGTCTTCCGAGGACTCAGCGGGGTAGTGATGCTATTTGGGTGGTTGTAGACCGGTTGACTAAGTCGGCGCACTTTATCCCTATGCGCGTGAGAGATTCGATAGATCACCTTGCCGATTTGTATATTCGGGACATAGTGAGGTTGCACAGGGTCCTAGTGACGATCGTCTCAGATAGAGATCCTCGTTTTACTGCTAGGTTGTGGCAGAGTTTGCAGAGTGCCTTGGACACTAAGTTGACTTTTAGTACGGCTTATCATCCGCAGACTGACGGGCAGTCCGAGCGTACTATTCAGATTCTTGAGGATATGCTTCGGGGTTGTGTCCTTCATTTTTGTGGGACGTGGGAGAGGCACTTGCCCTTGGTGGAGTTTGCCTACAACAATAGCTTTCAGTCTAGTATCAGTATGGCACCGTTTGAGGCCTTGTATGGTCGATCGTGTAGGTCTCCAGTCTGTTGGGCCGAGGTAGGTGATGCACCGTTGTTGGGTCCGGAGTTGGTTAGGGAGACGACGGAGAAAGTTGAGCTTATCCGTAGAAGGCTTGTTACAGCCCAAAGTCGTCAGAAATCTTATGCCGACCGTAGGAGTCGACCTTTGGTGTTTGAGGTGGGTGATCATGTTTTCCTGAAAATATCACCTAGGAAGTTATCCCCTCGGTTTATAGGTCCCTTTGAGATCCTTGAGAGGATTGGGGAAGTTGCTTATCGTTTGGCTTTGCCACCGCAGTTGTCCGGAGTTCATGACGTGTTTCATGTGAGTATGCTTCGGAAGTACGAGCCGGATCCGTCCCATGTGTTGGATTGGACCAATTTAGAGGTAGATGAGGATGCCTCGTATGAGGAGAGACCGGTTCGGGTCTTGGATAGACGGGATCAAGTCTTGAGAGGCAAGACCATTCCCTTGGTAAAGGTTTCGTGGAGACATCACGGAGTGGAGGAAGCCACTTGGGAACGTGAGTTAGAGGTCCGCGAGAAATATCCGGACTTGTTTGTTGATGTGTAATCATGTATAGAAATTTTGTAACGATATCGAACTTTAAGAACATTATGTATGTCTTAAGTTATAAAACATTGTGAATATTTTGGTAAATGGAAGTTATGTTAACATTATATATGTTAAGTATTGTGGAAATGCAAGCATGATATTAATGTTGCATGTGTTATGGAATTGTGGAAAATGAGTTGAAATTAGTAAATTTCAAAGAAATGCATGTTGATAATGCAGGTTGTTATGTGTAATGTAAAATACCTCTTGAAAAGAGAGGAGATTGACCGGTAATGAGTCGGATTGTTAAATATTATGTTGTAATATTGTTGGGAATGGAGAACACTTGTTTTTGAAAACTTATATTTAATTTCGGAGACGAAATTCTTTAAGGGGGGGAGGTTATAGCGATCCCGGTTTCCCTTTCTTTAATTGTTGCATCCGGACTTAGGTTCCGTGGAGTTTGTTGTTGTATATATCTTATTTACATCCTTTACTCCTTGTATTTGAGTCTTGGGTTGTGTTGGGCAGGTTTGTTACAGGTTGGTTGAACTTAGAAACCAAGTGTAGTTGCCCAGATTTCTGCCTTCACGCTCGAGCGGAGCTTTTGACGCTCGAGCAGGCCCTTATTTGTTGCTTCTCCGCTCGAGCGGGAGTTCTGACGCTCGAGCGTGTTTTCCCATCTCCCAGTATTTCTTCTGCAGTGTTGGACGCTCGAGCGAGCGTTTTGACGCTCGAGCGAGGACCTGGTTCAGTGTAAAGTTCTGGAAGTGTGTATCCGCCGCTCGAGCGGGATTTTTGACGCTCGAGTGGGAGTCTGTGAGTGACGCTCGAGCGGGGGTTTCCACGCTCGAGCGGGGCGACTTTTATATAAAGTCGAGATTCGACTTTTTGGATCATTTTTTCACATCCTTTTCTCTCTCTTACTTTTTCAAAACTCCATTGTTGAACACCTCACTCTAGAACCTAACTTCTCTCTTAGGATTGATCTAGCTAGAGTGATTTCCTCTCCTTGAGCCTTTGTAAAAGTTGTGTGGATTGTCGAGGGCTATCTTCTAATCTGAAAATTTTGGGATTTGGAGTATCTTCATTTTCGTCATCTTCTTTCCTTGGGCTCCAAATTTGAGGTAGCGATTCCTACTCACTATTATGGGTTTTGACATAGATTTTTGGGCATTTTGTTAAATGGTTGAGTTTGGGAGTTGGGGTTTGAAAATGATAAAAAGGGGTTTGTTATTTTGATTCTAAAAATGTGTATTTTAGATTTCAAGTTAATGATATTGTTGTTGGTTGTTGATATATAGACCATTGGGCCAATATTTGGAAATGGGGTAGAAAACCCTAATTTGTTGTATAAATTAATTGGTATAATTAATTTGGGATAATTGTGGCTATATGGAATTGAGCTAGAAATAATGAAGTTGACTCATTATATTGTAAAATGGTGGAGTTGGATTTATTAATCGCTCACTTTTGAAAACATTGATATTTTATCTGTTGAACCTTTTATTATATGTTTAGAAATAATTGTTTGGGCTACCGGTGGAGGGTAGTTTTGATTGTTGTAGACAATGCATGATGATTAGGAAAACTAAAACTAATCAATTGGATATGTCATAGAGTATGACGGTCGTTAGAATACATTGAGGTTATGTATTGATTGATTATGTATATGACCTATGTGTATATACGTTGTGTGTGTTGGGGAAGATAGGGGATGGACCTCTAAACCGGATGTTGTTTGGGAGGAGATAGGGGATGGACTCCACTGATACAGCTAATATGCTTGTCAGTTAAAGTATTGATACAGCTCATATGCTTATCTTTGGAAGTGTTGATATAGCTAATATGCTTATCTGTTAAAATGTGGATACAGCTTGTATGCTTATCTGTTGAGAGGTTGATACAACTAGTACGTTTATCTATTGTAAAACGGGAAGCGTTTAATATGAGTCATTGCCTCATATAAGTGGTTGGCCAGGTTCTAAGCCGTTGATGTAAGTTGGGAAAAATGGTGAGAAATGGAAATGAAATGAAAGATAAACATAGTGGTCATGTAATGGAAATGGGTTATGAATTGATTTATGGAAATTAAACATTTATCAATTGCTAATGTCTTAGTTACTGCTCATACTGTGTTTAGCATATCTCTGCTGGGCGTTGGCTCACCCTATATGGGACATTATTTTCAGGTACCGGTAGCATGCCACCTCCAAGGACTTAGCTTGGATGGATATGAGAGTTGAAGACTTTGTTTTGATTATTTTGTTTGTATGACATATATATCAAGCCAATGGCTTATTTTGTATAGAGTTAGCACTCTTCTTTTGTGTACCAAGTGTTAACTTGGAAAGCTGTAAGCCTGTAGGGCAATTGCTTTTGTTGTTAACATGTAATACTGTTGTAAGAACTACTCTGACGAATGGAAATGTGTTGATTTCTTTATACCATTGCATGTCTAAAATGATGGGATCTATGTATTATTTTGAGGGCGTTACACAAGAACCTAGTGTATTTTTAGAGAGAAGGTGCATGTAGAGAGAGAGGCAGCCAGATCTAGGTTTTGAGATGAAAAGAGGATCAAAAAGTGAAGTGTAGAACTGCTACTGCGATGTGATATATGCGAGGCTCGCTTGAGCGAAGGAGTGGTCGCTCGAGTGACCAGACATAAAGAAACCTCACTCGAGCACAAGAAGCGTCGCTCGAGCGAACAATGCGAAGCTTCAAGTCTGCAACCCAGAAGCACGCTCGAATGTAGGAGTGCTCGCTCGAGCAAAGAAACTCAAAACATAGTCCTCGCTCGCTCGAGCGAAAAAGCACAACATTCAGGTCAAAAAGAGACGCAGACGCACGCTCAAGCGCAAGAGTGCTCGCTCGAGCAAAGAGACACACCACTCCAAGCTCGCTCAAGCGAAGGAACTCTGGCTCGAGCGAAAGATCTAAAACACAGAGCTCGCTCGAGCGACAAAAGCCTCGCTCGAGCGACAAAAGACTCGCTCGAGCGAAGAAGCCAAAATCTGGACAGCAACAATTTGTTTCAAAACACACCCAACTTGTTACAAACCTGCCCAATACACCCCAAAACTCAAATACAAAGAATTAAAGGACGGAAATGCAATATAGACAACAACAGACATCCACAGAATCGAGTCCGGAATATAATAAACAATGGAGGGAAAATCAGGATCGCTAAAATATATATCTGGTGAGTTGAGATGCTCTCAAAAGGATTCTTATTTTCTCATTATAAGCTATTACCAGAACTTTTACCAAACATTTTTATACAAATTTTTTAAATTTAAAAAAAAAATTAAAAAAAAACTATAATTTTTTTTTTTATTAAACTAAGCTAACAGAATTTTTAAGAAATATTTTGCTACAAATTTTTAAAATTAAAAAAAAATTATAAATAACCTCATAAACTCTACCAAACATGACACCATTTCTCTTGTCAAATTATATAAACTTTCACAATTGATAAACTTTCAGTATTACAACTTAAATCTTTCAAATCTAAAATATATATATATATATATGTATAAAATATCTTAAATGTTTTTTTGACAAGCAAAAATGACATGTTGTTGCTGACGAATTGCATTATTTAATAAGGGAAATTTAGCTAAAATCTCTCGATTAGATCATTGTTTGGTGAAAAGAACAGCTCAATTTATTTTGCTTCATAAATTTCCTAAGGAGAAAACACATAATTGAGTAAGGACAAACTAAAATATCTTATTTATTTTTTTCTTGGACAATGTTGTCAGAGTAACATGTTATTGTAAACCAGAGTAATATGTTACTGTCAGACAAATAACATGTTACTGGGAGACAGAATAACATGTTATTGTTAAACAGAGTAATATGTTACTGTCAAATAGAATAATATGTTACTGTTACTGTTTACATCAATTTCAACGGCAATAATTTTATTTATTTATTAATTTATTTATTTTATTTTTTAAGAATTTCATTCGACATGAGTCTTATTTGATATATCTCAATGAGAGAATTCTAAAAATATTAATTTTATTAAAAATCGACATTTACATCAAAAGTTATATTATTTTAAAGTTTAATATTTTGATAATAATGATATGTGTTGGACTTTAAAAAAAAAAAAATTATGCTTGTCCTTAATACATTAAAGTTTTATTATAATGGAGTTTTGACTAAATCCCCCATTTAATAATTGAGTAGGGTTGGTTTAACCTTTCAAGTAATTTTTAAAATGGGTTCTCCTATAGTGTACACGTCTATGACGAAATTTCATTATATCAATCATAAAATGTATAATCTCATCATAAATTAACATAACAAAATTTTTAAAATTTTGTGGTTGATGTTGTAAAAATTTGTAATTTGATTGTGACATTTTTTATTACGCTAATTTATGACGAGATTATGCATCATATAATTAGTGTTACAAAATTTTATAATAAAACTATACATTTTGTGATAAGGTGCATACCCTAAAGCCTGAGGGTTTGCTTTGTGGATGAATTGTTTGAGTTCCGCTAAATTAAAAAGTCACGGTATTATTGTTTGAGTTCTTCTAAATTAAATAAACTATTGATGGATTGTATTATTGTTTGAGTTCCGCTAAATTACATAAACTATTGATGGATTGTTTGAGTTCTACTATATTGAGAAAAAAAAATGAGGGTATTATCGTTTGAAATTTTTTATTTTTACATAAAAATCACATAAAAAAATTTGACAAAAATGATGTACAATGTCATTATTGAAAATAAACTCAATGTCAATTATATTTTGTTTTAAAATAAAAAATTTACAATTCATCATATAAAAATGGGAGCTTTTTTCAAAAATCATATTCCTAATAGTTTTATATCATAAAACCCAAATCATTTTTGATTATTCTATTAGGTCCATTCATTGTAATAGGAGGAAATTACCCTCCCTTCACTTCTCTCGTGTCTACTCCATTCTGAAAACAAACCATTCCTATTCCATCTATTCAATCCACAAACCACTGATTTCCCAAAAGAAAATCTCATCGTCAACCCCAAAAAACTCTCAAACCGTAACCCTAGATTCACATCGCCTCACCACCGTCGTCGTCCATCGTCCACTGTTGTCGGCCACTACTATTCCACTTCATCTCACCACTGCGAAAGGTTTACATCGGAAGGGGGGTGGTTCATTGTTGCGTGTTTCTTGTCGGTCGACTAAGTGTGGTCCATCGATTTCCGTACCCACCCACAATGAGGAACAAAAGTAAGCACCATCATTCCACCATCTGTTTTTCAGTCAATTACAACATAATGTGATCACTGATGTATATATTTACATTGCCCTATTACTATTGTTGTTTTTGGATTTGATTTTGTAAACATCATTGATGTGAACATTCACATCACTGTTCATTAATGGATAAACTCACATTAGTAATTACTGGTGTAAACATTCAAATCAGTGTATAATAATGTGAATGTTCACATTACTGTCAATGTTAGTATTGTTCATTGTTGATGTCCATAGAACCCCCAATCTTTATAGCGATCCCGGGTTTTCCCCTTTATGTATAGTATTCCAGACTTGGGTTCCATGGTTGAGTATTGTTGTATATGTCTCTTTCCGTCCTTTAATTCTTTGTATTTGAGTTTTGGGTAATGTTGGGCAGGTTTGTAACAGGTTGGGTGTATTTTGAAACCAATGGTTGTTGCCCAGTTTTTGGTGTCTTCGCTCGAGTGAGGCTTTTGTCGCTCGAGCGAGCTCTGTGTTTTAGTTCCTTCGCTCGAGCGAGATTTCAGTGGTGTGTCTCTTGGCTCAAGCGAGCATTCTTGCGCTCGAGCGTGCGTCTGCGTCTAGTTTGGGCCTGAAGGTTGCGTTTCTTGGCTCGAGCGAGCTTTCCTTCGCTCGAGCGAGCGAGCTCTATGTTTTGGGTTTCTTCGTTCGAGTGAGGACTCCTGCGCTCAAGCGTGCTTCTGGGTTGCAGACCTGAAGCTTCGTGTTGTTCGCTCGAGCGAGGCTTTTTGCGCTCGAGCGAGGTTTCTTTGTGTCTGGTCGCTCGAGCGACAACTTCTTCGCTCGAGCGAGCCTCGAATATATCAATTGGCAGCAGTGGGTTACACTTCACTTTTTCATCATCTTCTTTACTCAAACCCTAGCCCCGGCTACTTCTCTCTCTACATTCATCTTCTCTCTACAAATACATCTAGTTCTAGTGGTCTTCTACCCTAGTCCCTTTGTAAGAAAGGTAAAGCTTGGTGTGGGCTACATTTTGATCCAAAAATTTGTGGATTTGGAGCATCTTGAGTTTTCTTCATCTTCTCCTTTGGGTCTCTTCTCTTGAGGTAGGGATAACTACTCATTTTTATGAGCTTTGACATAAACTTTAGGCATTTTGATTAAATTGTGGAATTATGAGAATTTTGGAAAGCCAGAGTTTGAGATTTGAAATGTTAGAGAGAGTTTTGTAATTTTGAACTCTATGTGACTAAGAGTCCTTGAAAGTGAGATTAATGGTGTATAATGGGTATAATGTGGACTTGGAAACAATATTTGAGAATAGGGGAAAAGTGTCCTAATTTAATGTAATTAATTAATTTGTATAATTAATTTAGTAATTGTGGGAATATGAAATTGATTCGAAAATCATGAAATTGGATGGAATTGAGATTGAATGGTGTAGTTGGATTGATTAATCACTCACCTTGGAAATCGTTGATAATTTATCTGTTTGATACATTTATTATCTGTTTAGCAATAACTATTTTGGGCTATCGGTGGAGGATAGTCTTGATTGTTGTAGATACTGTATGATGATTAGGTAAACTGAAACTAATCACCTGGAATATGTCATTAAATATGACGGTTGAAATAACACATTGTATATGTGCTTTAAATGATCATTGTATATGATAGTGTTTAAATACATTGTATATGTATCTTGTACAGGAGGAGATAGGGGATGTACTTCATTGATTGGGAGGAGATAGGGTATGTACTCCATTGTTTGGGAGGAGATAGGGAATGTACTCCATGGTTTGGGAGGAGATAGGGGATGGAGTCCATTGATAATTGAGTTGTAATCTCATTTTGAGTTATTGATAATTAAAGTGTTAATAACATGAGTTGTAGCCTCATTTTGAATTGTGGATAATGGAAGTGTTGATGATATGAGCTGTAGTCTCACTTAAATTATTTGGTTAGATAATGAACCATGCTCTAGAATTGAATTGGATTAAAAAAAAAAAAGAGAAGTGGATTGAAACATGGATATGAATGTCGATTGGTATGGAAATGATGTACATTGGTTTACCTGCGTTAACCATTTGGTGAATGCTAATGTTTTACTTATCGTTCATATTATGTTTAGCATATCTCTACTGGGCTTTGGCTCACCCTATATGGGACATCATTTTCAAGTACAGAAGACATGCCGCCTCCAAGGACTTAGCTTGGGTGGTTTAGAGACTACATGCTTCTTTTTGTTGTATTATTGATTCTGTATTACATGTAATTCAAGCCGAGGGCTATATATGTAAAGAGTTAGAACTCTTCTTTTGTTGTAACCAAGTGTTGACTTGGAAAGTTATAAGCCCGTAGGGCATTTACTTTTATTGTCAACATGCAATACCTTTTGTAAAGAATACTCTGATATATGAATATATGATATTTCATTTATGTTTATGGATCTGTTGATTGACGGGTTTATGTATATTTTTTGAGGGCATTACAATCTTCACCTAAAAAATGTGATGGAATAGATGTAAATATTCATATTGTGACATCAATGTCAGACTTGTTGGTGTTGTTGGTTGTTGATGATCATGAAAAAATTACAGCCCAAACTATGGATGGTTGCCAACCCTGTTTTGGTTACACACTACAAGAAATCTAGGCTATTGTGACAAAATTTGGTGATGGAATTTTTTTTTGTCTTAAAATTTAACCCAAAGATGACGAAATATTAATTTTGTCGTCTGTTTTAATTTTTCTCAAAAGTATAGGAGACGAAAACAAAATTTCGTCTGCAAAAATGAGACGCCAATTTCATTTGCATTGGCACGAATTATTTTAGCTCATTGGAGATGAACATTTTTGTCACAAAATAATTTTTTTTTTTGTGACAAACGTAATTCGTCGCCAATAAATTCCATACCTATTAAACGATGTCGTTGCATATTTCCATTTATTAGGTGACAAATATATTTTTGTCTAGGAAGGATAAGTTATGGAAGACGAAAATATTTCGTCACCAAGAAACACTCCATCATGCAGACAATGTCATTTCATCTTTTTATTACATAGGCGACAAATATATTTTTGTTTCGGAAGAATAAGTTGTGGGAGATGAAAATATTTCGTCAGTAATAAATTCTAATTGATTGCGTGACAAATATATTTTTCGTCTCATAATTAAGTTGTGGAAGACAAAAATATTTCTTCACCAATAATAAATTCTTTGTTCTGGTATTTAAGGATACAAAAATATTTTATCACTAATCATTTCTCTTTATTAAAATGTCGTGGTTTTGTGTTTCGAAGCATTGAAATTGTGATCCCAAGAGATACACTCTGACGCTTATCACTCATTTTTATGTACACGGACCTTGAAGTCGTGACCCAAGAAGATACTTTTTACAAACCCTCATTTCTCTCTCGCACTTGAGTCTACTCCTCTCTCACAAGTATTGAAGTCGTGACTCAAGAAGACATTTCTTCTATTTCGCACTAAAGCCCCTCTCTTCTATCTCACACTTAAGCCCTTCGTGCTTGCCAGCATTGAAGCTATTATCCAAGAAGGCACCCTATGCAAACCCACTATTCTTTCTCACAGTGAAGGCCCCACTTGCACGCAAGCACTTTTTCTCATTGTCTGAACCAACTCTACCCTTTCCATCTAGAACACCCATTTCAGAAAAATCGAAGGTCAAAACCTCTCTCCACACACAAAAAAAAAAAAAAAAAAAAAAAAAAGATAATTAATGTAGCTATTTTTTTTGTGAGAAAAAATACAGAGAAACAAATAATAAAAAATTTTTAATTTTCAAAATTAATAGAAAACATTATCTTGTTTAGTATGGAGTTTTCAATAATCAATTTTTTAAATTTGGTGATAAAATTTATTTTCGTTTTAGAACGTAACCCAAACATGACCAAATATTACTTTTGTCGTTTCTTTTAATTCTTCTCAAAACTATAGGAGACGAAAAAATAAATTCGTCAGAAAAAAAGAGGCGCCAATTTTTTTTCTTGTTGGCGCCAATTATTTTAGCTCATTGGAGATGAACATTTTTGTCACAAAATTTAAAGTTTTTTGCGACAAAAGGAATTCGTCACCAATAAATTCCAAACTTATTAGACGATGTTGTTTCATTTTCTTATTTATTTGGTGACAAATATATTTTTTGTCTGGGAAGGATAAGTTATGGGAGACGAAAATATTTCGTCACCAATAAACTCTTTATGCTCGTTTTATCTTTCTGTTAATTAGGCGACAAATATATTTTTGTCTTGGAAGGACATGTTTTGGGAGACAAAAATATTTTGTCACTAATAAATTCTCCATGTGTCATGTTGCATTTTGATTGATTGCACGACGAATATATTTTCGTCTCATAAGGTTAAGTTGAAGGAGACGAAAATATTTCATCACCAATAAATTCTCCATCCTCACACAACGTTGTTTTTGTATTTTTGTTGATTAGGCAACGAACATATAAGTTTGTGACGAAAATATTTTATCACTAATTATTTCTCTTTATTAAAATGTCGTCAGAAACTAAGAGGCACTCTCACCTTAATCACTTAGTTTCACACACACACAAATACTAAAGTCGTGACCCGAAAAGACACGCTCCAGAATCCCTCATTTCTCTCTCGCACTTGAGCCTACTCCTCTCTCACAAGTATTAAAGTCGTGAAGCAAGAAGACACTCTGTAAACCATTTCTACTATTTTCGCACTAAAGCCCCTCTCATATGTCTCACACTTAAGCCTTTCATGCATGCCAGTATTGAAGCTATTATCCAAGAAGGCACCCTATGCAAAACCGACTATTCTTGCTCATAGTGAAGGCGCCTCTTGCATAAGCACTTTTTCTTGTTGTCTGAACCAACTCTACCCTTTCCGTCTAGAACACCCATTTTAGAAAAATTGCAAGTCAAAACCCCTCTCCACAAAAAAAAAAAAAAAAAAAAGAAAATAAAAAAAAAGAAAAAAAAAAGAAGAAGAAGCTAATTAATGTAGCTATTTTTTTTTTGGTGAGAAAAAAAATAGAGGAAAAATTAATAATAATTTTTTAATTTTCAAAATTAATAGAAAACATTACCTTGTTTAGTATTTCAATAATTAATTTTTAATTTTTAATCTATATTTTTTTAGTGAACATTTTTTAATATTATAATTTTTTTCTTTTTTTCTTTTTAAATCCCTTTAATTTAGATGAGGGCAAATTATAGCAGTTGTCCCGGTACTTTGGTCCTTGTGTCATATAAATGGTATGTGCCATATCTATATCTATATCTATATCTATCTATATATATTATATAAAGAAAATGGGGTTTCTAACTCACAAGCTTTATGGGAGCTCCAATACCTTAATTTTAATTTCTTAATTTTTTGATTTAAAAAAATAAAAAAAACTCAACACTTATTAACTTCTACAAGTCTTTTTGACTTCTTCCATAGATACCCTTTTCAACTTTTTTAGTACCTATTTAATTACTTTGAAAATAATAATTATCCCTCATTTTCAACTTCTCTCATACCTATTTAATTATTCTGGAAATGATAATTATCCCTTAATTTATGGATTTCAAATAGAAAGATAACAAAAATATTTCATAATCTCTCCATTATAATTTCTCTCATCGATTTCCAAAAGAAAATAAAAATTTGCTTTCCTTTTCTCTCTCTTAAAAAATCAGATAATATTTTTCATGAGAATTGTGGTTATCTATCTATATCTTATATATTATATTATAACATAACCCCAAAAAAAAAATTAAAAATCAAATATACAAACAGATAAAATTAATAAATATGATTTTTATTTATTTAGTTAAAATCTTTTGTTTGCCTCTCACTTATTGACTTCTCTCAAATCTTTTTGACTTCCCATACACACCCTTTTCAACTTCTCTCATACCTATTTAATTATTTTGGAAATAATAATTATTTCTCCTTTTCAACTTCTCCCATACCTATTTAATTATTTTGAAAGTAATAATTATCCCTTAATTTATGGATTTCAAATGGAAAGATAACAAAAATATTTCATAATCTCTCCATTCTAATTTCTCTCATCAATTTCCAAGAGAAAATATTAAAACTTGCCTTCCTTTTCTCTTTCTCAAAAAATCGAATAATATTTTTCATGAGAATTGTAGATATCAATTTATATTTTATATATTATATTATAACATAACAAAAAAAAATTAAAAATCAGATATACAAATAGATAAAATTAATAAATATGATTTTTATTTATTCAGTTAAAATTTTTCTTTGCCTCTCAATATTCAATTTAAAAATCTTTGAAGTCTATCTAAACAAATTTAATATATCTCACACCATCATACTTTAAATCAATAAAATTCATATGTCTATCACATATCTAGCTCACATCATAACTTACCTAAATAATAATAATTAAAAACAAATAGAAACCATAGATAAATAAAATTTAAAAAAAAAAATAGAAATCACAACTCCATCTTAAATAGATTTAAAAAAAATATAGAAACCACACAAAAATAAAGAAGATAAGAATTTAGATATAGATCTCATACACTATGATTAGTGATAGGATTGTTAAATTATTTTTATAAAAAATCTAAAAAAAATAATTTGTATATTAAAAAAATATCTAAAACAAATATCTATATCTATATATTATATAAGAAAAATAAGGTTTCTAATGAGAAACCTCCTAAGAACTCCAAACTCTCATTCTAAAATTATTGATTTTTCAATTTATAAAATAGATTAAAAAAAATCTAATGGCTGATATATTTCATAATTTTAGAAATAATAATGGGAAGATAACAAAAATATTTCATAATCTCTCTCACTAATTTTTTTTTTTTTTAAATTATAACTTGTATTCATTTTCTCTCATCCAAAAAATCAGATAATATTTTTCATGAAAGTTGTGGGCATCTGTCTATATCTTATATATTATATTATAACATAACAAAAAAAAATTAAAAATAAGATATACAAACAGATAAAATTAATAAATTAAATTTTTATTTATTCAGTTAAAATATTTATTTTGCCTCTCTCAATATCCAATTTTAAATTTTAAAAATCTATAAAGTCTATCTAAACCTATCTGATTTGAAAATATCTCCCACTATCATACTTTAAATCAATAAAACTCACATATCTATCACATATTTAACTCGCATCATAACTTACCTAAATAATAATAATTAAAAACAAATAGAAACCATAGATAAATTAAATTTTAAAAAAATTAAAAACCCACAACTCTATCTAAAATAAATTGAAAAAAAAAAATAAAAACCACACAAAAATAAAGAAGATAAGGATTTAGATATGAATCTCAAAAAGATATAACAATATCTAAATTGAATTTTGATTTAATAATATAATTATCTATTTTTTTGATGTATATCTATCAAAATTTTAAACAATAATGACCCCGACCCCTTTTTTTCCCACCCCCTTGACCCCCTCTTCACCTGATTGGCCACTTTTTCTTTTTCTTTTTCTTTTTCTTTTTTTCCTTCTCCTCCAATCACCACCCGCCACGTGTGTGTGAAGGTGGTGGGGGTGGTGATTGGAGGGGGTCTCAATCATGACCCAATTTTAAATCACTTAATAGGACAAATTAATCAATTTTCTAAAATTATTGATTTTTAGATACCGACTATTCTTGGTCATAGTGAAGGCGTCTCTTGCATAAGCACTTTTTCTTATTGTCTGAACCAACTCTACCCTTTCCGTCTAGAACGCCCATTTTAGAAAAATCGCAGGTCAAAACCCATCTCCACAAAAAAAAAAAAAAAAAAAAAAAAAAAAAAAAAAAAAGAGATAATTAATGTAGTATTTTTTTGTGAGAAAAAAAACAGAGGAAAAATTAATAATAATTTTTTAATTTTCAAAATTAATAGAAAATATTACCTTGTTTAGTATAGAGTTTTCAATAATTAATTTTTAATTTTTAATCTATATTTTTTTAGTGAACATTTTTTAATATTATATTTTTTTCTTTTTCTTTTTCTTTTTACTTTTTAAATCCCTTTAATTTAGATGAGGGCAAATTGCAGCAGTTGTCTCAGTACTTTGGTCCTTGTGTCATATAAATGATATGTGCCATATCTATATCTATCTATCTATGTATCTATATCTATATCTGTATCTATCTATCTATATATATCTATCTATATCTATCTATTTATCTATATATTATATAAGGAAAAGGGGGTTTCTATAATGATTATTGTATTCCGGACTCGGTTTCGTTAATAGTTGTTGTTGTCTGTATTTCATTTCCGTCCTCTAACTCTTTGCATTTGAGTTTAGAATTGTCTTGGGCGTGTTTCGAATAGGTTGGTTGAGCTTTTGTCCCAACTCTTGTTGCCTAGATTTTTGGTGATCTGCTCAAGCGGGTCTTCTTGCGCTCGAGCGGAGTTTGCATACCTTCAGTAGTTTGTTCATCTGCAAAAATACTGCAGATGTGTTTTTCACGCTCGAGCGGGTATCCTTGCGCTGGAGCAGGTGTTCGTTGTCTGTAAAAATACTGGAAGAGTGTAATCTACGCTCGAGCGGGTGTTCCTTTGCGCTCGAGCGGGTGGAGTTTTGCAGTTGTGTCTTGGCACTCGAGCGGGTATTCTTGCGCTCGAGCGGGTCCAATTTTTGGTGTTTGACGCTCGAGCGTCCTATTCTTCGCTGGAGTGGGTCATACATATATCAGTTGGCAGCTGAGTCATTTCAGATCACTTTTTCAACTCTCACTCTCTCTCTTACTTTTCAAAAACCTATTTTGAGAGCTTCTCTCACTACATTTCACATTCTCTCTAAGGTTTGATCTAGTTTGAGTGATCTTCTACCTTAGTTCCTTTGCAAAGAGTGTAGAGCTTGGCTTAGGCTAACTATCAATCCGAAAATCTTGGGATTTGGACCACTTTCGATTTTCTTCACCTTCTCTTTTGGGTTCCGAATTTGAGGTAGGGATAACTACTCACTTTTATGATCTTTGACATAAACTTTTGGTCATTTTGATATAATGTTGAAATTGGGTGATTTTGGGTGTTACGGTTTCAACTTGAATAAAGAGGGGTTTTGTTCTTTTGGCCAATACATGTGTATTTGAGCATTAAAATGAGATTGTGGTTGTTTAATGATAATATTTGGACCTTTGGGTCAATATTGGAAAAAAAATGGGGGGCAAAATGCCATATTTGGGTTTTATTGGGTCATTAGTGTGATTAATGACTTTCATTGTGAAATAGTGGAATTGGGAAGTTATGAGAAGGAATGATGGAGTTGGATTGATTAATCACTCACTTTTGAAAATATTGATAATTTATCTGTTGATGCATTTATTATCTGTCTAGAAATAATTGCTTTTGGCTATCGGTGGAGGATAGTCGTGACTGTTGTAGACATAGTATGTTGATTAGGGAAAACTAAAACTAATCACGTTGAATATGTCATTGAATGTGACGGTTGGAATAATACAGCAGATATGTGTATTGATTGATCGTGTATATGATAATTGTTTATATACATTGCTTGTGTGGGAGGAGATAGGGGATGTACTCCACGGTTTAGGGGAAGATAGGGAATGGACTCCTAAACCGGATGTTATTTGGGAGGAGATAGGGGATGGACTCCATTGATACAGCAAATCTGTGTATCATTTATGAAGTATGGAAGTGTTTTAATATGACATTGATACAGCAAATATGTGTATCTGTTATGAAGTATGGAAGTGTTTTATTATGAGCTATTGTCTCATTTGAAATTGAAGTATTGTTGATATGAGTTGTAGTCTCATTTAAATTGTTTGGCCAGGTTTTGAGCCATGATTATGAATTGAAAATTTGTTAAGCAAAGGAAAGTAAAATGAACATGGACATATTTGTCACGGAACTAAAATGTGTTATGAGTTGATTTATATGAGTTAAACATTTATCAAATGCTAATGTTTTAGTTATTGCTCATATTATGTTTAGCATATCTCTACTGGACGTTGGCTCACCCTATATGGGATATCATTTTCAGGTTCAGGTGACATGCCACCTCCAAGGAAGTAGCTTGGGAGGCTTGAGGCTGATAACCCTTTTTGTTGATTATCTTTTGGTAGTACATGTACATCAAGCCAAAGGCTTATTTTGTGTAAAGAGTTAGAACTCTATTTTTGTTGAACCCAAGTGTGGACTTGGAAAGTTGTAAGCCTTTAGGGCAGTTACTTTTGTTGTCAACAGGTAATATCTTTTGTAAGAATACTCTGATGAATGTCATTATGTTTCACTCTCTTAAGTTTATGGATGTAATGAATGCATGATTTATGCGTTTATTTTGAGGGCGTTACAACTTGGTATCAGAGCATACCGAGTTCGAATACTTTGGGTACGCGGGAAGTGGTTAGTGCCACAATGGGTTTGTCTCGCTTGTTAGAGACTTAGATGTAATGTTATGTGCTTATGTGATAACATCTTTATGTGACTACTTGGGTATGGGATTTAATTTCTAGGATGTTGATCGGATCCTTGGGTTTCTGTGAGTCTTGTTGGAAAAGCACTTGATCAATGCTGTTTCTAACCGAAACTCTAGTAACGCCTCGGGACTATCATTACCCGAAAATGAAATTCGTAAGTGCTTATGTGATTATATGCTTATGTGGAATGAATTACAATTGTCCATTGCATTAGGACATGAGTGTTATAGCTTCGGCACCTTTATGAATGTGCTAATGTTCTTCGTTACCTTTATCAGGATGTCAGGACGAGGACGTGGTGGTAGGCGAGGTAGGCCTAGGAGGTAGGAGATGCCTATACCGAATGAGATTCCGGCGCAGCAGGAGGGTGTTGGTCAGGCCAATGTGGCCGAGCCAGCAGGTCAGCAGGCCATGGACGCCTTAGCCCGCGAGATGGTAGGAGCTTTGAGGGAATCTATGGGCATTCTCCGGGTTGAGAATCAAGCCGAGGCCCATGTAGTTGAGGCAGGGCCTTCCTTTCTGAAGAGGGAGTTCTTCCGGTCTAACCCGGACGAATTTGTGGCTGACTCGAAAGAGCCACTTAAGGCTGATGAATGGCTCGAACAGATGACGAAGACATTTGAGATGCTTGGCATCGAAGACGGGGCTTTGAAGGTGACCTTGGCGTCTTTCCAGTTGAAGGGAGATGCGGGTCAGTGGTGGAAGTTCATGAGAAGTCGTGTTGGTGGTACATGGGAGGCCTTTGTAGATGCTTTCCAAGAGAAGTTTTTGTCTCTAGCTGTTAGAGAGAAGTTGAGGGACCAGTTTTGTCAGCTCAAGCAGCTGAGTATGCCAGTGGCCGAGTTTGAGGCTGCATTTACCAATTTATCCAGGTTCGCACCTGAGCTAGTGGCGTCTGAGGAACGCCGTTGCATTGAGTTTGAGAGGAAGTTGAGGCATGGGCTCAAGACTAGAGTTGGGGGATCCATGACTCGGGAGTATGGGCGCCTTGTGGATGCCGTGGCCCATATGGAGATCATGATACAGGAGGAGGAGGAGAGGATGAGGGGCTCCAAGAGGAGTCAGGATGGCCAGGGGGATGGTAGGAGGCAGAGGGGTTCTAACCCTCAGCAGTCCCAGGGAGCTTTTGTGAGATCTACCTTTCCAGTGCCGAGTGCAGGTTCTGGGAGGGGCAGTCAGGGAGACATTACTCGTTACAAATGTGGTCAGCTGGGCCACAAGTCTCCAGCTTGCCCGCAGAAGGGCGGAGGGTAGAGAGCAGCTTCATCTTCGGCTCGTCCTCAGAGCCAGAGTCAAGGTAGAGGCCAGCCGCTCTCCTGTTACCAGTGTGGTCAGGCGGGGCACCTGAAGAGGTACTGCCCGCAGTTGAGTGGCACATCGGGTGCGTCTGGTTTGAGGCAGACGCAGAGTTTTCAGCCAACACAGTCGGTTCAGGCCTCGAGAGCCAATCAGGGGGCGTCATCGTCTCAGTCTGTGTAGCAGTCTTTTGCTCTGAGAGGTGAGCAGGTTGATCAGGGGCCTTCAGGGCGTGTGTATGCTGTTACCGCGCAGGATCTTGTACCGGCTCCATCTATTGTGAGAGGTACCTTTTTGTTTTGCAACTCGGTTGTTAATGTGTTGATTGATACGGGTGCATCACATTCCTTTATATCTGCTGCATTTGCATCTATTTTGGGGTTGGAGTTGGCGCAGTTAGCATCTCCTATTTGTGTTGTATCACCTGTTGGGGGTGAGTTGATTTTGAAACAAGGGTGTTGGGGCTGTGATATAGAGGTCGCCGACCGCTGATTTCCATTTTCTTTTATAGTTATGGCTATGTCGGGTTTTGATGTGATTTTGGGTATGGACTGGCTATCGTCATACCGAGCTGTTATTGATTGTTACCGCCAGAGGGTCACTGTATGTACCTTGAGCGGGGATTGTTTCCATTTCTTGGGGGATCGGGTTGGTAGTGTTTTGCCACCGGTGTATGATCCGCGAGAGCGGAGTGAGCTTAGTTGTCTTCTCGCTAGCTGTATGAGTGTGATGAGACCCAGACTGTATTGCCGAGAGTGGTTTATGAGTACTCGGACGTCTTTCCCGAGGATCTTGTTAGTTTGCCGCCACATCGAGAGGTGGAGTTTTCCATTGATTTAGTGCCCTGCACGGCGCCGATTTCTATGGCACCTTATCGTTTTGCCCCAGCCGAGTTGAGTGAGTTGAAGATTCAGCTCTAGGGATTGCTAGATAAGGGCTTTATTCGCCCTAGTACTTCGCCGTGGGGAGCACCGGCCATCTTTGCTAAGAAGAAAGATGGTGCCTTGAAACTTTGTATCGATTACCGGAAATTGAATCGGGCTACGGTTAAGAATAAGTACCCTATGCCCCGTATAGATGATCTGTTTGATCAGTTGAAGGGGTCCCGTTGTTTCTCTAAGGTAGATTTGAGATCGGGTTACCACCAGTTGAGGGTCAGAGAGGAGGATATTCTGAAGACGGCATTCCGTACGCAGTATGGCCACTATGAGTTTCTGGTGATGCCTTTTGGGCTCACCAATGCACCGGCAGTGTTTATGGATTTGATGAACCGGATATTCCGGGAATTCTTAGATCGTTTTGTAGTCGTTTTCGTGGACGACATTCTAATTTATTCACCTTCAGAGGAGGAGCACGAGGAACACTTGAGAGTGGTGCTTGAGTTGCTTAGAGCCCATAAGTTGTATGCCAAGTTTGGGAAGTGTGAGTTCTGGCTAAGAGAGGTTAAATTCTTAGGCCATGTGGTCTCCGGGGAAGGGGTGTCTGTTGATACATCCAAGATAGAGGCAGTGCAAGATTGGGCACAGCCTAAGAGTGTTTTTGAGATCCGCAGTTTTCTGGGATTAGCTAGGTATTACCGCTGGTTTGTGAAAGATTTTTCCAGTCTAGCTTCGCCTTTGACTAGATTGACGCGGAAAGGGGTCAAATTTGTATGGAGTGAGACTTGTGAAAAGTCGTTCAAAGAGTTGAAAGTTAGATTGACCACCGCTCCAGTTTTGATTATTCCGGAGAGAGGTTTGGGTTATGCGGTTTATTATGATGCCTCACGAGAGGGTTTGACTGTGTATTTTGACCTGAGTGTGAGATACCGAGACCGTCTGTTTGTGCCGGAGTCTTGCCGAGAGGAAGTACTCCGAGAGTTTCACTATTCACGCCTTGCGGTGCATCCGAGAGGCACTAAGATGTATTGTGATTTGGGTCACCAGTTTTGGTGGCGGGGAATGAAGAAAGATATGGCAGTTTTTGTATCGAAGTGCCTTACTTGTCAGCAAGTGAAGGTCGAGCATCAGAGGCCAGCGGGTTTGTTGCAACCCTTGCCTATTGCCGAGTGGAAGTGGGAACATATCACTATGGACTTCGTTGTAGGTCTTCCGAGGACTCAGCGGGGTAGTGATGCTATTTGGGTGGTTGTGGACCGGTTGACTAAGTCGGCGCACTTTATCCCTATGCGCGTGAGAGATTCGGTAAACTATCTTGCCGACTTGTATATTCGGGACATAGTGAGGTTGCATGAGGTCCCAGTGTCGATCGTCTCAGATAGAGATCCACGTTTTACTGCTAGGTTGTGGTAGAGTTTGCAGAGTGCCTTGGGCACTAGATTGACCTTTAGCACGACTTATCATCCTTAGATTGACGAGCAGTCCGAGCGTACTATTCAAATCCTTGAGGATATGCTTCGAGGTTGTGTCCTTGACTTTAGTGGGATGTGGGAGAGGCACTTGCCCTTGGTGGAGTTTACATACAACAACAGTTTCCAGTCGAGTATCGTTATGGCACCGTTTGAGGCCTTGTATGGCCGACCTTGTAGGTCTCCAGTGTGTTGGGCCGAAGTGGGTGATGCACCTTTGTTGGGCCCGGAGTCGGTTCGGGAGACAACGGAGAAAGTTGAGCTTATCCGTAGGAGGCTTGTTACAGCCCAGAGTCGCCAAAAGAGTTATGCCGACCGTAGGAGGAGGCCTTTGGCATTTGAGGCGGGTGATCATGTCTTTCTGAAAATATCACCTAGGCGGGGTTTGATGAGATTTGGGAAGAATGGGAAGTTGTCCCCTCGGTTTATAGGCCCTTTTGAGATCCTTGAGAGGATTGGTGAGATTGCCTATCATTTAGCTTTATCGCCGCAGTTGTCCGGGGTTCATGACGTGTTTCATGTTAGTATGCTTCGGAAGTACGAGCCAGATCCGTCCCATGTGTTGGATTAGACCGACTTGGAGGTAGATGAGGATGCCTCGTATGAGGAGAGACCGGTTCGGGTCTTGGATAGGCGGGATCAAGTCTTGCGAGGCAAGACCATTCCCTTGGTGAAAGTTTTGTGGAAACATCACGGAGTGGAAGAAGCCACTTGGGAACGTGAACTGGAGGTTCGAGAGAAGTATCCGGATCTATTTATGGATGTATGAACATATGTTGTATATTTTGCTGTATTGATAAACTTTAAGAGCATTGAATATGTCTTAAGTTGTAAACATTGTATATGTTTCGATTTATGGAAGTATTATGGAACTTACCTTGAAATGGAAGTTTATTTTAACATTGCATATGTTAATTCTGTTTTAGAAATGCAAATATATTATTGGCATTGAATATGTAATTGAATGACGGAATATGTGTTGAAATTGGTAAATTTCAAAGGAAAGCATGTTGATAATGCATATTGAGTAATATATTGTGATTTGCCTCTTGAAAAGAGATGAGATGACCGGTAATGGGTCTGGTTGTTGAATATTGAGTTGTAATATTGTTAAGAATAGAGAAAAACATGTTTTTGAAACTTGTATCTAATTTCGAGGACGAAATTCTTTAAGGGGGGAGGTTATAGCGATCCCGGTTTTCCCTCTCATGTTTACTGTATTCCGGACTCGGTTCCGTTAATAGTTGTTGTTGTCTGTATTTCATTTCCGTCCTCTAACTCTTTGTATTTGAGTTTAGAATTGTCTTGGGCGTGTTTCGAACAGGTTGGTTGAGCTTTTGCCCCAACTCTTGTTGCCCAGATTTTTGGTGATCTTCTCGAGCGGGTCTTCTTGCGCTCGAGCGGAGTTTGCATACCTTCAAAAGCTTGTTCATCTGCAAAAATACTGCAGATGTGTTTTTCACGCTCGAGCGGGTATCCTTGCGCTCGAGCGGGTGTTCGTTGTCTGTAAAAATACTGGAAGAGTGTAATCTATGCTCGAGCGGGTGTTCCTTTGCGCTTGAGCGGGTGGAGTTTTGCAGTTGTGTCTTAGCACTCGAGCGGGTATTCTTGCGCTCAAGCGGCTCCAGTTTTTGGTGTTTGACGCTCGAGCGTCCTATTCTCCGCTCGAGCGGGTCATACGTATATCAGTTGGCAGCTGGGTCATTTCATATCACTTTTTCAACTCTCACTCTCTCTCTTACTTTTCGAAAACCTATTTTGAGAGCTTCTCTCACTACGTTTCACCTTCTCTCTAAGGTTTGATCTAGTTTGAGTGATCTTCTACCTTAGTTCCTTTGCAAAGAGTGTAGAGCTTGGCTTAGGCTAACTATCAATCCGAAAATCTTGGGATTTGGACCACTTTCGATTTTCTTCACCTTCTCTTTTGGGCTCCGAATTTGAGGTAGGAATAACTATTCACTTTTATGATCTTTGACATAAACTTTTGGTCATTTTGATATAATGTTGAAATTGGGTGATTTTGGGTGTTACGGTTTCAACTTGAATAAAGAGGGGTTTTGTTCTTTTGGCCAATACATGTGTATTTGAGCATTAAAATGAGATTGTGGTTGTTTAATGATAATATTTGGACCTTTGGGTCAATATTGGAAAACAAATGGGGGGCAAAATGCCATATTTGGGTTTTATTGGGTCATTAGTGTGATTAATGACTTTCATTGTGAAATAGTGGAATTGGGAAGTTATGAGAAGGAATGGTGGAGTTGGATTGATTAATCACTCACTTTTGAAAATATTGATAATTTATCTGTTGATGCATTTCTTATCTGTTTAGAAATAATTTATAGCGATCTCGGGTTTTTCCCTTGTGTACAGTGATCCGGACTTGTTTCTGTAGATGTTAGTAGTTGTTTATATCTTGTTTGCATCCTTCCCTAGCTTGTATTTGAGTTATAGGATGTGTTGGGCAGGTTTGTTACAAGTTGGTTGAACTTAGAAACCAAAAGTAGTTGCCCAGATTTTTGCCTTCACGCTCGAGCGGAGCTTTTGACGCTCGAGCGGGCCCTTTGTGATTGCTTCTCCGCTCAAGCGGGTGTTTGGACGCTTGAGCGTGATTCTCCATCTCCTAGTAATTCCTCTGCAGTGTTGGACGCTCGAACGGGCGTTTTGACGCTCGAGCGTGAGTTTGTGTGTGACGCTCGAGCGGGGAGTTTTGCGCTCGAGCGGGGGTCCTGGTTCAGCTAAAGTTCTAGGAGTGTGTATCCGCCGCTCGAGCAGGATTTTTGACGCTCGAGCGGGAGTCTGTGAGTGACGCTCGAGCGGAGGTTTCCATGCTCGAGCGGGGTGACTTTTATATAAACACGGAATCCGACTTTTTGGATCACTTTTTCAACACACTTTCTCTCTCTTACTTTCCCAAATATAGATTTGAGAGCCCTTCACTCTAAAACCTTACATTCTCTCTTAGATTTGATCTAGTATGAGTGATTTCCTCACCTTGGGCCTTTGTAAAAGTTGTGGGGATCGTCGAGGGCTTTGTTTTAATCTGAAAAACTTTGGATTTGGAGCACGTTGGTCTTTGGTCTTCATCTTCATTTGAGCTCAAACTTCGAGGTAGGGATATCCTACTCCTTCTCATGAACTTTGTCTTTGAATTTTAGCATTTTGATGAGTTGGGGATTGTTGGGTAATTTTGAGGAAGTTTGGGCCTTTGTGAAATTTTACAAAAGTTGGGGTTTTATGTATAATAAACCAATATGCATGTTTGGCATAGAGAAATGAGTTAAATCATGGATTACAGATGAAAATGGAACCTTTGGGTTGTTATGTAACTTATGGGAAAAATTGCCCTAATTACATAGTTAAGTTAATTTGTATAATTAATTTGGAGAAATAAAGAATTGAATTGGAAATGTTGAAATTGAACGTGTATGGAATTAAAGGGTGTAGTTGGATTCATTCATCGCTCACCTAGTGGAAATGTCGATTATATATCCATTTGGTGCATTTATTTTCGGTATAAAAATAACTGCTTTGGGCTATCGGTGGAGGATAGTCTTGATTGTTGTAGACAATGCATGATGATTAGACAAACTAAAACTAATCGATTGAATATGCTATCGAATATAGCGATTGGAATAATACATCAACTCTATGTATTGATTGATTGTATATGATCTATGTTTATATACATGTGTTGTGTGGAAGGAGATAGGGGATGTACTCCACGGTTTAGGGAAAGATAGGGGATGGACCTCTAAATCGGATTTTGTGTGACATTGATACAACACTACCATGTGTATCAAGTGTTGATTATGGAAGTGTTCGAATTGATTTGATATAGCATTAACATGTATATCGTTATCAATTGTGAAGTATAGAAGTGATTCGATGTTATGTTGATACAGCACCGAAATGTGTATCTTTCGTAAAGTGTGAAAATGGTTTATGTGTTATTGATACAACATTAAAATGTGTATCCATCATGACTTTCGAAAGTGTTTAAAGATGAGTCTTAACCTCATTAAGTTATTTGGCTAGGTGTTGAGCCTTGTTTTCAAACTCAAAGTTGAAAAGAAATGGGAAATGAAATGTAATGTGGACTTAATGTCATGAAACCGGAATGTGATATATGTGGACGTATCTGTGTTGACCACCCATCAATTGCTAATCTTTTAGTCATTGTTCATAGCTGGTTTAGTGTATTTCTACTGGGCTGTGGCTCACCCTTTATGGGATATCATTTTCAGGTACAGGTAGCATACCACCTCCAAGGACATAGCTTGGGAGGCTAGAGGCAGACAGACTTTGTCGTTTTGTTATCTTTTGGATGTATTACATGTAAATTCAAGCCAAGGGCTTAATGTGTATTTGAGTTAGTACTCTTTTTTTTTTTTTTTTTTGTAACCAAGTGTTAACTTGGAAAGCTGTAAGCCCGTAAGGCATTTGCTTTTGTTGTTAACATGTAATACTCATTGTAATGAACTACTCTGATGAATAGAAGAATATTTATCTTTTATATCAATGCATGTCTAAATTGATGGGTTTTAATGTTATTATTTTGAGGGCGTTACAACTTGGTATCAGAGCGTACCTGTAGACGTCCCCGAGCGCCCCGGGAGGGTTAAGTCCCGTTCCGTTCGTAATGGGGTCACTACAGTTCAAGGACTCAAATGTCACGGTTCTTAATCTTGAACCAAAAAGTCCAAATCTGGCAAATCGATTTTGAAAACAGATTTTTTGAAAAGAAGTGCCAAACATGGACTGCTTTGCCAGATACAGAGTCGCCACCTAAATATTTTATTTTTGGGAAATTTAGGAAACCCTGACTCGGTGCCAAAGGCCACGTGTCCGTCATCACCAAAGTTGCCTCGGCTCGGGAACTTGGGTACGATTGGGGAAGGTCACTTCGTGAGCACCCCCGCTCGCCCGGTCAAAGACCGACCTCTACTAACCATGATATCTTATTTTGAAAACATTGTGCGTTCTTATTCCGGTTATTAGCCTAGGTTACTATGTGATGCGCACAGCATACAAGTATAGACTGAGTCGCCTGAATTGGAACAAAACATTTCATGTTTGTTTGTTTGAAAATGGTTTGATGGTGCTACCCGCAGGTAGGCTAAGACGTGGATTTGCCACCCTCGGGTGGGCTTAGAAAACATGATTTTGCCACTATCTAGTGGGCTTAAAACAAACATTTGATGAATTGTCCCACTCCAAGTAACCCAACCTCCATCCACAGGCATTCAAGGTAGTTATATCACATAAGCACATAGCCTCATGGTAAGCATGCTATTCATGGCAGTCACTCACACGCGTGCAAGGATGCTAAAGCATAAAACTCACCGAGTACTCCGAGCCAAAACAGAAATCGATTAGAAATCATGCATGATCCTAACTATACAGAAATGCCTAATGCGACACATGCAAAAATGCAACTATAGCAGGCTCGACTATCCTAAACATGGCATATGGAATGCTACAGCTATCATGTATTCAACTTGGAATTTGAAATACAAATGCAGTTAGTATGATGCGCCGAGCCCGGTGCGTGCAAAACAGATGAAATGATGCAAATATGCTGTCATACTGTATGCAAATTGAAATATGCCCTAATCTAACCATCATAAGTAGGTAAATAAAAGGGAAGAAAGACGTGGGGTTGGAAGACATACATTACACTCACCCCACACTTATTACAATTACGCCCTCGCGCAGAGGGTCCAAATAAATATACAGTCCCGAATGAAAGAATAGTACAGTCCAAATAATACAGTCCAAATAATGTACAAATTCCTAATTAATTTACAAATTAACTAAGAAAATAATAAAACTGGCATGCAAGCCAAGGACTGCCTTGATTCTGCTCCGGATGATGGAATGATGCATGTTTGGGATGCTTTGCGCGGAAATCCACTGGAATGTCCCAATTAGCCTCTGTTTTGCAATGATTCTTGAAAAGCGCGCCAAGCCTCGGAAGACCGCTGATTCTTGATATGCTGCAACAGAGAGCAGGAAAGGGGCATAGCAATGTATTTTCACAAATGTATGCATGTCTCGATCCTCGTACCACCAATCACGCATCTCGATGCATGATGGCCGAGGAGCCGAATTGCACAGCTCAATATAGAATGAATGCATATGAACACTACAACAAAACCTAACTCCATCATGGATAATCCGGAGTGTCGGTGACTTGGGAATTGAGACACGTTCCGTCACTCGGAGTACGGAACGTACCTCGTTTCCCGTGCTCGAGCTAACTCCTATCCCGAACACGATGCAATGTGCATGATATGCATGAAATGCAACTAAGATACAATCCTAACATACACAATGTTATGGAATGGCATACACGCTACACGAGGTGATACACAACCGAGCATACACAATGCTATGGATGAAATGACATACGCAATGCAATATGGGCTTACACCAACATGAGAGAGCCTCAGCCACACTCACATAGGAGGCCATCAGATGAAAACGAGACACCTCGAAATGCGTGCATGCGTGCACGCAAACCGAGGACGGACCCTCAGGCACCGAAATGCCACTCCAATGAGACATGGCAAGGACATGGAATATGGTATACAAACATGCAAAAATCAGTAGCAAAATGAGGGGCAAAACAGCCCCGAAACCCGGTAAAATGAAACTCGATGCATGGAATGACCCCAAAACATGGATTTTGGTGCATGAAATGGCCTATAGCTATACAATGCATACATAATTTGAACATGAAGTGTAAAATCAGAAGCAAGGCAGCCCCAAAATAAGCATTTTTACAGTACAAAGCATGGCCAAACAGTGAGCAAAAGTGGGACTAAATTAGTATGCAAAAATGGCTCCGCAAGGGAGCCAATGAAGCAAGTGGTGGATGCAATGCCAAAACAGAAAAAGACCCTTCTACAACACTGAAGAGAGACCAAAAATATGACCACTTACAGCTTATGTCAGCCCCCAAAACAGTATACAAACATGCTTAAAATGCAATGCAAGATTAAGGCTCAAAAGAGGCTATAACACAAAGTATACAAAATATTCACCAAAAAGCCAAAGACCCTGAATGAAACATGACAAGGGGGTCAAAAAATGGCCACTTTCAGTTCTGATCATGGCCGAAAAACAGAAGCAAGATAAGCTAACAAATCATGCAAAAATGGGGACCAAAGAGGGGTACAATGGTAAGTGATATATGGAGGTCCCCAACAGTGTTGATCCCTTCTTCAATATTGAAGAGGGGCTCAAAATAGGCCTATTTAAAGTTTACATCAGGCCCCAAAACAGATCACACACAAGCTAAAAATATCATGCAAGAAAATGGCATTCAAGAGGGTATTGAAGCAAGTGCAACATGGGGGGCTCAAACAATGTTGAGCCCTTAATGAAACAAGAAAATGAGCTCAAAAAAATGACCTTTTCAGTTTTGGTCGGAGCTCAAAACAGCAAGCAAAGAGGCTAGAAAAATGTTGCAAAATTGAGCTCAAAAGAGGGGAAATGATGCTTACCCTTGAAGACTACCCCGTGGATGCTTCTTGGCTTGAGAAGTGATGCCTCCTAGCTGCTGGAAAGCTCTCCAAGCTGATGGAAATGGAGTAGTGGTGGTGGTGCTTGGTGGTGATGAAGAAATGAGGTGTAGGACTTGGAAGATTTTGAGGGTTTGGAAGAGAGGAAGAGGGAGATGTGTATGCAAAGCTCTTAGGGATTTTTTGTAACCCTCAAACCAGGTTTTTGCCCCTGGTTATCTAGAAAAATGAGAGGGAGAAAAGGAGGGAAAAAGGGGAGGGAAATTGCATCAAGTTTCCCTCCAAAAAAGTTCCCTCCGGATACAGGTTTTGGAGGGAAAAACAATGCACAGCTGTAATGTACTTACCCTGAGGAAGCTGGCCGGCCAACTATTGGAGCTGTAGGTGGCTGGCCGGCCACCCCCCATGGCCGGCCGGCCGGCCAAGGGTCAAAAAGGCCAAGTTGATTTTCTGGCCGGCCACCACATATTGGTGGCCTCCCATGTCCCCTTCACACAACCCTGTAGTTGAAGATTGGCAACTGTGAACCAGGAGAGAGAACAACCCACTTTTCAAAGGGGTTCAAAAGGGTCAAATGGAATTACTGGCCGGCCACCACATATTGGTGGCCTCCCAAGTGTGTACAACACAAATATGTGGTTTGGAGCTGAAGAAAGTGGCCTTAGGGTGGTCAACATTGACTTTGAAGTGAGAAAAACGGGCGTCGGAGGACGATAATGGAACATAACTAGTTGCTGGAACAATTGCTGGCCTCCCACCCTTCTGTGACCTTCCCGGTGATGAAACAGAGGTACCTGCCAAAAATGAACGAAAACCGATGCAAAATAAAGGTTCCGGGGCCGAAACGCGCAGCCCGAGGCCCCGAAAACTGACTGTTAAGCACCGAAAGTGGCGTTCGACCACGAAGTGGGTCTCTCAGACCAAAAAACGGGGCAATCGGAGATGGTTAGGTGGTCCCAAACCGAGGCACACGGCCTGACGGCTCCGAAAATAGGGAACCGGGCTCCGAAATGGGAAAACTGGCCTACGACCACGAAAAGTAGCCCACGGCCACTGAGAGATGATCTACGAGACCTCTCCCTCCCTTTGGGAAGAGAAACAGAGAAAACCGAGTCTGGTTCGCAAACCGAGGCAAGGCACAGAAGAGGGTTCGGAAGTGCGGAGGCAAGGCTCACGGCCGAGACTCTAAGACTTCTAAACGAGCACAATATGCAACATCACCGAGTGCTCAATCGGTGACGTCTGAGTCTTAAGGTCGGTCAATATCGTGCCTGCAAAAGAGAGAAACTCAACAAGCACAATCATACTAATCAACATATGTTCGATGTGATTTCGAAAGCTTGACACACGCGGTGCCAGAGGGTGAATGCATCACAACGCGAGAACGGAGCGTGCGTGATAACGCAAGTTTAAGCACAAAGGCATGGCAATATTCAAAGATACGTGCATAACGATGCAAGAATGTTCATGAGAATGCAAGTTAGGTGCACAATAACGTAGAACGAGCAGACTAGAATGCATGTTTGTCACAAAACGGCGAGCAAGGAAATGCGCGTTTCGGCGAGGACAATTTGATCGCGACCTCTAGTTCACCTCCCGGAGAGGTTACAACGTGTTCAAAAAGGATACACCTTGGTTTTGATGAATAATGATGAGACACATGTCAGAAATTGAAGCTGAAGTTCCGGCGGAGCGATTTCGTGACAGAAAGTGCACTTTTCTTGAACTTTTTCAGGTCCCGGGAACTCCAATCTTCCTCAAAATTTGCAGAGAGCTAGGTGGGCATGTGGGGAACACCACCGGGCAGTTTCTTTCCCCTGGGGAGGCTGCCGGCCACTTTTCAAAAAGAGAATGGCCGGCCAGCCAGAAAAGGTGGCCGGCCGGCCACCTGCCCAAATCCGCGGGCAAATTGGTCTTTTCACCTTCTTTTCTTTATATTCTCTCACCCAAACTCTTTGAGCTCATAACCTCAGCCACGAAATTTTCTCCTCTTGCTTCCCAAACCATTTTCTCCCTCAGATCTGAGCTCTATACGCGTTTTCCAACGCCCCACGCAAGTTGTTTTCGCGAAAACATTCAGTTTCAAGCACTTTGAACCGATTAAATTTTGATTTCGGGGCTTCTTTTCTCATTTTCGCCACTTGAGGTAAGTTTGTCTCAATATTTGGAAGATTTTCTAGGGAGTTGACTTTTGTTGACTTTTTCATTTCCCGAGAGTTGACTTTTGTTGACTTTTTCCAATTTTGGCTCATTTTTGCTCCTTTTGCAGATTTTCCGGAATGTCAGGTAATTTTCCTCATGGTGGAGGCCCTCCGGGTGCCGGGGATGATTTTGATGTCATGACTCTGCCTCCGAGGGTTCGACCTTTTATTCTCGAGAGGTACGCCCCGCCGGCACACGTTCTTCCGCGGGCCGTTTTTCGTCACTTCACTGACTTTAATGATCGAGCACCCGGAGATCTGCTTCTGCGAGAGCCAGAGTATCACCTCTCCTACGAGGCACGAGAGGTATTTACTTCATTTTCTGCATTTTTCGTGCATTTCGTGCCTTTGCCATGCTTGAACACACAGTTTAGCCTATGACATAGTACTTTGTTTGCATCCTGAACATGTGGCTTAAACACTTGAATTTCTGAACACTCGGCTCATTAATTGATTGTGAACGCACGACACACATTAGTTAAGAAGTGAACACACGGCTCAAACACTGATTTGTCGAACACACAGCCCGAATTTGAAGGTGAACACACGGCACACACTCACTAAGAGTAGAACACGCAGCCCAAACTCTGATTTTCTGAACACACAGCTCGGATTGATGGTAAACACACGGCACACACTGATTGGGATTTGAACACACAGCCCAAACATTAATTCTCTGAACACACAACCCAAATTGATGGTGAACACATAGCCCACACTGATTTAGAGTAGAACACGCAGCCCAAACTCTGATTTTCTGAACACACAGCTCAAATTGATGGTGAACACACGACACACACTGATTTAGAGTAGAACACGCAGCCCAAACATTAATTCTCTGAACACACAGCCCAAATTGATGGTGAACACACAGCCCACACTGATTTAGAGTAGAACACGCAGCCCAAACTCTGATTTTCTGAACACACAGCTCAAATTGATGGTGAACACACGGCACACACTAATTTAGAGTAGAACACGCAGCCCTAACATTTGAGATGAACACGCAGCCCAAATTGAAGGTGAACACGCAGTACACACTGATTGAGAGTAGAACACGTAGCCCTTTCTGAACACACAGCCCAAATTGAAGGTGAACACGCAACACATACTGATTGAGAGTAGAACACGCAGCTCTAACATTTGAGATGAACACGCAGCCCAAATTGAAGGTGAACACGCAGCACACACTGATTGAGAATAGAACACGCGGCCCTAACTCGGATTTTTTGAACACACAGCCTAAATTGAAGGTGAACACGCAGCACACACTGACTAAGAGTAGAACACGCAGGCCAAACTCTGATTTTCTGAACACACAGCTCGGATTGATGGTGAACACACGGCACACACTGATTGGGATTTGAACACACAGCCCAAACATTAATTCTCTGAACACACAGCCCAAATTGAAGGTGAACACGCAGCACACACTGATTGAGAGTAGAACACGCAGCTCTAACATTTGAGATGAACACGCAGCCCAAATTGAAGGTGAACACGCAGCACACACTGATTGAGAATAGAACACGCGGCCCTAACTCGGATTTTCTGAACACACAGCTCGGATTGAAGGTGAACACGCAGCACACACTGATTGAGAGTAGAACACACAGCCCTAACCCGGATTTTCTGAACACACAGCCCAAATTGAAGGTGAACACGCAACACACACTGATGTAAAGTAGAACACGCAGTTCGCTTACTTTACTTCGCACGCAACCTATTTACTTGCACACCGTTTATTCATTTCATTTGCACACAGCTCATTCATTTCATTTGCACACAGCTCATTTATTTTATACTGACACATGTATTCACTCTGAATGCAGGTTGGTTCTCGCACTGTGCGGGGATACGGCTCCACCGCTGCTAGAGATTGGTATGCTGAGCTCCCGGAGGCTGTCCGGGATTTAGTTGATTTGGCAGGGTTCGGGGCCTTCTGCGTTGGGTTATCGCGTTGTCCTGCCAGGAGGACGCTGATGGCAGCTTTGGTGGAGAGATGGTGGGACACCACCAACTCCTTTCATTTTTCCGCCACTGGGGATTTGACTATGACCCCACTGGATTTTGCTGTATTGACCGGCCTGGACATAGGAGGTTGGCCCATTCCTTACGACGAGGACATGGGTGAATGGGAGGCCGCTTGGATACATTTATTGGGGGCCCGCCCGCCTGTGGATAGAGCTTCAGGGAGAGTCCGATACACCTGGTTCTCTTCCCATTTTCGGAGGGAGGGGATGGAGCCCGAGACTCCTGAGGAGGCAGAGCAATATGCCCGTGGTTTTCTTATGTTCCTCTTCGGGACTACTCTGTTCGCCGATAGAGGGAACACGGTTGGGTTGTACCTATTGAGTGCTCTGGTGGACCTATCACAGGTCAGCCGGTATGACTGGGGTGGCGCCGGCTTGGCTACCCTTTACTGCTATATGAGCGCGACCTCCCGTGGGCAGGGGGATTCACTTGGTGGTTATTGGAGAGCCTGGGAGGTACTTTCTGCCCTCTTGATTTACATTTCTGCTCCTCATTACTTGTACATTGCACACACAACGCACTTTACACTCTGTATTTTGCCCTCAGCACTTTATATTTACATTCTGCACTGCTTTCCTCAGCTATGGGTCTACGTATATTTCCCGATGTTAGCCCCAGAGTTGGTGGTGGCAGGGCCCCTCATGACCCCGTACTCACTGGTATTCGAGGGCCAGCACCGGCCGAGACCCCGAGAGACTCTTTTATCTACGGCAGTATTTCGATACTGTGCGGACGACGGAGGTATTTCAGAACTCTCAGTCCCTTATGTTTTTATCTTTGATTTGTCCTGTATATTCCCGATTTCTGATTGGTTTATGCACTGGTTATCTGCAGATTACATGGCAGCCCTGGGCGCCCTTGGGTGATGGTCTCCGATTTCAGTATGCCGGAGGATCGGGCACCTCTCAGTACAGGGTCCTACTCGAAGGACCAGTTGGTAGAGCATGGTTTCTGGGGGAACACTTTTTGCGTCAGGTATGGGGGTACACTTCTCAAGACCCTCCCGCAGCACCCCCAGTCAGTATGCGGACTGCTGATAGGCTCTCTTCCCAGGATGTTGGTAGTGCTATGCTGGGCACTGATGCTTTTCTACATCTTGAGGAGGGGGACTATACGACTTATCGCCACGTATATCTGATGCCTCCCTTGACGGGAGTGCGTACTCCGTCACTGAGGCCTGCTAGCGTGCCATCTTCGAGTCAGGCTCGTGCTACAGATATCCCTTCCTCCAGCAGGGCTGGTACGTCTAGAGACGGGGGTGGATCGATTCCCCCGATTCCTCCGACTTTTCATCATCCTGGGTGGCCAGACATGCCGACTGAGTTGACGAGTTGGCGATTTGGGGCTCCTTACCAGGTCTCGCTGGAGCCTCCCCTTCCTGACCATAGATATGTCAGAGATCCTGATTCACCACCGGTATGTTTTACAGCTTTGATTTATCAGTCGGATACTTAGACATTCATTCCTTTACTGATAGTTTTGCATTTGTATCTGCAGCCTCCTGTTGAGTACGTGGATGAGATGCTCGGAGTGATGGCAGTATTTGAGGGCATGATCCTGCGGAGGGAGGCACAGCTGGCCATTATGGGTGTGCAGGTACTGTTCATCTTTCTTGCATTTATCATATTCCTGATGACACGCTGGTTTTGAACATTCTACTGCATTGATAGGCTGTTTGTGTAGAACACATCTGACACACACCCCACTCACATACTGGACTTGCATCTGATTTTCATATTTGAACTGATGTATTGAACTCTTCACTTTCAAATGCCTCATGTATATGCTCCGCCGCAGGCCGGGCCACCCGGGCCTTCTCAAGGAGGTCGATCGTCTGGATCTTTTCGAGGCGCTGGGCCATTTGGGCCCTTTCGAGGAGCTGGGCCATCCAGGCCTTTTCGGGGAGCTGGGCCATCCAGGCCTTTCCGGGGAGCTCGAGGAGGGTCCTCTCGCAGACGCAGGGCACATATCATAGAGGCGGAGCCCGATGAGGATGAGGAGGAGGAGGTTGCAGACCGTCAGTCAGATACATCCACTGAGGAGGAGGATTCCGGTCTTGGTTCCGGGAGTGGAGGCGAGGCTGAGGGGGATCCTGAGGATGACAGCTCTAACCCGGATGGTGATGGTGGCGCAGAGGTTGCCTCGCAGAAGAGGATGAGGAGGGCCTCTCATTCTCGCTCCCGAGAGTATTGATGCTGCTGTTCCCTGCTTTATTTTCCTTTTTGCTAGTAGTTTGTAGCACTTTGCATGTTGTTAGGCAGTTTTATTTTCTGTAAAACTTATACCTTTATTTGTAAAAGGAAATATGATGGGGTGAAACAGCTTTTGAAAAAGTGTTGTATTTTTATACTTTCAGCATCGCATTGCATCATTTTGCACAAAAATGGGATTGAATGGAAATGTGCGCTGTGTATTCACCGGGTCAGGTAATGAACCGACGTAACAACTTGATCTTACTAAGACATAACAAAATCTTAGCAAGTTTACAACTCGATAAGCAAAATACAACAGTATTGACAACTTAATAAACAAAACTCAAACAAGAGTAACAATTCAAAACACAAAACACGACAGCTCGACAAACAACTCGATAAGCAAAACGACAACTCGATAAGCAAAACAACAATTCGATAAGCAAAACAACAACTCGACAAAGTGTAATCTGGACGATCTGGGCAACGGGACGCATCCCAAACAGAGGAAAATGGAAGCCTTCGGCACACCCGGTGCTTGGAAATGCCTGGAACTTTCCTCCAGAGGGCAAAACAGGACCAAAGGCACACATTGGAGCATGGCCAGCCACCTTTTGGAGCCGGCCGGCCAGTTTTATTGGGGAGAGAAGGCCGCCGGCCAGTTTTTGAAAAAGGAAATGGCCGGCCTGCCAGAAAAGGTGGCCGGCCGGCCACTTTGCCTAGCAACCACCAAATTTTTGCCACGTGTCCCCCCGAATAGTGTTTTCTTCTCTTTAAAAGCTCCAACTTCGGGATTCATTCATTTCATCACTGCTTTGCACAAAAAATGGAGGCATTTCTCACAGAAAATCTTACATCTTGGATCTCTTCTCTAGATGGCTCGGAAAAGTTGAATTTCCGAGGTTTCGGCTTGAATGCACTATTCCCACTGAGCCGCACTCCGCTGCACTTTCCCTTCCTCCATGCCGCGGCGAGGTTTTGGAACCCGGTGACGCACGTCTTTAGTTTCGGCGGGCAAGAGGTATGTCCAACTTTCGAAGATTTTCAAGGTTTAATGGAGTCCGAGCGTTCGGAAGAGATCTTGCCTCAACTTAATTTTGGCCATGCCCAAGCCTTAGGGCGGATGTGTGGAATTACCGCTCATGATGCTCGGTCCCTGATTTGTAACGGAATGTTAGATATCCCGAGCCTGATTTATCGATTCTTCGATGCTGGTGACCGCAGTAACCATCATTGGCAAGGTTTCCGGCGACATGCCCTCTGTTTGTGCATGCTATCTCATTTTCTGTTTGCCTCAGGCTTTGGAGGATCCAGCGTTCGTCTGATTGAAGTTACTCAAGGCTTGAAAGAAGGAAAGAGCTGTGTCGCCCTGACGTTGGCCGAAACGCTGATGGGTCTGGATGCTTTCTATCGCCGGGAGACGACCAGATTTGCTGGGAGTCCACTACTGCTACAGGTAACGTTTCCCACCCAATCTCGCATATATATTTGCTCACATCACTCGGCCCTCAGGCTCGATTTTTCTCACAAAACCCCTTACTTTTTCTCTCGTCGTACATCTCTCTATTCTTTATTCTCTCATTTTTCATCCCTCCCCAGGTGTGGTTAATGGATAAATTGCAGGTCGTGGACTCTTGCCCTGCTTACTCAGCCCGCGGCTACTTCTTTCGACAACGCCTAGTCGACGCCCTTGATGAGGGATGGTGGTTTGAATGGATGTGCAATTTGTCGGCAGATCGCATTGCGTGGCGTTGTCCTTGGCTCAATCTCCCGGTAATGAGCTATAGCATGTCTCGGCAGGTCGGGATTCGATTGATCGGCTTGACTCACTGCGTATTCTATTTCCCATTCCGTATTCTGCGCCAGTTCGGTCATGATCAAACTTGCCCACCAGAGGGGATAGAGTACCCGGCTACATTCCCGGTCCGAGGCGCACAGCTGGTTCGGCAGGCCGCAGCATGGGGAAATAGAGAGATCCTGGCCCCCGCCCCCACTTTTAGTTGCACTTTGTCTGACGAGTGCTGGGATTGGCTCAACGAAGAAGCGCAGGTTGGGCCAAGCTTGGCATCGGAGGCTTCAACCAGCTCTGGGAGGGGGCGCAGGGACACCTGACTTGACTATGCCCCGGATTTATTGCTTTACTAGTACTTTTAAGTTTTCTTTATGAGTGTAATAAAAAGCAACTTCAATTGTATGCAAGAGCGAGAGAACTCTGTTTTGAAATCAATGAAATTGAAGGTTGTGGTATTGAAAATTTTCCGCTTTGGTCCAAAAAGGGTCTTAGTTGTAAAAAGATTAATTTTGAACAAAGTCAACTTTTATTAAAACTTTTCAAAACTATTTTCGATATGGATCAGAACTGGACACGCCTGAGATTTGTCACTGAGATGCACAACCCCAGATCCTAGCAACTAGAAAGTTGCCCCTAGTTTGAATGGTACCGCAGCACTTCATTGCAACGGAAAGTTGCCCCTAGTCTGAATAGCACTATACCGGAGATCACGATAAATGCTGATGAATAGAGATGACTGAGATGATCAAATGGACAATGTTGATCGGGGAAAAGATTGTGGCTGAACTTCGGGGTGAAGCTGCCCACGTATCCCAATGATGGGAATCAAGCCTTACGTAGTTCAGGCTCAGGTTCGCTCGGGTATTTTCACTCTCCTTTTGCGCTCTAACTTTTGCCAAGGCCGCCCTTTGCGGGTTTTCAACCTTGCGAGCTCAGTTTTTATAATTTCAAATTTTCCATGCTCTGAGTTTTGCCTAGGTTGCCCTTTCGGGTTTTCGGCCTAGCGAGCCTCTCAGGGGTAGTATTTCTTCAACTTGTCCATGTTGATCGGTTAGGAAAACTCTAAGCCATCTAGATCCATCAGAACCACAGCTCCACCTGACCAGATTGACTTGATGATGTAGGGACCAGTCCAATTGGGTCTGAACTTGCCCCTTGGGTCGTGGATGGGAGCTCGGTTGTCTTGGAGCACCAAATCTCCTTCCTTTAAATTCCTAGACTTAACCTTCTTGTTAAAAGCCCGGGCAATTCTACGTTGATAGCCTTGAATGTGGTACAGTGCTTTCAGCCTTCTTTCATCGAAGAGCATGAGTTCCTCAAATCTGCTCTGCTGCCAATCCGCTTCGGCTATCTGACACTCAGCCAATATTCGTAATGACGGGACCTCAATCTCAATAGGCAGAACGGCCTCCATCCCATAAACCAATGAGTACGGAGTCGCCCCAGTAGAAGTTCTGATTGAAGTCCGGTAGCCCCACAGAGCGAACGGCAGCTTATCTGGCCAGTCCCGGTAGGTTTTCACCATCTTCTGTAGTATGCGCTTGATATTCTTGTTGGCGGCCTCAACCGCTCCATTGGTCTGCGGCCGATAGGTAGACGACTTATGAAAAGCCACATTGTATTTCTCTAACAAATCAATCACCTCCTTCTTGAAGTGGGAACCATTGTCTGAAATTATTTCGTTTGGGACCCCGTAGCGACAGATGATGTTGTTTCTGATAAATTTTGCGACGTGCGAAGCCTTCAACACCGCATAAGATTGGGCCTCAACCCACTTTGTGAAATAATCTATCGCTACCAAGATGAACTCATGCCCATTCGACCCCTTTGGCGTAACGGCTCCGATTACATCAATTCCCCAGACTGAAAATGGCCATGGCGAAGTCATGTTGTACAGCTTTGACGGCAGAATGTTCATGCGATTTGCATGAATCTGACATTTGTGGCATCGCCGGACGAAACCAATACAATCCTCCTCCATGGTAGACCAGTAATAACCCTGTCTGAGGATCTTCCGTGCCAACATTACCTCATTCATGTGCGCACCACATTCTCCTCCGTGGATGGCTTCCATCAGACGCTTTGACTCTTCGGCATCAACGCACAATTTATGCATTCCCAGATGACCCCGTTTATACATTTTACCCCCGCAGATGATGAACTGAACTGCCATTCTCCTGATTGCCCTTTTGTCTTTGGCATTTACCCCTGGCGGGTATGCTTCTTTCTCCAAGAAATTCCAGATGTCGTAATACCAAGGGTGTTCGTCCTGAACTTCATTTATGGCTGCGATCGACTCATAGGCAGGTGCAAATTTCTGGTCAATGATGACTGGACGCATTCGGACTCCACACGGGATGTCTATCATAGAAGATAGAGTTGCTAAAGAATCTGCGAACCTGTTGTTTTCTCTTAGTAGATGAGTAAAACTTAGCTTCTCAAACCGAGGAATCAGCAAATCCAAGGTTTGGTGATACATCATCATCTTTTCCTCTTTCACTTTCTAATCTCCTTTAGCTTGAGACACAACAAGGTTCGAATCCCTGATGACGTCCAACCGTCTTGCCCCTAGTTCCAGGGCTGCTTCTAGACCAGCGATGCACGCCTCATATTCTGCTTCATTGTTCGAGACTTTGAATCGGAGTTTGAAGGCGAGAGGGATACGGGAATTGTCGGGTGCTATCAGCAACACTCCTATCTCATACCCATGTTGATTTGACGCTCCGTCAAAGTACATCGTCCAAGTTTCATCATCGATATGCAGAATTGATTCATCCGGGAACAGGTACTCAACTGTTTCATCCCCCTCAACCGGGTGGTCGGCAAGGAACTCTGCCACTGCTCTTCCTTTCACTGACTTGTGTGTCACGTACGTGAGATCAAATTCGGAGAGCAATAGCAACCAACGAGCTAGCCTACCTGTAAGTGCTGGTTTCTCGAAAAGATATTTGATGGGATTAAGTCGTGAAATCAACATTACAGAGTGAGCTAACAGGTAGTGCCGCAGCTTCCTGGTAGCCCATACCAAAGCTAAGCAAGCCTTTTCCAGCGGTGTATATCGGGTCTCATACTCCAGCATCTTCTTGCTGAGATAGTAGATGGCTTTCTCCACCTTGTCTTCTGATTCTTGTGCAAGCATGCAACCCATCGTGGTCTCAGTCACTAACAGATACAAAATCAACGGTTTCCCTGGTTCTGGCGGTGACAACACGGGCGGGTTCTGTAAATATTCTTTAATCTGTTCAAATGCAGCTTGACATCGGCCGTCCCATTGGAATTTCTTGCCTTTCTTCAGGAGACCAAAAAGTGGTTCACAAGTTAAGGTTAATTTTGAGATAAACCGTCTTATGAATTGCACTTTACCTAGAAAGCCTCGCACCTCCTTTTCAGTCCTTGGTGGGGGCATTTCTAGGATGGCCTTGATTTTGGAAGGGTCGACTTCGATGCCTCTCTGTGTGATCAGAAACCCCAGCATTTTTCCCGCTGTAACACCGAATGTACATTTCTGAGGATTTCGCCGCAACCGGAATTCCCTGATCCTTTGGAAGAACTTTTGCAAGGCGGTGTAGTGGCCCTCTCTTTCCTTGGACTTAACAATCATGTCGTCCACATACACCTCAACCTCTTTGTGGATCATATCGTGTAATATTGTGGTCGCGGCCCGTTGATAAGTAGCTCCAGCGTTCTTCAACCCAAACGGCATTACCCTGTAGCAGGATGTCCCCCACGGGGTGGTGAATGCAGTCTTTTCCCGGTCTTCTGGTGCCATTACTATCTGGTTGTAGCCTGAGAAGCCATCCATGAATGAGAGCAAAGCATGCCCTGCTGTGAAATCCACCAACTCATCGATGTGCGCAAGGGAAAGTCGTCCTTCGGACTAGCTCTGTTCAAATCCCTGAAGTCCACACACACCCGGATCCTGCCATCTTTCTTCGGCACCGGAACAATGTTGGCCAACCAAGTCGGATATTCAGATACCAGCAGGAAGCCTGCGTCGATTTGCTTGGTGACCTCTTCCTTAATCTTGAGAGCCCAGTCCGGGCGGATCCTTCTGAGTTTCTGCTTGACAGGTCGGGCCTCGGGGTCAAGGGGGATCCGATGCTGTACAATCTCAGGATCGATTCCAGGCATGTCTTCGTAGGACCACGCGAAAACATCTTTGAAATCTTTTAATAAAGCGACTAAGCGCTCGCGTTCCTCCGAAGACAACGTGGACCCGATCTGGACCAGCCGCGGGTCCTCCTCAGTACCAATGTTCACGGTAGTGATTTCATCCATTAAGGTTTAACAAATCTCTCTTGCTCTTGCTCAATTAAACGTTGCAAAACCGGAGGAACTTCGTCCTCGTCGTTTTCATCAAAGTTTTGAAAGTCTGAATTAATGCAATAAATCAAGGGCACAGAAAAGTACTCGGAAACCACAGTCACCTGATTCTCATTAAGTTCATCCAAATCGTCCGATTCATTTACAACAGACTCAAATGAAAAGGAAAAAGACGACCTAGACAGGACTGTGGCATCCGGGTTAACATCCCCAGGAGTACCAGACTCAGACTCAGTCGAGCTGGAACCTGATTCCGACTCACAAGATTCGGTGGAATCAGATTCCGGCTCACTACCTGACCCGGTGCTGCTGGACAAAAATCCCTCCTCGTATTGCCAAGTGAGAGAGGGTGCGATAGATGCATCCAAGATAGCTGCTGGTTGGCTCACAGCCGTTTCATCCCCAATCATGGAAACCGCGAAGTTATCCCCCAAGCACTCATGGTCGATCGGAGGATCAGAGAGTAGACATGCCAGCGCTACCCCCGTTTCAAATTCTGTGCCCTCAGGATCCACTGCTTTGCACTGCTCAGCCTCAGCTGATGGGTCTGTCTGCTCTGTGGCAACGTCATCCCCAGATAGTTGCAAGTCAAAGAAAATCTCGAAGCCTGGGACGCGCTTCTTCTCCGCGTTTATCCACGGCTCGGGGAAGCCACAAAATGGAAAGTCTTCCCCCTCCCGGACGAAGCGTCCGTTCAGGGTACCCTGAATGGGCCTGTGTATTAAGTCAAAAGGCTTCCCCGCCTTCTTCGCTTTGGCTCTTTCGGCCATTTCTTTTCCCTTCCTCACCCAGTCCTCTTTGGTGGGCAGATAACCCAAGCCAAAGGTATGAGGGTTATGTGGCACTTCGGCCAATGTTGCGACGCCTTTTCGGCCGCTCCTTCCCAATCCCATCCCGGGGATGTGTTGTAGCTTGTTCATGAGGTAGACGGATTGAGCACTGACATACACCCCCTCATTCACAGCCATAATATTCTGCACCATCCGGGCCTCAGCCAAAGTGAACCCCAATAAGAACACGTCTTCTATGCCATGCTCGATTTCTAGGACCGGCGTAGATACCTCCGGAGGCGGATGGATTGATGAATTCCCGAACACAATGGCTACTCCCTTTCCATAGGGGTATTTCACCATCTGATGTAGAGTGGAAGAGACTGCCTTCACTTGGTGCAACCACGGCCGCCCCAAGAGTAGGTTGAAGGTTGCGGGAACGTCCAAGACATGAAATTCGATGTCGTGTTGTCCTGGACCAACCTTGGTTTGAATCTTGACAGTCCCCATCACTTCCCTGCTAGTATTATCGTATGCTCTGATCACCTGAGTAGTTGGTGTGAAGTCCGCGGGCTTCAACCCAATTGCATACGCTGTTCTGGCTGGGCAGACATTGATGGCGGACCCGGTATCAACAAGTACCACCGGTATCCACTTGTCTCTACATTCCACGGAAACGTAGAGGGTTTGTTATGTTTGTGCCCTCAGGCGGTAGTTCCTTGTCTGAAAAGGTTAATGCCGGGGAACCTCCTCCCGGAAAAACCAGCCCAACCAGCTGCTCTGGTGTAGTGTCTATAGAGAGTTTGGCCTTGTCCATGGCAGATAGGACGGCCTGTCTGTGCACCCTCGATGCCATAAGCAGTCCCAGATGGAGATGTCTGCTTGTATCTTCTTTAATTGCTTGAGCACAGCTTCTTCTTCAATCTGTTTCTCTCTCTGTTTCTCAGCTTCTTTGTCTTTCCCAGACGCCTCAGGTTGGTCTAAGTGTTGGGGCTTGAAATACCGCCCACTTCTTGTCATATGAGCGACCTCGTCAATATACCAGGTATCATCTGGTTGGTTACCTCCCCAGTCTTCATCTGTGTGGGCAAGACATAAGTCATCGTCTTCCCACCACATTCCGTCGGCAGCCGACAAACACCTGTCCGGCTCCGGTGTGATCGTACTCGCAGTACCTTCAGTCTTTATGCCCGCAGCATTTTCTGTTCCTGTGCACACAGCACTCTCGACCCCCACATGGGCCTTAGCTTTTCTGATTCTCTCGGAATCCTCAAATCTTTGTTGTTCCAACTGCGTCAGTACAGCTGGTTGTTCAATATTCCCTGTATTTACAATCCCCGAATTCTGAGCGAAATTCTTAGTGCCGGCGCTCTCCGGCGGTGTATTCTGACTCTCGGCCCTTCCGGCCACCATTGATACTCTCGCCCCTGCCGGGCTCTGTTCTGGTTGATATTCTACAACGTCTGGTTGATCATCTAACCATCCGACAACTTCTGCCGACTCCTCATATTCGAACCAGTTGATTGCTGCATCCCCTGATTCTTGGTCACTGAAGAACTGGAGGTTGGCAAAGTCCTCTCCCACAGCTGTTAGATCATCTGTTCCCCATTCAAACTTGTCCCCCTGAATCACACATAACTCTGCTTTTTCTGGCAGCCCTACACTCAACTCAGACTGGCCCACTGACTGGATGTATTCACTCGGATCATAAGCTCCTTCAGCAAGATTCCCGGACTGTTCAATCTCAGACTCAGCAACCCCACTTTTTTCTGAAATCTGCCCTGTCCCATCTTCGGTGGTCACCACCATCGGCTCAGATTGGGTCGTGGAGATGTCCATCATGCACAAGTCAGTGCAGACAGGAAGGATCACCTCCGGCTTAGGTAGGTGGGATGGGGTGATATAGATACTAGGATCGTAAGACACGACCCCAGTTTGGATGAAGTTGATTCTGTTGGGAGGAGGGGCTTGGTTATGTGGTGGGAGGGGATTTTTGTGACGTTGGGTTTGTCGGGAGGCGCGATCACCTGCTTGTCAATAAGATCCTGGATCTCATGACGCAATCTAAAGCAACGGTCGGTGTCATGACCATGCTGCTGTGGTGATACGCGCAGTATTTTGCCGGGTCATGAGAGGGAGGGAGTGGATTTGGCAAGTGGCCTCGGCTCAAGGGCGTCAAATGCTTCTTCTGATTAACACCCCAGAGCTTTGGACAGGGGCATATATAGGGGGTGAAGGTTCTTTGGCCTCTGGGTTGATATTTGTGTTTTGGGTATTGCTTCCAGATGCGCCAGAAAAAGGCGTGGCTGTCGTGGGTCTTAGAGGAGGGGGAGTGGTGGTGACCATGCTCACCTCTGAAGCTCGTGCAGTTGCAGCGCCACTCGGGCCCGCGTTATTGTTATGGTTAAAAGTCCTTCTGGGTTGCTCCTTATCCTGGTCGATCAGACCTTGCTTCATTGCATTTTCGATCTGTAATCCCATCTCGTGTAAATCTGAGAAGGTGGGAAAAGGGAGTACAATCATCTTCTGCATCAACTTTGGTTGGAGGTTGCGTACAATCATCCTGATTTGATCTTTGTCTGTAGGCCTCAAAGTCATCATCGATGCCTTCGCTCTCCATCGAGTTACGAAATCTGAGAAAGTTTCTTTAAGCTCCTGCCTCGTTGTTTCGAGATCACGAGTCGTAATCTCGATCTGGGTATTGTACGAGTACTGTGCAACAAAGGCCTCAGCCATTTCATCCCAGCTTCTTTTTACCTCATCTTCTAACTTCGCGTACCAGATGGCTGCCACACCCGACAAAGTTCGGCCAAACAGGGAAAGCTTTTGTGGTCGGGTTAGGCCCATTGGCCGCAGGATGTCTGAGAATAGCCGAAGATGGACCATGGGGTCCCCGGACCCGTCAAAGCGGTCAATTTGTGGCATCTTGAATCTGTCTGGCAATGTTACGGCTACATCGGTGTACCCATCTTCGATGTCCGGAATGGCTTTTACCCCTTGTGATTTCTTGAAAAGCTTCTCAAGCTTGCTCAGTTTTAGGGCTGTATGGTCTATCTCGAACTCAAAGGGAGAGTCCGGGTGGTTGGGTGTATGAGTCTTGGACAGTTGAGGTGGAAGCGGGGGCGGAGCTAGCCCCGTTGGAAGGTTTGTGTCCTCTTGGATATTCTGGACATTGGGCCCGGTGTTTTGGGGGTTTGGTAGGGTATTCTGAACAGTAGGTGCCTGCTCGGGCAATGGGGGCCCTGGTGGAGGAGGAACCTGATGTGAAGCTGATGCTGCATTCTGCTGTTGCAGCCTAGTAATGAGCTCGGCCTGCTGGGCCATGACTGTGGCCTGTTGCTTAGAAAATTCCGCTTGGCGGATGGCATCCTCCTGCATCTGTCTCATGCTCTCTTGCATTTGACGCATCATTTCCTCTATCCTGGCCATATTCTGTTGGTCCAGCTGACTGACCGGTAAGTGTATCTCTATGGCGGAAACAGAAATCCCAACCTGACTGTTTGCTGCTAAAGTAGCCCGCTGCCCGGTAATCCCTGCTCTGACACACTGCGCCTCCTTGGCCTTCTTTAACAACTGGGGGTAGGGAGTGGAACACTGGATGTCCGTCAACCAGATCCTCAGATCGATTGAGCCGACGACCTCGCGTCCACAGTGCTTGGGGAATATCTTCTGGGTTGGAAGCAATTGTGCTAAAACTGCCCTAGCAAAAGATAAATAAAGCAAAAAGGGAATAAACGACCAGATAAACGGGCAGCATAACAGCTTAAATTAAATACACAACACACAGTCTGGCATACAACACACGGTTGATAAGCTGAAAACACACTGTCCCCATCACTGATCACTGTTCTGTATCACTGTCCCCAAAACTGAATCTGATATACGCAGACAACTGATTCTCAGATACTGACTGATGCCCGCAGGCCTGATGCCCAAACTCAAAAACTGATACATGCATTCCTGTAGAGACGCACTCTAACAGCACATAGCAGATAAGTGAGAGCCAAAACACCCCTATGTTGGGGTAGGGTTTCCCTGTCCTATTTTGTCAGGAGCTAGGGTTTCACTACGCACGCAACGGTTTCAAACAACCTATAAACGGGTAAGCGACCTGTCCTAGTTTGGAATGGTCACTATGGATCCGAATATGCACTAGGTCGAATGGTCAAAAGGGTGCCCCGGTAAACCGGGGTTTGTGTTCCCATGCTGTCAGAGCCCAGAGCCGATCAGCCTTATGGACATGCCTTGACAAGACAAGCCTCCGGCAAATCGTTCGGGAATGGCATATGGCAAACACGGTGTCCTAGGCGCACCAACGCAAATGCAATGCAAAGAAACACACAAGTGTAATCAAAACCAGATATCATGAGTTTGAGTCAAGTTCTCTAAATCCCCAGCAGAGTCGCCAGAAACTGTAGACGTCCCCGAACGCCCCGGGAGGGTTAAGTCCCGTTCCGTTCGTAATGGGGTCACTATAGTTCAAGGACTCAAATGTCACGGTTCTTAATCTTGAACCAAAGAGTCCAAATCCGGCAAATCGATTTTGAAAACAGATTTTTTGAAAAGAAGTGCCAAACATGGACTGCTTTGCCAGATACAGAGTCGCCACCTAAATATTTTATTTTTGGGAAATTTAGGAAACCCTGACTCGGTGCCAAAGGCCACGTGTCCGTCATCACCAAAGTTGCCTCGGCTCGGGAACTTGGGTACGATTGGGGAAGGTCACTTCGTGAGCACCCCCGCTCGCCCGGTCAAAGACCGGCCTCTACTAACCATGATATCTTATTTTGAAAACATTGTGCGTTCTTATTCCGGTTATTAGCCTAGGTTACTATGTGATGCGCACAGCATACAAGTATAGACTGAGTCGCCTGAATTGGAACAAAACATTTCATGTTTGTTTGTTTGAAAATGGTTTGATGGTGCTACCCGCAGGTAGGCTAAGACGTGGATTTGCCACCCTCGGGTGGGCTTAGAAAACATGATTTTGCCACTATCTAGTGGGCTTAAAACAAACATTTGATGAATTGTCCCACTCCAAGTAACCCAACCTCCATCCACAGGCATTCAAGGCAGTTATATCGCATAAGCACATAGCCTCATGGTAAGCATGCTATTCATGGCAGTCACTCACACGCGTGCAAGGATGCTAAAGCATAAAACTCACCGAGTACTCCGAGCCAAAACAGAAACCGATTAGAAATCATGCATGATCCTAACTATACAGAAATGCCTAATGCGACACATGCAAAAATGCAACTATAGCAGGCTCGGCTATCCTAAACATGGCATATGGAATGCTACAGCTATCATGTATTCAACTTGGAATTTGAAATACAAATGCAGTTAGTATGATGCGCCGAGCCCGGTGCGTGCAAAACAGATGAAATGATGCAAATATGTTGTCATACTGTATGCAAATTGAAATATGCCCTAATCTAACCATCATAAGCAGGTAAATAAAAGGGAAGAAAGACGTGGAGTTGGAAGACATACATCACACTCACCCCACACTTATTACAATTACGCCCTCGCGTAGAGGGTCCAAATAAATATACAGTCCCGAATGAAAGAATAGTACAGTCCAAATAATACAGTCCAAATAATGTACAAATTCCTAATTAATTTACAAATTAACTAATAAAATAATAAAACTGGCACGCAAGCCAGGGACTGCCTTGATTCTGCTCCGGATGATGGAATGATGCCTGTTTAGGCTGCTTTGCGTGGAAATCCACTGGAATGCCCCAATTAGCCTCTGTTTTGCAATGATTCTTGAAAAGCGCGCCAAGCCTCGGAAGACCGCTGATTCTTGATATGCTGCAACAGAGAGCAGGAAAGGGACATAGCAATGTATTTTCACAAATGTATGCATGTCTCGATCCTCGTACCACCAATCACGCATCTCGATGCATGATGGCCGAGGAGCCGAATTGCACAACTCAATATAGAATGAATGCATATGAACACTACAACAAAACCTAACTCCATCATGGATAATCCGGAGTGTCGGTGACTTGGAAATTGAGACACGTTCCGTCACTCGGAGTACGGAACGTACCTCGTTTCCCGTGCCTGGGCTAACTCCTATCCCGAACACGATGCAATATGCATGATATGCGTGAAATGCAACTAAGATACAATCCTAACATACACAATGTTATGGAATGGCATACACGCTACACGAGGTGTTACACAACCGAGCATACACAATGCTATGGATGAAATGGCATACGCAATGCAATATGGGCTTACACCAACATGAGAGAGCCTCAGCCACACTCACATAGAAGGCCATCAGATGAAAACGAGACACCTCAAAATGCGTGCATGCGTGCACGCAAACCGAGGACGGACCCTCAGGCACCGAAATGCCACTCCAATGAGACATGGCAAGGACATGGAATATGGTATACAAACATGAAAAAATCAGTAGCAAAATGAGGGGCAAAACAGCCTCGAAACCCGGTAAAATGAAACTCGATGCATGGAATGACCCCGAAACATGGATTTTGGTGCATGAAATGGCCTATAGCTATACAATGCATACATAATTTGAACATGAAGTGTAAAATCAGAAGCAAGGAAGCCCCAAAATAAGCATTTTTACAGTACAAAGCATGGCCAAACAGTGAGCAAAAGTGGGACTAAATTAGTATGCAAAAATGGCTCCGCAAGGGAGCCAATGAAGCAAGTGGTGGATGCAATGCCCAAAAAGAAAAAGACCCTTCTACAACACTGAAGAGGGACCAAAAATATGACCACTTAAAGCTTATGGAAGCCCCCAAAACAGTATACAAACATGCTTAAAATGCAATGCAAGATTAAGGCTCAAAAGAGGCTATAACACAAAGTATACAAAATATTCACCAAAAAGCCAAAGACCCTTAATAAAACATGACAAGGGGGTCAAAAAATGGCCACTTTCAGTTCTGATCATGGCCGAAAAATAGAAGCAAGATAAGCTAACAAATCATGCAAAAATGGGGACCAAAGAGGGGTACAATGGCAAGTGATATATGGAGGTCCCCAACAGTGTTGATCCCTTCTTCAATGTTGAAGAGGGGCTCAAAATAGGCCTATTTAAAGTTTACATCAGGCCCCAAAACAAATAACACACAAGCTAAAAATATCATGCAAGAAAATGGCATTCAAGAGGGTATTGAAGCAAGTGCAACATGGGGGGCTCAAACAGTGTTGAGCCCTTAATGAAACAAGAAAATGAGCTCAAAAAAATGACCTTTTCAGTTTTGGTCGGAGCTCAAAACAGCAAGCAAAGAGGCTAGAAAAATGTTGCAAAATTGAGCTCAAAAGAGGGGAAATGATGCTTACCCTTGAAGACTACCCCTTGGATGCTTCTTGGCTTGAGAAGTGATGCCTCCTAGCTGCTGGAAAGCTCTCCAAGCTGCTGGAAATGGAGTAGTGGTGGTGGTGCTTGGTGGTGATGAAGAAATGAGGTGTAGGACTTGGAAGATTTTGAGGGTTTGGAAGAGAGGAAGAGGGAGATGTGTATGCAAAGCTCTTAGGGATTTTTTGTAACCCTCAAACCAGGTTTTTGCCACTGGTTATCTAGACAAATGAGAGGGAGAAAAGGAGGGAAAAAGGGGAGGGAAATTGCATCAAGTTTCCCTCCAAAAAAGTTCCCTCCGGATACAGGTTTTGGAGGGAAAAACAATGCACAGCTGTAATGTACTCACCCTGAGGAAGCTGGCCGGCCAACTATTGGAGCTGCAGGTGGCCGGCCGGCCACCCCCCATGGCCGGCCGGCCAAGGGTCAAAAAGGCCAAGTTGATTTTCTGGCCGGCCACCACATATTGGTGGCCTCCCATGTCCCCTCAACACAACCCTGTAGTTGAAGATTGGCAACTGTGAACCAGGAGAGAGAACAACCCACTTTTCAAAGGGGTTCAAAAGGGTCAAATGGAATTACTGGCCGGCCACCACATATTGGTGGCCTCCCAAGTGTGTACAACACAAATATGTGGTTTGGAGCTGAAGAAAGTGGCCTTAGGGTGGTCAACATTGACTTTGAAGTGAGAAAAACGGGCGTCGGAGGACGATAATGGAATATAACTGGTTGCTGGAACAATTTCTGGCCTCCCACCCTTCTGTGACCTTCCCAGTGATGAAACAGAGGTACCTGCCAAAAATAAACGAAAATCGATGCAAAATAAAGGTTCCGGGGCCGAAACGCGCAGCCCGAGGCCCCGAAAACTGACTGTTAAGCACCGAAAGTGGCGTTCGACCACAAAGTGGGTCTCTCAGACCTCAGTGTCCCTCAAAAGGGAGTAAACAAGATGCATGCCAAAAACCGGGGCAATCGGAGATGGTTAGGTGGTCCCGAACCGAGGCACACGGCCTGACGGCTCTGAAAATCGGGAACCGGGCTCCGAAATGGGAAAACTGGCCTACGACCACGAAAATTAGCCCACGGCCACTGAGAGATGATCTACGAGACCTCTCCCTCCCTTTGGGAAGAGAAACAGAGAAAATCGAGTCTGGTTCGCAAACCGAGGCAAGGCACAGAAGAGGGTTCGGAAGTCCAGAGGCAAGGCTCACGGCCGAGACTCTGAGACTTCTAAACGAGCACAATATGCAACATCACCGAGTGCTCAATCGGTGACGTCTGAGTCTTAAGGTCGGTCAAAAATGGGGTGTCTACAGTACCGGGTTCGAATACTTTGGGTACGTGGGAAGTGACTAGTATCACAATGGGTTTGTCTTGCTTGTTAGAGACTTAAGTGTAATGTAATGTGTTTGTGTGATAAAATGTTTATGTGACTATTTGGGTATGGGATTTAGTTTCTAGGATGTTGATTGGATCCTTGGGTTTCTGTGAGTCTTGTTGGAAAAGCACTTGATCAATGCTGTTTCTAACCGGAACTCCGGTAACACCTCGGGACTATCATTATCCGGAAACGAAATTCATAAGTGCTTATGTGTTTATGTGCTTACGTGGAGTGAATTACAGTTGTCCATGCATTAGGACGCGAGTGTTATAGCTTTGGCACATTTGTGAATGTGCTAACGTTCTCTGTTACCTTTATTAGGATGTCAGGACGAGGACGAGGTAGGCCTAGGAGGCAGGAGATGCCTTTACCGGATGATATTCCGGCGCAGCAGGAGGGGGTTGGCCAGGCCAACGTGGCCGAGCCAGCAGGTCAGGAGGCTATGGACGCTTTAGCCCGAGGGATAGCCGACGCTTTGAGGGAGTCTATGGGTATTCTTAGAGTTGAGAATCCAGTTCAGGCTCCAGTACAGGCCCAGGTTGCTGAGGCAGGGCCTTCCTTTTTGAAGAGGGAGTTCTTCCGGTCAAATCTGGATGAGTTTGTTGGGGATCCGAATGAGCCACTTAAGGCGGATGAGTGGTTAGAGCAGATGAGTAAGACGTTCGAGATGCTTGGCATCGAGAACGGAGCATTGAAAGTGACCTTGGCATCTTTCCAACTGAAAGGGGATGCGGGTCAGTGGTGGAAGTTCGTGAAGGGTCGTTTGGATGGCACTTGGGAGGCTTTTGTGGGTGCTTTCCAGGAGAAGTTCTTATCTTTAGCAGTCAGAGAGAAGTTGAGAGATCAGTTCTGCAGCTTTTGCAGTTGAGTTCTTCAGTGGCCGAGTATGAGGCTGCTTTTACTAGTTTGTCCAGGTTCGCACCTGAACTTGTGGCGTCCGAGGAACACCGTTGTATTGAGTTTGAGAAGAGGTTGAGGCGCGGCCTCAAGATGAGGGTTGGTGGTTCTATGATCCGAGACTATGGGCGCTTGGTTGATGCGGCAGCCCATATGGAGATCATGATGCAGGAGGAGGAGGGACAGAGGGGCTCCAAGAGGAGCCAGGATGGTCAGGGTGATGGCAGGAGACAGAGGGGTGCTAATCCTCAGCAGTCTCAGGGTAGTGTTGCTAGATCGACCTTTCCAGTGCCGAGTGCAGGCTCGGGGAGAGGCAATCAGGAAGACTTCACATGTTACAAGTGTGGTCAGCTGGGCCACAAGGCTTCAGTTTGCCCACAGAGGGGAGGAGGTCAGAGAGCTGCTTCATCTTCAGCTAGACCGTAGAGCTAGAGTTAGGGCAGGGGTCAGCCACTGTCTTGTTATCAGTGTGGTCAGGCGAGGCACCTGAAGAGGTTCTGCCCGCAGTTGGGTGGCACATCTGGTGCATCTGGGCAGAGGCAGAGTCTTCAGCCAGCTCAGTCAGTGCAGGTCTCGAGGGCCAATCAGGGGGCTTCATCGTCCCAGTCTGTGCAGCAGTCGTATGCTCCGAGGGGTGAGCAGGTGGATCAGGGGCCTACTGGGCGCGTGTATGCTGTTACCGCGCAGGACCTGGTACCGGTTCCATCATTGTGAGAGGTACCTTTCTGTTTTGCAACTCGGTTGCTAGTGTATTGATTGATACGGGTGCGTCTCATTCTTTTGTATCTGCTGCATTTGCATCTGTTTTGGAATTGGAGTTGGCACAATTAGCATCTCCTATATGTGTTGTATCACCTCTTGGGGGTGAATTGATTTTGAAGCACGGATGTAGAGGTTGTGATATAGAGGTCGCCGATCATCGGCTTCCGTTCCCTTTTGTAGTTATGCCCATGAAGGGTTTTGATGTTATTTTGGGTATGGACTGGCTATCGTCATACCGGGCTGTTATTGATTGCTACCGCCAGAGGGTCACAGTTTGTACCTTGAGCGGGGAGTGTTTCCATTTCTTGGGGGATCGGGTTGGTAGTGTGTTGCCACCGGTGTATGATCCGCGAGGGCGGGTGAGCTTAGTGGTCTACTTGCTAGCTTTTTGAGTGGTGAGTGTGATGAGACCCAGATTGTTTTACCGAGAGTGGTTTGTGAGTATCCGGATGTTTTTCCCGAGGATCTCGTTGGTTTGCCACCTCACCGTGAGATTGAGTTCTCCATTGATTTAGTGCCCGGCACGGCGCCGATTTCTATGGCACCTTACCGTTTTGCCCCAGCCGAGTTGAGTGAGTTGAAGATTCAGCTCCAGGAGTTGCTGGATAAGGGCTTTGTTCGCCCTAGTGTTTCGCCGTGGGGAGCACCGCCCTCTTTGCTAAAAAGAAAGATGGTGCCTTGAGACTTTGTATCGACTACCGGAAGTTGAATCAGGTTACGGTCAAGAATAAGTACCCTATGCCCCGTATAGATGATCTGTTTGACCAGTTGAAGGGTTCCCGTTGTTTCTCTAAGATAGACTTGAGATCGGGTTACCACCAGTTGAGGGTCAGGGAGGAGGATATTCCGAAGACGGCATTCCGTACGCGGTATGGCCATTATGAGTTTCTGGTGATGCCATTTGGGCTCACCAATGCACCGGCAGTCTTTATGGATTTGATGAACCGGATCTTCCGGGAATTCTTAGATCGTTTTGTGGTCGTTTTCGTGGACGACATTCTTATTTATTCGCCTTCGGAGGAGGAGCACGAGGAACACTTGAGAGTGGTGCTTGAGTTGCTTAGAGCCCATAGGCTGTATGCCAAGTTTGGGAAGTGTGAGTTCTGGCTAGGAGAAGTCAAATTCTTAGGCCATGTAGTATCCGGGGAAGGGGTGTCTGTTGATACATCCAAGATAGAGGCAGTGCAAGATTGGGCACACCTAAGAGTGTGTTTGAGATCCGCAGTTTTCTGGGATTAGCTGGGTATTACCGCCGGTTTGTGAAGGATTTCTCCAGGTTAGCTTCACCGTTGACTAGACTGACTCGGAAAGGAGTCAAATTCGTATGGAGTGAGACTTGTGAAAAGTCGTTTCAAGAGCTGAAAGTTAGATTGACCACCGCTCCGGTCTTGATTATTCCGGAGAGAGGGTTGGGTTATGCGGTTTATTGTGATGCCTCACGAGAGGGTTTGGGTTGTGTGTTGATGCAAGAGGGGAAAGTGGTAGCCTATGGCTCACGTCAGTTGAAAATTCACGAGAAGAATTACCCTACACATGACCTAGAACTAGCAGCAGTGATCTTTGCCTTGAAAATCTGGAGGCACTACCTTTACGGTCAGAGGTTCGAGGTGTTCTCGGATCACAAGAGTTTGAAGTATCTGTTTACACAGAAGGACTTGAACCTGAGGCAGAGAAGGTGGATGGAGTTCATTGAGGACTACGACTTTGAGTTGCACTATCACCCGGGAAAGGCCAATGTTGTGGCCGATGCACTTAGTAGAAAATCCATTAGTGATGTAGCTTGTATAGCCATCAGGGAATGGGAGATGTTGGGGGCACTTGGCGAGTTCGATTTGCTTTTGGGCGAATCTGTTGAGGCTGCGGCCTTGTTTTCTGTTGTTGCGCAGCCTACACTTGTGACTCGAGTGTTAGAGGCACAGAGAGGTGACCTTGAGGTAGAATCCCTCCGAGAAAAGATCTCCAGTGGGAAGGTTGAGAAGGGTTTGTCTGAGTATCCCGACCAGAGTGTGAGATACCGAGACCGTTTGTTTGTGCCGGAGTCTTGCCGAGAGGAGGTACTCCGAGAGTTTCACCATTCACGCCTTGCGGTGCATCCGGGAGGCACCAAGATGTATCGTGATTTGGGGCGCCAGTTTTGGTGGAGGGGTATGAAGAGAGATGTAGCAGTTTCGTGTCGAAGTGCCTTACTTGTCAGCAAGTGAAGGCCGAACATCAGAGGCCAGCGGGTTTGTTACAACCCTTGCCTATTGCCGAGTGGAAGTGGGAGCATGTCACTATGGACTTCGTTGTAGGTCTTCCGAGGACTCAGCGGGGTAGTGATGCTATTTGGGTGGTTGTAGACCGGTTGACTAAGTCGGCGCACTTCATCCCTATGCGCGTAAGAGATTCGGTAGATCATCTTGCCGACTTGTATATTCGGGACATAGTGAGGTTGCACGGGGTCCCAGTAACGATCGTCTCAGACAGAGACCCTCGTTTCACTGCCAGGTTGTGGCAGAGTTTGCAGAGTGCCTTGGGTACTAAGTTGACCTTTAGCACGGCCTATCATCCTCAGACTGACGGGCAGTCCAAGCGTACTATTCAGATCCTTGAGGATATGCTCCGGGGATGTGTCCTTGACTTTAGCGGGATGTGGGAGAGGCACTTGCCCTTGGTGGAGTTTGCCTACAACAACAGTTTTCAGTCTAGTATCGGTATGACACCGTTTGAGGCCTTGTATGGCCGACCGTGTAGGTCTCCAGTTTGTTGGGCCGAGATGGGTGATGCACCTTTGTTGGGTCCGGAGTTGGTTAGGGAGACAACGGAGAAAGTTGAGCTTATCCATAGGAGGCTTGTTACAACCCAGAGTCGCCAAAAGAGTTATACCGACCGTAGGAGGAGGCCTTTGGCGTTTGAGGTAGGTGATCATGTCTTCTTGAAAATATCACCTAGGCGAGGTTTGATGAGATTCGGGAAGAGTGGGAAGTTATCCCCTCGGTTTATCGGCCCTTTTGAGATCCTTGAGAGGATTGGCGAGGTTGCCTATCGTTTGGCTTTGCTACCGCAGTTGTCCGGGGTGCATGACGTATTTCATGTTAGTATGCTTTGGAAGTATGAACCAGATCCATCACATGTATTGGATTGGACCGACTTAGAGGTTAATGAGGATGCCTCGTATGAGGAGAGACTGGTTCGGGTCTTGGATAGCCGGGAGCAGGTCTTGCGAGGCAAGACAATTCCCCTAGTGAAGGTTTTGTGGAAACATCACGGAGTGGAGGAAGCCACTTGGGAACGTGAGTTGGAGGTCCGAGAGAAATATCCGGATCTATTTGTGGATGTTTGAGCGTGTATTGTATATTTTGTTGTATTATTGAACCTCAAGAGTATTGAATATATCTTAGGTTGTAAAACATGGTTTGTGTTTTGGTTTAATGGAAGTGTTTTGGAACTTGCCTCAAAATGGAAGTTTGATATAACATTGCATATGTTGAGTCTTGTAGAATTGGAAATGTATCATGAACATTAGTTATGGTATGAAATTGTTGAAATTGGAAAGGAAATGCATGTTGAAATGTATGTGTTGTGAGATGCCTCTTGACAAGAGATGGAATGACCGGTAATGGTCAAGTTGTTTAATGTTAAAATGTAACATTGTTTAAATGGAGAAAAACTTGTTTTTGAAAACTTGTGCTTAATTTCGGGGACGAAATTCTTTAAGGGGGGAGGTTATAGCGATCTCGGGTTTTTCCCTAGTGTACAGTGATCCGAACTTGTTTCCGTAGATGTTAGTAGTTGTTTATATCTTGTTTGCATCCTTCCGTACCTTGTATTTGAGTTATAGGATGTGTTGGGCAGGTTTGTTACAAGTTGGTTGAACTTAGAAACCAAAAGTAGTTGCCCAGATTTCTGCCTTCACGCTCGAGCGGAGCTTTTGACGCTCGAGCGGGCCCTTTGTGATTGCTTCTCCGCTCGAGCGGGTGTTTGGACGCTCGAGTGTGATTCTCCATCTCCCAGTAATTCCTCTGCAGTGTTGGACGCTCGAGCGGGCGTTTTGACGCTCGGGCGTGAGTTTGTGTATGACGCTCGAGGGGGGAGTTTTGCGCTTGAGCGGGGGTCCTGGTTCAGCTAAAGTTCTGGGAGTGTGTATCCGCCGCTCGAGCGGGATTTTTGACGCTCGAGCGGGAGTCTGTGAGTGACGCTCGAGCGGGGGTTTCCACGCTCGAGCGGGGCGACTTTTATATAAACACGGGATCTGACTTTTTGGATCACTTTTTCAACACACTTTCTCTCTCTTACTTTCCCAAATACAGATTTGAGAGCCCCTCACTCTAAAACCTTACCTTCTCTCTTAGATTTGATCTAGTATGAGTGATTTCCTCACCTTGGGCCTTTGTAAAAGTTGTGGGGATCGTCGAGGGCTTTGTTTTAATCTGAAAAACTTTGGATTTGGAGCACGTTGGTCTTTGGTCTTCATCTTCATTTGAGCTCAAACTTCGAGGTAGGGATATCCTACTCCTTCTCATGAACTTTGTCTTTGAATTTTAGCATTTTGATGAGTTGGGGATTGTTGGGTAATTTTGAGGAAGTTTGGGCCTTTGTGAAATTTTACAAAAGTTGGGGTTTTATGTATAATAAACCAATATGCATGTTTGGCATAGAGAAATGAGTTAAATCATGGATTACAGATGAAAATGGAACCTTTGGGTTGTTATGTAACTTATGGGAAAAATTGCCCTAATTACATAGTTAAGTTAATTTGTATAATTAATTTGGAGAAATAAAGAATTGAATTGGAAATGTTGAAATTGAACGTATATGGAATTAAAGGGTGTAGTTGGATTCATTCATCGCTCACCTAGTGGAAATGTCGATTATATATCCATTTGGTGCATTTATTTTCGGTATAGAAATAACTGCTTTGGGTTATCGGTAGAGGATAGTCTTGATTGTTGTAAACAATGCATGATGATTAGGCAAACTAAAACTAATCGATTGAATATGCTATTGAATATAGCGATTGGAATAATACATCAACTCTATGTATTGATTGATTGTATATGATCTATGTTTATATACATGTGTTGTGTGGGAGGAGATATGGGATGTACTCCACGGTTTAGGGGAAGATAGGGGATGGACCTCTAAACCGGATTTTGTGTGACATTGATACAGCACTACCATGTGTATCAAGTGTTGATTATGGAAGTGTTCAAATTGATTTGATATAGCATTAACATGTATATCGTTATCAATTGTGAAGTATAGAAGTGGTTCTATGTTATGTTGATACAACACCAAAATGTGTATCTTTCGTAAAGTGTGAAAATGGTTTATGTGTTATCGATACAGCATTAAAATGTGTATCCATCATGACTTTCGAAAGTGTTTAAAGATGAGTATTAACCTCATTAAGTTATTTTGCTAGGTGTTGAGCCTTGTTTTCAAACTCAAAGTTGAAAAGAAATGGGAAATGAAATGTAATGTGGACTTAATGTCATGAAACCGGAATGTGATATATGTGGACGTATCTGTGTTGACCACCCATCAATTGCTAATCTTTTAGTCATTGTTCATAGCTGGTTTAGTGTATTTCTACTGGGCTATGGCTCACCCTTTATGGGACATCATTTTCAGGTACAGGTAGCATGCCACCTCCAAGGACATAGCTTGGGAGGCTAGAGACAGACAGACTTTGTCGTTTTGTTATCTTTTGGATGTATTACATGTAAATTCAAGCCAAGGGCTTAATGTGTATTTGAGTTAGTACTCTCTTTTTTTTTTGTAACCAAGTGTTAACTTGGAAAGCTGTAAGCCCGTAGGGCATTTGCTTTTGTTGTTAACATGTAATACTCATTGTAATGAACTACTCTGATGAATAGAAGAATATTTATCTTTTATATCAATGCATGTCTAAATTGATGGGTTTTAATGTTATTGTTTTGAGGGCGTTACATAATTGCTTTGGGCTATCGGTGGAGGATAGTCGTGACTGTTGTAGACATAGTATGTTGATTAGGGAAAACTAAAACTAATCACGTTGAATATGTCATTGAATGTGACGGTTGGAATAATACAACAGATATGTGTATTGATTGTTCGTGTATATGATAATTGTTTATATACATTGCTTGTGTGGGAGGAGATAGGGGATGTACTCCACGGTTTAGGGGAACATAGGGAATGGACTCCTAAACCGGATGTTATTTGGGAGGAGATAGGGGATGGACTCCATTGATACAGCAAATCTGTGTATCATTTATGAAGTATGGAAGTGTTTTAATATGACATTGATACAGCAAATATGTGTATCTGTTATGAAGTATGGAAGTGTTTTATTATGAGCTATTGTCTCATTTGAAATTGAAGTATTGTTGATATGAGTTGTAGTCTCATTTAAATTGTTTGGCCAAGTTTTGAGCCATGATTATGAATTGAAAATTTGTTAAGCAAAGGAAAGTAAAATGAACATGGACATATTTGTCACGGAACTAAAATGTGTTATGAGTTGATTTATATGAGTTAAACATTTATCAAATGCTAATGTTTTAGTTATTGCTCATATTATGTTTAGCATATCTCTACTGGGCGTTGGCTCACCCTATATGGGACATCATTTTCAGGTTCAGGTGACATGCCACCTCCAAGGAAGTAGCTTGGGAGGCTTGAGGCTGACAACCCTTTTTGTTGATTATCTTTTGGTAGTACATGTACATCAAGCCAATGGCTTATTTTGTGTAAAGAGTTAGAACTCTATTTTTGTTGAACCCAAGTGTGGACTTGGAAAGTTGTAAGCCTTTAGGGCAGTTACTTTTGTTGTCAACATGTAATATCTTTTGTAAGAATACTCTGATGAATGTCATTATGTTTCACTCTCTTAAGTATATGGATGTAATGAATGCATGATTTATGGGTTTATTTTGAGGGCGTTACAGTTTCTAACTCGCAAGCTTTGTGGGAGCTCCAATACCTCAATCTTAATTTCTTAATTTTTTGATTTAAAAAAATAAAAAAACTCAACACTTATTACCTTCTCCCAAGTCTTTTTGACTTCTTCCATAGATATTCTTTTCAACTTCTCTCATACCTATTTAATTATTTTGAAAATAATAACTATCCCCCGTTTTTAACTTCTCCCATACCTATTTAATTATTCTGGAAATAATAATTATCCCTTAATTTATGGATTTCAAATGGAAAACCAAACCAAACCAAACCAAACCAAGCCTTAAGTCCCATCAAATGGGGTCGGCTAGGATTTCAAATGGAAAGATAACAAAAATATTTCATAATCTCTCTATTGTAATTTCTCTCACCGATTTCCAAAAGAAAATTAAAATTTGCTTTCCTTTTCTCTCCCTTAAAAAAAATCAGATAATATTTTTCATGAGAATTGTGATTATCTATCTATATCTTATATATTATATTATAACATAACCCAAAAAAAAAAAATTTAAAAATCAAATATACAAACAGATAAAATTAATAAATATGATTTTTATTTATTTAGTTAAAATCTTTCTTTTGCCTCTCAATATCCAATTTTAAATTTTAAAAATCTTTAAAGTCTATCTCACACGATCACATTTTAAATCAATAAAACTCACATATGTATCACATATCTAACTCACATCATGACTTACCTAAATAATAATAATTAAAAACAAATAGAAACCATAGATAAATTAAATTAAAAAAAATAGAAATCCACAACTACATCTTAAATAAATTGAAAAAATAAATAAATAGAAACAACACAAAAATAAATGAAATAAAAATTTAGATATAGATTTTAAAAAGATATATTTGAAATATGATTTAATAATATAATTATCTATAATTATCTAAATTTGAATTATGATTTAATAATATAATTATCACTTAATGGGACAAATTCATCAATTTTTAAGTCTTATCTATCTATCTATCTATAGAATATATTAAGCAAAAGGGGGTTTTTAACCCCAAACCTTGTGGGAGCTCCAATCTCCCAATCTAAATTTCTTGATTTTTTTATTTAAAAAAAAAAAAAAAACCTTAGCATTTATTAATTTCTTCCAACCCCCAAGTCTTACCCTCATAATAACACTTTAATAATGCATTAAGAACAAGCATAAAAAAAAATTCTTTGAAATCCAACACATATGAATTCCTTAAAAAGTTCGAACACATATGATTATTATCCCTCATAATAACACTTTAATGCATTAAGAACAAGCATAAATGTAACGCCCTCAAAATAAACTCATAAACAGACATTCATGATACAAGAGAGAGATTTCATATTTCATAAATTAGAGTATTCTTACAGAATGTATTACATGTTGACAACAAAAGTAAATGGCCTACGGGCTTACAACTTTCCAAGCCAACACTTGGTTACAAAAAGGAGAGTACTAACTCTACACAAAATAAGCCCTTGGCTTGATATACATGTAATACAAAAAGTAATTAAAAAGGTCTCTCAGCCACTAAGCCTCCCAAGCTACGTCCTTCTAGGTGGCATATCACCTGCACTTGAAAATGATGTCCCATACAGGTTGAGCCAACGTCCAGTAGAGATATACTAAACATAATATGAGCAATAACTAAAATATCAGCATTTGATAAATGTTTAACTCATATAAATCAACATACAGTACAATCCAGTTCCACAATCCTTTATTTATCCAATTCTCGACTTATAAACACGGCTCAGAACCTGGCCCAAACAACTTAAATGAGACTACATCTCACGCCAACAATACTTCAAACTGCCATTTTACGAAAATTGCGTCCACGAAATTCGGCACCTATGTACAATTGTTTTCTAGTTGCCATTTTACGGAAATTTCGTCCACGGGACTCGGCACCCATGTACAATTATTTTCTAGTTGCCATTTTACGGAAATTTCCTACGCGGGACTCGGCACCCATGTATAAATGTTTTCGAATTGCCATTTTACGAAAATTTCATCCACGGGATTCGGCACCCATGTATTCAAATACTTATCACATACAATGACCAATCAATACACATATTCGCTGTATTATTCCAACCGTCATACTCAATGACATACTCAAATTGATTAGTTTTAATTCACCTAATCATCATGCAGTGTCTACAACAATCAAGACTATCCTCCACCGATAGCGCAAAGCAGTTATTTCTAAATAGATAATAAATGCATCAACAGATAAATTACCAACAATTTTCGAAGGTGAGTGATTTATAATTCCAACTCCACCATTCTATCTCATAATGAGCCAATTTCATTATTTCCCTCTCAATTTCTTATTGCCATAATAATTGTCATTAATTACACTAATGACCCAAATATATCCAAACATGGCATTTTCCCCATTTTCTCAACTTTGACCCAAAGGTCCAAATATTATCAACAACAACAATAACTCCCTTTTTAGACCCAAAACACATATGTATGAATCAAAAGAACAAAACCCCTCTTTCCAATATAAGACATCTCAAACCCTAACTTCCCAAAATACCCAACTCCAACATTACATCAAAATGACTACAAGTTTATGTCAAAGACCATAAATATGAGTAGTTATCCCTATCTCAAAGTCGGAGCTCAAAGGAGAAAGTGAAGAAAATCGAAAGTGCTCCAAATCCCAAGATTTTCGGATTGATAGAAAGCCCAAACCAACCTCTACACTTTTTGTAAAGACACTAAGGGAGTAGATCACTCAAGATAGATCAATCCCTAGAGAGAAGGTGAAATGTAGAGAGAGAGACTCTCAAAAATGGGTTTTTGGAAAAGTAAGAGAGAGAGTGGAAGTTGAAAAGTGATCTAAAAGACCCAGCTGATATCTGATATACGTATGACCCGCTGGAGCGGAGAATAGGACGCTCGAGTGTCAAGTACAAAAAACTGGACCCGCTCGAGCGTGAGAGGTACCCGCTCGAGCGCTAAGACACAACTGTAAAACACACTCGCTCGAGCGCAAAGGGGAGGCCACTCGAGCGTAGATTTCCCCCTTCTAGTACTTTTACAGAAAATGAACTACCAGCTCGAGCGCCAAGATACACGCTCGAGCGTAAGAAAATCCGCTCGAGCGTGAAAAACACACCTGTAGAAGTTTTGCAGAGGCACGAAATGCTGAGAGTGTGTAAACCCCACTCGAGCGCAAAAAGACCCGCTCGAGCGGACAACCAAAAATCAAACTCCGCTCGAGCGCAAAGGGACCCGCTCGAACGTACTACCAAAATTCTGGGCAACAAGGAATGGGACTAAAGCTCAACCAACCTGTTCGAAACACGCCCAATACATCCTAAAACTCAAACACACGGAATTAAAGGATAACAACAAGATATACAACCACCAACTCTACGGAACCTAAATCCAGAATACAACAATCAAAGGAAGAGAAACTGGGATCGCTATAACCTCCCCCCTTAAAGAATTTTGTCCTTGAAATTAAGTACAAGTTTTTCAAAAACATGTTTTCTCAATACCAACATTACTACAATACAAAATTCAACAACTTGACCCATTACCGGTCATTCCATCTCTATTCAAGAGGCAAACTTCCATATAGTCCCCAACATGCATTATCAACATGTATCTCAAAATATATTCAATGCCAACAATACATTTGCATTTCTGAAACATCATCAACATATACAATGTTAAAATCAACTTCCATTATAAGGCAAGTTCCAAACTATATTTCCATAGACTCAAAACATACACCATGTTTTACAACTTAAGACACAATCAATGCTCTTAAAGTTTATCAATATTACAAAATTTTCAAAACATGATTACACATGAACAAATAAGTCCGGATACTTCTTACGGACCTCCAACTCACGTTCCCAAGTGGCTTCCTCCACTCCGTGATGTTTCCACAAAACCTTTACCAAGAGAATGGTCTTGCCTCGCAAGACTTGCTCCCGCCTATCTAAGACCCGAACCGATCTCTTCTCATACGAGGCATCCTCATCTACCTCTAAGTCGGTCCAATCCAACACGTGCGATGGGTCCTGCTCGTACTTCCGAAGCATACTAACATGAAACACGTTATGTACTCCGGATAACTGCGGTGGCAAGGCCAAACGATAAGCAACCTCCCCAATCCTCTCAAGGATCTCAAAAGGACCGATAAACCGAGGGGATAACTTCTCATTGTTCCCAAACCTGATCAAACCCCGTCTAGGTGATATTTTCATAAATACATGATCACCCGTCCCAAATGCCAAAGGCCTCCTCCTACGGTCGTCATAACTCTTTTGGCGACTCTAGGCTGTAACAAGCCTCCTACGGATAAGCTCAACTTTCTCTGTCGTTTCCCTTACCAACTCCGGGCCCAACAAAGGTGCATCACCCACCTCGGCCCAACAAACCGGAGACCTACACGGTCGGCCATACAAGGCCTCAAACGGTGCCATACCGATACTAGACTGAAAACTGTTGTTGTAGGCAAACTCCACCAAGGGCAAGTGCCTCTCCCACGTCCCACTAAAGTCAATGACACAACCTCGAAGCATATCTTCAAGGATCTGAATAGTACGCTCGGACTACCCGTTAGTCTGAGGATGATAAGCCGTGCTAAAGGTCAATCTAGGACCCAAGGCACTCTGCAAACTCTACCACAACCTAGTAGTAAAATGAGGATCTTTATCAGAGACGGTCGACACTGGAACCCCGTGCAACCTCACTATGTCCCGAATATACAAGTCGGCAAGATGATCTACCGAATCTCTCACGTGTATAGGGATAAAGTGCGCCGACTTAGTCAACCGGTCTACAACCACCCAAATAGCATCACTATCCCGCTGAGTCCTCGGAAGACCTACAACGAAGTCCATAGTGACATGCTCCCACTTCCACTCGGCAATAGGCAAGGGTTGCAACAAACCCATTGGCCTCTGATGTTCGGCCTTCACTTGCTGACAAGTAAGACACTTAGACACAAAAGTTGCCACATCTCTCTTCATACCCCGCCACCAAAACTGGCTACCCAGATCACGATACATCTTAGTGCCTCCCGGATGCACCGCAAGGCGTGAATGGTGAAACTCTCGGATTACCTCCTCTTGGCAAGACTCCGGCACAAACAAACGGTCTCGGTATCTCACACTCAGGTCGGGATACACAGTCAAACCCTTCTCAGCCTTCCCACTGGAGATCTTCTCTCGGAGGGATTCTACCTCAAGGTCACCTCTCTGTGCCTCTAACACTCGAGTCACAAGTGTAGGCTGTGCTACAACTGAAAACAAGGTCGCAGCCTCAACGGATTCGCTCAGAAGCAAATCAAACTCGCCAAGTGCACCTAATATTTCCAACTCCCGGATGGCTATACAAGCAACATCACTAATGGATTTCCTGTTAAGGGCATCGGCCACAACATTGGCCTTTCTCGGGTGATAGTTCAACTCGAAATCGTAATCCTCAATAAACTTCATCCACCTCCTCTGCCACAAATTTAAATCCTTCTGTGTAAATAGATATTTCAGACTCTTATGATCCGAGAACACCTCGAATCTCTCACCATAAAGGTAGTGCCTCCAAATCTTCAAGGCAAAAATCACAGCTGCTAACTCTAGGTCATGTGTAGGGTAATTCCTCTTGTGTATTTTCAACTGACGTGAGCCATAGGTAACCACTTTTCCCTCTTGCATCAACACACAACCCAAACCCTCTCGTGAGGCATCATAATAAACAGCATAACCCAAACCTCTCTCCAGAATAATCAAGACCGGAGCGGTGGTAAGTCTAACTTTCAACTCCTCGAACGACTTTTCACAAGTCTCACTCCATACAAATTTGACCCCGTTCCGTGTCAATCTAGTCAACGGTGAAGCTAGCCTGGAGAAATCCTTCACAAACCAACGGTAATACCCAGCTAATCCCAGAAAACTGCAGATCTCAAAAACACTCTTAGGCTGTGCCCAATCCTGCACTGCTTCTATCTTGGATGTATCAACAGACACACCTTCCCCGGCGACCACATGGCCTAAGAATTTAACCTTTCTTAGCCAGAACTCACACTTCCCAAACTTGACATACAACCTATGGGCTCTAAGCAACTCAAGCACTACTCTCAAGTATTCCTCGTGCTCCTCCTCAGAAGGTGAATAAATCAGGATGTCGTCCACGAAAACGACCACAAAACGATCTAAGAATTCCCAGAATATCTGGTTCATCAAATCCATAAACACTGCCGGTGCATTGGTGAGCCCAAAAGGCATCACCAGAAACTCATAATGGCCATACCGCGTACGGAATGCCGTCTTCGGAATATCCTCCTCCCCGACCCTCAACTGATGGTAACCCGATCTCAAGTCTATCTTAGAGAAACAACGGGACCCTTTCAACTGGTCAAACAAATCATCTATACGGGGCATAGGGTACTTATTCTTAACCGTAGCTCAATTCAGCTTCCGGTAATCGATGCAAAGTCTCAAAGAACCATCTTTCTTCTTAGTAAAGAGGGCCGGTGCTCCCCATGGCGAAACACTAGGGCGGACAAAACCCTTATCTAGCAATTCTTGGAGCTGAACCTTCAACTCACTCAACTCGGCTGGGGCAAAATGGTAAGGTGCCATAGAAATCGGCGCCGTGCCGGGCACTAAGTCAATAGAGAACTCGATCTCTCGATGAGGTGGCAAACTAACAAGATCCTCGAGAAAAACATCCGAATACTCGCAAACCACTCTTGGCAACTCAATCCCGGTCTCATCACACTCACTACTCATAAGGCTAGCGAGAAGACCACTAAGCTCACTCCGCCCTCACGGATCATACACCGGTGGCAAAACACTACCAACCCGATTCCCCAACAAGTGAAAACAATCCCCGCTCAAGGTACAAACTGTAACCCTCTGGCGGTAACAATCGATAACTGCCCGGTATGACGATAGCCAGTCCATACCCAAAATCACATCAAAACCCTACATAGCCATAACTACAAAAGAAAATGGAAGTCGGCGGTCGGCGACCTCTATATCACAGCCCCGACACCCTTGTTTCAAAATCAATTCGCCCCCAACAGGCGATACAACACAAATAGGAGATGCTAACTGTGCCAACTCCAACCCCAAAACAGATGCAAATGCAACAGATATAAAGGAATGGGATGCACCCGTATCAATCAACACATTGGCAACCAAGTTGCAAAACAAAAAGGTACCTCTCACAACAGATGGAGCCGGTACAAGATCCTGCGCGGTAACAGCATACACGTGCCCAGAAGGTCTCTGGTCGACCTGCTCACCCTTAGGAGCAAAAAACTGCTGCACAGACTGGGACGACGAACCTCCCTGATTGGCCATCGAGGCCTAAACAGACTGTGCTGGCTGCAAACTCTACGTCTGTCTTGAACCAGACGCACCGGGTGTGCCACCCAACTGTGGGCAGAACCTCTTCAGGTGCCCCACCTGACCACACTGGTAACAAGAGGACGACTGGCCTCTGCCCTAACTCTGGCTCTGAGGTCGAGCCGAAGATGAAACTGCTCTCTGACCTCCTCCCCTCTGCGGGCAAGCTGGAGACTTGTGACCCAACTGACCACACTTGAAACAGGTAAAGTCTTCCTGGCTGCCTCTCCCAGAACCTGCACTCGGCACTAGAAAGGTCGATCTAGCAAAAGCAACCTGGGACTGCTGAGGGTTAGGACCCCTCTGCCTCCTACCATCCCCCTGGCCATCCTGACTCCTCTTGGAGCCTCTCATCCTCTTATCCTCCTCACGCATGATAATCTCCATATGAGCTGCAGCATCTACAAAATGCCTATACTCCCGGATCATAGACCCCGCGACTCTAGTCTTGAGCTCATGTCTCAACTTCTTCTCAAATTCCAAGCAACAGCGTTCCTCAGACGCCACTAACTCGGGAGCAAACCTCGACAAGCTAGTAAATGCGGCCTCAAACTCAGCCACAGGCAAACTCAGCTGATTGAGCTCACAAAACTGGTCCCTCAATTTCTCCCTAACAGCTGGAGACAAAAACTTCTCCTGGAAAGCACCTACAAAGGCCTCCCAAGTCCCACCAATATGGCCCCGGACAAACTTCCACCACTGACCCGCGTCTCCCTTCAGCTGGAAAGACGCCAAGGTCACCTTCAAAGCCCCGTCCTCGATGCCAAGCATCTCAAACGTCTTCGTTATCTGTTCAAGCCACTCATCAGCCTTAAGTGGCTCTTTCAGATCACCCACAAACTCATCCGGGTTAGACCGGAAGAACTCCCTCTTCAGAAAGGAAGGCCCTGCCTCAGTAACATGGGCCTGGACCTGATTCTCAGCTCTGAGAATGTCCATGGATTCCCTCAAAGTTGCTGCCATCTCGCAGGCTAAGGCGCCCATGGCCTGCTGACCTACTGGCTCGGCCACATTGGCCTGGCCAACACCCTCCAGCTGTTCCGGAACCTCATCCGGTATAGGCACCTCCTGCCTCCTCGGCCTACCTCGCCTACCACCACGTCCTCGTCCTGACATCCTAATAAAGGTAACGAAGAACATTAGCACATTCACAAATGTGCCGAAGCTATAACACTCGCGTCCTAATGCATGGACAACTGTAATTCACTCTACGTAAGCATATAATCACATAAGCACTTGCGAATTTCATTTCCGGATAATGACAGTCCCATGGCGTTACTAGAGTTCCGATTAGAAACAGCATTGATCAAGTGCTTTTCCAACAAGACTCTCAGAAACCCAAGGATCTAGTCAACATCCTAGAAATTGAATCCCATACCCATATAGTCACATAAACATGTTATCACATAAGCATATAACACTACATCTAAGTCTCTAACAAGCGAGACAAACCCATTGTGATACTAATCACTTCCCACGTACCCAAAATATTCAAACCCGGTACGCTCTGATACCAAGTTGTAACGCTCTCAAAATAAACCCATAAACAGACATTCATGATACAAGAGAGAGATTTCATATTTCATAAATCAGAGTATTCTTACAGAATGTATTACATGTTGACAACCAAAGTAAATGCCCTACGGGCTTACAACTTTCCAAGCCAACACTTGGTTACAAAAAGGAGAGTGCTAACTCTACACAAAATAAGGCCTTGGCTTGATATACATGTAATATGAAAAGTAATCAAAAAGGTCTCTCAGCCACTAAGCCTCCCAAGCTACGTCCTTGGAGGTGGCATATCACCTGCACCTGAAAATGATGTCCCATATAGGGTGAGCCAACGCCCAGTGGAGATATGCTAAACATAATATGAGCAATAACTAAAACATCAGCATTTGATAAATGTTTAACTCATATAAATCAACATACAGTACAATCCAGTTCCACAATCCTTTACTTATCCAATTCTTGACTTACAAACACGGCTCAGAACCTGGCCCAAACAACTTAAATGAGACTACATCTCATGCCAACAATACTTCAAACTGCCATTTTACGAAAATTGCGTCCGTGGGATTCGACACCCATGTACAATTGTTTTCTAGTTGCCATTTTACGGAAATTTCGTCCGCAGGACTCGGCACCCATGTACAATTATTTTCCAGTTGCCATTTTACGGAAATTTCCTCCGCGGGAATCGGCACCCATGTATAAATGTTTTCGAATTGCCATTTTACGAAAATTTCATCCGCGGGATTCGGCACCCATGTATTCAAATACTTATCACATACAATGACCAATCAATACACATATTCGCTGTATTATTCCAATCGTCATACTCAATGACATACTCAAATTGATTAGTTTTAATTCACCTAATCATCATGCAGTGTCTACAACAATCAAGACTATCCTCCACCGATAGCGCAAAGCAGTTATTTCTAAATAGATAATAAATGCATCAACAGATAAATTACCAACAATTTTCGAAGGTGAGTGATTTATAATTCCAACTCCACCATTCTATCTCATAATGAGCCAATTTCATTATTTCCCTCTCAATTTCTTATTTCCATAATAATTGTCATTAATTACACTAATGACCCAAATATACCCAAACATGGCATTTTCCCCATTTTCTCAACTTTGACCCAAAGGTCCAAATATTATCAACAACAACAATAACTCCCTTTTTAGACCCAAAACACATATGTTTGAATCAAAAGAACAAAACCCCTCTTTCTAATATAACACATCTCAAACCCTAACTTCCCAAAATACCCAACTCCAACATTACATCAAAATGACTACAAGTTTATGTCAAAGACCATAAATATGAGTAGTTATCCCTACCTTAAAGTCGGAGCTCAAAGGAGAAGGTGAAGAAAATCGAAAGTGCTCCAAATCCCAAGATTTTCAGATTAATAGGAAGCCCAAATCAAGCTCTACACTTTTTGTAAAGACATTAAGGGAGTAGATCACTTAAGATAGATCAATCCCTAGAGAGAAGGTGAAATGTAGAGAGAGAGACTCTCAAAAATGGGTTTTTGGAAAAGTAAGAGAGAGAGTGGAAGTTGAAAAGTGATCTAAAAAGACCCAGCTGATATTTGATATACGTATGACCTACTCGAGCGGAGAATAGGACGCTCGAGCGTCAAGCACAAAAAACTGGACCCGCTCGAGCGTGAAAGGTACCCGCTCGAGCGCCAAGACACAACTGCAAAACACACCCGCTCGAGCACAACGGGAAGGCCGCTCGAGCGTAGATTTCCCCCTTCCAGTACTTTTACAGAAAATGAACTACCCGCTCGAGCGCCAAGATACCCGCTCGAGCGTGAAAAACACACCTGCAGAAGTTTTGCAGAGGCACAAAATGTTGAGAGTGTGTAAACCCCGCTCAAGCGCAAGAAGACCCGCTCAAGCGGACAACCAAAAATCAAACTCCGCTCGAGCGAAAAGGGACCCGCTCGAGCGTACCACCAAAATTCTGGGCAACAAGGAATGGGCATAAAGCTCAACCAACCTATTCGAAACACGCTCAATACATCCTAAAACTCAAACACACGGAATTAAAGGATAACAACAAGATATACAACCACCAAAGCCACGGAACCTAAGTCCGGAATACAACAATCAAAGGAAGAGAAACCGGGATCGCTATAATAAAAAAAATTTCTTGAAAAATCCAACACATATGATTATTATCAAAATATTAAACTTTAATATAATATAAAAAAGGAAAAGAAGAAGATATTTAAAAAAAAAAAAGAAGACATTTAAAAATCACAATTCACATATTATGATAATTGTAAACACAATCCGTGCATAGCACGGGTGCTATGCTAGTATATTATATGAGGAAAAGGGGGTTTCTAACTCACAAGCTTTGTGGGAGCTCCAATACCTCAATCTTAATTTTTTAATTTAAAAAAATAAAAAAACTCAACGCTTATTAACTTCTCCCAAGTCTTTTTGACTTCTTCTATAGATATCTTTTTCAACTTCTCTCGTACCTATTTAATTATTTTGAAAATAATAATTATTCCCCCTTTTCAACTTCTCCCATACCTATTTAATTATTCTGGAAATAATAATTATCCCTTAATTTATGGATTTCAAATGGAAAGATAACAAAAATATTTCATAATCTCTCCATTGTAATTTCTCTCATCGATTTCCAAAAGAAAATTAAAATTTGCTTTCCTTTTCTCTCTTAAAAAATCAGATAATATTTTTCATGAGAATTGTGATTATCTATCTATATCTTATATATTATATTATAACATAACCCAAAAAAAATTTTAAAAATCAAATATACAAACAGATAAAATTAATAAATATGATTTTTATTTATTTAGTTAAAATCTTTCTTTTGCCTCTCAATATCCAATTTTAAATTTTAAAAATCTTTAAAGTTTATCTCACACCATCACATTTTAAATCAATAAAACTCACATATGTATCACATATCTAACTCACATCATGACTTACCTAAATAATAATAATTAAAAACAAATAGAAACCATAGACAAATTAAATTTTAAAAAAAATAGAAATCCACAACTCCATCTTAAATAAATTGAAAAAATAAATAAATGGAAACAACACAAAAATAAATGAGATAAGAATTTAGATATAGATCTCAAAAAGATATATTTGAATTATGATTTAATAATATAATTATCTATAATTATCTAAATTTGAATTATGATTTAATAATATAATTATCACTTAATGGGACAAATTAATCAATTTTTAAGTCTTATGTAAAGAATAATCTAATTAGTCATTCCAACTCCTAGACTTCGCTGGCACTGGTGGAGGAGCTGATGGATTAGGCAGGGCGAGGTCTAAGTTGTTAAGGGTAATATCCTACCACTCCATAAATTTATATGTTTTTTAATTTTATTTTTTTTTCTGTGTGATTCTCTTTCTCTGATGTTGGTTTGGTTTTGGTTTCGGTTTTAGTGAGATTTATGTGTTTGTTTACACGTTTACATGGTGGAGAAGAATTATTGGTGATGATGGTTGCAATCAAAGTGTCTATGCCCATTTCGTGCTAATGATTTTGATCGGATTTTGTTTTTTTCAATAAAAACCGTAAAATTGAAGTAAAAAAAAAAATGGGTATCAATTTTTTATATTTTTTATTGTCATTTTATTTTATAGAAAATGTGAAAAAATATTGGAAATTCAAGATTGTACTATAATATTAGATTTTTATATAAGGAAGAGAGGATTTTTAACTTACAAGCTTTGTGGGAGTTCCAATATCCTAATCTTAATTTTCTAAATTTTTTATTTAAAAAAAAAAAACTCAACATTTATTGACTTCTCTCAACCCACTTTTTGACTTCTCCCATATCTACTCCTACACCCATTTCAACTTCTCCCATACACTATGGCTAGTAATGAGATTGTTAAATTATTTTTATAAAAAAATCTTTAAAAAAATAATTTGTGTATTAAAAAAATATCTAAAACAAACATAAATTCTTATTAAATCTATCTATCTATCTATCTATCTATTTATATCTATACTATATATTAAGCAAAAGGGGATTTTTAACCCCAAGGCTTGTGGGAGCTTCAATATTCCAATTTGAATTTTCTAAATTTCTTATTAAACAAAAAAAAAAACTTAGCATTTATTGATTTGGTCAAAATCCCCTGATCAGCATTTATTAACTTTTTTCAATCCATATGTCCTTCCACATGCCTGCATTTATTGATTTGGTCAAAATCCCCTGATCAGCATTTAAAATCCCCTCATACAAATAATTATAGATATAATCCGTGTATAGTTACTACAGTACCCTTTTCAATTTCTGTCATACACTATGATTAGTGATAAGATTGTTAAATTATTTTTATAAAAACTCTTAAAAAACATAATTTATATATTAAAAAAAATCTAAAACAAATATAAATATCTATAATTATCTCGTGCATAGCACATGTGATAGGCTATTATCTATCTGTCTATCTATCTATACTATGTATTAAGCAAAATGAGATTTTTAACCTCAAGCCTTGTGAGAGCTCCAATCTCCCAATCTAAATTTCTTGATTTTTTGATTTAAAAAAAAAAAAAAAACTTAGCATTTATTAACTTCTCTCAGCCCCCAAGTCTTACCCTCATAATAACACTTTAATACATTAAGAACAAGCATAAAAAAAATTCTTTGAAATCCAACATATATAAATTCCTTGAAAAGTCCCAACACATATGATTATTATCCCTCATAATAACACTTTAATGCATTAAAAACAAGCATAAAAAAAAATTTCTTAAAAAGTCTAACACATATGATTATTATCAAAATATTAAACTTTAATATAATATAATAAAAAAAGAAGACATTTAATTCCCTAAAAAGTCCAACACATGTGACTATTATCAAAATATTAAACTTTAATACAATATAAAAAAGGAAAAAAAGAAGACATTTAAAAAAAAAAAAGACGTTTAAAAATCGCAATTCACATATATAATAGATTGTAAATATATTAAGAAAAAGGGAGTTTCTAAACCCCAAGCCTTGTGGGAGCTCCAATTTCTCAATTTTAATTTTCTAAATTTTTTATTTTAAAAAAAAAAACCTCAGTATTTATTGATTTGGTTAAAATCCCCTGATCAACATTTATTAACTTTTTCCAATCCACATGCCTGCATTAATTGATTTGGTCAAAATCCCTGATTAGCATTTAAAATCCCCTCATACAAATAATTATAGATACAGCACGTGCATAGTTACTGCAGTAGCCTTTTTAATTTCTCATGTACACTATATATAGATAATTGTAAATATATTCAGAAAAAGGGGGTTTTTGAACCCCAAGCCTTGTGGGAGCTCCAATCTCTCAATCTTAATTTTCTAAATTTTTGATTTAAAAAAAAAAATCTCAGTATTTATTGATTTGGTCAAAATCCCCTGATCAACATTTATTAACTTTTTCCAATCCACATGCCTACATTTATTGATTTGGTCAAAATCTCTGATTAGCATTTAAATCCCCTCATACAAATAATTATAGATACAGTCCGTGCATAGTTACTGCAGTCGCCTTTTTAATTTCTCCTGTACACTATGATTAGTGATAAGATTGTTAAATTATTTTTATAAAAAATCTTAAAAAACATAATTTATATATTAAAAAAAATTAAAACAAATATAAATATCTATAATTATCTCGTGCATAGCACGGGTGATAAGCTAGTATCTATACTATATATTAAGCAAAATGAGGTTTCTAATCCCCAAGGCCTGTGAGAGCTCCAATATGTCAATCCTAATTTTCTAATTTTTTTTTTTAAAAAAAAAAAAAAATTAACCTCAGCATTTATTAACTTCTCTCAATTCACAAGATTTTTTGATTTCTCTCATAATTACTGCAGTACTTTTTCCAAAACAAATAATTTGTATATTAAAAAAAATTTAAAACAAATATAAATGTCTATATCTATATCTTTCTATTTATTTATATCTATCTTTAGCCCACAAGTTTTGTGGGAGTTCCAATATCTGAACCTTAATTTTTTTGATTTTTTTTGAAAAAAAAAACTTAGCACTTATTAAATTCTTCCAAGTCTTTTAACTTCTCCAATACACACACTCTTTTTAACTTTTCACATACATATTGCAAACAGTGAGTCTCCTTCTTGACTTCTCACTTCTACACTTTCAACTTTACTGACCACGTATGCAAACAATAAGTCTTCTTTTTGTTTTCTCCTTCTTGTCTTTTCCTTTTATTTACTATTTTAATATTGTAGTTAGATAACGCATAAAAATATTTGTGATTTGTCTGGCGAATAAAAAATTATAATTTGATTTTTTAATATGATTGAAGTTAGATAAATATAAACCCTCACAAAGAGAAAAATGTGATTATAATTAGTTGAATGGTTCTTTTTTTTTTTTAATGTGATTATAGTTAGTTTAATAAAAAAAATTTTCATTTATTTATTTTATTATGAGAAAAATGTGATGTGATTGTAATTTGTTCAATGCCTCGTTTTTTTTTAATATGATTGTTGTAGTTAGTTCAATGTTTTTTTTTAATGTTATTTAATATTTTTATTTACTATTTTAATTTTATTTTTAATATGATTGAAATTAGATAAACATAAACACTCATAAAGAAAAAAATGTAATTGTAGTTAGTTCAATGGTTCTTTTTTTTTTTTAATGTAATTGTAGTTAATCAATGGTTCTTTTTTTCATTTATTTATTTTTTTTATTATTGGAAAATGTGATGTGGTTGTAGTTTGTTTAATGGTTCTTATTTTAATGTGATTTAATCTTTTATTTACTGTTTTAATGGTTTTTCTTTACAATTATTTATGAAAAAAAATATGATTGTAGTTAGATAGCATAAAAATATTTGTGATTTGATTTGATTTGATTTTTTTCTGATTTGATTTTTAAAGTACTAATTATTGATAATGATTAGATTGTATTTTTAAAAAAAAATTGTAATTGATTTTTTTAACTCACTGTGTTTTTTGAAAAAAAATTATTGTGTTTTTTTAACTATCAATTCACTTAATTTGTGATTTGATTTTTAACTCACTGTGTTTTTTTAAAAACAAAATAGATTGTACTCATTAGGGTCACATAATGTACCAATTATTGATGATGATTAGATTGTATTTTGACCAAAAAAAAAAAAATTGTAATTGATCTTTTTAACTCACTATGTTTTTTGAAAAATAAATTATTATGTTTTTTAATTATCAATTGACTTAATTTGTGATTGATTTTTCTAATTATTGATGATGATTAGATAGTATTAAAAAAATTTGTGATTTGTATGATTGAAGTTATCTCATTTTGTTTATAATTTTATTTTTTAATATGATTGAAGTTAGATAAATATAAACACTCACAAAAAGAAAAATGTGATTGTAGTTTGTTCAATGATTCTAAATAATCTTTTTTATTTACTATTTTAATGGTTATTTTTTTCAATTATTTTTTTTATTGTGAGAAAAATGTCATTGTAGTTAGATAGTATTAAAAAAATTGTGATTTGTATGATAGAAGTTATCTCCTTTTGTTTATAATTTGATTTTTTAATATGATTGAAGTTAACTCACAAAAAGAAAAATGTGATTGTTATTTGTTCAATGGCTCTAAATAATCTATCTATACTATATATTAAGCAAAATGGGATTTTTAACCTCCAAGGCCTATGAGAGCTTCAATATCCCAATCTGAATTTTCTATATTTTTTATTTTTTATTTAAAAAAAAAACTCAGCATTTATTGATTTGGTCAAAATCCCCTGATCAACATTTATTAACTTTTTCAATCCACATGTCTTTCCACATGAGTGCATTTATTGATTTGGTCAAAATCCCATCATACAAATAATTATAGATACAATCCGTGTATAGTTACTGCAGTACCCTTTTCAACTTCTCCCAGACACTATGGTTAGTGATAAGATTGTTAAATTATTTTTATAAAAAATATTGAAAAACATAATTTATATATTAAAAAAAATCCAAAACAAATATAAATATCTACAATTATTCCGTGCATAGCACGGGTGATAGACTAGTATCTATACTATATATTAAGCAAAAGGGAGTTTTTAACCTCAAGCCATGTGGGAGCTTCAATCTCCCAATCTAAATTTCCTGATTTTTTGATTTAAAAAAAAAAAAACTTAGCATTTATTAACTTCTCCCAACTTCCAAGTCTTACCATCATAATAACACTTTAATGCATTAAGAACAAGTATAAAAAAAAATTCTTTGAAATCCAACACATATGAATTCTTTGAAAAGTCCCAACACATATGATTATTATCCCTCATAATAACACTTTAATGCATTAATAAAAAAAATTTCTTGAAAAGTCCAACACATATGATTATTATCAAAATATTAAACTTTAATATAATATAATAATAAAAAAAGACATTTAATTCCTTGAAAAGTCCAACACATATGATTATTGTCAAAATATTAAATTTTAATATAATATAAAAAAGGAAAAAAAAGAAGACATTTAAAATAATTTGGGCAAATTACAAACACTCCCCTCGAGGTTTGGTGAAAATACAGATTCCCCCCTGAGGTTTGAGAAATTACATCCCGCCCCCTAAGGGTCAAATTTGCATAACAAATTAGGGGAAACTAGGGAGGAATCTGTATGAAAATAAAAACCTCATGGGGTAATTTGTTATGGAAATATAAACCTCAGGGGGCGGGATGTAATTTCTCAAACCTCAAGGGGAAATCTGTATTTTCACCAAACCTCGAGGGGGTGTTTGTAATTTGCCCAAAAAAAATTTAAAAATCACAATTCACATATATAAATAATTGTAAATACAATCCGTGCATAGCACGGGTGATTGTAGACGTCCCCGAACGCCCCGGGAGGGAATGAAGTCCCCCGTTCCGTTCGTCTTGGGCTCACTACAGTTCAAGGACTCAAATTGTCACGGTTCTTAATCTGAACCAAAGAGTCTAAATTCGGCAAATCGTTTTGAGAAAACAGATTTTTGAAAGAAGTGCCAAACATGGACTGTTTTGCCAGATACAGAGTCGCCACCTAAATATTTTATTTTTGGGAAATTTAGGAAACCCTGACTCGTTGCCTAAGGCCACGTGTCCGTCATCACCAAAGTTGCCTTGGCTCGGGAACTTGGGTACGATTGGGGAAGGTCACTTCGTGAGCACCCCCGCTCGCCCGATCAAAGATCGGCCTCTACTAACCATGATATCTAGTTTTGAAAACATTATGCATTCTTATTCCGGTTATTAGCCTAGATTTACTATGTGATGCGCACAACATACAAGTACAGACCGGGTCGCCTGAATTGGAACAAAACATTTCATGTTTGTTTTTTGAAAGATGGTTTGCTACTCGCAAGTAGGCTTAAAATGCAGATTTTGCCACCCTCAGGTGGGCTTAGAAAACATGGCTTTGCCACTATCTAGTGGGCTTAAAACTCACAGTTGATGATTTGTCCCAATCCAAATAACCCAACCTTCACCCACAGGCATTCAGGCAGATATATCATATAAGCACATAGCCTCATGGTAAGCATGTTATTCATGGCAGTCACTCACACTCATGCAAGGATGCTAAAGCATAAAAACTTACCGAGTACTCCAAGCCAAAACAGAAGCTAATTAGAAATCCATGCATGATCCTAACTATACAGAAATGCCTAATGCAACACATGCAAAAATGCAACTATAGCAGGCTCGACTATTCTAAACATGGCATATGAGATGCAACAGCTAACAAGTACTCAACTTGAAATTGAAATACAAATGCAGTTAGTATGATGCGCCGAGCCCAGTGCATGCAAAACAGATGAATGAATGCAAACATGCTATCATACTGTATGCTAATTGAAACATGCCCTAATCTAACCATCATAAGCTGGTAAATAAAAGGGAGAAAGACGTGGGGTTGGAAGACATACATCACACTCACACACACTTATTACAATTGTGCCCTCGCTCGGAGGGTCCGAATAATATACAGTCCCAAATGAATAATTTACAGCCCGAATAAATACAAAATCCTAATTAATTTACAAATTAATCTAGGAAAGCATTAAATTAGCATGCAAGCTAGAGATTGCCTCGACTCTGCTCCGGATGATGAACGATGCGTGTTTGAGTTGCTTTGCGCGGAAATCCACTGCGATGCCCCAATTAGCCTCTGTTTACAATTCATGCTCGGAATATTGTGCAAGGCTTTTGAAAGCCGCTGATTTTTGATTTGCTGCAACAGAGAACAGGAAAGGGGCATGGCAATGTATTTTCACATATGTATGCTTGACTACTCTACAAGGAGCGTAGTCTTCGATCCTCGTGCCACCAATCACGCATATCGATGCATGATGGCCGATGAGTCGAATTGCACGACTTAATATGAAATGAATGCACATGAAAACAAAACAAAACCTAAACTCCATCATGGGTAATCCGGAGTGTCGGCGACTGGGGAATTGAGACACGTTCCGTCACTCGGAGTACGAAGCGTACCTCGTTTCCCGTGCTCGGGCTAACTCCTATCCCAAACACAATGCAATATGCATGACATGCATGAATGCAACTAAGATACAACCTAACATGCACAATGCTATGAAATGGCATACACGATGCACGAGGTAACATGGCATACACAATGCGCTAACATACAACCTAGCATACACAATGCTATGAAATGAAATGGCATACGCAATGCATAATGGACTTACACCAACACAAGTGGACCTCAGCCACACTCACATAGGAGGCCATTAGATGAAAATGAGACACTCAAGATGCATGCACGCGTGCACGCAAACCGAGGACCGAACCTAAGGCATGAATGCCACTCTACCAAAGCATGGTAAGACATGGAACATGATATGCGAACAAGCAAATTTCAGCACTAAAACATGATGCTAAACAGCCCCAAAACATGGCAATATGGCACCTGATGCATGAGATAAACCCCGAAACTCAAAACTAGGCATACGCAATGACCTATAGCTATACAAAGCATGCATTATTTGATCATGAAGCATGAAGACAGAGTCAAGGCAGTCCCAAAACATGAACTTTCTTAGTTCAAAGTATGGCCAAAAGATGCTAGCAAGATGGCCTAAAATAGCATGCGATTTTGACTATCAAACATGGATTACATGGCAAGTACATGAAGCAAGTGAGCACTCACCAAACCAGAAAAAATCAGTGAACTAAACATGCCAAAATATGCCCAAATACACATGGAAAGGCAGCCAACACATGCACAAATGAGGGGCTCCTTTGGAGGGCATACAAAGGGTTATTAGGCACATACAAGATAGACATGTGGCAGCCCCAAACCAACTCTAAAAATAAAATATGATAGTCTCAAAACTCACCAAATTGGCCCCAAAATCAATCAACAAAGCATGCAAGATAGGGCCTCTTTGGAAGGCCGGAATAACCACCAAACAAGTCAAGGTGAGAGGGGGTCACCCCCCTCTGATTTGGAAGCTCAAAACAATGGCCAAGCCACTGGAAATCCACTGGATTCCAGTGGCTAGAGGGCCAAACAAAGCATGCAACAAGGGCTATGGGACCACTTCCCCGATTCCGATTCCGATTCCGATAGAGCCTCTGATGCCTGGCCATCGATACGTCAGTGACCCTGACTCACCACCGGTATGTTCTGCTGTTTTTCATTTATCACACAGATACTTTGGCATTTGTTTATTCATTGATGTCTTGAACCTGTTTCTGCAGCCGCCTCGGGAGTACATGGATGAGGTGCTCGGGATGGTGGCCTCGCTCGAGGGCATGGTCCTGCGGAGAGAGGCGCAGTTGTCCATCATGGGCTTCCAGGTACCCTTTAGTTTTCTGGCATTTATCATACTTCTGATGACATGCTGATTTTGGACATTTTACTGCATTGATATGTTGTCTATGTAGAGCACATCTGACACAGACCACATTTCATATTGTATCTGCATGCACCCACTCTCTGTATCTGATATACATGTTCCGGCTGATGTATTGCATATTTTCATTTTCAGATGCCTCCAGTGTATGCTCAGTCACAGGCCGGGCCATCTAGGCCTTCCCGGGGAGCTGGGCCATCTAGGCCTTCTCGAGGAGCAGGGAGAGGGGAGTCGTCTCACGGACGAGGCAGACGCAGGGCACACATCATAGAGAAGGAGCCCGAGGAGAAGGAGGAGACTGCAGATCACCAATCAGAGACATCTGCTGACAGAGAGGGTGGCTCTGATCCTGGTTCTGGTAGTGGAGGTGAGGCCGAGGGGGATCCTGAGGGTGACAGCTCCGACTCAGACGATGATGCCGGTGGTGCAGAGGCTGCTTCGCAGAAGAGGATGAAGAGGGCCTCTTATTCCTGCTCTTGAGAGCATTGATGCAGCTGTTCCTTGTTTTATTTACCTTTTTGCTAGTAGTTTGTAGCACATTACGCATTGTTAGGTAGTTTTATTACTTTGTAAAACTTGTACCCTTGTTGTAAAACATGATGGAATGAAACGGCTTTTGTTCAAAAAGTTTGTATTGTATGTTCTTAGCATCGCATCGCATCATTTTGCACCAAAAATGAGATTGAATGGAAATGTGCATTGTGTATTTGCCCAGTCAGGTAGTGAACCGACACAACAAACTAAACAACCTAACTTACTAAGAAATAACAAAACCTTAGCAAGTTTACAACTCGATAAGCAAAACACAACAATGTTGACAACAAAATAAGCAAGACACAACACAATTGATTTAAACAAAAAGTAACGACTCAAGACACGAAACTTGACAGCTCGACAAAACTTAACAACTCGATAAGCAAAACAACAACTCGATAAGCAAGACTTATCAACAACTCCATAAACAAAGCGTATTTCGGACCATCTGGGTGACGGAACGCATCCGAAACTGAGGGAAATGGAGGCTTTCGACACTCCCGATGCATGGAAATGCTTGGAACTTCCTTCCAGAGAGTAAAACAGGGCCAAAGGTACATATTGGAGCATGGCCGGCCACCTTTGGGAGTTGGCCGGCCAGCTTTTTGCATTTGAAGGGAGAAAGGTGGCCGGCCTGCTAGGAAAGGTGGCTGGCCGGCCACTCAGCCCAGCAACCATCAAATTTTTGACACGTGTCCCCCCGAACAGTGCCTTATCCTCTTTAAAAGTCCTAGCTCCGTGGCTCATTCATTCCATCTTAGTTTTGCATCAAAATGGAGGCGTTTCTCAACGAAAATCTCGCAGCTTGGATCGCTTCTCTAGATGGCTCGGAAAAGATAAACTTCCGGGGTTTCGGCTTGAATTCACTATTCACGCTGAACCGCACTCCGCTGCACCTTCTCTTCCTTCATGCCGCGGCGAGGTTTTGGAATCCGGTGACGCATGTGTTTAGCTTCGACGGACAAGAGGTATGTCCAACTTTCGAAGATTTTCAAGTTTTGATGGAATCTGAACGTCATGAAGAGATTTTGCCCCAGTTTCGGTTTGGCCACGCCCAAGCTTTAGGGCGGATGTGTGGGCTCACCATACATGATGCACGGTCTCTGATCTGCAACGGGGAACTGAATGTCCTCGGCCTGATTCATTGCTTTTCTGATGCCGGTGACCGTGGCAACCATTATTGGCAAGGTTTTCGGCAACACGCCCTCTGCTTGTGCATGCTGTCTTACTTTCTGCTTGCTCCGGGCTTCGGTGGATCTAGCATTCGTCTGATTGAAGTTGCCCAAGGCTTGAAAGAAGGAAAGAGCTGCATCGCCATGACATTGGCCGAGACACTGATGGGTTTAGATGCTTTCTATCGCCGGGAGACGACCAGATTTGCAGGGAGTCCACTACTGTTGCAGGTAATGTTTCCCACCCAACCTCACATATATCTTGCTCACATCACTCGGCCCTCAGGCTCGGTTTTTCTCACAAAACCCTTTCCTTACCTTTTTTCTCATCGTTCATCTCTCTATTCTTTATTCTCTCATTTTTCATCCCTCCCCAGGTATGGTTAATGGATAAACTACAGGTTGTGGACTCTTGCCCAGCCTACTCAGCCCGCGGCTACTTCTTTCGACAACGCCTAGTCGATGCCCCTGACGAGGGATGGTGGTTCGACTGGATGTGCAATTTGTCGGCGGATCGCATTGCATGGCGCTGTCCTTGGCTCAATCTTCTGGCACTGAGCTATAGCATGTCTCGGCTAATCGGGATCCAGTTGATTGGTCTAACTCACTGTGTGTTCTACTTTCCGTTCCGATTTCTACGCCAGTTCAGTCATGATCAGACTTGCCCGCCTGAGGGGATTGAGTACCCGGCTGCTTTCCCGGTTTGAGGCGCACAGCTTGCCCGGTATGCCACAGCATGGAGAACTAGAGAGCTCCTGGCCCCCGCTCCCACTTTCAGTTGCACTTTGTCTGACGAGTGCTTGGATTGGCTCAATGAAGAAGCACAGATTGGGCCCAGCTTGGCATCAGAGGCTTCGACTAGCTCTGGGAGGGGGCGCAGGGACACCTGACTTGTCTATGCCTCGGATTTATTGCTTTATTAGTACTTTCAAGTTTTCTTTATGATTGTAATAAAAAGCAACTTCTATTGTATGCAAGAGTAGGAGAACTCTGTTTTGAAATCAATGAAATTGAAGGTTGTGGTACTGAAAATTTTCCGCTTTGGTCCAAAAATGGTCTTAGTTGTAAAAAGATTAATTTGAACAAAGTCAGCTTTTATTAAAACTTTTCAAAACCATTTTCGATATGGATCAGAATTGGACATGCCTGAGATCTGTTACTGAGATGCACAACCCCGGATCCTAGCAACTGGAAAGTTGTCCCTAGTCTGAATAGCGCCACGGCACTGTACAGCAACGAAAACTTGCCCCTAGTCTGAGAAGCACTGCACCGGAGATTACGATGAATGCTGATGGACAAAGATGACTAAGATGATCAAATGGACAAAGTTGATCGGGGAAGAGTTTATGGCTGAACTTCAGGATGAAGTTGCCTACGTATCCCAAAGATGGGAATCAAGCCTTACGTAGTTCAGGCTGGTGTTCACTCGGGTATTTTCACTCTCCTTTTACGCTCTAACTTTTGCCAAGACCGCCCTTTGCGGGTTTTCAACCTTGCGAGCTCAGTTTTTATAATTTCTAATTTTCTGTGCTCTGAGTTTTGCCTAGGTTGCCCTTTCGGGTTTTCGGCCTAGCGAGCCTCTCAAGGGTAATATTTCTTCAACTTGTCCATATTGATCGGTTGCGAAAACTCCAAGCCATCTAGATCCATCAGAACCACAGCTCCACCTGACCAGATAGACTTAATGATGTAGGGGCCAGTCCAATTAGGTCTGAACTTGCCCCTTGGGTCGTGGATGAGAGCTCGGTTGTCCTTGAGTACCAAATCTCCTTCCTTTAAGTTCCTGGACTTCACTTTCTTGTTGAAAGCCCGGGCAATTCTGCGTTGATAACCTTGAACGTGGTACAGTGCTTTCAGTCTTCTCTCATCAAAGAGCATGAGTTCCTGAAACCTGCTCTGCTGCCAATCTGCTTCGGCTATTTGACATTCAGCTAATACTCGCAATGACGGAACTTCAATCTCGATGGGTAGAATGGCCTCCATCCCATAAACCAGAGAATACAGAGTCGCCCCGGTAGAAGTTCTGATTGAAGTCCGGTAGCCCCACAGAGCAAACGGCAGCTTATTTAGCCAGTCCCGGTAGGTTTCCACCATCTTCTGCAATATGTGTTTGATGTTCTTGTTGGCAACCTCAACCGCTCCGTTGGTTTGCGGCCGATAGGTAGACGACTTATGAAAAGCCACGTTGTATTTTTCCAACAAGTCAATCACTTCTTTCTTGAAGTGGGAACCGTTATCTGAAATTATCTCATTTGGGACTCCGTAGCGACAGATGATGTTGTTTCTGATAAACTTCGCAACATGTGAAGCCTTCAACACCGCATAAGATTGGGCCTCGACCCACTTCGTGAAATAATCTATCGCGACCAGGATGAACTCATGCCCATTCGACCCCTTTGGAGTGACAACCCCGATCACATCAATTCCCCAGACTGAAAATGGCCATGGTGAGGTCATATTGTACAGTTTTGACGGCGGAATGTTCATGCGATTTGCATGGATTTGACATTTGTGGCATCGCCGAACAAAACCGATACAGTCCTCCTCCATGGTGGACCAGTAGTAATCCTGTCTGAGGATCTTCCGTGCCAGCATTACTCCATTAATGTGCGCACCGCATTCCCCCCATGGATGGCCTCCATTACACGCTTTGATTCTTCGGCATTGACACATAGCTTATGCATTCCCAGATGACCCCTTTTATATAGCTTACCCCCACAGATGATGAACTGGACGGCCATTCTTCTGATTGCCCTTTTATCCTTGGCATTCACCCCCGGCAGGTATGCTTCCTTCTCCAGGAAATTCCAGATGTCGTAATACCAGGGGTTTTCGTCCTGAACCTCATCTATAGCAGCAATCGACTCGTAGGCTGGCGCAAATTCCTGGTCAATGATGACTGGACGCATCCGGACTCCACACGGGATATCTATCATGGAAGATAGAGTTGCTAAAGAGTCTGCGAACCTGTTGTTCTCTCTTAGTAGATGAGTAAAGTTTAGCTTCTCAAATCGAGGAATTATCAAGTCCAAGGTCTGGTGATACATCATCGTCTTTTCTTCTTTGACTTTCTAGTCTCCTTTTGCTTGAGACACAACAAGGTTCGAGTCCCCGATGACGTCCAACCGTCTTGCCCCTAGTTCCAGGGCTGCTTCCAGACCGGCGATGCATGCCTCATATTCTGCTTCGTTGTTCGAGACTTTGAATTGGAGTTTGAAGGCTAGAGGGATACGGGAATTGTCGGGTGCTATGAGCAACACTCCTACCCCATACCCGTGCTGATTTGACGCTCCGTCAAAGTACATCGTCCAAGTTTCGTCGTCGATATACAAAATGGCTTCATCTGGGAATAAGTACTCGACTGCTTCACCCCCTTCCACTGGATGGTCGGCTAAGAATTATGCCATTACTCTTCCCTTGACTGACTTGCGCGTCACATATTTCAAATCGAATTCGGAGAGCAACAGCAACCAACGAGCCAGCCTACCCGTAAGTGCTGGTTTCTCGAAAAGGTATTTGATGGGATCGAGTCGTGAAACCAACATTACGGAGTGAGCTAACAGGTAGTGCCGCAGCTTCCTAGTAGCCCATACCAAAGCTAAGCAAGCCTTCTCCAGCGGTGTATAGCGAGTCTCATACTCTAACATCTTCTTGCTAAGATAGTAGATGGCTTTCTCCACCTTGTCCTCTGATTCTTGTGCTAGCATACAGCCCATTGTGGTCTCAGTCACTGAAAGGTACAATGTCAACGGTTTCCCCGGTTCTGGTGGTGACAAAACGGGCGGGTTCTGTAAGTATTCTTTGATCTGTTCAAAAGCAGCTTGGCATCGGCCGTTCCATTGGAATTTCTTGCCTTTCTTCAGGAGACCAAAAAGTGGTTCACAAGTCAAGGTTAATTTTGAGATAAACCATCTTATGAATTGCACTTTACCCAGAAAGCCTCGCACCTCCTTTTCAGTCCTTGGTGGGGGCATTTCTAGGATGGCCTTGATTTTGGAGGGGTCGACTTTGATACCTCTCTGTGTAATCAGAAACCCCAGCATTTTTCCCGCTGTAACACCGAACGTACATTTCTGAGGATTCAGTCGCAACCGAAATTCTCTGATCCTTTGGAAGAACTTTTGCAAGGCGGTGTAGTGGCCCTCCCTTTCTTTGGACTTGACAATCATGTCGTCCACATACACCTCAACCTCTTTGTGGATCATGTCGTGCAATATTGTGGTCGCGGCCCGTTGATAAGTAGCTCCAGCGTTCTTCAACCCAAACGGCATTACTCTGTAGCAGTATGTCCCCCACGGGGTGGTGAATGCAGTCTTTTCCCAGTCTTCGGGTGCCATCACTATCTGGTTGTATCCTGAGAAGCCATCCATGAATGAGAGCAAAGCATGCCCCGCTGTGAAGTCCACTAACTCATCAATATGTGGCAAGGGAAAGTCATTCTTCAGACTGGCTCTGTTCAAATCCCTGAAATCCACGCATACCCGGATCCTGCCATCCTTCTTCGGCACTGGAACAATGATGGCCAACCAAGTCGGGTACTCGGATACCAGCAGGAAGCCCGCGTCGATTTGCTTGGTGACCTCTTCCTTAATCTTGAGAGCCCAGTCCGGGCGGATCCTCCTGAGTTTCTGTTTGACGGGACGGGCCTCGGGGTCAAGGGGGATCCGGTGCTGTACAATCTCAGGATCGATCCCAGGCATGTCTTCGTGGGACCACGCGAAAACATCTTTGAAATCTTTTAATAAAGCGACTAAGCGCTCGCGTTCCTCCGAAGACAACGTGGACCCGATCTGGACCAGCCGCGGGTCCTCCTCAGTACCAATATTCACGGTAGTGATTTCATCCATTAAGGGTTTGACAAACCTCTCCTGCTCTTGTTCAATTAAGCACTGCAAAACCAGAGGAATTTCGTCCTCGTCGTTTTCATCAAAATTTTGAAAGTCTGAGTTTGTGCAATAAATCAAGGGCACAGAAAAGTAAAACTTATGGTCGATCGAAGGATCTGAGAGTAGACTCGCCAGTGCTACCCCCATTTCAATTTTAACGTCCTCGGCGTCCACTGCTTTACATTGCTCAACCTCAGCTGATGGGTCTGTCTGCTCTCCGGCAACGTCATCCCCAGGTAATTGCAGATCGAAGAAAATCTCGAAGCCTGGCACGCGCTTCTTCTCCGCGTTCAGCCACGGCTCGGGGAAGCCACAGAATGGAAAATCCTCCTCCTCCCGGACGAAACGTCCGTTTAGGGTACCCTGAATGGGCCGGTGTATTAAGTCAAAAGGCTTCCCCGCTTTCTTTGCTCTGGCTCTTCCAGCCATTTCTTTCCCCTTCCTTACCCAATCTTCTTTGGTGGGCTGATAACCCAATCCAAAGATATGAGGGTTATGTGGCACTTCAGCCAATGCTGTGACGCCCTTTCGGCCGCTCCTTCCTAATCCCATCCCGGGGATGTGTTGTAGCTTGTTCATGAGGTATACAGATTGAGCACTGACGTACACTCCCTCATTAACAGCCATGATATTCTGCACAACCCGAGCCTCAGCCAGAGTAAACCCTGATAAGAACACATCCTCCGTGCTGTGCTCGATTTCTAGGACTAGCGTAGATACCTCCGGAGGTGGATGGATCGATGAAATCCCGAAAACGATGGCTACTCCCTTTCCATAGGGGTATTTCACCATCTGATGTAGAGTGGAAGAGACTGCCTTCACTTGGTGCAGCCACGGCCGCCCCAAGAGTAGGTTAAAGGTTACAGGAACGTCCAAGACATGGAATTCAATGTTGTGTTGTCCTGGACCAACCTGGGTCTGAATTTTGACAGTCCCTATCACCTCCCTGCTGGTGTTATCATAGGCTCTGATCACTTGAGTAGTTGGCACGAAGTCCGCGGGCTTTAACCCGATTGCATATGTTGTCCGTGACGGGCACACATTAATGGCGGATCCCGTGTCAACAAAAACCACTGGCACCCACCTGTCTCTACATTCCACAGAGATGTAGAGGGGTTTGTTATGATTTGTGCCCTCAGGCGACAATTCTTTGTCTGAAAAGGTTAACATCGGGGAACCTCCTCCAGGAAAGACCAGTCTGACCAGCTGCTCTAGTGTGGTATCTATAGAAAGTTTAGCCTTGTCCATAGCAGATAGGACAGCCTGTCTGTGCACTCGTGATGCCATAAGCAGTCCCCAGATGGAGATGTCTGCTTGTATCTTCTTCAGCTACTTAAGCACAGCCTCCTCTTCAAGCTGTTTCTCCGCTTCTTTATCCTTCCTAGATGCCTCTGGCTGGTCCAGGTGTGGGGGCTTGAAATACCGTCCGCTTCTTGTCATGTGATCAACCTCATCGAGATACGAGGTGCCATCTGGTTGATCGCCTCCCCAATCTTCATCTGCGTGGGCAAGACACAAATCGTCGTCTTCCCACGACATTCCGTTGGCATTCAAAAGACACTTGTCTGGCTCTGGAGTGATTGTACCCGCAGTACTTTCAGCCCACATGCTCGCAGCATCTTCTGTCTTCGTGCCCACAGCACTTTCAATCCCTTCATGGGCTTTGGCTTTCCGGATCCTCTCAGAATCCCAAATCTTTTCTTGTTCTGCCTGCGTTAGCGCAGTTCGTTGTTTATTTTTCTCTGCATTCACAATGCCCCTGTTCTGAGCGAAATTCTTCGTACCGGCGCTCTCCGGCAATATACTTTGACTTCCGGCCCTTCCAGCCACAATTGATACTCCTGCCCCTGCCGGGCTCTGTCCTGGTTGAAATTCTACAACATCCGGTTGATCATCCAGCCATCCGGTAGCTTTTGCTGGTTCCTCATACTCAAACCAGTTGACTGTCGCGTCCCCTGATTCTTAGTCATTGAAAAACTGGAGGTTGGCAAGACCCTCTTCCACGGTCGTTAGATCATCTGTTCCCTGCTCAAATCTATCCCCCTAGATCACACACAGTTCTGCTCTCTCTGTCAATTCTATACTTGGCTCAGACTGGCCCACTGACAGGATGTACTCACTCGGATCGTAGGCTTCTCCAGCAAAGTTCCCAGACTGCTCAAACCCTGACTCAACCATTCCATCCTCCTCCGCATTCTCCTCTATTCTATCTTTGCCAGTCACCACCATTGGCTCGGGTTGGGTTGTGGAGATGTCTAACATGCACAAAGAGTCGGTGCAGTCGGGAAGGAACACCTCCGGCTTAGGTAGGTGGGATGGGTGATATAGATGCTAGGATCGTAAAATGCGACCCCAGTTTGGATAAAGTTGATTCTGTTGGAAGGGGGGGCTTGGTTATGTGTAGGGAGTGGGTTGGTGGTAACATTGGGTCTTTCAGGTGGCACAATCACATTTTTATCAACGAGGTCTTGAATCTCGTGACGCAGTCTGAAACATTGGTCGGTATCATGACCGTGCTGCTGGTGATATGCACAGTACTTGGCTGGGTTGTGAGTGGGGGGAAGTTTTTCTGGCAATGGCCTCGGCTCTAGGGGCTTCAAATGCTTTTTCCTGATTAATACCCCTAGAGCTTTGGACAGGGGCATATATAGGGGTGTGAAGGTTCTTTGGCCTCTGGGTTGGTATTTGGTGGTCTGCGTATTACTTCTGGATGCACCAGAGAAAGGCGTGGCTGCCATGGGTCTTGGAAGGGGAGGGGGAATGGTGGTGACCATGCTCACCTCCGAAGTTCTCGTGTTCGCAGCACTGCTTGTGCCTGCGTTGTTGTTGCGGTTAAAAGTCCTCCTTGGTTGCTCCCTATCTTGGTCAATCAGACCCTGTTTCATTGCATCTTCAATTTGTACCCCCATCTCGTGCAGATCTGAAAAAGTGGGGAAGGGGAGTACAATCATCTTCTGCATCAATTTTGGCTGGAGATTGCGCACAATCATCCGAATCTGGTCCTTATCGGTGGGCCTTAAAGTCATCATCGAGGCCTTCGCCCTCCACCGGGTCACGAAATCCGAGAAACTCTCTTTGGGCTCCTGCCTTGTTGTTTCGAGATCACGAGTTGTAATCTCAATCTGGGTGTTGTAAGAGTATTACGCCACAAAGGCCTCAGCCATTTCGTCCTAACTTCGCTTGACGTCATCCTCCAACTTCGCATACCAGATGGCGGCCACACCCGACAGGGTCCGACCGAATAGCGAAAGCTTCTGGGGTCTGCTGAGGCCCATTGGCCGTAATATATCTGAGAATAGTCGGAGGTGGACCATGGGATCACCAGATCCGTCGAAGCGGTCGATCTGCGGCATTTTAAATCTATCCGGTAGCGTCACGGCAACATCGGTATATCCGTCCTCGATATCCGGAATAGCCTTTACCCCTTGTGATTTTTTGAATAGCTTCTCGAGCTTGCTCAATTTCAATGCTGTTGGGTCTATTTCGAACTCGAAGGGAGAGTCCAGGTGGTTGATAGGTGTAGGCGCCTTGGACAGTTGAGGCAGAAGTGGGGGCGGAGCCTGCCCCGTTGGAAGGTCTGTGTCCTCCTGGATGTTCTGGACATTTGGCAAGGTGTTCTGGGCATTTGGTAGGACATTCTGGGCAACTGGTGCCTGCTCGAGTAGTGGGACCCCTGGTGGGGGGGGGGAACTGGATGTGAGGCTGATGCTCCGGCTTGCTGCTGGAGTCTAGTGATGAGCTCAGCCTGCTGGGCCATGATTGTGGCCTGCTGTTTAGAGAACTCCGCCTGGCGGACAGCGTCCTCCTGCATTTGCCTCATACTCTCTTGGATTTGACGCATCATTTCCTCCATTCCGGCTACGCTCTGCTGATCCTGCTGACTGACTGGTATGTGTATTTCTATAGCAGATACTGAAACCTCAGCCCGACTGTTTACTGCTAGGGTAGACCACTGCTCTGGTAACCTCTGCTCAGACAAACTGCATTTTCTTGGCCTTCTTCTGACAACCGGGGGTAGAGAATGAAACACTGGCTGTCCGTCAACCAGATCCTCGAATCGATTGAGCCGATGACCTCTTGTCCAGAGTGCTTGGGGAATATCTACTGGGTCGGAAGCAATTGTGCTAAAACTGTCCTAGCAAAAGATAAATAAAGCAAAAAGGAAATAAATAACCAGAGAAATGAACAGCATAACAGCTTAAAATAAATACACGACACACAGCTGAGCATAACAACACACGGTCGATAAGCTGAATATACACTATCCTCAAACACTGATCATTATCCCTGAATCACTGTCCCCGAAAACTGAATCTGATACCCGCAGATAACTGATTCTCAAACACTGACTGTTGCTCGCAGGCCTGATGCCCAAACTCATACACCGATACATGCATTCCCTGTAGAGACGCACTCTAACAGCACATAACAGATAAGTGAGAGCCAAAACACCCTTATGTTGGGGTAGGGTTTCCTTGTCCTATTTTGTCAGGAGCTAGGGTTTGACTACGCACACAGCGGTTTCAAACAACCTATATCAGGTGAGCAACCTGTCCTAGTTTGGAATGGTCACTATGGATTCTGAATATGCACTAGGTCGAATGGTCAAGAGGGTGCCCCGGTAAAATCGGGGTTTGTGTTCCCATACTGGCAGAGCCCACAACCGGTCAGCCTTATGATCATGCCTTGACAAGACAAGCCTCCGGCAAACCGTTCAGGAATAGAAGATGGCAAACACGGTGTCCTAGGCGCACCAATGCAAATGCAATGCAAAGAAACACACAAGTGTAGTCAAAACCAAATATCATGAGTTCGAGTCAAGTTCTCTAAATCCCCAGCAGAGTCGCCAGAAACTATAGACGTCCCCGAACGCCCCGGGAGGGAATGAAGTCCCCCGTTCCATTCGTCTTGGGCTCACTACAGTTCAAGGACTCAAATTGTCACGGTTCTTAATCTGAACCAAAGAGTCCAAATCCGGCAAATCGTTTTGAGAAAATAGATTTTTGAAAGAAGTGCCAAACATGGACTGCTTTGCCAGATACAGAGTCGCCACCTAAATATTTTATTTTTGGGAAATTTAGGAAACCCTGACTCGTTGCCTAAGGCCACGTGTCTGTCATCACCAAAGTTGCCTCGGCTCGGGAACTTGGGTACGATTGGGGAAGGTCACTTCGTGAGCACCCCCGCTCGCCCGATCAAAGATCGGCCTCTACTAACCATGATATCTAGTTTTGAAAACATTATGCATTCTTATTCCGGTTATTAGCCTAGCTTTACTATGTGATGCGCACAACATACAAGTATAGACCGGGTCGCCTGAATTGGAACAAAACATTTCACGTTTGTTTTTTGAAAGATGGTTTGCTACTCGCAAGTAGGCTTAAAATGCAGATTTTGCCACCCTCAGGTGGGCTTAGAAAACATGGCTTTGCCACTATCTAGTGGGCTTAAAACTCACAGTTGATGATTTGTCCCAATCCAAATAACCCAACCTTCACCCACAGGCATTCAGGCAAATATATCATATAAGCACATAGCCTCATGGTAAGCATGCTATTCACGGCAGTCACTCACACTCATGCAAGAATGCTAAAGCATAAAAACTTACCGAGTACTCCAAGCCAAAACAGAAGCTAATTAGAAATCCATGCATGATCCTAACTATACAGAAATGCCTAATGCAACACATGCAAAAATGTAACTATAGCAGGCTCGACTATTCTAAACATGGCATATGAGATGCAACAGCTAACAAGTACTCAACTTGAAATTGAAATACAAATGCAGTTAGTATGATGCGCCGAGCCCGGTGCATGCAAAACAGATGAATGAATGCAAACATGCTATCATACTGTATGCTAATTGAAACATGCCCTAATCTAACCATCATAAGCTGGTAAATAAAAGGGAGAAAGACGTGGGGTTGGAAGACATACATCACACTCACACACACTTATTACAATTGTGCCCTCGCTCGGAGGGTCCGAATAATATACAGTCCCAAATGAATAATTTACAGCCCGAATAAATACAAAATCCTAATTAATTTACAAATTAATCTAGGAAAGCATTAAATTAGCATGCAAGCTAGGGATTGCCTCGACTCTGCTCCAGATGATGAACGATGCGTGTTTGAGTTACTTTGCGCGAAAATCCATTGCGATGCCCCAATTAGCCTCTGTTTACAATTCATGCTCGGAATATTGTGCAAGGCTTTTGAAAGCCGTTGATTTCTTATTTGCTGCAACAGAGAACATGAAAGGGACATGGCAATGTATTTTCACATATGTATGCTTGACTACTCTACAAGGAGCGTAGTCCTCGATCCTCGTGCCACCAATCACGCATATCGATGCATGATGGCCGAGGAGTCGAATTGCACGACTTAATATGAAATGAATGCACATGAAAACAAAACAAAACCTAAACTCCATCACGGGTAATCCGGAGTGTCGGCGACTGGGGAATTGAGACATGTTCCGTCACTCGGAGTACGAAGCGTACCTCGTTTCCCGTGCTCGGGCTAACTCCTATCCCAAACACAATGCAATATGCATGACATGCATGAATGCAACTAAGATACAACCTAACATGCACAATGCTATGAAATGGCATACACGATGCACGAGGTAACATGGCATACACAATGCGCTAACATACAACTTAGCATACACAATGCTATGAAATGAAATGGCATACGCAATGCATAATGGACTTACACCAACACAAGTGGACCTCAGCCACACTCACATAGGAAGCCATTAGATGAAAATGAGACACTCGAGATGCATGCACGCGTGCACGCAAACCGAGGACCGAACCTAAGGCACGAATGCCACTCTACCAAAGCATGGTAAGACATGGAACATGATATGCGAACAAGCAAATTTCAGCACTAAAACATGATGCTAAACAGCCCCAAAACATGGCAATATGGCACCCGATGCATGAGATAAACCCCGAAACTCAAAGCTAGGCATACGCAATGACCTATAGCTATACAAAGCATGCATTATTTGATCATGAAGCATGAAGACAGAGTCAAGGCAGTCCCAAAACATGAACTTTCTTAGTTCAAAGCATGGCCAAAAGATGCTAGCAAGATGGCCTAAAATAGCATGTGATTTTGACTATCAAACATGGATTACATGGCAAGTACATGAAGCAAGTGAGCACTCACCAAACCAGAAAAAATCAGTGAACTAAACATGCCAAAATATGCCCAAATACACATGGAAAGGCAGCCAACACATGCACAAATGAGGGGCTCCTTTGGAGGGCATACAAAGGGGTTATTAGGCACATACAAGATAGACATGTGGCAGCCCCAAACCAACTCTAAAAATAAAATATGATAGTCTCAAAACTCACCAAATTGGCCCCAAAATCAATCAACAAAGCATGCAAGATAGGGCCTCTTTGGAAGGCCGAAATCACCACCAAACAAGTCAAGGTGAGAGGGGGTCACCCCCCTCTGATTTGGAAGCTCAAAACAGTGGCCAAGCCACTGGAAATCCACTGGATTCCAGTGGCTAGAGGGCCAAACCAAGCATGCAACAAGGGCTAGAATGTAAGGCTCAAAATGGGAGGTAACCAAGCATATAAGATAGCATATGACCTCAAACAAAAATAGAACCTTAATAAAACATTAAGATGATGTCAAAACAAGCCTTTTTTCAGTTTACAACAAGTCTCAAAAAAGAACACAAACAAGGCTAAACTACCATGCAAAAATGGCCCTAAAAGAGAGAATAGAGGTAAGGGACAGCAGCTGGCCCCAAATGGCCAAGAGCCCTTCAACAAAGTTGAAGAGGAGCTCAAAACATGGCACTTTACAGTTTACATCAAGCCACGAAAATAAACAAAAATGAGGCTAAACTCTCATGCAAGAAAAAGGCCTAAAAAGAGGGATAAAGAAGCAAGTGATAGCTGCTGGCCTCAAACAGAGGAGAGCCCTTCAACAATGTTGAAGAGGGGCTCAAAAAATGATATTTTACAGTTTACAACCAAGTCTAAAACAGCTTACAAATAAGCCTAAAATACTATGCAAAAAATAGGCCTAAAAGAGGGTTTAAACACAAAGGGTAAGAAGGAAGCCTCAAACAGGGAAATTCCCTTAATAAAACATTAAAAAGAGCTCAAAATAAGACTATTTCCAGTTAGGATCGGAGCCCAAAAATATAAGCACAAGGAGCTAAGAAAGCATGCAAAAATAAGCTTAAAAGAGGGAAAATAGGACTCACCCTTGTAGAACCAAGCTTCAACAACTTTTGGACCAAGTTTGGGAGCTCTTGACCTCTGGAAGACAGCCTCAAGTTGCTGGAATGGATGTTGGAGGTATGGTGCTATGAGTTGTAGTGTAAAATGGTGTAGGACTTGAGGGGTTTTGATGCTTGGAATAGAGAGGGAGAGAGATTTGAATGCAAGAGCCTTAGAACAAATTTTTGTAACCCTCTAAACACAGCTGGGGGTGCTGGTTATATAGGCAAAGGAGTGGAGAAAATGGGGGAAATATGAAATTCAAATTTCCCCCCCAAAAGTTCCCCCCTCGGATACAGAATCTGGGGGGGAAAGGAGGGTGTATCTGTAAGGAACCTGCTGAGGGGAGCATGGCCGGCCAGTTTTTGGGAGCTCAGGTGGCCGGCCGGCCACCTCTCTTGGCCGGCCGGCCAGGGTCAAAAGGGTCAAGCAGAGAAAGCTGGCCGGCCAGCCATATTGGTGGCCTCCCATGTGTGCACAACACAGCTATGTGGTTGAAACCCTGAAAATGTGAAACAAGAGAGAGAAAACCCAACTTTTTAGAGGGGTTCAAAAGGGTCAGGAAGAGTTTCTGGCCGGCCATGCCATAGTGGTGGCCTCCCAGGTGTGTACAACACAAATATGTGGTTGAGGGCCAAAGAAAGTGGCCCGGGAATGGCCAACACTAGCTTTCTAGCGAGGAAAACGGGCGACGGAGGGCGATGAAGGAATAAAACTGGTCCTCAGAACAATTGCTGGCCTCCCACCCTTCTACAAGCTTCACAACAATGAAAATAAGGTCCCTGCCAAAAATGAACTCAAACCGATGCAAATCGAAGGTTCGGGGGCCAAAACGCGCGGCCCGGGGCCCTGAAAACTAACTGTTAAGCACCGGAGGTGGTGTTCGACCACGAAGTTGGTCTCTTGGACCACAGTGTCCCTCAAAAGGGAGGAAATAAGATGTATGCCAAAAACCAGAGCAAACGGAAGTAGTTAGGCGGTCCCGAACCGAGGCACACGGCCGACGTCTCCGAAAACCGGGAACCGGGCTCCGGAATGGGAAAAATGGCCTACGACCACGAAACGTAGCCTACGGCCACTGAGAGATGATCTACGAGACCCCTCCCTCCCTTCGGGAAGAGAAAACGGAGAAAACGGAACCTGGTTCGTAAACCGAGGCAAGGCACAAAAGAGTCCGGAAATCCGGAGGCAAGGCTCGCAGCCGAGACTCTGAGACTTCTGAACGAGCATGATATGCAGCATCACCAAGTACTCAATCGGTGACGTCTAAGTCTTAAGGTCGGTCAAAAATGGAGTGTCTACAGTGATATGCTAGTATTATATAAGAAAAATGAGATTTCTAACCTATAAACTTTGTGGGAGCTCCAATATCCCAATCCTAATTTTTTAATTTTTTTATTTAAAAAAAATAAATAACCTCAGCATTTATTGACTTCTCTCATAGTTATTGCAGTACACTTTTCAACTTCCTCCATACATTGATTAGTGATGAGATTGTTAAATTATTTTTATAAAAAATCTAAAAAAAATAATTTGTATATTAAAAAAATATCTAAAGCAAATATAAATATCTATTTCATTCTAAAATTATTGATTTTTCAATTTATAAAATAGATAACAAAAATAATATTGATTTTTCAATTGACTGATTTATTTATTTAATTATTTTAGAAATAATAATGGGAAGATAACAAAAATATTTTATAATCTCTTCATCATAATCTTTCTCACCAATTTTCAAAAAACAAAAAATAAAAAATAAAAACTTGCATTCCTTTTCTCTCCTCCAAAAAACCAGATAATATTTTTCATGAAAGTTGTGGGTATTTGTCTATATCTTATGTATTATATTATAACACAAAAAAAAAAAAAAAATCAGACATACAAACAGATAAAATTAATAAATTTGATTTTTATTTATTCAGTTAAAATATTTTTTTTGCCTCTCAATATCCAATTTTAAATTTTAAAAATCTATAAAGTCTATCAAAACAAATCTGATTTAAAAATATCTCCCACTATCATACTTTAAATCAATAAAACTCACATATTGATCACATATTTAACTCGCATCATTACTTATCTAAATAATAATAATTAAAACAAATAGAAACACAGATAATTAAATTTAAAAAATAGAAATAAAACTCACAACTCCATCTAAATAAATTGAAAATAAAAAATAGAAACTATAGCGATCTCGGGTTTTATTCCTTGTTGTATAGTGATCCGGACTTGTGTCCGTGGATGTTAGCAGTTGTTTAAATCTTGTTTACGTCCTTTCATACTTTGTATTTGAGTTATAGGATGTGTTGGGCAGGTTTGTTATAGGTTGGTTGTGTTTGGGAGCAAATGGTTGCTGCCTAAAATTTTGGTTCTTCGCTCGAGCGAGAGGTTTGTCGCTCGAGCGAGCTCTTTGTTTTGGATCCTTCGCTTGAGCCAGGGTTTGGTTGCTCCAGCGAGAGTCAAGTTTTGTGTCTGGTGGATCAAGCGAGAAGTCTTGCGCTCGAGCATGCGTCTGCATCTCATTTTGACCTGAGAGCTATGTTTCTTGGCTCGAGCGAGCTTTCCTTCGCTCGAGCGAGCGAGGTGTATGTTTTGAGTTTCCTCGCTCGAGCGAGCATTCTGTCGCTCGAGTGTGCTTCTGGGTTGCAGACCTGAAGCTTCGAGTTTTTGGCTCGAGCGAGACTTTCTTCGCTCGAACGAGTATTCTTTGTGTCTGGTCGCTCGAGCAACCAATCCTTCGCTCGAGCGAGCCTGTTTTATATCAGTAGGCAGCAGCGGGGAAATCATCACTTTTTCATCTTCTTCTCTTTTTCAAACCCCAGATCCGAGACCCTCTCTCTCTAGACTTGTCTTCTCTCTAGGATTTCATCTCCCTCTAGTGTGAATCTATCCTAGGGCCTTTGTTAAAAAGATAGAGGGTGACTTGGGCTTTGATTTAATCTGAAAAATTTGGGATTTGGAGCACGTTGGATTTTGGTCTTCATCTCCGTTTGAGCTCAAACTTCGAGGTAGGGATACCCTACTCCTTCTCATGAGCTTTGTCTTTGAATTTTAGCATTTTGATAAGTTGGGTATAGTTGGGTAATTATGAGAAAGTTTGGGTCTTTTGTGTAATTTTACAAAAGTTGGGGTTTTGTTTATAATAAACCAATATGCATGTTTGGCATAGAGAAATGAGTTGAATGTTGGATTGGGGATGAAAATGAAACCTTAGGGTTGTTATGTAACTTATGGAAAAAATGCCCTAATTACATAGTTAAATTAATTTGTATAATTAATTTGGAGAAATGAAGAATTGAATTGTGAATGTTGATAATATATTCATTTGATGCATTTATTTTTTGTTTAGAAATAACTGCCTTGGGCTATCGGTGGAGGATAGTCTTGATTGTTGTAGACAATGCATGATGATTAGGCAAACTAAAACTAATAGATTGAGTAGGCTATCGAATATAGCGGCTGGAATAATACATTAACTTTATGTATTGAGTGATTGTATACGATCTATGTTTATATACATGTGTTGTGTGGGAGGAGATAGGGGATGTACTCTACGGTTTAGGGGAAGATAGGGGATGGACCTCTAAACCGGATTTTGTGTGACATTGATACAACACTACAATGTGTATCAAATGTTGATTATGGAAGTGTTCGAATTGATTTGATATAGCACTAAAATGTATATCGTTATCAATTGTGAAATATAGAAGTGATTCTAGGTTATGTTGATACAGCACCAAAATGTGTATCTTTTATAAAGTGTGGAAATGGTTTATGTGTTATCGATACAGCATTAAAATGTGTATCCATCATAAATTTTGAAAGTGTTTTAAAGATGAGTCTTAATCTCATTAAGTTATTTGGCTAGATGTTGAGCCTTGTTTTCAAACTCAAAGTTGAAAAGGAAATGGGAAATAAAATGTAACATGGACTTAATGTCATGAAACCGGAGTGTAATATATGTGGATGTATCAGTGTTGACCATCTATCAACTGCTAATCTTTTAGTCATTGTTCATAGCTGGTTTAGTGTATTTCTATTGGGCTGTGGCTCACCCTTTATGGGACATCATTTTCAAGTACAGGTAGCATGCCACCTCCAAGGACATACCTTAGGAGGCTAGAGGCAGACAGACTTTTGTCGTTTTGATATCTTTTGGATGTATTACATGTAAATTCAAGCAAAGGGCTTAACGTGTATTTGAGTTAGTACTCTCCTTTTGTAACCAAGTGTTAACTTGGAAAGCTGTACGCCCGTAGGGCATTTGCTTTTGTTGTTAACATGTAATACTCATTGTAATGAACTACGCTGATGAATAGAAGAATGTTTACCTTATATATCAATGCATGTCTAAATTGATGGGTTTCAATGTTATTATTTTGAGGGCGTTACAGAAACCACACAAAAATAAAGAAGATAAGAATTAGATATGGATCTCAAAAAGATATAACAATATCTAAATTTGATTTATGATTTAATAATATAATTATCTATTCTTTTGATGTATATCTTCAAAATTTTTAATCACTTAATAGAACAAATTAATCAATTTTCTAAAATTATTGATTTTTCAATTTATAAAATAGATTTTTAAAAAAAACTATTGATTGATTTTTTTATTTAATTATTTTAGAAGTAATAATTATCCTTTTAATTTATGAATTTCAAATGGAAAGATAACAAAAATATTTCATAATCTTTCCATCCTAATCTCTCTCATCAATTTCCACAAAAAATATTAAAACTTGCCTACCTTCTCTCTTCCTCAAAAAATCAGATATTATTTTTCATAAAAGTTGTGAATATCTATCTATATTATATTATAACATAACAAAAAAAAAAAAACAAAAACAAAAAATCAGATATACAAACAAATAAAATTAATAAATTTAATTTTTATTTATTCAGTTAAAATATTTCTTTTGTATCTCAATATCCAATTTTAAATTTTAAAAATCTTTAAAGTTTATCTAAACAAATCTAATTTGAAAATATCTCCCACCATCATACTTTAAATCAATAAACCCTCATGTCTATCACATATGTAACTCACATCATAACTTACCTAAATAATTCATTTCCATTGTATCGAAAAAAAAAAACTTACCTAAATAATAATAATAATTAAAAACAAATAGAAACCATAGATAAATTAAATTGGGGAACAAAATAAATAGAAACTCACAACTCCATCTTAAATGAAATAAAAAAAAAAAAAAAAAAAAACCCCCACACAAAAATAATATATATAAGAAAAAGAAGATAAGAATTTAGATATGGATCTCAAAAAAATATGACAATATCTAAATTTGAATTATGATTTACTAATATAATTATCTATTTTTCTTATGTATATCTATCAAAATTTTAAATCACTTAATGAGACAAATTAATCAATTCTTAAATCTTTTTTAAAGAATAATCTGATTAGTCATCTCAACTCTTAGACTGTGCGGGTACTGGCGGATGAGCTAACGGATTGGATTAGGTGAGGTCTAAGTTGTTGGAGGTAACATTCTCTTATTCCATAAATTTATTTGTTTTTTAATTTTATTTTTTTTTTATGTATGATTTTCTTTCTCTACTGTTGGTTTGGTTTTAGTTTTGGTTTGGTTTCAGTTTTAGTAAGGTTTATGTGTTTGTTTACATGTTTGCATGGTGGAGAAAAATTATTGGTAATTATGGTTGCAATCAAAGTATCTATGTCAATTCGGTGCTAAGGATTTTGATTGGATTTTGTTTTCTTCAATGAAGACCATAAAATTGAAGTAAAAAAAATGGGTATCAATTTTTTTTTTGTTTTTTTATTGTCATTTTATTTTATAGAAAATGTGAAAATTTATTGAGAATTAAAGATTTTACTATAACATTAGGTAAATTTAAAACTTTTAAATATTATTGTGTTATTTATTTTTATCATCTTTCTATCCCATTATACAATTACAGCTATTTGTTAATTTGTTAGTTGTAATTCAATTAATTGAAAATAAAAACTTAATATATTTTTCATATATATTATGGTTAATTTGTTACAGCTATAGTTGTATATAATAGCATAATATATAGGGATAACCTCTAAATATAATTTTTATTTTTTTATTTGATTAAATAGTCCATCTTAAATAGTATATAGAAGAGTTAGATGGCTTCTTTCATCTCTAAAAAAATCCAATCTTTTTTTTTTTTTTACTTTTTAATTTTTAAATTGAAACATCAATTGTTTATGTTCATAAAAAAAAGTGATAAACACATATCCAAAAACTACATATATTTTTTTTAATATGTAGGATATTTACAAATGGAAAATGTTTGACATTTCAAAATTTTTTTCATAATCTGACTTATAATGATGTAATCATAAGTGTCAATTTTTATACAAATATGAGAAGATAATTAATTAAATTATACATTTCAACCAACCACATACTCAAATTTTGACTATTTCAAAATGTTATTTCACTGTAATTCCAATTAAGAGAATCTTCAACCCTTAATATTTTTTTAATCAAATTATAATTTGATAAAAATTTAAAAAGATGAAATGTTAAAAATTATTGTTTTTTCCATCAAAATTGGTGAAAAGGAAAAAAAAAAATTGGGATAAGAATGAAATTCTTTTAAAAATTGATAAAAGTTTAATGAAAAAGTTAAAGTAATTCATGTAAAATCAAAAAATTTATTCAAAATTAAAATCAAATTGGATTAAAAAAAAATGATGAAAGTTTGAAAATATTTTAAAACCTTCTTATTCTTAGAGACTAGAAATCCATGTGTGTATTATATTTATATTGTATTTTTAGTTATAAAATTGAAATCAAAAGAAACGTAACTTAAATTATTGGATTAATAATAGAAACATCATATTAATTATTGTTAAATACCACTTCACTTCATATTTAATAATAAAATTATATATTTGTCTTACATATAACTTTTAAATTTGTATATTTTCATAATAAGAAGAGGTATGTCATAACTCATTTAATTTCTTTAATCAGATTTAACTTTTTTTAATACAAATTATCGAAATTACACTAATTAGACTTATATATATATATATATATATATATATATATATTTTAAACTAATAACTTAAAAAGTTATAAACATAAAAATTAACTTATAAATTTTATATATACCACAAGATAAAATATTAAATTATTTTAAAATAATTATAATATTTTTTTTTAATTTATAAAATCCCGTCCATAACACGAGTTACCACTAATATAGAAGAGGCAAAAGTCATTTAAAAAGAATTTCCCATCCCAGTATCGAGCCTTGCCTACATACCAACGCGTGGTTACTCTCGTAAAATCAAAACCAAGAGCAAGCAAGCGTCAATTCTCTCTCTCTCTCTCTCTCTCTCTCTCTACAGCGAGAGAACAACTTTGGTTTCTTTATTTTTCATCTTTGCCTTGCCCTCTCTCCTCTCTCTCCTTTTACAAGTCCCAAACAATTCAGAACCGTGCTGGGACCCCAGTGGGGTGACCCCAGCACTCCCAGTACACGTGGGGCTCTGTGATTGTCCAACACACAAAAAAAAATAAAAATTCCAGCCAATAGAAAAATACTAGGGGTCACTGGGGATGGAAAAACTGGGGACACAAATCATTTTTGAAACAACTCAACCTTCCTGCTCGTGAAACTTCACTTCTCTCTCTGTCAGGTAAATTTTGCTCTATCATTCTCTCTCTACCCATATCTATTTAAATACATATTTGCAATTTTTTTTTTTTTTTTTTAATGTTTTGCTATCATTGTTATTATTATTTTTATTTTCACAAGAAAGGTTGGCATTAAAGGTCAATCGATGCATAATCATGAAGACCCATTGACACAGCTCTTGTTCTACACGTGTGTTTTCACGTTCAAATTCCTCTGTGTTCTCAAACTATTTTTCCTTCTCAATGTTTTGCTTTGTTTTCTTTCTAGTTTACTTACTGTTTTGATTTTTGATGTACTTCTCTGTACTGTTCGAATCATTGTTAATGTGTCAACAACATAGAATTGTGTGTGATTAAACTAGGATTAGCACTAAACCACGGGTTTGAATTGCTTGGATGCTTTGTTCTTCTTGAATGTTTGTTATTGTTAGTTTGGTCCAGAAAATGTTATGTTTGGTGTGTTACAAAAGATTATTCTTGTATTATAGAAGGAAAAAAATGTTTCTAACTCACATGTCTTGTGGGAGTTTTAATATTTCAATCTTAATTTTTCTAAATTTTTTATTTAAAAAAAAAAAATCTCATCATTTATTGACTTCTCCCAACCCACAAACCTTTTTGACTTCTCTCATACCTACTCCTTCACCCTTTTCAACTTCTCTTATACATTATGGTTATTGGTGGGATTATTAAATTATTTTTGTAAAAAATTTAAAAAAAATAATTTGTATATTAAAAAAATATCTAAAACGAATATAAATTCTTATTAAATCTATATGTATATATATATATATATATATAATATAAGTAAAAATGGGGTTTCTAACCATAACTCTTGTGCAATCTTCAATATCTCAAACTAAAATTTCTAATTTTTTGATTTTAAATAATTAAAAAAATCTTCTATAGCTTTCATTCAAGCAAAATTACACCATTTTCAACTTCTCCCATATACTATGATTATTAATGGGATTGTTAAATTATTTTTATAAAAAATTAAAAAAAAAAAAATTTGTATATTAAAAAAATATCTAAAATGAATATAAATTTTTATTAAATCTATCCATCTATATATATATATATATATTATATAAGTAAAATGGGGTGTAACGCCCTCAAAATAATAACATTAAAACCCATCAATTTAGACATGCATTGATATAAAAGATAAATATTCTTCTATTCATCAGAGTAGTTCATTACAATGAGTATTATATGTTAACAATAAAAGCAAATGCCCTACGGGCTTACAGCTTTCCAAGTTAACACTTGGTTACAAAAAAAATAGAGTACTAACTCAAATACACATTAAGCCATTGGCTTGAATTTACATGTAATACATCCAAAAGATAACAAAACGACAAAGTCTGTCTGCCTCTAGCCTCCCAAGCTATGTCCTTGGAGGTGGCATGCTACCTGTACCTGAAAATGATGTCCCATAAAGGGTGAGCCACAACCCAGTAGAAATACACTAAACCAGCTATGAACAATGACTAAAAGATTAGCAATTGATAGGTGGTCAACACAGATACGTCCACATGTATCACATTCCGGTTTCATGACATTAAGTCCACATTACATTTCATTTCCCATTTCTTTTCAACTTTGAGTTTGAAAACAAGGCTCAACACCTAGCCAAATAACTTAATGAGGTTAAGACTCATCTTTAAACACTTTCGAAAGTCATGATGGATACACATTTTAATGCTGTATCGATAACACATAAATCATTTTCACACTTTACGAAAGATACACATTTCGGTGCTATATCAACATAACATAGAATCACTTCTATACTTCACAATTGATAACGATATACATGTTAATGCTATGTCAAATCAATTCGAACACTTCCATAATCAACACTTGATACACATGGTAGTGCTGTATCAATGTCACACAAAATCTAGTTTAGAGGTTCATCCCCTATCTTCCCCTAAACCGTGGAGTACATCCCCTATCTTCTCCCACACAACACATATATATAAACATAGATCATATACAATCAATCAATACATAGAGTTGATGTATTATTCCAATCGCTATATTCGATAGCATATTCAATCGATTAGTTTTAGTTTGCCTAATCATCATGTATTGTCTACAACAATCAAGACTATCCTCCACCGATAGCCCAAAGCGGTTATTTCTATACCGAAAATAAATGCACCAAATGGATATATAATCAACATTTCCACTAGGTGAGCGATGAAAGAATCCAACTACACCCTTTAATTCCATACACGTTCAATTTCAACATTTCCAATTCAATTCTTTATTTTTCCAAATTAATTATACAAATTAACTTAACTATGTAATTAGGGCAATTTTTTCCATAAGTTACATAACAACCCAAAGGTTCCATTTTCATCCGTAATCCATGATTTAACTCATTTCTCTATGCCAACACATGCATATTGGTTTATTATACATAAAACCCCAACTTTTGTAAAATTTCACAAAGGCCTAAACTTCCTCAAAATTACCCAACAATCCCCAACTCATCAAAATGCTAAAATTCAAAGGCAAAGTTCATGAGAAGGAGTAGGATATCCCTACCTCGAAGTTTGAGCTCAAATGAAGATGAAGACCAAAGACCAACGTGCTCCAAATCCCAAGTTTTTCAGATTAAAACAAAGCCCTCGACGATCCCCACAACTTTTACAAAGGACCAAGGTGAGGAAATCACTCCTACTAGATCAAATCTAAGAGAGAAGGTAAGGTTTTAGAGTGAGGGGCTCTCAAATCTGTATTTGGGAAAGTAAGAGAGAGAAAGTGTGTTGAAAAAGTGATCCAAAAAGTCGGATCTCGTGTTTATATAAAAGTCGCCCCGCTCGAGTGTGGAAACCCCCGCTCAAGCGTCACTCACAGACTCCCGCTCGAGCGTCAAAAATCCCGCTCGAGCGGCGGATACACACTTCCAGAACTTTGTACTGAACCAGGTCCCTGCTCGAACGCAAAACTTCCCGCTCGAGCGTCACACACAAACCCACGCTCGAGCGTCAAAACGCCCGCTCGAGCGTCCAACACTGTAGAGGAAATACTGGAAGATGGAAAATCACGCTCGAGCGTCAAAGATCCCGCTCGAGCGGAGAAGCAACAACGAAGGGCCCGCTCGAGCGTCAAAAGCTCCACTCGAGCGTGAAGGCAAAAATCTGGGCAACTACACTTGGTTTCTAAGTTCAACCAACCTGAAACAAACCTGCCCAACACATCCTATAACTCAAATACAAGGTACGAAAGGATGCAAGCAAGATATACACAACTACTAACATCTACGGAAACAAGTCCGGATCACTGTACACAAGAGGAAAAACCTGGGATCGCTATAACCTCCCCCCCTTAAAGAATTTCGTCCCCGAAATTAAACACAAGTTTTTCAAAAACAAGTTTTTCTCCATTTAAACAATGTTACATTTTAACATTAAACAACTTGACCATTACCAGTCATTCCATCTCTTGTCAAGAGGCATCTCACAACATATACATTTTAACATGCATTTCCTTTCCAATTTCAACAATTTCATACCATAACTAATGTTCATGATACATTTCCAATTCTACAATACTCAACATATGCAATGTTATATCAAACTTCCATTTTGAGGCAAGTTCCAAAACACTTCCATTAAACCAAAACATAAACCATGTTTTACAACCTAAGATATATTCAATACTCTTAAGGTTCAATAATACAACAAAATATACAATACATGCTCAAACATCCACAAATAGATCCGGATATTTCTCTCGGACCTCCAACTCACGTTCCCAAGTGGCTTCCTCTACTCCGTGATGTTTCCACAAAACCTTCACTAGGGGAATTGTCTTACCTCGCAAGACCTACTCCCAGCTATCCAAGACCCGAACCGGTCTCTCCTCATACGAGGCATCCTCATCAACCTCTAAGTCGGTCCAATCCAATACATGTGATGGATCTGGTTCATACTTCCGAAGCATACTAACATGAAATACGTCATGCACCCCGGACAACTGCGGTGGCAAAGCCAAACAATAGGCAACCTCGCCAATCCTCTCAAGGATCTCAAAAGGGCCGATAAACCGAGGGGATAACTTCCCACTCTTCCCGAATCTCATCAAACCTCGCCTAGGTGATATTCTCAAGAAGACATGATCACCTACCTCAAACACCAAAGGCCTCCTCCTACGGTCAGCATAACTCTTTTGGCGACTCTGGGCTGTAACAAGCCTTCTACGGATAAGCTCAACTTTCTCCGTCGTCTCCCTAACCAACTCCGCACCCAACAAAGGTGCATCACCCACCTCGGCCCAACAAACTGGAGACCTACACGGTCGGCCATACAAGGCCTCAAACGGTGCCATACCGATACTAGACTGAAAGCTGTTGTTGTAGGCAAACTCCACCAAGGGCAAGTGCCTCTCCCACGTCCTGCTAAAGTCAAGGACACATCCCCGGAGCATATCCTCAAGGATCTGAATAGTACGCTCGGACTGCCCGTTAGTCTGAGGATGATAGGCCGTGCTAAAGGTCAACTTAGTACCCAAGGCACTCTGCAAACTCTGCCACAACCTGGCAGTGAAATGAGGGTCTCTGTCTGAGACGATCGTCACTGGGACCCCGTGCAACCTCACTATGTCCCGAATATACAAGTTGGCAAGATGATCTACCGAATCTCTTACGCGCATAGGGATGAAGTGCGCCAACTTAGTCAATCGGTCTACAACCACCCAAATAGCATCACTACCCCGCTGAGTCCTCGGAAGACCTACAACGAAGTCCATAGTGACATGCTCCCACTTCCACTCGGCAATAGGCAAGGGTTGTAACAAACCCGCTGGCCTCTGATATTCGGCCTTCACTTGCTGACAAGTAAGGCACTTCGACACGAAGACTGCCACATCTCTCTTCATACCCCTCCACCAAAACTGGCGCCCCAAATCACGATACATCTTGGTGCCTCCCGGATGCACCGCAAGGCGTGAATGGTGAAACTCTCGGAGTACCTCCTCTCGGCAAGACTCCGACACATACAAACGGTCTCGGTATCTCACACTCTGGTCGGGATACTCAGACAAACCCTTCTCAACCTTCCCACTGGAGATCTTTTCTCGGAGGGATTCTACCTCAAGGTCACCTCTCTGTGCCTCTAACACTCTAGTCACAAGTGTAGGCTGCACAATAACAGAAAATAAGGCCGCAGCCTCAACGGATTCGCCCAGAAGCAAGTCAAACTCGCCAAGCGCCCCAAATATCTCCCATTCCCTGATGGCTATACAAGCTACATCACTAATGGATTTTCTACTAAGTGCATCGGCCACAACATTGGCCTTTCCCGGGTGATAGTGCAACTCAAAGTCGTAGTCCTGAATGAACTCCATCCACCTTCTCTGCCTCAGGTTCAAGTCCTTCTGTGTAAACAGATACTTCAAACTCTTGTGATCTGAGAACACCTCGAATCTCTCACCATAAAGGTAGTGCCTCCAGATTTTCAAGGCAAAGATCACTGCTACTAGTTCTAGGTCATGTGTAGGGTAATTCTTCTCGTGAATTTTCAACTGACGTGAGCCATAAGCTACCACTTTCCCCTCTTGCATCAACACACAACCCAAACTCTCTCGTGAGGCATCACAATAAACCGCATAACCCAACCCTCTCTCCAGAATAATCAAGACCGGAGTGGTGGTCAATCTAACTTTCAGCTCTTGAAACGACTTTTCACAAGTCTCACTCCATACGAATTTGACTCCTTTCCGAGTCAGTCTAGTCAACGGTGAAGCTAACCTGGAGAAATCCTTCACAAACCGGCGGTAATAACCAGCTAATCCCAGAAAACTGCGGATCTTGAACACACTTTTCGGCTGTGCCCAGTCTTGCACTGCCTCTATTTTGGATGTATCAACAGACACCCCTTCCTCGGATACTACATGGCCTAAGAACTTGACTTCTTCTAGCCAGAACTCACACTTCCCAAACTTGGCATACAGCTTATGGGCTCTAAGCAACTCAAGCACCACTCTCAAGTGTTCTTCGTGCTCCTCCTCTGAAGGTGAATAGATAAGAATGTCGTCTACGAAAACGACCACAAAAACGATCTAAGAATTCCCGGAAGATCCGGTTCATCAAATCCATAAAGACTGCCGGTGCATTGGTGAGCCCAAATGGCATCACCAGAAACTCATAATGGCCATACCGCATACGGAATGCCATCTTCGGAATATCCTCCTTCCTGACCCTCAACTGGTGGTAACCCGATCTCAAGTCTATCTTAGAGAAACAACGGGAACCCTTTAACTGGTCAAACAAATCATCTATACGGGGCATAGGGTACTTATTCTTGACCGTAGCCCGATTCAACTTCCGGTAGTCGATACACAATCTCAAGGCACCATCTTTCTTTTTAGCAAAGAGGGCCGGTGCTCCCCACGGCGAAACACTAAGGCAGACAAATCCCTTATCCAGCAACTCGTGGAGCTGAATCTTCAACTCACTCAACTCGGTTGGGGCAAAACAGTAAGGTGCCATACAAATTAGCGCCGTGCCGGGCACTAGATCAATGGAGAACTTAATCTCATGGTGAGGTGGCAAACCAACGAGATCCTCGGGAAAAACATCCGAATACTCCCAAACCACTCTCGGTAAAACAATCTGGGTCTCATCACACTCACCACTCAAAAAGCTAACAAGTAGACCACTAAGCTCACCCCGCCCTCGCGGATCATACACCGGTGGCAACACACTACCAACCCGATCCCCCAAGAAATGAAAACACTCCTCGCTCAAGGTACATACTGTGACCCTCTGGCGGTAGCAATCGATAACAGCCCGGTATGACGATAGCCAGTCCATACCCAAAATAACATCAAAACCCTTCATGGGCATAACTACAAAAGGGAACGGAAGCCGATGATTAGCGACCTCTATATCGCAACCTCTACATCCGTGCTTCAAAATCAATTCACCCCCAATAGGTGATACAACACATATAGGAGATGCTAATTGTGCTAACTCCAATTCCAAAACAGATGCAAATGCAACAGATACAAAAGAATGAGACGCACCCGTATCAATCAATACACTAGCAACTGAGTTGCAAAACAGAAAGGTACCTCTCACAACTGATGGAACCGGTACCAGGTCCTGTGCGGTAACAGCATACACGCGCCCAGTAGGCCCCTGGTCCACTTGCTCACCCCTCGAAGCATACGACTGCTGTACAAATTGGGATGATGAAGCCCCCTGATTGGCCCTCGAGGCCTGCACTGACTGAGCTGGCTGAAGACTCTGCCTCTGCCCAGATGCACCAGATGTGCCACCCAACTGCGGGCAAAACCTCTTCAGGTGCCCCGCCTGACCACACTGATAATAAGACAGTGGTTGACCCCTGCCCTGACTCTGGCTCTGCGGTCTAGCTGAAGATGAAGCAACTCTCTGACCTCCTCCCCTCTGTGGGCAAACTGAAGCCTTGTGGCCCAGCTGACCACACTTGTAACATGTGAAGTCTCCCTGATTGCCTCTCCCCGAGCCTGCACTCGGCACTGGAAAGGTCGATCTAGCAACACCGCCCTGAGACTCCTGAGGGTTAGCACCCCTCTGTCTCCTACCATCACCCTGACCATCCTGGCTCCTCTTGGAGCCCCTCTGTCCCTCCTCCTCCTGCATCATGATCTCCATATGGGCTGCCGCATCAACTAAGCGCCCATAGTCTCAGATCATAGAACCACCAACTCTCATCTTGAGGCCGCGCCTCAACCTCTTCTCAAACTCAATACAGCGGCGTTCCTCGGACGCCACAAGTTCAGGTGCGAACCTGGACAAGCTAGTAAAAGCAGCCTCATACTCAGCCACTGAAGAACTTAACTGCAAAAGCTGGTAGAACTGATCTCTCAACTTCTCTCTGACTGCTGAAGATAAGAACTTCTCCTGGAAAGCACCCACAAAAGCCTCCCAAGTGCCATCCAACCGACCCTTCATGAATTTCCACCACTGACCCGCATCCCCCTTCAGTTGGAAAGATGCCAAGGTCACTTTCAATGCTCTGTCCTTGATGCCAAGCATCTTGAACGTCTTACTCATCTGCTCCAACCACTCATCCGCCTTTAGTGGCTCCTTCGGATCCCCAACAAACTCATCCGGATTAGACCGGAAGAACTCCCTCTTCAAGAAGGAAGGCCCTACCTCAGCAACCTGGGCCTGCATTGGAGCTTGAACTGGATTCTCAGCTCTGAGAATACCCATAGACTCCCTCAAAGCATCGGCTATCGCTCGGGCTAAACCGCCCATAGCCTCCTGACCTGCTGGCTCGGCCACATTGGCCTGGCCAACCCCCTCCTGCTGTGCTGGAATATCATCCGGTAAAGGCATCTCCTGACTCCTAGGCCTACCTCGCCTACCACCTCGTCCTCATCCTGACATCCTAATAAAGGTAACAGAGAACATTAGCACATTTACAAACGTGCTGAAGCTATAACACTCGCGTCCTAATGCATGGACAACTGTAATTCACTCCACGTAAGCACATAAACACATAAGCACTTACGAATTTCATTTCCGGATAATGATAGTCCCGAGGCGTTGCTAGAGTTCCGGTTAGAAACAGCATTGATCAAGTGCTTTTCCAACAAGACTCACAGAAACCCAAGGATCCAATCAACATCCTAGAAACTAAATCCCATACCCAAATAGTCACATAAACATGTTATCACACAAACACATTACATTACACTTAAGTCTCTAACAAGCGAGACAAACCCATTGTGATACTAATCACTTCCCACGTACCCAAAGTATTCGAACCCGGTACGCTCTGATACCAAGTTGTAACGCCCTCAAAATAATAACATTAAAACCCATCAATTTAGACATGCATTGATATAAAAGATAAATATTCTTCTATTCATCAGAGTAGTTCATTACAATGAGTATTACATGTTAACAACAAAAGCAAATGCCCTACGGGCTTACAGCTTTCCAAGTTAACACTTGGTTACAAAAAAAAGAGAGTACTAACTCAATTACACATTAAGCCCTTGGCTTGAATTTACATGTAATACATTCCAAAAATAACAAAACGACAAAGTTTGTCTGCCTCTAGCCTCCCAAGCTATGTCCTTGGAGGTGGCATGCTACCTGTACCTGAAAATGATGTCCCATAAAGGGTGAGCCACAACCCAGTAGAAATACACTAAACCAGCTATGAACAATGACTAAAAGATTAGCAATTGATAGGTGGTCAACACAGATACGTCCACATGTATCACATTCCGGTTTCATGACATTAAGTCCACATTACATTTCATTTCCCATTTCTTTTCAACTTTGAGTTTGAAAACAAGGCTCAACACCTAGCCAAATAACTTAATGAGGTTAAGACTCATCTTTAAACACTTTCGAAAGTCATGATGGATACACATTTTAATGCTGTATCGATAACACATAAATCATTTTCACACTTTACGAAAGATACACATTTCGGTGCTATATCAACATAACATAGAATCACTTCTATACTTCACAATTGATAACGATATACATGTTAATGCTATGTCAAATCAATTCGAACACTTCCATAATCAACACTTGATATACATGGTAGTGCTGTATCAATGTCACACAAAATCTAGTTTAGAGGTTCATCCCCTATCTTCCCCTAAACCGTGGAGTACATCCCCTATCTTCTCCCACACAACACATATATATAAACATAGATCATATACAATCAATCAATACATAGAGTTGATGTATTATTCCAATCGCTATATTTGATAGCATATTCAATCGATTAGTTTTAGTTTGCCTAATCATCATGCATTGTCTACTACAATCAAGACTATCCTCCACCGATAGCCCAAAGCGGTTATTTCTATACCGAAAATAAATGCACCAAATGGATATATAATCGACATTTCCACTAGGTGAGCGATGAAAGAATCCAACTACACCCTTTAATTCCATACACGTTCAATTTCAACATTTCCAATCCAATTCTTTATTTCTCCAAATTAATTATACAAATTAACTTAACTATGTAATTAGGGCAATTTTTCCCATAAGTTACATAACAACCCAAAGGTTCCATTTTCATTCGTAATCCATGATTTAACTCATTTCTCTATGCCAAACATGCATATTGGTTTATTATACATAAAATCCCAACTTTTGTAAAATTTCACAAAGGCCCAAACTTCCTCAAAATTACCCAACAATCCCCAACTCATCAAAATGCTAAAATTCAAAGGCAAAGTTCATGAGAAGAAGTAGGATATCCCTACCTCGAAGTTTGAGCTCAAACGAAGATGAAGACCAAAGACCAACGTGCTCCAAATCCCAAGTTTTTCAGATTAAAACAAAGCCCTCGACGATCCCCACAACTTTTACAAAGGCCCAAGGTGAGGAAATCACTCCTACTAGATCAAATCTAAGAGAGAATGTAAGGTTTTAGAGTGAGGGGCTCTCAAATCTGTATTTGAGAAAATAAGAGAGAGAAAGTGTGTTGAAAAAGTGATCCAAAAAGTCGGATCCCGTGTTTATATAAAAGTCGCCCCGCTCGAGCGTGGAAACCCCCGCTCGAGCGTCACTCACAGACTCCCGCTCGAGCATCAAAAATCACACTCGAGTGGCGGATACACACTTCCAGAACTTTGTACTGAACCAGGTCCCCGCTCGAGTACAAAACTTCCCGCTCGAGCGTCACACACAAACCCACGCTCGAGCGTCAAAACGCCCGCTCGAGCGTCCAACACTGTAGTGGAAATACTGGAAGATGGAAAATCACGCTCGAGCGTCAAAGATCCCGCTCGAGTGGAAAAGCAACAACGAAGGGCCCGCTCGAGCGTCAAAAGCTCCGCTCGAGCGTGAAGGCAAAAATGTGGGCAACTACACTTGGTTTCTAAGTTCAACCAACCTGAAACAAACTTGCCTAACACATCCTATAACTCAAATACAAGGTACGAAAGGATGCAAGCAAGATATACACAACTACTAACATCTGCGGAAACAAGTCCGGATCACTGTACACAAGAGGAAAAACCCGGGATCGCTATATGGGGTTTCTAACCACAAGTTTTGTGGGAGTTTCAATATCTCAAACTAAAATTTCTAATTTTTTGATTTTAAATAATTAAAAAAAAATCCTCTATAGCTTTCATTCAAGCAAAATTACGCCATTTTCAACTTCTCCCATACACTATGGTTATTAATGGGATTGTTAAATTATTTTTATAAACCAATCTTAATTTTCTAAATTTTTGATTTAAAAAAAAAAAAAAAAACCTCAGCATTTATTGACTTCTCTCATTCTTGCATCATTTTCAACTTCTCCCATACGCTATGGTTATTGATAGGATTGTTAAATTATTTTTATAAAAAAATTTTAAAAAATAATTTGTATAATAAAAAAATACCCAAACTTTTCATATTTTAGTTAGTTTTTTATTTTTTAGATGTACAACAAATAGGAAAACTTTTCGAATTCAACAACCGACTCGTTTTCTCCTTCTTGACTTCTCACTTCCACACTTTCTTCTACACTTTCAACTTCAGTGACTACGTATGCTTTTTGTTTTCTCCTTCTTGACTTCTCACTTCCACACTTTCTTCTACACTTTCAACTTCAGTGACTACGTATGCTTTTTTATTTTCTCTTTCTTGACTTCTCACTTCCACACTTTCTTCTACACTTTCAACTTCAGTGACCACGTATGCTGTTAGGGAAAATATGTGATTCCCCACAAGTAAATCAATCAATAGGAATAAAAACTAATGCGGAAAAATTAAATCAGAAGCAACACAAGAATTTTTACGTGGTTCCCTCAATGTGAGGTACGTCCACGGGATCGAAATCTGATTCCACTATCAACCAAAAGGTTTCCAAACGATTACAAACGAGACACGAATGGTCTCACAAACCACCCTTAGGTGAATTCCAAATAATCACAAATAAACAGAGGAAAGACCTTACCAAATAGATGAACAAAAATCTTCAGAACCAGAGTTGTAGAAGATCCAAAATAACAAACCAAATCAACACCGAAAACGAAGCAAAGAACCACCCAAATTAATTCCACTGTTCACACATCCAAATAATTGATTTCACCAAAGTGGAGTATGTGTAGCATCCGTTCTCTTCACATCGGGATGAGCAAAAACAAACCCTAAAATATTGTGAATTTAGGGTTTATTATCAAACTTTAGTTGTTTCCAAATTGGATTGGGTCTCCACAAATTAAATATAATATATAAAATATATTATAATTAATACTAAACCAAATTAAACTCTTTTTCCAAAACCAATTGGGTGCTACACTCCAATAAGGAGGTATACCCAACATATGCAAACAGTGAGTCTCCTTTTTGTTTTCTCCTTCTTGACTTCTCCTTTTGTTTACTATTTTAATATTGTAGTTAGATAGCGCATAAAAATATTTGTGATTTGTCTAGCGAAAAAAATTGTAATTTGATTTTTTAATATGATTGAAATTAGATAAATATAAATCCTCACAAAGAGAAAAATGTGATTATAATTAGTTTAATGGTTCTTTTTTTTAATATGATTGTAGTTTGTTCAATAGTTCTTTTTTTTCATTTATTTATTTTATTATGGAAAAAATGTGATATGATTGTAGTTTGTTCAATGGTTCTTTTTTTTTATGTGATTGTTGTAGTTAGTTCAATGGTTTTTTTTAATGTGATTTAATCTTTTTATATACTGTTTTAATTTTATTTTTTAATATGATTGAAATTAGATAAACATAAACACTCACAAAGAAAAAAATGTGATTGTAGTTAGTTCAATGGTTCTTTTTTTTAATGTGATTGTAGTTAGTCAATGGTTCTTTTTTTCATTTATTTTTTTTATTATGAGAAAAATGTGATGTGATTGTAGTTTGTTCAATGGTTCTTTTTCTTAATGTGATTGTGTAATGACTCGGATTTTAATTCACATTGGATTGATGCAAAGTGGTGCCCGTCACCTTAAAACTTGTATGGTTGTTGGACTCTTGATATTGATGGGTTGGCAAATAAACTTTAAATATTATAATTGAGGACCCTTGGGTGATGTTTGGAACCTTGATTGAAGCCTTAACAAGGTATTTAGGTAAGATTAGATAAAAAGCCCTAAGTTTGAGTTTGAGTTTGAGTTTTTGACCAGCCGTCACTCTTTTGCCATTTTCTCCTTCCATACTTTGAATTTGAATGTGAGGCTAGAACCATTGGAAAGCTTGTTTCTGGGGCTTCAATTTGGACACAAGAATGACCTAAAACGGAGTCCGACTGAGAGAGTTACACCTGTTTGAATTTCGAGTTTCTGTGCTGAAAGCATGCTCGTTCGAGCGAGATTTTCTTTACTCGAGCGACCGACCAAGTCGCTAACAGACATTATAAAGTGACATTTTGACCCAAAAACTTCGCTTTTTCATCCTCTTTTCTTCTCCCCTCTTCCATGTCCGAAAACCTAGCCTCCAAAACTTTGATTTCATCCATTCTTACCAACAATCCACCATGGATCTTGTATCAAGGTTGAAGAACAAGCAAGGATCAAGACTTTGACCGATTATTTTGGGGATTTCATTGAAGTTTGAAGATGGGTCTTCACCCTTAGTTTCCAATCTTGAGGTAGGGGTCCTAGTTCTCCTTCAATGCTTACATTAATAGATAGATTTGTGGTATTTTGAGTATATAAATGCAAAACCTACATTTTGAGCATATAGTGTTATATCATGGAAATTGGGGATTTAGGGTTTGAAGAGTTGGGGTTCTATTGTTGGGTTTAGATTATGGATTATGAACCCTAGGTGTATAATCAATGGGAAAATTGGAATAAAAAGTAAAGGTTTAAGAAGTTTGATTTTTTCTTGAAATTCTTGATTTTTCTTGAAAACCCTAAGTTGATTCATGATGATAAGTAATGAGTTTGCCCAAATTGAAAGTAGAATCATGAAATTGAGCTATTGAATTGTATGTATACAAGTTTAATTGAATTTTGGAATAGTTTGAAAATCATGTTAAAAATTAGCGATTGAACCTTATTTATGGATATTATAAATCATGCTATGATATGAAATGAAATTTGGGAAAAAGGATTAGTTAATGATATGGATAATATGAGCCTTGGGATGAAATGATGAAATGAAAATTTAAGAGTACACCTTGAATTATGTTGAATTATATTTAGTGGTGTCGAGTTAAAATATGTTGAATTGTGGTGATTATGTGGAATTGTATTGATTATGTTGAAGTGTGTTGATTATGTTGAATTGTGTAGACTATATTGAATTGTGTTGAATTAAGTTGAGTTGTGTTGGGTTGTATTGAGTTTTGGTTGATATAAGAAGGGAGTTTTGCCCTAATTGGATCAAATTGTCATTTTGTATAAATAATTGAAATTGTCATTGTAAATGTGAAATCGGAGGATTATTAATGATGATGGTGGAGCTTGATATGCATTATCACTCCCACATGAGATTTTGGAAAAGCGTATCATTAAAGGAATTTATTTATCTGTTTAGATATATTTGTTTTGGGCTATCGGTGGAGGATAGCTATGATTGTTGTAGAAATTGCATGTTGACTAGGCAAATCGAACTATTTATAAATCATGCATATCATGGAGCATGTAATGGATTTTGAGGATTTAAACTGTATGTCTTGGAAAAATATTTTGGAAATTCTTGTGCTATGTTTTTAGTGCACTTGTTTCATTTTGAAAATCATGTTTTGGATCACATATATTATGCTAGTTGAAAAGAGTAAATAATATGATAAGTTTGAGAAATGGTTGTCATTGAATATGACTGTGTGTTTTAATACATTGTATATGTATGATTGTTTGGGAGGAGAAATGTGATGTACTCCATGTGTGATTATGTGATTAAATACATTGTATATGTATGTTCGTTTGGGAGGAGAAAGGGGATGGACTCCACTGTTTGGGAGGAGAAAGGGGATGGATTCCATTATAACTAAGTTGGCCGGAGTGTCCTGGGTGAAAGTTCTGAAATTTATACATGGGTGCTGATCCCGCGGACGAAATTTTCGTAAAATGGCAGTTTGAAGTGTTTATGTGTGTTGTGTTTGATTGGAAAACCACTGAGTTGTAGCCTCAGTTTGGTTGTTGAAAGATAATGAAATTGACTCATGAATTGAGAAGAATAAATGAACTGAAGGAAAATGGATTAAGGATTGAAATTGGCATCATGTGGGTAATTGGATTAGGGGCTAGTGATGATGAACTCAATGGATTGCTTGTGACAAAAGGGAAGATTATGAGTATTGTTTTGTAAGTAATTGGGAAATTGAATTAAAAAGGGGTTTGTGATTCTTGTGTCATGTTGAACTCTAATCCTTTGGATTTTGATGTTATGGAGTATGGTAATTGGAAATGGAAATGAAATGTGTAATATTAGAATGGAAATGAAATGTGGAATATTAAAATGGAAACGAAATGAGGAATAATTTGGAATTGAGTTGATAAATTTAAGATGATGTTCTTCCTTAAGTGTACGTGTTTTCAAAGAGAATCTATGGATTCCTAATGATGAGAGACTACATTTACGGCAGGGAATTTTCTTAAAGGTTCATGTGAAATTTTAAGAAAAGATACTTTCTGTATAATGTTTTGAACTTACAAAATGTCATTTTACTATATAGTGTCACCTTGCATGCATGATCATTTCTATCTGTGTTTTAGTTATTGATTAAGAACTATGAGATTCCTACTGGGCATTAGTGCTCACTCCGTTGTCGTTTTATCTTTTTACAGGAAGGAAGTTTGGTTATTTGATTGAAGATTTATGGGGTTCTTGAGTCTTTTTGTATAACTTCATGGTAGATGTAAAGGAAGTGGACTTTGTATTTGTATTTATTTATTTGTAGCACAGTAGGAGATTGACATGTATTGTTGTCATTGTAATATTCATTGAGAAAGAGAGAACATGTATCATTGTGATTCTATTACTCAAGTGTAATAGATATTTGTAAATGTATTAAAAAAAAAAAATGGACCTAAATTTACAGGCTTTCGTAATGTTTCCAAGTAATTAAAATTGAGGCGAAATCTGTTGTATTTATTTTATTTTATTTTCTGATTTGATTTTTGTAATCAAACAAACACTCTTATATCCTTTATTTCTTCTATATTTCGTTTGTTCTTGAGTACACAAATAGAATTTATTTTTTAAATACAGTGAAGATTGTCCAACAATCTTAAGACAGATTATTTTTTGATGCCTTCATTGTATTTATTTTTCTGTTCTTTCACAAAGTGATATTCTGGTTGAAAAATATAAATAGTAATAATATACTGTTTGACAAATAGTAGTAATATACTGTTCATTTTCTTTGACAATTAGTAGTAATATACTAGTGTCATTAAGAATTACAGAATATTAATTTGTATTACAGAAAATTATTGTGGCATTTTATTTTTCTAGTTTTAGTAACAAGAAAAGTAAAATTATTTTGTGTTATGATTTATTTTCTGGTTTTAGTAATTAGAAAATTAATTTGTGTTTTGGATTTTTTCTGATTTTTGTAATCAGATATTATGGCTGCTGCAACTGAAACTGCAACTGGAACTAGTACTCCAAATCCGATCGTTACAACGACTCCGGTCCCTATTTAGAACCATATTCAAGTTCCGATAAATCATGGAGAAAAATCAGAAAAATTTAATAGCACTGAGTTTAAGAGATGGCAGCAGAAAACGTTGTTATATCTTACAGCTTTAAGTTTGGCCCGGTTTCTCCGTGAAGAGGCTCCGGTACTTAGAGAGGATAAAAGTGATCAGCAAGTTGTTGCCCCTGTAGATGCTTGGAAACATTCTAATTACCTGTGCAGAAACTACATCCTCAATGGCCTTGACAACATGCTGTATAAAGTTTACAGTTCTCTAAAAACAGCAAAAGAATTATGGAATTCTTTGGGAAAAAAATACAAGATAGAGGATGCCGGCACAAAGAAATTTATTGTTAGTAAATTTCTGGACTTCGTTATAGTAGACTCCCAAACTGTAATTTCTCAAGTTCAAAATTTTCAAATTATTTTGCATGATATTCATTCTAAAGGTATGTCTCTTAGCGAGTCTTTCCAAGTCGCTGCTTTAGTGGAAACGTTACCACCGGCTTAGAAAGATTTCAAAAATTATTTAAAACATAAATGCAAGGAGATGACCATGGATGAATTGATTGTAAAATTGAGAATTAAGGAAGATAACCGAAAGGCTGAAAAGAGGAATGGTAAAAATCTCATTGAGTCTAAGGCTAATGTGGTTGAACAAGTGCACAAACCACATAACAAAAAGAGGAAGTTTACTGGAGATGGTCCTAAAGAAGGCAACAACAATGGCAATAAAAAGTTCAAAGGTAAATGCTATAACTGTGGCAAAACCAGACATCGAGCTTCTGATTGTTGCCGCCTTAAGAAGGATCGCGGAAGTACAAGCAAGAAGACTACCAATCAAGCCAATGTGACAGAACTTGATTATATCTCTGACGAGATAAATGACATCAATCTCTCTGCTGTAGTGTCTGAGGCTAATTTGATTGGAAATCCCAAGGAATGGTGGGTTGACACTAGAGCAACTCGTCACATTTGTGCGGACAAGAAGATGTTCACTACCTACAATGAGATTGCAAATGGTGAACAACTTTTCATGGGAAATTCTTCTACTTCTACTATGGTTGGACAAGGAAAAATGATCTTGAAGATGACATTAGGGAAGGAACTTACTCTCAACAACGTACTGCATGTACCAGACATCCGAAAGAATTTAGTTTCCGGATCTTTGTTAAGTAAAAATGGTTTTAGGCTTATATTTGAGTCTGATAAATTTGTATTAACAAAGAGTGGTAAGTATGTTGGTAAGGGATACATGATTGATGGTCTTTTCAAGTTGAATGTAATGACGGTTATATCAAAACTTGCTATTAATGAGAATAACACATCTTTTACTTATATTCTTGAGTCGAATTTATGGCATGGTAGATTAGGACATGTAAATTTTGATACTTTGTGTAGATTAATTGGTTTGGATTATATACCAAAGTTTGAAATTGATTTTAATCACAAATATAAAATTTGTGTAAAAGCAAAACTAACTAAGGCTCCATTTAAATCGATTGAAAGAAAAATTGAACCTCTAGAATTAATTCATACAGATGTATGTGATCTTAAATTTGTTCAAACTAGAGGAGGCAAAAAGTATTTCATAACATTTATCGATGATTACACAAGATATTGTTATGTATACTTACTTAGAAGCAAAGATGAAGCCTTAGAAATGTTTAAACTTTATAAAACTGAAGTTGAAGATCAACTTGGAAAAACCATTAAAATGGTTAGAAGTGATAGGAATGGAGAATATGATGCACCATTAAATGAATTTTGTGTACAACATGACATTATTCACCAAACTACAGCACCCTATTCTCCACAGCAAAATGGAATTGCTGAAAGAAAGAATAGAACCCTTAAAGAAATGATAAATGCCATGTTACTAAATTCAGGCTTACCGTAAAACTTGTAGGGGAAGCAATATTGTCTGCTAATTATGTTCTTAACATAATACCCCACAAGAAAACCAACAGCACTCCTTACGAATTATTGAAAGGTCGACCACCTTCCTACAAATACTTAAAAGTGTGGAGGTGTTTGGCAAAGGTAGAAGTTCCTGTTTCTAAAAAGACTAAGATAGGATTAAAAACAGTGGATTATGTGTTTATTTGTTATGCTCAGAATAGAGTGCATATCATTTTCTGACTTATAAATCAGAAATACCTGATATAAATGTGAACACTATTATAGAGTCAAGGAATGCTGTGTTTTTTGAACATGTCTTTCCTTACAAGAAATGACAGGAATTAAGTTCACAGAAAAGAACTTATGATGTACACAAAATCAAGAGACTAATGACAATCAAACATAAGAGACTAGTAATGGTCTCAACCAACAGGATTTAACTGATGATGAACTAAGACGAAGTAAGAGAGCAAGAACATCAAAATCTTTTAGTCCAGATTTTCTGACATACCTGTTAGAAAATGAACCTCAAAGCTTTAAGGAAGCAATAACAGGTCCTGAAGCACCTTTGTAGAAAGAGGCTCCTAATAATGAAATTAAATCCATTATACAAAATCATAGTTGAGAATTGGTAGATCTTCCACCTGGTTCTAAACCTCTTGGATATAAGTGGATATTCAAGAGAAAAATAAAAACAGATGGTTCAATAGACAAGTATAAAGCAAGACTTATAGTAAAATGTTACAGATAAAAGGAAGGCCTGGACTATTTTGACACATATTCTCCTGTGACAAGAATAACATCCATCCGCATGCTTATTACCATAGCAGCGTTGTATAATTTAGAGATACATCAAATGGATGTTAAGACAACTTTCTTAAATGGTGATCTAAATGAAGAGATCTATATGGAGCAACTTGAAGGGGTTGTAGTGCCGGGGTAAGAAAAGAAAGTTTGTCTTCTTGTAAAATCTCTTTATAGATTAAAACAACCACCTAAGCAATGGCATGAAAAAATTGATCATGCTATGCTTACTAATGGATTTAAGATAAACGAATGTGACAAGTGCGTCTATGTTAAAAACATGGACAAATGTTATGTCATTGTTTGTCTTTATGTGGATGACATGCTTATCATTGGAAGCAGTCAAAACATGATCAAATCAACTAAGCAAATGCTGAACAAAAGATTTGATATGAAAGATATGGGGGTCGCAGATGTAATATTAGGAATGAAAATTACTAAAACATCTGACGGATATGCATTATCCCAATCACATTATATTGAGAAAATTCTTGGTAAATTTATCAAGGATGATATGAATGTAACTAGAACACCTGTAGACATCAGTCTTTATTTATCAAAAAATAAAGGTGATTTGGTGTCTCAGTTAAAATACTCCCAAATCATTAGAAGCTTAATGTACCTAATGAATTGTACTTGTCCTGATATAGCTTATGCTGTCAGTAAATTGAGTAGGTACACTAGTAACCCTGGAGAAGACCATTGGAAAGCGATCATTCGGGTTTTTAGATATCTAAGATTTACCCGTGATCATGGTTTAAACTTTACTCGATATCCAGCAGTACTCGAAGGTTATTGTGATGCCAATTGGATATCGGATACTAAAGATTCAAAATTCACTAATAGATATGTTTTTACTTTGGGAGGCGCTGTTATTTCTTCAAAATCCACGAAACAAACATGTATCGCACAATCCACAATGGAATCTGAGTTTATTGCTTTAGACAAAGCAAGAGAAAAAGCAGAATGGCTTCGTCACTTCTTAGAAGACATTCCAATGTGGCCCAAACCTGTGCCAGCTATCTGCATTCATTGTGATAGTCATTCTGCAATAAGCAGGGCACAGAATCATATGTATAATGGTAAGTCACAACATATTCGTCGTCGACATAATACCGTAACACAATTGCTCTCAAATGGAATAATCTCAATAGATTATATAAAATCTAGAGAGAATATTGCGGATTCATTGACAAAAGGTTTGACAAAAGAACAAGTGTATAGTTCATCGAAGAGGATGGGATTAAAGCCTGTTACATAAGAGTCATCATAATGGTAACCCTACTTATATGACTGGAGATCCCAAGAACTAAGTTCAAAGGGACAACTAAGTTATGTGTGGCTCGCCAGAATTCACCAAGGGATTAAAATTCCCTACCCATTCCTATGGTGAGAGTGATATCTGCAACATGTGTTGTATGCAGGGGTTTAAGGATAAGCTTAGCTTTTAATGATTACTTATATCTTGATTTAGGCATAAAATCAAGATGAGTTAAGAGATACTCACAATAAGAATCACCTATATGAGTGTCGAACTGGGGCCAGTTCTATGAGAATGAAGAGGCTAAATTCTCTAGAAGCACTCATGAACAACCAAGAGCGTTTAAGGCCAAAATGAACACAGCCATGAGAACCACGATGTGTCAGAATATATTTTGCATGAAATCTATTGTCTTGGCTTACACAAACGGCTGAACAATTCAGGGCATCGCATCCATTGGTTAGCTAGTAAGTCCTATAGGTTATCACTAGGAAAGGTTCATGTGACGCCCCACTCCCGGGTCGTTAAATATACTAAAATAGCCTAAAAAAAATACAAGTTTTGCACCCAAAAATAATAATTACAAAATCGTCTCCAAATGATACAATATCCTCCAAATATTCTATAGCACAATTATCTCCCAAAATAAACAATATTACAACTATCTCCATATTTAATAATTAAAGTGGTGAATCCCAAATCTCTGTATTAATAAATCTTTCTAATCTCAATTTCGAGCTCTGCTAAAATCTGCTTCGCACCTGAAAAATAAATTAATTCGGGAAGTATACAATACGACAGGAATACAAAGCTCGGATACAGAATAAATTAACAGGAACCCAACAATTTATGACACTAAATCAACGATACGATAATCAAGCAATTTACCAAATTGCACAACAATGCAACCATAATTTATCTAAACCAAATACCCAGTCCTACTCAGTACATGACCAGTGAATAAATTCATTTATTCACCCACCTCACCCAAGCTCCACGCTTATCCGGGCATATTGGTGTAAACAATTAATAAGATTCACTCGATCCATGTACGTAATATTTCTATGTCATTTAGTCAGATAAATCACCATTTAACACAGAATATTTGTAGAGAATTTTACCAAATGATCAGAATGTCAATGATTCGATAACAAATGATTTTACCACAATAATCAAGTAGATTACAAATTGAGGATAATTTAAAATAAGAGAACTCTTTGCAAAGAGATTTAAATAGAGCATATTGTATACAACCCGAATTTACCTCATAATAATTAACTTCGTCACCATAAATCTGAAATTGCTCCATGGATCTCCAAAAATAACTCTGATTAAACTTCTAAAGCATAAAGTATGTATAATTTAATAAAATCTACAACTCTCAATTTATTTATTTATTTTATAAAATACTCATTTTCACTCTAAACACTCTCATATCTAAACTTAATATTTCTACTCTATATAATTTATGAGAAGGGGAGAACCGAATGAAGAAATGAATGAAGAATGAGGGAATGTGAAGAGCTACCCGTTTATATAGGAATAAAGGAGAGAAAAAAATATTAAAAAATTAAAAATAGATGAAATGATGGAATGATAGAATGGTGGTTTTGGTCTGGGAAGTGAGGAAACTGTGGGTAAAGCCCACGGTTTTGTCTTCTTTCTTTTTTTCTTTTTTTTATTTATTTATTTATATTGTTTCTTTTTCTTAACGTGATGGAAATGGCAAGTGAATTTGATTTATTATTAAATAACAATAATCAATAATATGATAGATATAGAAGGGGTGAGATAAATACAAATAAATAATTTAAAATTAGATTGTCATCTAAAAATCTCACCACTAAATTAAAATAATAAATCACTAATACCACTCACTAAATATTAATACTTAAAAAATATGGGGTGTCACAGTTCAAGGCCGAAAGCTGCCTATCCTGATGCAATATATTTTCGATTTATATTCTTTCGACAAATTCTGCATATTGTTGCATTTCCGTTGTCATCAAATTCCATTCATGTGGGGGATTATTAGAAATGGTTTTGGAAGTTTTGGAAAAATCAGATTTTTCCTTAACTTTGACCTAATTTTTAGGTAGGACCCATGTGCCAAAGTTGGTGGGTCTAAGTGGTAACACGTTCTATGCCGCGTTGTGATTCACGTGGTATATTTAGTTGCTCAAAACCATTATCGGGTGAATGGGAAATTGAAGCCAAACAGAACTCTATGGAAATGGTGTTTTTGGTGAAATTTCCTAAAAGTTTGAATAAAGGCTTGTCCCACATTGATGTGATGGGAAACTTTGAGTGGGTTTATAAGGCTTGGGGTTGGAACTTATGGTAGGCCCCAAGGGGCATCAAAGTTTTGTAAAGAGAGAAGTTATGGGCAAAGCGAGCTAGACTCATTGGATCCAAAATAAACACACGCGCGCCGCCTTTCGTTCGAGCTGGGCTGGGCTTGGACGCGGGTGCGTGGTGTGTGGTTGGGTTGGGCTTGTCCGGCCCAATACCTATCTTTTTGGGCAAAAAACATTTGAATTTTATTTTCTTAAATTAAATTCTAATTTTTTGGAATTGGAATTTTGAAAATTAATTTCAAAAATTGGCTCTGGTTTTATTTTTCCCACCCAGACAGATTCAACTTTGTTCAATACAGGTTTTCTCTGTTCAAAATTTGAACCCAACAGATTTGTATCTATTTATTCAAACCGAACAGGTACCATACCTGTTTAATTCAAATTAAACAGCCACCACTCCATCTATAAATGGGTAGTCCCTCATTTGATGTTTCACTTAAATTTTCGTCCAAAATATTCTACAATTTCTCTCTACATTTTGCTGCATTATTTTTTTGTGAGAAAGAGTGTAAACACAAAGTGTGTTCGTTGTGTAAACAATTTGTAGCGCTGCTATTGTTTACTGTTGATCATTTTATCTCGGGAGATAGATGTCCACAATCTAAAAGCACCGTAGAGAGGACAAATCTGTCTTAAGGACACAATGTTAAACACTGGACTTGATCAAAAAATTTCTTCAAGAAATTAATTTGGTAAATAATTAATTTATTTTCTGTTTTATTATTTTTCTGTTTCAAATTTTGATTTTGTTTTTGTAACAAAATAAAAATCTATTTTATTTATTTTATTTTATTTTCTGGTTTGATTTTTGTAATCCAACAAACTCTCTCATATCCTTTATTTTTTCTATATTCCGTTTGTTGTTGAGTACATAAACAGAATTTATTTTTTAAATACAGTAAAGATTGTCTAACATCAACAACATTCAAAACAATCAATAATTATAAACAAAAATGCAAAATAATTGGTTGCTTGGTCCAAAAATTCAGCAGGTGAGACAGATTAGTTCCTATTTGTATTGATGCAGGTTCCAAAAAGAAGCAAGAAAATGAATTTTGTACAATTAAATTTATTTTGGATGTTATCCATATCACATTAAATTTATCAAAATACTAGAGATTCTAAAAATTCTATCAAAATTTCTATCAAATGTCTCATATGGGTTTGGGACCCACATTGTGTAGGTCTCACACCCATGTAAGACATTTGATAGAAACTTTGGTATAATTTTTGGAATCTCTAGCATTACTCAAAATTTATATTTATTTAAAAAAATTCATTTTCAATTTCATATAACTTTTGAGACTATTTTTTGGAGCTTCTTAATTTTTTCTTATGCGAATTACATTAACGGTTCCTGTAGTTTGGAACTTGTGTTATTTTGATCCCTTACTTTTCAATTGTGATATATTAGATCCCGTATTTTGAATTTCGTTCTAAATAAGGACAATTGAAGACACAATTACTTTATTTCAAGGCAAAGTCGAATTTGATAAAATATGAAATAGTTTAATAAAAATAAATGTCAAAAAATTATTTTTCAATTTTTAAAAATTATTTCTACCCATCAAAGACAAAATTATATAAAAATGATAAATCATTTATATATTTATTTTTTTTTACCAAATTAATTTTTAGTATGTGTTTGGATCATGATCATGTAACGGGTGGTTGTTTTTGTTGATATTTTTGGATGGTTATCATGTAATGGATGATTATTAGGCTCTTAACGTGTAATCAATATGTTTAATATATGAAATACTTTTAGTTTGGGTTTTTTGATTTAATGGATTGGTTTAATAATGATATCAAAATTGTCTCTATGTTTGACTTTTGAAAAAATATAAACTAATTTAACGAAAACAAATATAAAAAAAATTAAAAATTATTTCTACCCTCCCAAAAGATAAAATTATATAAAAATGATACTTTTTAATTTATTTTTTTTACCAATTTAATTTTTAGTTTATTAGAACAACTTTCTAAAAATAGATTTTGAAAATCAAACCAAACAGAATTTTATAACCAAGAAAATTTCAACATTATTTATTAAAAAAAAAAGGTCATTACATTTTAAATAACATATAAGTTAATCAATGCAAAATAGGTTGTATAACGATTTTACCCTTGAAATGGACTATTTGCAAATGAAATATCTTTGATTGTCCTTATTTAGAACAATATTCAAAATTCATGATCAAATGTATCACAATTGAAAAGGTCAGAGACCAAAGTGACATAAATAACAAATTACAGGGACTGTTAATGTAATTTGTTCATTTTTTTCTTTCATAAAAAAATAAAAAAAAAATAACAATTTAATGAACATATTTGGGTTTAATAACCTCACTATGCCTCTGGGAGGGCTTATCACTTGAGATTTGGGCTTAAAAGCCCAGCTGGTTTGGTTTCGAATCTTTTCGGGCTTTAAATGAAGACTTTTGTATTAAAAGCCCTAAAAGTCTTCCTTTCCTTTGTGTTTGTTAGAAATATGTCATCGATGATGGCGAACAAGGACAGTGCTTGAAGCAACTTGATCAATTTTATGAGACTCCTTTGGAAGATGCATTCCGAGTGATGTGAAAATTTTCATGGCTGAGATTGTCTACCAACTTTGCAGAAGTTTGTTCTCATTGCAAAATCAGAATTTGTTCCCAACAGCACCACAGATGAATAGCCAAGCAACTATAAAGTAGAATATTTCGAAAAACATGTCAAATACTGGCATATAGTACCTCGTATGATACTTCTGCACACATACCGGATACACAAAACACTTACCCACGTTTTTCTTCTTAATTTTTGATATACCCAGATCAGTTAAAATAATATTTTCTTCTATTACAGAGATAAAACTCTTTTCATTAGTTTTTTTTTTTATTTTTTTTTATACTTAGCATGATTTTAAAATTAAACTATAGTTTATAAGTTATTTAATACATTGATATTTAATTTTGATTTATACCTTTACTTTTGGCATTAAATATTAATTGTAGGTTAGACCTTAACAAATTAAACTATTTCATTAATTTTTGTATTATTCTAAATTAAAATAAATATTTTTTTAAAAGTGTACCAAACTGTATCCATACTCTTTTTTTTATTTTTTATTTTACCGCATCGACATACACGTATCGTACCAGTATCAATACTCGTACCCGTACCCATGCTACATAGCCAAGCAATGATCTCTGAAGGACAAGAAGGAAGAAGAGAAGTTCCATATGTCTTGTTGAAATATGTTGGCAGATACAAAATGTTAAGACTATTGAAGGAATGTGAGATAATTTTTCTAGTCTCTAGTGGTATGTATACATATTGAGGCATTGACGTCACGATGGCCATGCCCGCTTTGTGTGTTAGCAGAACCGGTATAACTACAAATTATTTACTGTGTAGCAATACAATTGATACCATATCTGTGTTGGGTTTCAATACTTTCATGTGTATCTGTCACAGTCTCTTTGATGGCTTCCTTTCATTTATGCTTTAAAATCAAGTGAATCTATCATTTCTATCTCCCATTATGGCCTTGTGTTTGTGTTGCTCCTTTTCTATTCTCTCCAAGTCCACCATGTGGTTTTGGTTTTATTTTTTCAGAGATACTTGTGTTTTGAATGGTATTGTGTTATTTTTTCAGTGAAAGTTCCTTATCCAGAAAAGGAAATGAAAATTAATAATAAACTACTGTTTGTTCAAACATAGGTAAAAATAAATTAACTAATCATATGTTGTCATTCAAGTTACCGTCAAGTTTACATGAGTTATCATCAAACACTCCATAGATAAAAAGGAAAATGCTGAAATGTGCATTCCTAAAAAAGGTTCACATCACAAAATAAAATTTTAAACAAAAAAGTTACGAGGTAAGTGAAGTAGTCATAGTTTGACCAACAGGCTTAGACACTAGATCGCTTGTGTCTACCCATTTTATCTCACATGATTTTTGTGATGAATGTTACAAATTCTTGTGATGTATTATATCACTTTGTAGTAAAAATTGTGCATCCTAGTTATGCTATTTTGTGATTAAAGTACCTTTTTGCGATAAACTTAAATATTTTTTGTGGCAAGAAAATTTACGTCATTTTATAATAAAAATTACGAATCTTTGTGGTGATATTATAAGATACATATCATGTACACCTGAAAAGAAGGTTGGCTTCTCCAAAAACAACTTACGTAAAGGAGTCATTTTATCCTAATGTCCAAGCAGCTTCATATATAAAAGCATTAAAAATAAATAAAAAAATCTTGACCACACGTTCCCCTTTAAGGGAGGAAAAACCTAATTCAGTTTGGTAATAACTAAGGTTTTGATAAAAAATTCTAAATTCACAATATATTATTGGTATTATTTTTCCCAAGAAAAAAAAAGGTGCTATGCGGCTGCTCCATATTTTAGTTTTCCAAGGTGAGCAACTATTGATCATTATTATTGGTGAGATTAATACTTGCTTCGGTGGTGTGGTTTCGACTGTTTCGTTTGGTTCGTTTTCGGTGCTGATTTGGATTATTATTTTGGGTCTTCTTCAACTCTGGTTCTGAAGATTTTGGTTCATCTATTTGGTGAGGTCTTTCCTCTTATTTATTTGTAATTATTTAGAATTCACCTCAGGGTGGTTTTGTGAGACCATTCGTGTCTCGTTTATAATCGTTTGGAAACTTCTTTGGTTGATAGTGGAATCGGATTTCGATCCCGTGGACGTACCTCACATTGAGGGAACCACGTAAAAATTCTTGTGTTGCTTTTGATTTAATTTTTTCGCATTAGTTTTTATTCCCATTGATTGATTTACTTGTGAGGAATCATCGATTTTTCCTAACAACTGGTATCAGAGCTTACGGTTTATTTGGGTTTATTTATTTGTATAAATCAATGGAGGGGAATGTGGGTCGTATGTCTAGCTTCAATAGAAGCAATTGGGTAACTTAGAAAACTAAAATGGAGGACCTATTATTTTGTAAAGATTTGTATGGGCCTATTGAGGGTGATAGTGGCAAACCTGATGATATGAAAGATGATGAATGGAAGAGGCTTAATCGAAAAGCCGTTAGTGTTATCCGTCAATGGATTGATGACAGTGTGTTTTATTATGTTGCTACTGAAACTTCAGCACATGATTTATGAAAAAAAATTAGAAGGCCTTTATGATAGGAAATCAGCCACAAAAAAAGCTTTTATGTTTCGTAAGTTGGTTAATTTAAAATATAAAGAGGGCAACCCTACTCCGGAACATCTGAATGAAATTAAAGTATTGTTAACCAACTTGCTTCTATGAAAATTATTTTTGATGATGAGTTGCAGGCTTTGTTTCTACTTAGTTCTTTGCCCGAAAGTTGGGAGACTTTGGTTGTGACAGTTAGTAATTCGGCGCCCGATGGAGTTGTCACAATGGACCAAGTCACTAGTAGCTTGTTGTGGACGCGCTCCCGCGAGAACTCCCCGACATCCGCATGCGCGAAGGCGGACCCGAATCTCGTCTCGTTCTCTGAGCTACTACAGTTCGGACTCAAATGTCACGGTTCTGAATCTAATCTCACAATGTGCGATGTGAGACCGATAAATCACCAAAGAGTCCAAATCCAGCAAATCGTTTTAGAAAACTGATTTTAATAAAGAAGTGCCAAACATGGACTGCTTTGCCAGATACACAGTCGCCACCTAAATATTTTATTTTGGGGAAATTTAGGAAACCCTGACTCGTGCCGAAGGCCACGCGTCCGTCATCACCAAAGTTGCCTCGGCTCGGGAACTTGGGTACGAGAGGGGAAGGTCATGCAATGAGCACCCCCGCTCACCCGATTAAAGATCGGCCTGTACTAAGCATGATATTTTGTTTTTGAAAACACATGTGCTCTTATTCCGGTTAATTAGCTAATCTTACTACGTGATGCACACAACAAACAAGTATAGACTAGATGGCCTAATTTGGAACAAAACATTGTATGTTCGTTTGTGAAAATGATTTGAAGTTTGATACTCGCAAGTAGGCTAAAAATGTGGATTTTAATGAATTGTTCCAATTCAAGTAATCCAACCTTCACCCACAGGCATTCAGGCAGTTATATCAAATAAGCAGTTAGCCTCATGGCAAGCATGCTTTCATGGCAATCAATAACACACATGCAGTATGCTAAAGCGTAAACACTCACAGTGTACTCTGAGCCAAAACAAAGAACTAGTTAGAAATCATGCATGATCCTAGTTCATGTTAAGATGGCTAATGCAACACATGCGAAAATGCAACTTAGATAGGCTCGGCTATTCTAAGATGTCATGTGAAGTGCAACTTGACAACATGCTGTTTGAACACGTATTCAAGTAAGTATTGAAATACTATGCAGTTAGTATGATGCGCCGAGCCCGGTGCATGCAATACAGATGAATGGATGCACACATGCAAGCATAAGGTATGCTAAACGAAATATGCCCTAAAACTAACCATCGAAAGCGGTTAAGTAAAAAGGAGAAAGAAATGGGGGTTGGAAGACATGCATCACACACACGCACGCTTATTACAACAGTTGGCCCTCTCGACGGAGGGACTGAATAAGAAGCTAACTAGCTAATCTAAGCTAATTAAACTACTTATTACAGATCAAGCTAATTAACTAATCCTAGTTAACTAACTAAGCTATTACAACACAAATCGAATAGTTAATGCATTAACTAATTAGGTACAAACCAAAGCGTAAACTAGCTAAGGAAAGTAACTAAATAAAGCAGTAAAGAAAGGCCCTCAGAGGGAAGAATGCATGCATGCCCGGTCGCCTCGTTTGGAAATCCGTTGCGATGCCCCAACTTGTCTCTGTTTGCAACTGTTCTCAGAAACTTGCACCAAGCTCCAGAAAGCTTAAACACCACCATGGGAACCTGTGGGAGGGTGGCCGACCAGTTGTTGGTGTCTGCAGCCATGGTCGACCACCTATCTTTGTTGAAAGCCAGGAAAAGTGGTCGGCCAGCTAGTTTTTCTGGCTGGCTGACCAGTTGTTGCTGTTGAATTCCAGTTTGCTGCAACAGAGAGCAAGAAAGGGCATGGCAATGTATTTGCAAGGTATGTGTGCACAACCACCCTCCCTATCATGTCATGAATTCAAGGAAGTGTGGTTCTCGACCCTCGGGCCACCAATCGCGCATTTCAATGCATGATGGCCGAGAGGCGAAGTTGCACAATTCAATATATAAATGAATGTACAAGTAAACACATAAGGCCTAAAACTCTATCATGTATGATCAAGAGCGTCGGCGACTAGGAATTGAGGTACGTTTCATCACTTCAAGTATGAAACGTCTCTCTTTTCCCGTGTTTGGACTAACACCTATTCCAAACACAATGGAATACAAGCATGGCATACACAATGTGACTCGAGCATGCAAACATGCAATACAACATGAGCAACCTAACAAGGCTAATGGCATGCATGTACAATGCAATGCAATAAGGGCAACTTAGCAATGTTAGGGACAAGCATACTCAATGCAAGGCAACATAAGCATGCAACAACATGTACAACAACTAACATGCACAATGCAAATGAACATAGCGTACACAAATGCAATGAACAAATATGGCATACTCAATGCAATGACTATCATGGCATACTCAATGCAATATGATCATGGCATACACAATGCAAATCGAGAGCATGGCATGCGCAATGCAAGCAATAACATAACATGCACGATGCGATGTGACATGGCATACACAATACTCAATGGACTTAAACCAAAATGGATAGACATCTGCTATGCCCAAATTAGTGGCCATAACACCAAAACAAAGGCACAAAATACAAAGCATGCATGCACAATGCATTGGCCAACCAAGTAGGCCTAAGAGCACAACCCTCAAGAAGGCTTAAGGAGTGATAAATGCGGAAGTTTAACAACACTAAATGCACTGAGATTAAGTAAGAAATGATGCCAAATCATTCAAACAAACACAAGTATAGCATGCAAAGGTCCTAAAGCATGAAAGCTAGCAAAGAGGACTACAAGGGAGACATGCAATACATGGCACATATGCATGAACCAACCACAAACAGAGCTGAAATAGGTCAAAACAATGACCAAAACATGCTAAGATGGAGGCTCAAAGACCTAGGCAAAATGGCATACATGCTAGGCCATAAGTAAGGCAACAATGCACAACACTTAAAGGCATTCAAAGCATGAAAGAAGTGGGAACATGGCAATGCTATAAGCTCTGAAATGAAGTATTAAATGATGCCAAATCATCTAAATAGCTCAAAGATAGCATGCATGAGTCAAGAAAACACAAAGCTAGCAAGGCCAATTGCACTATAGCTATACAAAGCATGAAGGATATGGCAAAGGCAATCCAAAACAGTCCTAGAACATGTCAAAATGATACTAAAACATGCATGGAAGGAAGCCAAAACAAGCTAGCATGAAGGGCATAAGGCATGATGCATACAAGGCAAATAAGGTGGATTACACTACACTTATTAAGACCAAGCATGGGATGACTTAACCAATAAAAATCTGAGTTATATCATGGCAAGATAACCCCAAAAACACATTGAAATGATGGCTCGCAAGCTAAGGCATGAAGGCATACGCAATGATTCATGTTAAGGCATAAAGGGGGAAACCCTCCAACGCATTGAATGAGTGACAAATGCAAGTGCAAGACCATGAAACATGGACTGAAATAACATTATAAATGATGCCAAATCATTCAAATAGTCCAAGTAATACATGCTAGTAGACTTGATGCACAAAGCTAGCAAGCTAGATTGAACCATGGCTATACAAAGCAAGTCATGCATGGCCAAAACAACCAAAATTAGAGCTAAAGCATGTTAAAACATGGACAAAAGCTTCTTGAAGTTAATCCAAAAGCATGCTAGAATGACATGTCAAAGCATGATGCATGTTAGGCTATTTCATGGAAATGCACTACAAGTGCAAGGAGCATGCAAAGGCTAACCAAACCGAACCCTAACAGAGGTATGACATGGCAAGACATCACCAAAACATGCTGAAATGGAAAGAAAACAAGCTAGAATGACATGCTACTTCATGAAGCATACAAGACTAGTTTGTGTGATTTACACTACAAGTGTAATAGGCATGCATGGAGTGACAAAACCAAGCAAAAACAGGGGCATGCCACAGCAAAATAACCACAAATACAAGCTAAGATATAGCCAACATAAGCTTAACAAACATGCTCACACATGAGGCATTCAAGACAAGTATTAAAGACACAAGGAGAGGGATGACCCTCTTCTATTTGGGACCTCAAAACACCCTTCCCACCACTGAAATTCCTCTGAGTTTCAGTGGTGAGAAGGCCAAAACAAGGTGGTCCCAAAGGCTCACAAAGAAGGCATAAAAGCAAGGCCAAACAAGGCTTAAGAGGGGGTAAACAACACCAAACACAAAAGTGACCTTAAACAAAGATCTAAAGCACACAAAGACAGAACTTTTTGCAATAGGAAGTAAAGCTTAAAACAACATGCAAGAGGGTCCAAAAGCTTAAGCAAGAATAGGGGATTTAAGGGTTAAAGACTCACCCTTGAAGACCTTCTTTACTACTGCAACTCCAGCAACCTCTTTGAGCTCAAACCAGCCCAAGAACACTAAAAACAACTTCAAGAAGCCTCAACAACACAAGCAAGGTGTTTGAGTGTGTGTTTGTGTGTTAAAGTGAGACAAAATGACACTTTTATGCACAAAATAAGGTCAAACAAGAAGATATAGATACAAAGCTATATGTATCACTCCTACCTCTAATTTCTGAACCTAGAGGAGGAAGGAGATGGTTCTCTCTTATAGAGAACCAAAAGCAAAGCTTCTTGAGGAAGCTAAGGTTCAAGGCAATCCCTCCATACACGTGTATGGAGGATAGCTTCAGTGCCCTCCAGCTGTGCTAGCTGGAGGAAAATATCTCCAAAAAGGTGGCAAAAAGAAGCCGACCACTTGAAGTGGTTGGCCAGCTACTTCAAGTGGTCGGCCGACCACTTTAAGTGGTTTCCCAAGAAAACAACTGGTCGGCCATGGTGGGAGATGATCAGCACACTGAAAACAAGCCAGGGGTGGGGTGGCCGACCAGAAAAGGTGCCCCAAAGACCCAGGAGACCAGTTGTCAGATCAGAAAACTGGCTGGCGGGAAGAAAAGTAGTCTCCAAGGGGAAATACTGGTCTCCCACCCTTGTACCACCTTCCAAACAAGGAAAATAAGGTTTGTACCAAAAACAAACCAAAACGGATGCAAGACGAAAGTTCGGGAGGCAAAACGCGCAGCCGGGAGCCTCGAAAACTAGCTGACAAGCACCAAAAGTGGTTTAAGACCATAAATGTGGTCTCCCAAACCACAGTGGCCCTCTAGGCCAAGAAAACAAGGTGTGGTTCAAAAACCACACCAAATGGAGAACGTTAAGCGGTCCTGAGACAAGGCGCGCAGTCGAAGGCTCCGAAAACTAGAAACTAGTCTTCAAACAGGAAAAGTGGTCTACGACCACAAAGAGATGGTCTACAAAACCTCTCCCTCCCTCAGGCAAGGAAAACAAGGCCTGGTCCGCAAACCGAGCCGAACCACAAAGAGTTCAGAGGCCCGGAGGCAAGGCTCTCAGCCAAAACTCTGAAATCTCGAAACGAGCACAACATGCACTATCATCGAGTGCTCAATCGATGACGTCTGAGTCTTAAGGTCGGTCAAAAATGGGGTGTCTACACTTGTTGAATGAAGAAACTAGAAGAAAATCGGCGGGTTCCTCTCATTCGGAAGCATTCGTTGTGAGAGGCCGAAACAAAACAAGGGGGAGGAGTAAGACTCCTCATGGTCATGATCAAAGCCGTGACAAATCAAAATATGGTTCTTTTTCAAAGAAAGACATTGAGTGCTATTATTACCATGAGAAAGGGCACATGAAGCGAGAATGCCGAAAGCTGAAGAACAAGGAGAAAAGGAGTGACAAAAGTGTGGATAATAAGCAAGAAGACACAACAGCAATTACTACCGATGATCTCATGGTCGTTTGTGAAGATGATTGTATCAATTTTGTGGGCCAAGAGAGCAATTTGGTGATTGATTATGATGCTTCTTTTCATGTGACTTCTCGAGTTGATTTCTTCACTACCTACACCGAAGGAAATTATGGTTCTGTTCGAATGGGTAATGAAGGTTTGTCCAAGATTATTGGCATGGGTGATCTTTGCTTGGAAACAAATTTGGGTTGCAAGTTGTTGCTTAAAGATGTGAGGCATGTTCCCGACATTCGCCTCAATTTGATCTCCACTGGGAAGCTAGATGATGAAGGCTTCAACAACAAATTTGGTGATGGAATATGGAAGCTCACAAAGGGTTCTTTGGTGGTGGCTAAGTGCAAGAAGACTCATACACTTTATTCGATGCAAGGAAAAATTTGTAAAGGTGTTGTCAATGCACTTGAAGATGATACTTCTACCGAATTGTGGCACAAGCGGCTTGGCCATATGAGTGAAAAGAGGCTGCAAGTTTTGTTCAAGAAAGAGCTTTTACCCGGTTTGAAAGGTACACATCTTAAAACTTGTGTTCATTGTTTGGCGGGTAAACAACATAGAGTTTCTTTTCATAAAAATGTTGCTTCTAAAAAAGAAAATGTTTTGGAGTTGATTCATTCGGATGTTTGTGGTCCTTTGAAAGTTAGAACACATGGTGGTGCACTTTATTTTGTTACTTTCATTGATGATTATTCAAGGAAAGTTTGGGCTTTTCTACTAAAATCTAAAGATCAAGTTCTAGAAGTATTTAAGCATTTTCAGGCCATGGTTGAAAGAGAAACAGGGCAGAAATTGAAGTGCATCCGATCAGATAATGGTGGTGAATACATTGGGCCATTTGATGAGTATTGTCACAGTCAAGGTATTCGACACCAAAAGACAGTTAAGAAGACTCCTCAACAAAATGGCGTTGCCGAGAGGATGAATCGCACCATTGTGGAAAGAACAAGGTGTTTGCTTTCACAAGCTAAATTGCCAAGATCCTTTTGGGGTGAGGCATTGAGGACAGCAGTTGACGTGATCAATTTGTCTCCTTGCTATCCTTTGAATGGTGATGTTCCAGAAAGAGTTTGGACCGGTAAAGATGTATCTTATGAGCACTTGAGAGTGTTTGGTTGTCGAGCTTTTGTTCACATTCCAAAGGATGAGAGGTCCAAGCTTGATAGTAAGTCAAGACAATGTATTTTTCTTGGCTATGGGTGTGATGAATTTTGGTATAGATTGTGGGATCCGGTCGACAAGAAAGTCATTCGAAGCCATGATGTTGTGTTTCTTGAAGATCAAACAATTGAAGACTTTGGCAAATGTGACCAACCGGAGCCAAAATCTAGTGATCTCATTGACATGGATCCATCTCCTTCATCTTCGGTGGATGATGAAAATGGGGGAGATATGCAGCCACCCATTGTAGATGTAGAGGATGATGCTAATCCTAATGAAGTTGAGCCAGAAATTGAGGAAGAGCATCCAACTCAAGAACCGCCACCACAACTTGAGTTGAGGAAATCTACAAGGGACCGACAACCTTCAAGAAAGTATCCTCCCAATGAATTTGTGTTGATTTCCGATCAAGGGGAGCCCGAGAACTACCAAGAAGCAATTGAGCATGCAAAGAAAGGTGATTGGAAAAAGGCCATGGAAGAGGAGATGAATTCCTTACTTGAAAATCACACTTATGATTTAGTGAAGCTACCTAAGGGGAGGAAAATTCTGAAAAATAAGTGGGTTTTCAAATTGAAGAATGATAGGAAGAATCTGAGGTACAAAGCACGTCTTGTTGTGAAAGGCTTTGGGCAAAAGAAAGGTATTGACTTTGATGAGATTTTCTCACCGGTTGTGAAGATGTCTTCTATTCGGGTTGTACTTGGCATGGCTGTAAGTATGAACCTTGAAGTTGAACAACTTGATGTGAAAACCGCATTTCTCTATGGAGATCTTGAAGAAGAAATTTACATGGAGCAACTAGAAGGTTTTGTGGAGAAAGGGAAAGAGAAATTTGTTTGCAAATTGAAGAAAAGTTTGTATGGCCTCAAGCAAGCCCCACGACAATTGTACAAAAAATTTGACTCTTTCATGATGAATAATGGTTTTTCTAAAACCACTTCGGACCATTGTGTGTTTGTGAAAAATTTCCCAGATGGTAAATTTATTATTCTTTTGCTTTATGTTGATGACATGTTAATTGTGGGTCAAGATTACACTATGATTAACAGGTTGAAATTGAAGTTGAGCAAGTCTTTTGCTATGAAAGATTTGGGGCCGACAAAGCAAATACTTGGTATGAAAATTGTTCGTGATCGCAAAGAGGGGCTAATTTGGTTGTCTCAAGAAAGCTACATTGAGAAAGTTCTTGAGAGGTTCAACATGAATAAAGCAAAACCGGTTGGTTGTCCACTTGCGGGTCACTTCAAACTTAGTTCGAATCAATGTCCTATAAGTGAGAAAGACAAGGAAGAGATGTTGAAGATTCCTTATGCTTCAGCAGTTGGTTCCTTGATGTACGCCATGGTTTGTACAAGGCCGGATATTGTTCACGCCGTTGGTGTGGTGGGTCGGTTTCTCTCTAATCCGGGTAAACAACATTGGGCAGCGGTAAAATGGATTCTAAGGTATCTTCGAGGGACTTCGAAGGTATGTTTGTGTTTTGGGGATGGTAAGTCGATGCTTGATGGGTTCACAGATTCTAACATGGCCGGTGATGTTGATTCTAGAAAATCTACTTCGGGGTATTTGATGACTTTTGCAGGGGAAGCTGTGGCATGGCAATCTAAATTACAAAAATGTGTTGCTCTCTCAACTACCGAAGCTGAATTTATTGCCATTACGGAAGCTTGCAAAAAAAGAGTTATGGTTGAAGAAATTTTTGCAAGAGTTGGGATTGAAACAAGAAAGGTATGTGCTTTATTCTGATAGTCAAAGTGCTATTCACTTGAGTAAAAATTCTACCTTTCATTCGAGATCGAAACACATTGATGTGAGATACCACTAAATTCGTGATATGTTAGATTCGAAATTGTTGCAACTCGAAAAGGTTCACACAGATGATAATATTTCGGATATGTTGACAAAGACTTTGTTGAGGGACAAACATTTAAAGTGTCGAACTTTGGCGGGTATGGTTGATATCTCCACCTAAGTCAATAGGGGGAGAATTGTTGGGGTATATCTCCTTATTGGAGTTTGAGACCCAATTGGTTTGTTAAAGAATTTTAATTTAGTTTGGTTTAGGTATAATATATTTTAATATATTATATCTAATTGTTTTGGAGACCTAATTCAGTTTGGTAACAATTAAGGTTTTGATAATAAAAAAAAACCCCTAGATTCACAATATATTATTGGTATTGTTTTTCCCAAGAAAAAAAAAGGTGTTGTGCGGCTGCTCCAAATTTTAGTTTTCCAAGGTGAGCAACTATTGATCATTATTATTTGTGAGATTAATACTTGCTTCGGTGGTGTGGTTTCGGCTGTTTCGTTTGGTTCGTTTTCGGTGCTGATTTGGGTTATTATTTTGGGTCTTCTTCAACTCTGGTTCTGAAAATTTTGGTTCATCTATTTGGTGAGGTCTTTCCTCTTGTTTATTTGTGATTATTTGGAATTCACCTAAAGGTGGTTTTGTGAGACCATTCGTGTCTCGTTTGTAATCGTTTGGAAACTTCTTTGGTTGATAGTGGAATCGGATTTCGATCCCGTGAACGTACCTCACATTGAGGGAACCACGTAAAAATTCTTGTGTTGTTTTTGATTTAATTTTTTCGTATTAGTTTTTATTCCCATTGAATGATTTACTTATGGGGAATCATCAATTTTCCCTAACAGAAAAAAGCCCATGTTCCCCATGTATGATGAGCTGAGCTTCTTACAAAACTATTATTAAATTTTACCCATCTACTTAAACGCTTAATATTCCATCTAAGCAAAAAAATTCCATTCTATATTTAATGGTACAGGGTAGACAAAATCTAAAATTTTGATTTACGAGAAAATTGAGAGGTGACATAATTTGAAAACTCAGACTATTCTCTCTCGTCCATACCCGAACTGAAGAGACGTCAATCTCTAATTGATGAGTATCTTTTACTTATAATACAAATAATGGAATATACTTCCTATCTTTTACCTCTTTGTGGGTAAATTCTGCTACTAGTAATGAATTCTCACCATTCCCCCAATATCAGAATGACCCCCTTCCTCCCTACCCAAAGTGGCAAAAAGTCTTCTATTTATACACATCAAAATATTCCAACACTAGAGTTATCAGTGTCAACCTAAAAGTAGTACACTTAGATATAACAAAAGGGGTGATGCTATGATACATTTGGATGTACCATACATTAGTTATGAGATTATGTGATTTGATATCATAACTAATATCATATAAATCATAACTATTATCATATTGACTCATAACTTAGTTATATTTAGTTATTTATATATACCATATTATCTCATAACTATCGTATAACTAAATTATTTTAATAACTTAATTTTGAATTGGCAACCGGTAACCGGTTGCCAAACATAGAGCAAAGTAAATCAGAAGTCCAACGGTCCCAAGTCAGTTGCCTTCCTCTCTTGCTCTGGTTCGTGCTCTTGCTCTTCTCTTCTCCTCCCTCCTCTCTTCTACCATAGTTGAAGCTGCAGCCATTGTCGAAGACCACCAGCCCCGTCGGCGTCGGTTATGAAAAAGAGGGCAAAGGAGGAGTCGAGAGGTCCAAAGTCAGTTGGCCTCCCTCTCTCGCTCTTGCTCTTCTCTTTTCCTCCCTCTTCTCTTCCGCCATAGCCAAAGCTTCAGCCATTGCCGAAGACCACCAACCCCGTCGGCGTCGGGGCCACCGTTCTCTCAGTGTTGACATCTTTCTTCATAATCTCTCACTCTCTCAACGTCAAGAACTCGTTGCTTCCATTCTAATCGAATATTTCCAAGAGATATTTTATGTAGCTCAAGTTTGTTTCTAACTCTAAACTTCATCTACATTAGGGATTTTGATTTGAAAACCCTAGCCCTTATTGAATATCTGATATTAAGTATGGTTCTCAATGAAAATTAACATCTGTATCCAATAGTCGTGCTACTTTGATTTCAGAACACTATGAAGAATGAATATCTGATATTAATTTTTATTTTATCAGTTTTTTCCTTTGAAAAAGTTCAAAATTTGTAATCCAACTATTGGCTCTTTCTCTATCTCTCTTTGATTCTATCTATAATCAGCAATGTCATTGATCACATTCCCAAATCATCCTCTGTTTCTTTTGTTTCTGCATTTTTCTCTGTTTTCTGGGAATTTATTAGCTCTGTTTGTTTTTTTGTTTTTATCTTTTTACATTTTAATTTTTTTAAAAACCAATAAAATTGATAATTCTTTTATCTACACTCCCTCTATAAATAGCCAACTCTTTGGCTTGATTAACATGCATCCATAGACCATCTTGTTCAAAACTACCCAATATGAGAAAGATTTTGAGACACTCTTTGATTAACATGCATCCATAGACCATCTTCTCCAAAACTACCTCTACAATCGCCCATGTAGCTACCAACATTTGATATCTTAGCTAATTTTTTTTGTTATGCATTTATTATCAATAATCGGAAACTTCTTCTCCCGGACTAGAAAAAAATGTTGCATCTATTGCAATCATCTGAATCTGCTGTCCCCTTTAACTTTGAACCTCTTTTCTTGTTGCTTCCCTTGGAAAGTTCTTCATTCTTCGAGAGACGTATATGATGGAATCTGCTTGATAACAAAAAGCCGGGGCAGTATTTTTGTTTCCAACACCAAATGGCGAGCTAATGCCCTAGTAGTGTTTGATTAACAATTGAACAACAATCTTGGATGGCCTATTAACAACTCCTAAATGCTATAATACCTTCAACAGATTATTTCAGTTAAGTAATGAAAACAGCACATTCTTTGTAGTATCTACTTTTACATGGTCTATTTAATGTCTCCATTAGTTTTTTAGCCAGTTAGAATGATGATGGAAGTTGACTCTATGATGTTATGATTCCATGCATCTTTATATTAGAGGTAAAACCAACGCTTCATATTTTAGGTAGATTTGATGGTTGATGCAACCATGTCTGTTTTAGAAGTCCTTAAAGTTTTCTTGTCTTTTTGTTTACTTGTTTTCAAATGCCGATACATGAAAAGAAAGCAAACTATACGCAAGTTTGAATGAAGAGAAAGATATGGGTAATATTTTGGGGCATAATACTTGAGAATTTTGGATAAATTTATTGTTGTTATGGTAAATGTACTGAAGTGAACTGCCAACTTTGGCCATTAAGTTTCTACTAAGCTTAGGCTATATTTGGTCAACTGATATCATTACTAGAACAGTCTAATTAATTTTGGGTTTGAAATAACTAGTTTGGTTTATCAAATGAGAATAGTTATATGTTAATCACTTAAATAAAGGGTTTGTAGGAGTTGTGAAATTTGAAATTCAGAAAAAGCTTATTTGGTGCATCTATCTGCCTTATTTGGTAATCTTTGTTTATCTATTAGCCAAGCATGATTCGTTTGACCAAATTATTTGGTTTATAACCAATTATGTAATAATCAAATTGGGCTTGAATATAATTAGTCCAAATCAATAATAACCTTAATGTAATTGATAAATTTGAGAGTTAAACTTGGCTCAGTCCAGAGTGACTTTTTATTGGGCTACCCTGATTTGGTCACTTTAGGTTGGATCTATTTGTTTCTTGGGTTGATTAACTTGGTTAGGCCTATTGGGGTTTAGATTGGTTAGGTTCTTAGAGCTATCTAGACTATCAGTTCAATTTAGGTTTTATGGACCAACCAAACTCACACTGTACATATAATGTATGTATTAGTCAAGAAGACACTTGTTTATTGAATATTCATATTGTGAGCCATTTTGTATGACTTTTGATGAATTAGTTGAGAATGGTACATTAGCCAATGCAGGTTGTACCCCGAGAGATGCTCAGATGTTGGTAGTGTTTTTTTTGGGTGAATAAGTCATAAGATAAAACAAGAAAATTTACAAGATTCTAAGGGGTATACCCCACTCCCTACCAAAGCTATACAGAAAAAATCAACTAAAACAAAACAGCTACAAATAAACTATACTAACGGAAACTAGGAGACAAAATAAAGAGGTTGGACCATGCAACCTGTTCAATGTCCATATTTAAACCCAAAATAGGGAGAATGAACAAGTTCAAAACCCCAAACATCAGCAACATATCACAAAATAAAGCGCTGCCATCAAGCTCCTCACTCATATCACTCCAAAACAGCAAGCACCAGGGCAGCATATCCCTAGAGAGTACAGACATTGCACCGGAATCATCCTTCAATAGCAGCAGCAGTGTATGTCTAGCTAGCAAACAACCTTGCGTCCATAAACCATGCTCAGCGACATACAAAAAGAACAAACCTATCCTTGTTATGTTTTCCATAGCAGCACATGCATATAGTCCCACCCAAAGATAATATTTCCCTACACAACCTATAGGGATAGGGAATCAAAACCAACAGCTACAGTATTCTAGGACTAGACAGCTATAGACTCAATACAAATCAAAAAGAAAGGAACTATTACAATATTTAAACAAAAGACAAAGTATTTTCCATTTGGAGATTTTCCACTTAGACTGACGCAACAGTGCAGCCTGGTCTTTGTGTCTCCATCACTCCGTGAACCCTCCAGCTGGCCAGAACAAAGTTCCTGTCCATGAGACTTTTTTCCCAACATAGAAAAATAGTACACATGTGAAACAGAGTAACCTGGAAGTAACAAGTACACAAAAAAATAGTACACAGAAAAAAGTTGTTGTGCAAACTTCTTTCCCAAAATAGAGTAACCTGGAAGTAACAATGGTACACATGTGAAACAAACAAATAAGCAACACCCATAACACAGATTATAACAAAGCTCATAGTTTAGGAGGGCTGAATCACTTAACCCACAATATTCACACTCCTCAACAAAGAATAACAGTGTTAGGGGCTTGGTTAAAATCATGGTACAATGAGTGAGAAAAAAAAAAACTACATCAACACTCCAACAATTTATAGCTCCCCTCACGCAACCCTCACCAACAACATCCCCTGCAATATAGCACACAAGAAAAAACAATTACATTAGCACTCAATTTTTGGCTGCCATCACTCAACCCACTTTTGGAGAACTCGCAGCTCTCATTTATGGGCTTCATTATTCTATACCTGCAAAACAGAGACACATTAACTAGAACAATGAAAACCATCTCACTATAGAAGCTTACCACACTCAACCCTCAATAGATGCTCACTTTCACTCGACCCACATAAGGTACCACTCCCCTCAATGTTTAAGGATGGTTGTAGGTAACCTCCACTCTTGAAGAAACCAACTTATAACAAAGTTCACTGTTTGTCTTTGGCATCTCTCATTTGGAGGAGACATTTAAAAGACAAGGTCAAAGTTGCTTCTGCCCCATCATTCTCATTGAAAACGTTATCAAAGAGATGATTCCTTTTTTTTCTTTTTTTCTTTTTTTCTTTTCTTTCTGTTTTACACAAAAACTTTAGTTGGTTATCAAAGAGACTGCCCTTTAAGAACTTTAGTTGATTATTTTGAAGCATGTAGTTAAGAAGAACAAGAAGTTGCAAAAGCCACTGCTAATTATGGCTTCCAGGATGAGCAGGTGGTCTCAGGGGAACTTTTGGCATATGATAATTCTGGTTGTGTTAGTAAGGTTATTATTGACACGAGGATCACAGAGTGCTGCCTATCTTAGATTATCATTTTGTTATATGTTGTTTAGTAAAATTTTCATTGCCATACAAAAGAAATTAAGGAGAGAATCTTATAATGGAAAATTCTGACTTGCGAATTCAAATCATAATCTGAAATGCTACTTCTTGATGACAATTTTGATTGATGAAACTCAAGAGGGAGTAACATGCTAAAAAGTTGTGGAGGATGCTTCAAAATTTAGGGGCTTCAAATCATAATCTCAAATGCTCCATTGGTTTTTGTTCACTATTTGATGAGAGATTAATCTATAAAGATGATCCAAAAGAAAGGCTTTTGCAGATTCCATAACGTATAAGAGATTTACAAAAAAACACCATGAGACCCAAAACCAATCATTTATTTTGTGTAACAGATGCAGATTAAATTCTTGGTGCAAATGGTAATATTCGTTTGGTTTATCCGTTTCTTTGTACTACCAACTGAATATTTGCTATTGAAGCTTGCAATTGATGTAATGCTACAAGTCACTATGTTATTTGCATGACTCTTAATATAGATGTTGTTTATTTTGGAATGAGTAATATTTACATTGTTACCTATTAAGTTTTCGGTTAACTAGTGATATCGCTACCCCGTACTAAGTCTAGTATTTTACACTTTACAGTCATTGGCATAGCATGTGAACACAATTAATGCTTACTTCTTCTTTTTTTAATCTATTTAGCTTCTATGTATTCTTTCTCAGATAGTTCGCATTGTGGCACCAAGTATATTATTTGGCAATATTCTTCTGTGTTAAAGTTGTTTGCAACTGTAATTTTATTAATTGTTGTTGTTTATTGCTTTTTCTACAAGAGCATGAAGATACTTGAAATAGAGTAATGCCCTTAAAAAATTATTGTACTTCTGTTTTTGGAGTCTATGATTTATTTGGATATTCAAGCCCCATCAAAGATGTAAGGACTTAAATCTACGGTTGAACTCTTATACTACAATGTACTGTAAATGTGATTGTAAACTACTGTTAACTCTAATCTCCATTGTCAATTTATGCAATTTAGTTGAATTTGAACTCTTAAGCTTAGAATTTAATTTTCTTTCCCTCTTTAGAAGAATCATTAAGCTCTAGTTAGCCATGTGATTATCTAAGATGGGACTCCAACCGTATGATCTAGTTAGCCATGCCATTTTGTTGGAATGGTACCTGAAGGTGGAACTTGTAGACCTCTTGTACAAACTCAACAAAATGATAAGGATATATAATGCAAAAGCTTTTAAAAAAATGAGAAATAAACAAAAACCTTCAATGAGCACAGGCCAAGACATAGAAGGTAAGTTAAATTTAGTACAATAACAATGATAAACACAAGCAAATTAATAAATAAAATATAAAAAATAAAAAATCATCTGGATTGAAATAGAGTGATGATAGGGTTACCTCCAACATTCATGTCAAATAACACATCTGACTGCATATCGAACTAGCAAATACACACATCCTGATTTTCCATTAAATAATAAAAAAAAAATATCAAAATTACTTGATTTGAGAAAAACCTATTTTCATTCAAAACCCTCAAACTTCAAAGACACTAAATTGTTAATTTACTTTTTATTTTTCTTTTTCTTTTCTTTTCTTCCCCCCCCCCCTCCCCCCTCCTCTTTCTTTGTTGTTTATTGCTTTTTCTACAAGAGCATAAAGATACATGAAACAGAGAAATGCCTTTAAAAAATTATTGTTCTTCTGTTTTTGGGGTCTTTGATTTATTGATTCATTCCAAACTAGAGTTTATATGGGTTTATGTGTGGTATGTATGGTCATGCTACTACACCCCTTTTGAGCTGTGTACCATATGCAAATTATAACATTTGGCCTAATTTCCAAAGGATTTACACTCTAACATGTATCCTAATTAATATGCTATATACTTATTAGAGTTCTATAACCCCTCTTATGTGTAATTGTAATTATTTTACATTTTTCCATCAGTAATGGTGCCCTTTCATATATACTATTTTCCCACCACCTCATTAACTCTTTTACAAATAACAACTTCATTTTGGAATTTTTAAAGTTTTGGCATGCTGTTTTATGTCTTTTAATTTTTTCCCCTCTCCCTTAGTTTTGTGTTTTGGTTGAAATGCTTCATTCCTTATTTTTGGTAGGTAAAAGGAGAGCCCAATACCTCTTTCATCTGTGCTTATATTTCGATCGACGGAGTACACTACAGCTATTGACGTCTGGTTTGCTGGTTGTGTTGTTGCTGAACTACTTCTTGGACAAGTACATATTTTTTCCTACATGGTCCTCTAAGCTTCAATATATTTAAATTATATGGTATGCGTGATGGCCAAATTAAAAAACAAAATATTTATGATATAACTTGTACAGTCACACCCTCATTCATCACAGTTTTTGTATTAAAAAAAAAAACTAAGACTAAAAGTTTAAGGTCAAAGTTAAAAATTGTGACCTTTAACCAATTTTGTAGTAGTGCTCATATATTAGTATTATTTATTATGAATCTAAAGTATCAATGATAGAATAAATATAAATAATAAAATCAAATAATAAGCATAGCATTAATACAAGAGAAGCTCTATTCACAACCCAAGATTCAATCGTGAGTGGCAGTGGGTTATAGCAGTAAGCAAGAGTCTGTAGTGCATCAAATCTTTAGTTAGTGTATGTATATTACTGAATACAACTGTATCAAATCATTCTCCCATTTTCTAATTTCTTGTATTTTGTATTCTAAAAAACAAATTGCTTCCCTAAACATTTAGAGTTTTCAAGTGCTTTATGTGGTTTAGGCCATCCCCAAACCCATGCAGAGAATAAAAAAAAAAATTAGCAAGATAAAATATAGGAAAGTGAACCACAACATAGCTAAAACCAAAGCAAGTAAAACTAGTTAATAAAGATATTCAACCTTCTGACTGTACACCTAAAGTGAGACTTGAAGCAGCAAAGGAGCTACACATAACCATGACATCGTTTTTTATTTTTTTTTTCTACAACAGTCCCAAAAATAAAATAAAAAAACAAAGTCGTTATCAATTCGTATGGTGCCAAAATATTTGGCTCCTTTTTGCGACAAAAAAATTTCCTTACCAATTACAAATTTTGTCTAAAAAAATTAACTTCTTTAATCTGTTTATTACGGTAATGTGACCTAAGCTACTGGGGTATCATTTTTTGTTTATGATTAGAATTTTTTTTAGTGTCTTTCCTTTTTACATTGGAAACATAGTCTTTGTTAACTACATTATTATAAAACAAATCCATTCATGTGTGCATGTCATGCATTTGATGAATGTACTGTAACCTTTAAGATTTTTGTTTGTTTATTTTTTGTCCTAATCAAAGATATTATGAGTTTATTTTTCTTGTCTTTCTTTACAGGGAATTCTGATTGAAGCCTGATGGATAAACTGACTGATCCTCCAAAGCGCCCGATCACTCCATTCATTTTTGTAACGCCCTCAAAATATAACATAAAACCCATCAATATAGACATGCTTTAATATATAAAAGATCAACATCCTTCTATTCATCAGAGTGTTTCATTACAAAAGTATTACATGTTGACAACAAAAGTAAACGCCCCATGGGCTTACAACTTTCCAAGCCAACACTCGGTTACAAGAAATGAGTACTAACCCATATACACATTAAGCCCTAGGCTTGAATTTACATGTAATACATCAAAAGGAAAATGACATCCAAAAAGTCTGACAGCCTCTAGCCTCCCAAGCTATGTCCTTGAAGGTGGCATGCTACATGTACCTGAAAATGATGTCCCCATATAGGGTGAGCCACAGCCCAGTAGAAATACACTAAACCAGCTATGAACAATGACTAAAAGATTAGCAATTGATAGATGGCCAACACTGTTACATCCACTTATATCACATTACATTTACATGACTTACAAGTCTATGTTACTTTTCATTTCTCCATTTTCAGTAGATAAGCATACTAGTTAAATCAACACATCAACAGATAAGCATATTAGCTATATCAACATCTCAACAGATAAGTATAAGAACTGTATCATACAACCAAAGATAAGCATATGAGCTATATCCACACTTCTCTAGACAAGCATATGAGCTGTGTCTACACTTCTCAAAGATAAGCATGTTAGCTATATCAACACATTAACTGACAAGCATATGAGCTGTATCAGTGGAGTCCATCCCCTATCTCCTCCCAATCAACAACCGGTTTAGAGGTCCATCCCCTATCTTCCCCTAAACCGTGGAATACATCCCCTATCTCCTCCCACACACGCAAGGTATATACATACAAGTCATATACACCATCAATCAATACATAACGTTAATGTATTCTGTCAACCGTCATATTCTATGACATAACCAATTGATTAGTTTTAATTTGCCTAATCATCATGCATTGTCTACAACAATCAAGACTATCCTCCACCGATAGCCCAAAGCAGTTATTTCTAAACAGAAAATAAATGCACAAAATGGGTAATATATCAACATTTCAATTTGGTGAGCGATGAATAATTCAACTACACCCTTTAATCCCATACATTCCTAATTTCAACATTTCTAATTCCATTCCTCCTTTTCTCAAATTAATTATACGAATTAATTTATCAAGTCAATTAGGACAAATTCCCTTAACTAACAAAACAACTCTAAGGTTCCATTTTCATCCACATTCCATCATCTATCTCATTTTTCTATGTCAAACTTGCATTTAGGTTTATTATAAACAAAATCCCAACTTTTGTAAAATTACACAAAAGCCCAAACTTTCTCAAAATTACCCAACAACACCCAACGTATCAAAATGTTAAAATTTAGAGACAAAATCCATAGGAAGGAGTAGGATATCCCTACCTCAAAAGGTGACACCCAACGAAGAAGACGAAGAAAACGAAAGTACTCCAAATCACAAATTTCTTGGATCAAAAGATAGCCCTCGACGATCAACAACTTTTTTGTAAAGGCCAAAGGTGAGGAAATCACTCCTACTAGATCAATACTTAGAGAGAAGGAAGAGCTCTAGAGTGAGAAGCTCAACAATGGTGTTTTTGGAAAAGTAAGAGAGAGAAGAGAAGTGAAAAAGTGATTTTAAAAAGTCAAAACACGGAGCTTTAACCCAGTCGCCCCGCTCGAGCGTCCAAACCCACGCTCGAGCATCACTCACAGATCCCCGCTCGAGCGTCCAATCCCCCACTCGAGCGTCGGATGCACACTCTCAGAACTTTACACTGAACCAGGTCCCCGCTCGAGCGTCCAACTCCCCGCTCAAGCGTCACACACAAACTCCCGCTCGAGCGTCAAAACTCCCGCTTGAGCGTCCAACACTGCAGAAGAAATACTAGTAGAGTGATTATCCCGCTCAAGCGCCAAAACCCCCGCTCGAGCGGATAAGCAACAACAAAGGCTCCGCTCGAGCGCCAAAAGCTCCGCTTGAGCGGACATGCCAAAATCTGGGCAACTAGTTTTGATTTCTAAGCTCAACAACCTGTTTCAAACCTGCCCAACACAACCCAAGACTCAAATACAAGGAGTAAAGGATGAAAACAAGATATACACAACAACCAACTCCACGGAACCTAAGTCCAGATGCAACAATTAAAAAAAAAAGAAAAACCGGGATCGCTATAACCTCCCCCCCTTAAAGAATTTCGTCCCCGAAATTAAATATAAGTTTTCAAAAACAAGTGTTCTCCATTCCCAACAATATAACAACATAAAATTTAACAATCCGACTCATTATCGGTCAATCTCGTCTCTTTTCAAGAGGCAATTCACATCATATACCAACCTGTATTATCAACATGCATTCCTTTGAATTTTACCAATTTCAACTCATTTTCCACAATTCCATAGCACATGCAATATTAATATCATGCTTGCATTTCCACAACACTTAACATATATAATGTTAACATAACCTCCAATTACCAAAACATTTACAATGTTTTACAACTTAAGACATATATAATATTCTTAAAGTTCAATATTATTACAATATTTCATTATATGATTACACATCAACAAACATGTCCGGATACTTTTCACGGACTTCTAACTCACGTTCCCAAGTGGCTTCCTCCACTCCGTGATGCTTCCACAAAACCTTCACCAAAGGAATGGTCTTGCCATGCAGGACTTGATCCCGTCTATCCAAGACCCGAACCGGTCTCTCCTCATACGAGGCATCCTCATCTACTTCCAAATCGGTCCAATCCAACACATGGGACGGATCGGGCTCATACTTCCGAAGCATACTAACATGAAACACGTCATGCACCCCGGACAACTGCGGTGGCAAAGCCAAACGATAAGCAACTTCCCCAACCCTCTCAAGGATCTCAAAGGGACCGATAAACCGAGGGGATAACTTCTCACTCTTCCCGAACCTCATTAAACCTCGCCTAGGTGATATTTTCAAGAAAACATGATCACCTACCTCAAACGCCAAGGGCCTCCTCCTACGGTCCGCATAAGATTTCTGACGACTCTGGGCTGTAACAAGCCTCCTACGGATAAGCTCAACTTTCTCCGTCGCCTCTCTAACCAACTCCGGGCCCAACAAAGGTGCATCACCCACCTCGGCCCAACAAACTGGAGACCTACACGGTCGGCCATACAAGGCCTCAAACGGTGCCATATCGATACTAGACTGAAAGCTGTTGTTGTAGGCAAACTCCACCAATGGCAAGTGCCTCTCCCACGTCCCACTAAAGTCAAGGATACAACCCCGAAGCATATCCTCAAGGATCTGAATAATACGCTCGGACTGCCCGTCAGTCTGAGGATGATAAGCCGTACTAAAGGTCAACTTAGTGCCCAAGACACCCTGTAAACTCTGCCACAACCTAGCAGTAAAACGAGGGTCTCTATCTGAGACGATCGTCACTGGGACCCCGTGCAACCTCACTATGTCCCGAATATACAAGTCGGCAAGGTGATCTACCGAATCTCTCACGCGCATAGGGATGAAGTGCGCCGACTTAGTCAACCGGTCTACAACCACCCAAATAGCATCACTACCCCGCTGAGTCCTCGGAAGACCTACAACGAAGTCCATAGTGACATGCTCCCACTTCCACTCGGCGATAGGCAAGGGTTGCAACAAACTCGCTGACCTCTGATGTTCGGCCTTCACTTGCTGACAAGTAAGGCACTTAGACACGAAGACTGCCACATCTTTCTTCATTCCTTGCCACCAGAACTGGCGACCCAAATCCCGATACATCTTAGTGCCTCCCGGATGCACCGCAAGGCGTGAATGGTGAAACTCTCGGAGTACCTCCTCTCGGCAAGACTTCGGCACAAACAAACGGTCTCGGTATCTCACACTCAGGTCGGGATACACCGTCAAACCCTTCTCAACCTTCCCACTGGAGATCTTCTCTCGGAGGGATTCTACCTCAAGGTCACCTCTCTGTGCCTCTAACACTCTAGTCACAAGTGTAGGCTGCGCAACAACTGAAAACAAGGCCGCAGCCTCAACGGATTCGCCTAGAAGCAAATCGAACTCGCCAAGTGTCCCCAACATCTCCCATTCCCGGATGGCTATACAAGCTACATCACCTATGGATTTCCTGCTAAGGGCATCGGCCACAACATTGGCCTTCCCCGGATGATAGTGCAACTCGAAGTCGTAATCCTCAATAAACTCCATCCATCTCCTCTGCCTCAAGTTCAAGTCTTTCTGTGTAAACAGATACTTCAAACTCTTGTGGTCCGAGAACACCTCGAACTTCTCACCGTAAAGGTAATGCCTCCAGATTTTCAAGGCAAAGATCACTGTTGCTAGCTCTAGGTCATGTGTAGGGTAGTTCTTCTCGTGTATTTTCAATTGACGTGAGCCATAAGCTACCACTTTCCCCTCTTGCATTAACACACAACCCAAACCCTCTCGTGAGGCATCACAATAAACCGCATAACCCAACCCTCTCTCCGGAATAATCAAAACCGGAGCGGTGGTCAATCTGACTTTCAGCCCTTGGAACGACTTTTCGCAAGTCTCACTCCACACGAATTTGACTCCCTTCCGAGTCAACCTAGTCAACGGCGAAGCTAGCCTGGAGAAATCCTTCACAAACCGGCGGTAATACCCAGCTAATCCCAGAAAACTACGGATCTCAAACACACTCTTCGGCTGTGCCCAGTCTTGCACTGCCTCTATCTTGGATGTATCAACAGACACCCCTTCCCCAGAAACCACATGGCCTAAGAACTTGACTTCTCCTAGCCAGAACTCACACTTCCCAAACTTGGCATACAACTTATGGGCTCTAAGCAACTCCAGCACCACTCTCAAGTGTTCATCGTGCTCTTTCTCAGAAGGCGAATATATAAGGATGTCGTCCACAAAAACGACTACAAAACGGTCTAAGAATTCCCGGAAGATCCAGTTCATCAAGTCCATAAAGACTGCCGGTGCATTGGTGAGCCCAAATGGCATCACCAGAAACTCATAATGGCCATACCGCATACAGAATGCCGTCTTCGGAATGTCCTCCTCCCTGACCCTCAACTGGTGGTAACCCGATCTCAAGTCTATTTTAGAGAAACAACGGGAACCCTTCAACTGGTCGAACAGATCATCTATACGGGGCATAGGGTACTTATTCTTGACCGTAGCCCGATTCAACTTCCGGTAGTCGATACACAGTCTCAAGGCACCATCTTTCTTTTTTGCAAAGAGGGCCTGTGCTCCCCACGGCGAAACACTAGAGCGAACAAAGCCCTTATCTAGCAACTCCTGGAGCTGAATCTTCAACTCACTCAACTCGGCTGGGGCAAAATGATAAGGTGCCATAGAAATCGGCACAGTGCCGGGCACTAAATCAATGGAGAACTCTATCTCATGGTGAGGTGGCAAACCAATGAGATCCTCGGGAAAAACATCTGAATACTCACAAACCACCCTCGGCAACACAATCTGGGTCTCATCACACTCACCACTCATAAAGCTAGCAAGTAGACCACTAAGCTCACCCCACCCTCGCGGATCATACCCCGGTGGCAAAACACTACCAACCCGGTCCCCCAAGAAATGGAAACACTCTCCGCTCACGGTATAACAAGTGACCCTCTGGCGGTAGCAATCAATAACTGCCCGGTATGACGAGAGCCAGTCCATACCCAAAATAACATCAAAACCCTTCATGGGCATAAGAACAAAGGGAAAAGGAAGCCTATGGTCGGCGACCTCTATGTCACAACCTCTACATCTGTGTTTCAAAATCAATTCACCCCCGATAGGCGATACAACACATATAGGAGATGCTAATAGTGCCAACTCCAACTCCAATACAGATGCAAATGCAGCAGACATAAAAGAATGAGATGCACCCGTATCAATCAAAACACTAGCAACCGAGTTGCAAAACAGAAAGGTACCTCTCACTACTGATGGAACCGGTACCAGGTCCTGCGCGGTAACAGCATACACGCGCCTTGTAGGCCCCTGATCCACCTGCTCACCTCTAGGAGCAAAAGATTGTTGCACTGACTGGAATGACGAAGCTCCCGGATTGGCCCTCGAGGCCTGCACAGACTGAACTGGCTGATAACTCTGCGTCTGCCTAGAACCAGACGCTCCTGAAGTGGCACTCAACTGTGGGCAAAACCTCTTCAAATGCCCAGGCTGTCCACACTGATAGCAAGACAAAGGCTGGCCCCTACCCTGACTCTGGCCCTGAGGTCTAGCTGAAGAAGAAGCAGCTCGCTGACCCCCTCCCTTCTGCGGGCACACCGAAGACTTGTGACCCAGCTGGCCACATGTAAAACAAGTCAAGCCTCCCTGACTACCTCTCCTGGAGCCTGCACTCGGCACTAGGAAGGTCGATCTAGCCAACCCACCTTGAGACTGCTTAGGGTTAAAGCCCTTTTGTCTCCTGCCATCACTCTGGCCATCTTGGCCCCTCTTGGAGCCCCTATGCTTCTCATCATCCTCCTCCTGCATCATAAGCTCCATATGAGCTGCAGCATCCACCAAACGTCTATACTCCCGGATAAACGACCCTCCAACCCTCAACTTGAGCCCACGCCTCAACTTCCGCTCAAATTCAAAGCAACGGCGCTCCTCGGACGCCACCAGTTCAGGTGCAAACCTGGACAGACTGGTAAAAGTAGCCTCAAACTCGGCCACTGACAAACCCTGCTGTTTAAGCTGGCAAAACTGTTCCCTCAGCTTCTCCCTAGCAGCTGAAGACAAGAATTTCTCTTGGAAGGCATTCACAAAAGCCTCCCACGCACCACCCACACGGCCCTTCTCGTACTTCCACCATTGACCCGCATCTCCCTTTAATTAGAAGGATGCCAAGGTCACCTTTAACCCCCGTCCTCGATGCCAAGCATCTCGAACGTCTTCTCCATCTGTTCCAACCACTCGTCAGCCTTAAGTGGCTCTTTCGGATCTCCAATAAATTTGTCCGGGTTAGACCCGAAAAATTCCCTCTTCAAGAAAGAAGGCCCTGCCTCTGCAACCTGATGCTCAGCTCTGAGAATACCCAAAGCTCCCGCTATCTCTCGGGCCAAGGCACCCATAGCCTGCTAACCCACTGGCTCGGCCATATTGGCCTGACCCACTCCCTCCTGCATTGCCGGAACGTCATCCGGTAAAGGCACCTCCTTCCTTCTAGGCCTACCACGCCTACCACCTCGTCCTGACATCCTATTAAAGGTAACAAAAACGTTAGCACATTCATAAATGTGCTGAAACTAAACACCCGCGTCCTAATGCATGGACAACTGTAAGTCACTCCACGTAAGCACATAAACACATAAGCACTTACGAATTTCATTCCCGGATAATGACAGTCCCAAGGCGTTACTAGAGTTCCGGTTAGAAACATCATTGATCAAGTGCTTTTCCAACAAGACTCACAGAAACCCAAGGATCCAATCAATATCCTAGAAATCAAATCCCATACCCAAATAGTCACATAAGCATGTTATCAATTAAACACATAACACTACATCTAAGTCTCTAACCAAGCGAGACAAACCATTGTGATACTAATCACTTCCCATGTACCCAAAGTATTCGAACCCGGTACTCTGATACCAAGTTGTAACGCCCTCAAAATATAACATAAAACCCATCAATATAGACATGCTTTAATATATAAAAGATCAACATCCTTCTATTCATCAGAGTGTTTCATTACAAAAGTATTACATATTGACAACAAAAGTAAACGCCCCATGGGCTTACAACTTTCCAAGCCAACACTCGGTTACAAGAAATGAGTACTAACCCATATACACATTAAGCCTTAGGCTTGAATTTACATGTAATACATCAAAAGGAAAACAACATCCAAAAAGTCTGACAGCCTCTAGCCTCCCAAGCTATGCCTTGGAGGTGGCATTCTACCTGTACCTGAAAATGATGTCCCCATATAGGGTGAGCCACAGCCCAGTAGAAATACACTAAACCAGCTATGAACAATGACTATAAGATTAGCAGTTGATAGATGGCCAACACTGTTACATCTACTTATATCACATTACATTTACATGACTTACAAGTCTATGTTACTTTTCATTTCTCCATTTTCAGTAGATAAGCATACTAGCTAAATCAACACATCAACAGATAAGCATATTAGCTATATCAACATCTCAACAGATAAGTATAAGAACTGTATCATACAACCAAAGATAAGCATATGAGCTATATCCACACTTCTCTAGACAAGCATATGAGCTGTGTCTACACTTCTCAAAGATAAGCATGTTAGCTATATCAACACATTAACTGACAAGCATATGAGTTGTATCAGTGGAGTCCATCCCCTATCTCCTCCCAATCAACAACCGGTTTAGAGGTCCATCCCCTATCTTCCCCTAAACCGTGGAGTACATCCCCTATCTCCTCCCACACACGCAAGGTATATACATACAAGTCATATACACCATCAATCAATACATAACGTTAATGTATTCTGTCAATCGTCATATTCTATGACATAACCAATTGATTAGTTTTAATTTGCCTAATCATCATGCATTGTCTACAACAATCAAGACTATCCTCCACCGATAGCCCAAAGCAGTTATTTCTAAATAGAAAATAAATGCACAAAATGGGTAATATATCAACATTTCAATTTGGTGAGCGATGAATAAATCAACTACACCCTTTAATCCCATACATTCCCAATTTCAACATTTCTAATTCCATTCCTCCTTTTCTCAAATTAATTATACGAATTAATTTATCAAGTCAATTAGGACAAATTCCCTTAACTAACAAAACAACTCTAAGGTTCCATTTTCATCCACATTCCATCATCTATCTCATTTTTCTATGTCAAACTTGCATTTAGGTTTATTATAAACAAAACCCCAACTTTTGTAAAATTACACAAAGGCCCAAACTTTCTCAAACAACAACACCCAACATATCAAAATGCTAAAATTTAAAGACAAAATCCATAGGAAGGAGTAGGATATCCCTACCTCAAAAGGTGACACCCAACGAAGAAGACGAAGAAAACGAAAGTGCTCCAAATCACAAATTTCTTGGATCAAAAGATAGCCCTCGACGATCAACAACTTTTTTGTAAAGGCCGAAGGTGAGAAAATCACTCCTACTAGATCAATACCTAGAGAGAAGGTAGAGCTCTAGAGTGAGAAGCTCAACAATGGTGTTTTTGGAAAAGTAAGAGAGAGAAGAGAAGTGAAAAAGTGATTTTAAAAAGTCAAAACACGGAGCTTTAACCCAGTTGCCCCGCTCGAGCGTCCAAACCCACGCTCGAGCGTCACTCACAGATCCCCGCTCGAGCGTCCAATCCCCCGCTCGAGCGTCGGATGCACACTCTCAGAACTTTACACTGAACCAGGTCCCCGCTCGAGCGTCCAACTCCCCGCTCGAGCGTCACACACAAACTCCCGCTCGAGCGTCAAAACTCCCGCTCGAGCGTCCAACATTGCAGAAGAAATACTGGGAGAGTGATTATCCCGCTCGAGCGCCAAAACCCCCGCTCAAGCGGATAAGCAATAACAAAGGCTCCGCTCGAGCGCCAAAAGCTCCGCTCGAGCGGACATGCCAAAATCTGGGCAACTAGTTTTGGTTTCTAAGCTCAACCAACCTGTTTCAAACCTGCCCAACACAACCCAAGACTCAAATACAAGGAGTAAAGGATGAAAACAAGATATACACAACAACCAACTCCACGGAACCTAAGTCCGGATGCAACAATTAAAAAAAAAAGAAAAACCGAGATCGCTATAATTTTGTTTTGGTATTTCGTTAATATCTATTTGTATGTAGTTATATATTTTCCATTATACGAATTCTTATATTCATTTTCATATGTTTATAGCGAAGAACAATCAATGGAGTTAAAAAAAAAAAACCCAAATGAAAGTAGACGTGAAGGTAAGTGCAACGTATTCTTGTTGTTTGTAGTATTCCTCTGGTACTTGTAAGCTTGTATGTAATTGTTCATATGATTTTATGCATGTAATGTAGGATATTGGGGACAAATGGAATCAACTTCTTGAAGAAGAAAAAAATAAGTATATACAAATGGGAAAGCTGCAATATGAACGATATGCCCCATTAAAAACTGTGGTCCAACAGAAGCCTCCAAAAGTAAAAATTCAAACCCGGATTGAGCTTACATCAATTTGTAAGATTATTAGAAGGCTGGACAAAGCACAACAACAAGCAGTGACTGATATGGGGTTTCATGGCATCCTAAGCCTTAGGTGCACGCACATAGATCATGACTTGTGCCATTGGTTAGTTCAGAACTTTGATCCTTCAACTCATTCATTGAATGTCCACGGTCTTCGAATGCTTCTCACCGTAGAAGATGTTCATGAGTTGATGGGATTACCTTCCAATGGTCTACCTGTGAAGTAAACAGAGTCCGTAGATAAAATTACAAGCCTATGTGATGAACTTGCGGTGAAGAATAAATTTGTTCTATTCACATCTCTAAAATCTTATCTGATTGAAACAAAAGATGCTGGAACTGAATTTAAAAGGAAATTTGTCTTATACATCATTAGAGCCCTCTTGTGCCCCACCACAAAGGCAGGCGTACACCAATCATTCATTCAAATGGTTAAGAATGTTGAGTCTATCAGTCAATTCAATTGGGCAAAGCACACACTTGATTTTCTTGTCGACCGCATTGCTATTGCCAAGGTCAAAGAGCGGTCTGCTATGTGCGGCTATTTGCTTCTTCTAATGGTACCTCTCTTTGATGTGTAATTATTTCACCTATTATTTTTTATTGCATATTGTCTAACGCACATTGCATATTGTGATGGATGGGTGAAGGCAAAAATCTCAGTATAGAATTTTCAAATGTCTATGAAATTTAATGAATTTACTTGAACCAGACTCTCTTGTGATGTTTTTTCTCTCTAGAGTTCTTTCTTTTCAAACATGTACATTTCTCTACTCCCTCAAAATTATGTTTATTTTTGTCATGGGTGGGAAGCAAAAGTATCAGTTCAGAATTTCCAGACATTTACATGTCATTCAACAAATTTGAGTTCAACCAAAAATGAATTCAATCTTTCTCTTGTGACGTCATCTCCCTCTAAAAAAAAGACAGTACACCCGCAAGTATCCTACTATCAATTAAAATAAACAAACAAAATAAAAGCACACCTGCCAGTGCCCTGCTATCAATTCAAAGCAAATAAATTCAAAAAAACAGAAGCAAGTAGCCTACTATCAATTAACATGAAACAAATAAATAAAATAGCACACTCGCCAGTGCCCTGCTATTAATTGCAAACAAACAAACAAAAAAAGACAGCACACCCGCAAGTATCGTACTATCGATTAAAATAAACAAATAAATAAAAAAAATACACCCGCCAGTGCCCTGCTATCAATTCAAAGCAAATAAATTCAAAAACACAGAACCAAGTACCCTAATATCAATTAACATGAAACAAATGAATAAAATAACACACCCGCCAGTGCCCTGCTATCAATTAAAATAAACAAATAAATAAAATAAAATAAAAAGCACACCACCAGTGCCCTGCTATTACTTGCACAAAAAAAAAAAGACAGCACACCCACAAGTATCCTACTATAAATTAAAATAAACAAACAAACAAAAACACACCAGCCAGTGCCCTGCTATTAATTAAAAGCAAATAAATTAAAAAGCACACCTGTTAATGCAACCGCTAGAGAGGAAGGGATGTAGGAGGTATAGCTTTACTTCTACGTTAAGATGGAGAAATTGAGGACCTATGACAAACAAAAATAGAACATTGAAATAAAGTTAGTAAAGAAGACAATACGTGAGGAAATTAATGATTATGGGGAGAAAAGAAAGAATCTATGTACGAAAAATATTATTTTGCACATCTTTTGACATTAACAAACTGCATAAACAATAACAGAGATGAAAGTCTACCACCTTTGTTCAAAGTCTCAATAACCATTACATAAATAAACACTTAAACAAATGTACCACAACCAACCGTTTGACCACTTCAACAAAAAATTAAATAAAAATATATGCAAAAAAAAAATTATTTGATTGGATGAACTATTGGATTATTTGATAGATCATAACTTAGTTAATTTCCTAGTAGTTTCTTGTGTCAAAGGTGAAGCTGAGTAGCTTCTAAATGGATGGACTATTTGTAGACACCCCATTTTTGACCGTCATCAAGACTTGGACGTCATCGTTTGAACACTCGGTGATCATCCACGTTCGTGTTCGTGAAGAGTTCTCGGAGATCTCGGCCATGCGCCTCACCTCAAGATCTCTCAACTTGACTGTTTTGTGCTTGGTTGTGGACCAGGCACTTGTATTTCTATTTCTAAGGGAAGAGAATGACTTGTTGGCCATCCCCTCAACCCACCGGCCAAGGTATGATGCCACCGGCCCCCTTTTTATTGCTATCGGCCAAGGGTGTTGGCCGGTCGGCACTTTTGTTGGTCGGCCGGCTTTTTTTTTTGTCAATCGGCCATATTTTCCGGCCGACCCATTTCCATCTGCTTTTGGCAGATATTTTATGCCAGCTGTCACAGTTGGTATCCACATTACACCCCCTCCATACACATGTGTGGAGAGATTTGCCTCTTGCTTAGCTTGCTTAGAAAGCTTTGCATTTGAACCTCTATATAAAGGGAGCTCCTCCTCCCTCCTCCAGGGTTCTGAAAAAAAATTAGGGTTAGAGAGTGAGATATAGTTTTGTATCTATACTCCCTTGTTTGATCCTATTTTGTGCCTCAAAAGTGAGTTTTTGTCTTACTTTTGCACTAAAGCACCTAGTGTTAAACCACCCTTGGGTTGCTGAGGCACTAGGGGGTTGATTTCAGAGTTTTTGAGTTGGTTTTGATCAGAAGGAGGTGCTGGAGCTTTGTTCTTGAAGAGGCTCTTCAATGGTAAGAAACTACCCTCTCTATTCCCCATTTTTGCACAAGCTTTTAGCCTATCTTGCATCTGTTTTTAAGCTTAACTTATAACTGATAAAAGTTTTGTTTTTAAGTGCTTAAAATAGTTGTTTAAGATCACTTTGAGGTTTGGGGTTGTTAGGTCCCTTTATTGTCAAATTCGGGTACAAAACTTTGAGTTATTCAAATTGTAATTTTTCCTGTATTTTTGTCTTTCCCGCTCGAGCGGGGTCATTGGCGCTCGAGCGGAGTTTGTGGTCTCTCAGTAGTTTGACAGGTCTGTAAAAGTACTGGAGTGTGTGATTTCGCGCTCGAGCGGGATCTCAAGCGCTCGAGCGGACCACTGTTTTGTCGCACGCATATTTTGCTAAAGCCGCTCGAGCGGGGTCATTGGCGCTCGAGCGGAGATCGCGGACTCAGTTGCCTATTTATATCTGTTTAGGATGTTTTTAGGATTACTTCTTCTAGATCTTGTTTAAGGTTTTCTAAGGTTTGGTTTGAGGTTTTCTTCTGGAGATTTTTGAGAGTTTTTCTTGATGTTTTGAGAGAGTTCTTTACTCATGATCTAAGATTCATACATCAAGGAGTTTGATACTTTAAATTCAAGAGAGAGAGTTATCTTCGGTGGATTCCGAAGATTCAAACGTATAGTTTCAAAAGGCATTTGATTCTAAACGTAGTTATTAATTCGACAATTGAAGATTGTGGATTCAACTTCAGGATTAATCAATTCCGAGACGAAGGCGTGGTGAAAGAGTTACAGAAGATTCGAAGGCAAATTGACTGAGTTGGGTAATTTGTGTATTATCTTTGTAATCTTTCTTCCTTCAATAGTGGATTGATTAGTGGCGTTTCGCCCGTGGTTTTTTATTACAATTGAAGGTTCTTCAATTGTGGTTTTTTCCACGTAAAAAATCGTTTGTGTCGATTTATTGTTTATTCCGAAAAACAAACAATCTAAATCACTTTCGTAAGTGCTTGTTGATTTAGATTGTGTGTTTTGGATTATTGGGATTTGGAATATTTTAATCTTGATCTAATCACGAATCACTTAGGATTTTCAATTGGTATCAGAGCAGGTCGTTCTATTTTTTTAAAAAAAATTCTTTTAGAACGAGATCTTGTTTGATTTGTGATAATGGATTCAATTCGTGAGGGAAATTTTATGGTTCGACCACCCCTACTTGACGAATCCTCGGAGAGTGATGATGAAGAGCTTGAGCAAGCTTATGAAAAGTTGTATAAGGAGTCTCTTAACTTATTCAAATTAAATGACAAACTCACAAAGAAACTCAAAGCATGTGAAAGTGAGAATGTCAAACTTAAGGAGGAGATTTCCGAGGCCAGGATTGATGCCATCAAGATAGCTGATGATCGACAAGTTCTTTGTGTAAAACTCTTGACTTGTGAGACAAAGAGGAATGAGCTACAGCAAATCTATGCAACATATGAAGAAAAGATTGAAACTCTCGAGATGTCTCAAGTTGCTTTGGAAGACAAATATAGAGAAAACAACCAAAATTGTGGAATAGCATAAGAAGATAGACAAATATAAAATGATATCCACAATAAAAGCAAAGCAACTAGAATGTATCATGCTATCCAAATATCCAAAATACGCAAACATCAACAAAATATCCAAAATATCAAAAGAAAAATGTACCACCAAAGTATGTCCAATGTCATGTACAAAAGATGTACCACTAATATATGTCCAATGTCATCACCATGAATAAAAACTCTCCCCCTTTTTGGCCGGGAAGCAGCAAGACAACAGAAAGATCATGCATCAGAAGGAGGGAGTGGCTGCTGAATCTGAAGTAGGGAAATGATGTGTGCGAGCTGAGTGGTGGTCTGGAAGGCAGTCTGCTCCAAGTGACCAAGACAGCCATCAAACGCATCGAAGCGTGCATCCAGAAAGTCTAATCGCCGGGTCATAGCCTCCTCGAAATGTTGAAGCTGATCAGGAAGAGCTCAAGGTGGAACAGCAGCCTCCTCACCATCTGCAGCAGCAGCATCAAACTCGGCCTCCTCAGCTAGTCCAGCGGCTACACCTACAGAAGTACCTGCTCGAGAGGACTCCCCTTAACATGAGCCCGACTTTGAGACACGGTCTTTTTGGTGAATGGTCTGGATGGGAAGGCAAACTCATCATCCTCAAACATCGAAACTTCAAGAGAAGACAAAAGCCGGTTGATCAGATAACCATAAGGAAGGCCTAATTGTTTATTCCCAAAAACACATATTATCTTTTTAATAATCAGGGTGGCGAGATCTATGGACATGTGACGGGAGAGACAAAACAAAACAAAGCCTTGGTCTTGATTAATTTCGGAGGAGTGGGTGGTCACAAGAATGTTGGCACAAACAATAAGATTAAGCAATCTAAACTTCGGAAGGAGTTCAAACTGTTTAATCAATGCACCGGGAGGCCAAGGACGGGAAGCACCACACAACACCTCAGTCACATGATGAAAATCACAGGTAGGACGGCCTGGAACTGGGAAAGGATAGTGCACAGGAGAGACTCTCTCAATCTGAAGAAGCTGGTGAATGAGATCAGGTGTGACAGAAATGGATTTTGACCGAACCCAAGTAGTGAATGAAGGCTCAATGTCACTAATTTGCTCAATATTACAGTAAAATTCTCGAACCCAGTCGAGATTTTGACGCCCAGAAAAAGACAACACCAAATCACCACCAAGAGGGTCAAATAATGGACGGATGTGTATGGACTCGAAGGTATTAGGCTGGACATTATGTTCTAAGTGAACAGTCCGAGCCTCAAAAGATTTATGGAACAATTTGGCCTGTTTGACTGTCTGAAATCTCTTAGTATTAAAGGTAGGACGAGACACTGTGGCCTTTTGGCGCTTAAGGGCAGACATGATGAGGGGAGATACAACTACAACCCAAAAAGAGTAAGACAGACACAAAGGCCAGACAGACAAGGAACACCCAACCAAACCCCCAAATCCAAACCAAACACCACAGAAAAAATACCATTAGTCCATTAAACAGTTCATCAATAAGCAATAGAAGAAAGCCATTAATGAAAACAGGGCACAAAGGCAACAGGATATGAAAATAAAAACATCAAAGTATGGAACAATATAGAGAAAACAGAGGACACTATCACAATGTGCACAATCAATGAGTCTTTTTTTTCACATTTTTTTTCTTTTCTTTCTTTTGCACATTTTTTTTTCTTTTTTTTGCACACTCATTGGCGGCTGACACGCTCAAGAGTATGGAAACCGAACCAGCGAAGCATGGATATAATAAGGATGGCCTGGTTGGTGACTCTGAGGTAGCCTTTTCCTCATGCCTGGACTACAAAGAATAGAGGGGAAAGCCGTGGAGGTGCAAAAAGATGGAAGGTGGTTAAGAGACTCAACATCACCCATGATATGCTAGTATAGGTTAATTCCTCTAGAAAAGCAAAAGATACAATGCCAGAAGTCCATAGAAAAAAATGGATCACTAAGGCAGAAGACTCCGATATTTGCTAATCCAAGAGTGTGTACAGAATGAGACATACTAATCAAAAAAACACACACTCCAAAATGAGTAAGGACCATAGAAAGCACACACATATCAACATGTAATGGATATTCTTATCAATTCCAATATGCACCAAGGACCACTCAAAAATTTCAAGCTTGCAAAACCATACTGAGAAAATCTTTTTAGGTTTTTTTTATTTTATTTTATTTTTCTAAACCAAGCAAGACAAAAAACGAAGAAGCACACATTTTTTTTTCATTAAAAAAAAACACAGAAATCCAAAAGCTAAAACAAATAAACAAATTAACACAAGTCAAGTTTTCTCACCCAAACCGCTTTAGTATAAACAAAGTTGTGAGCATTGCGGTTTTTGGGTGATGTCTTGACATTGTGGTTCCCTTTGCTCTCAATGGGAACCTGTCTCGACTTGATTTCGAACTTCCTATCAATGAAGTGTCTCTTACCCCACGAGATGTTGGAATTTCTTCCATCTCTATGAGACACTCTCCCATGCAACTTATAACAATAAGGGCGAATATGACCATGCATACCACAATGATGACAAATAAAAATAGGGTGTACCTTCTTTTCTTTTACCTTACCAACTCTAGGAAGTTTGAGAAGTCCATCCTTATGTTGAATTTTTTGTTCTCCTTTTCCTTGAGTTTTTGTATCATGAGATGTAGCTGCACTCTGTTTTTGCTCTTTGTTATCACCAAAGCCAATGCCACTCTTGTCAGAACAAATTTGTAGAGACCCAATGATATTGTCCAAAGTCTTTGATCCTCTGTTCCAAAGACCAATGGTTGCCATAGCACACTTGAGTTCTTCCTCTTTCTTGATCATTAGTTCTTCCAAAGCAACTTGAGACATCTCGAGAGTTTCAATCTTTTTTTCATATGTTGCATAGATTTGCTGTAGCTCATTCCTCTCTGTCTCACAAGTTAAGAGTTTTACATAAAGAACTTGTCGATCATCAGCTATCCTGATGGCATCAATCCTGGCCTCGGAAATCTCCTCCTTAAGTTTGACATTCTGCCTTAGTGAACCACAATGTCAAGACATCACCCAAAAACCGCAATGCTCATAACTTTGTTTATACTAAAGTGGTTTGGGTGAGAAAACTTAACTTGTGTTAATTTGTTTTAGTTTTTGGATTTCTGTGTGTTTTTTTTTTAATGAAAAAAAAAAAGTGTGCTTCTTCGTTTTTTGTCTTGCTTGGTTTAGAAAAAGAAAAAAAAATAAAAAAAAACCCAAAAAGATTTTCTTAGTATGGTTTTGCAAGCTTGAAATTTTTGAGTGGTCCTTGGTGCATATTGGAATTGATAAGAATATCCATTACATGTTGATATGTGTGTGCTTTCTATGGTCCTTACTCATTTTGGAGTGTGTGTTTTTTGATTAGTATGTCTCATTCTGTACACACTCTTGGATTAGAAAATATCGGAGCCTTCTGCCTTAGTGATCCATTTTTTTTTCATGGACTTCTGGCATTGTATCTTTTGCTTTTCTAGAGGAATTGACCTATACTAGCATATCATGGGTGATGTTGAGTCTCTTCACCACCTTCCATCTTTTTGCACCTCCACGGCTTTCCCCTCTATTCTTTGTAGTCCAGGCATGAGGAAAAGGCTACCTTAGAGTCACCAACCAGGCCATCCTTATTATATCCATGCTTCTCTGGTTCGGTTTCCATACTCTTGAGCGTGTCAGCCGCCAATGAGTGTGCAAAAGAAAGAAAAAAAAAATGTGCAAAAGAAAAAAAAGAAAAAAAATGCGAAAAAAAAGACTCATTGATTGAGGGGAAGCCTCCGTCTTTACTCACCAAATACCCCTTGATTCCTAGTGGTTTGACTTTTGTTGTGCTTAGATTCTTTTGCCAGAGGTCCAGCTATCAGATCACTACTAGGATTTGAATCTTGTGTTTGTCGAACTCCAAGAGTCACACACACACTTTTATCATGGGATCTATGCTTTTCACATAATGCATCACTTTCTTTCATGAGGAATCTTCTATAGATTGTGCACATTGTGTTTTCTAGTAATTGTGCTTCTTGGATCATCTTGTGTGTTTTTAAGGTACACATCTGGAATTCCTTGCTTGCTCCACCATATTATTTTTGTCCTTTTTTTTCTTGTTCATTGTTTTTAGTGAAGGGGAGTTTGGTTTATCATTGCAAGAGTTTGTTAGCATGAACACTTTGTTTTGTTTGGTACGGAAGATTGGCATTAGTTGGTTTCCAAGTTGCTTTGCATTGGCTTCTTTATTGTTTGAGCTTCCTTTGTCAATTCGTGAAAAAAAAAAAGGGGGGGGGGATTAATGTTGTCCGATGTGTCTTAGGATTTCATGTATTCATGTCATGTGTCAGGTGCATAAGTCTTAGTTTTCATCTATCCATGCTACATGTTCTTAAAATCTTCAAGCCACATCTATTCATGTTTTCTATCTCATGCTTCAAGATAATCTTGTCATATGTTTATTGCTTTTTCATATACTGTTGTGGCACTAATAGTTGTTTTGGAGATTGTGGCACTAATAGCTGTTTTGCAGATCTTAATCTTGAGAAAAAAGTTTGTGTTTGTTGGTTGTAATAGGTTGGGGTGATTAGGATTTTATTTGTTAGGTGTGTTTTGTCACGGCATTGCCAAAGGGGGAGATTGTTAGGTTTTATTATTGGCAATCCCGTTTGACAAGGATTTCTTTAAGAAATTGATTTTCTTCCAAAACTAGGATTACTTTTGGATTTCTATAAGTAATTGGATTTCTTCCAAAACTAGGATTACTTTTGGATTTTCTATAAATAGTTGGTTTTCTCCCAAAACTATTTAATTCTTCCAGATCTTCTTTTTGGTTCTTAAGGTTTATATCTGGGGATATTTTGTTAGTTTTCTTTGATGTTTTATTGAGTATTCAACTCATGGTTTAAAGAGAGTACATCAAAGGTTTTGTTTGTTATACACAAGAGAGAGAGAGAGAGTTGTTCTTCGGTGGATTCTGAAGAATTCGAGCCTAAAGCTTCGGTGGATTCTGAAGTGGCTCATCGTAAAGACAATTCCGAGGTGAAGACGGGGTTGGAAGAGGCACATAGAGGTTGGTTCAATTAGGCGTGGATTCGCTAGGTAATTGAGAGTATACCTGTGTAATTCCTTTAAATCTTCTTAGTGGATTGTTTTGTGGCTGTTGCCCGTGGTTTTTTAATCACAGTTGGAGGTGTCCAATTGTGGTTTTTCCACGTAAAATCGTTGTGTCGATTTGTCTTTTATTGTTTGATTGGGATTGTTATATTCTGCTTAAAATTGGTACATAATCACAAATCAACATCTAGGGTTTCTAGTTTTTTCAGGGGTTGTTTGCCCCCTCTTAGGCCTTGTTTGGCCTCTTTTTGTGCCCTTCTTTGTGAGCTCCGGGACCACCTTGTATTGGCCTTCTCACCACTGAAATCCAGAGGGATTTCAGTGGTGGGGATGGTTTTTTGAGGTCCTAAGAAGGAGAGGGCCATCCCCTCTCCTTGTTGTCTTCAATACTTGTCATATTTGCCTCATATGTGAGCACCTTTGTTAAGTTCATGTTGGCCATGTCTTAGTTGGTATTTGTGGTTATTTTGCTGTGATATGCCAATGTTTTTGCCTATCTTGGTCATCCCATGCATGGTCTATACACTTGTAGTGTAAATTTTGCAAACTAGTCTTGTATGCTTCATGTTTGAGCATGTCTTTCTAGCCTATGTTGACCTCATTTCAGTGGGTTTTTGGTGTTGTTTTAGCATGCCATGACTCTGTTTTGGATGGGTTTAGTTGGCTCTTACATGCTTCATATACTTGCTTTGCAATCCCCTCATTTGCCTCAACATGTACCTTGTGTCTAGACCACCATGCTTACATGTTTTGGCCTAACTCCATGAAGCTTTTAGCCATGTTGTGACATGTTTAAGCTCTGATTTTGGTCTTCTTGGTCATGCTTGCATTGTTTTGTATAGCTACCATGTAATCTAGCTTGTTAGTTTCGGGTGCTCAAGTCATTAGCATGCTCTATTTGGATCATTTCAGTGGTTTGGCATCACTTATAATGTTATTTTAGTCCATATAGTATGCTTGAATACTTGCATTTATCACTCCTTTAATGTTCTAAGGGGTTTGTGTTTTATGCCTTATGAATGTGACGTCGCGTATGCCAACATGCTTGGGTATTTGGGATGACATCTAGGTGGGTTTTTGGGCTCATTTTGACGTGTCATACCTCTAATTTTGGTCGCCTAAATCATGCCATGTTTGGTTGTATTAGGTGTAGTGTAATGCCTCTTTTGTGGCCTTGTATGCCTCATGCCTTGCCCCTTTGTTTTAACTTGTTTTAGCCTTGGTCATTGCATGGTTTAGGCTTACTTTGCCATGATTTAGGACTGTTTTGGGTTATGCTTTCCATATGCTCTTTGTTTTGTGTAGTTTTGGTTCAAGTCCCTTGACTAGTCTTAGGCTTTAAGTCCGTGCATGTTTGTATGTGATTTTGTCCTTAATCCATTAGCATTCTGGCCACTGATTTGGACTTATTTGAGAGCTGTCCATTTTGGTTTAAGACCATCCCCGCATGTTGTTGCATGCTTGCCTTGTATGTTGTCACATACTTGTTGCATATTTCGTAAATTGCATGTTGAAGCATGCTAGTTCAATGGTGCCTTGTTGTGTACTTGGCCTATTACATGTTGTTGCATGCTTAAGTTGTATTGCATTTGACATCCCATTTTGTTAAGTTGCTTTGCATGTTTGCATGCATTGTCCCTTGCATGTTGTTGCATGCTTGCCTCGCATGTTGTTACATGATTGCCTATCTTTAAATGTTGTCACATGCCTTGCATGTTTGCATGCTTGTCTAGGTTGCATTGCATTTGGCATGCTTGTTACCTTTAGCCTTGTATGGCATGATCATTAACATGCTCATGTTGCACTAGTTTTTCTTGCATGTTTACATCCCTTGCCTCTTGATAAACCATGATAGAGGTTGGGGTCCTTTATGTGCTTTGTGTGCATTTCATTTGACATTAAAATGCACACTTGGCTCCTTTGGCCATCATGCATTGAAATACGTGATTGGTGGCCCGAGAGTCGAGAACCATACTCCTTTGAGTCTTAAACATGATAAGGAGGGTCGTTGTGCAAACATTTCCTTGAAAATGCATTGCCATGCTCTGTCTGTCCTCTGTTGCAGCAAAAACAGCATTCTGCAGGAAGAGATGGCCGGCCAGCTATCTTCAGTGTCGGTCGGCTATGCATTGTTGGCCGAGAGCTTCATTCATGGTCGATGACCTCCATCCCTTGGCCGGTGGCCTTTCCACTTGGACGATGGCCTCTCACAGCACCCAGAAGGTGATTCAGAAGTATCCTTTAGACTTATGCAGTTTTCAGAGGTGCAGAGCAGTGCAAACAGAGGCAACATGACATGGCGATGGATTTCCGAGCGAAGCCGACCGAGCATGCATGCATCTCTCTTCTCGAGGCTGTTTTACTACTTTAGTAGCTTAATTAATTTGATTAATTAGTTAAGTGTTGTGTAATAATTAATTAGTTTGTTAGTTCGTTAATTTGTATTATTCTTTTGGTCCCTCCGTCGAGAGGGCACAATCGTGTAATAAGCGTGCGTGTGTGCGATACATGTCTTCCAATCTCCATTTCTTTCTCCCTTTTATTTAACCGCTTACGATGGTTAAATTTAGGGCATATTTCCATTAACATACCTTATGCTATGCATGTTTGCATCATTCATCTGTATTGCACGCACCGGGCTCGGCGCATCATACTAACTGTATTGTATTTCAATTCCTAGTTGAATACATGTATCGAATTGTCGCATCTCACATGCCATTTTAGATTAGCCGAGCCTATTCTAGTTGCATTTTGCACATGTTGCATTAGCTATTTTAACATGAACTAGGATCATGCATGATTTCTAACTAGTTTCTTGTTTTGGCTCGGAGTACACTGTGAGTGTTTATGCTTTAGCATCTTGCATATATGTAAGTGTTAACATAACAGCATGCTTACCATGAGGCTAATTGCTTATGTGATATAACTGCCTGAATACCTGTGGGTGAAGGTTGGATTGCTTGAATTGGAATAATTCATCGAAATCCGTGTTTTAGCCTACTTGCGAGTAGCAAACTTCAAACTGTTTTCAAACAAACGGATATGAGATGCTTTGTTCCAAATTAGGCGATCTAGTCTATACTTGTGTGTTGTGCGCATCACCTAGTAACTCTAGCTAACTAACCGGAATAAGAATGCATGTGTTTTCAAAAACTCGATATCATGCTTAGTACAGGCCGATCTTCGGATCGGGCGAGCGGGGGTGCTCATAGATGACCTTCCCCAATCGTACCCAAGTTCCCGAGCCGAGGCAACTTTGGTGATGACGGACACGTGGCCTTAGGCAATGAGTCAGGGTTTCCTAAATTCTCCCAAAATAAATATTTAGGTGGCGACTCTGTATCTGGCAAAGCAGTCCATGTTTGGCACCTCTTTCTTAAAAATCAGTTTTCCAAAACGATTTGCCGAATTTGGACTCTTTGGTGATTTATCGGTCTCGCATTGCACTTTGCGAGATTAGATTCAGAACCGTGACATTTGAGTCCGAACTGTGGTAGCATGAGGCCTTCGAGGCGCGTCCACACTATTGGATTATTTTTTTTGAAAACTTTGTATTTGGCCTATTGAACTATTGGACTACTGAATTTGGATTATTTTTATTGGATTTTCTGATCTTGATAGAACTTTTATGCTGTGTTTGGATCATGGATATGAGTAGAAATTTGAAAAGGAAATGGAAAAATGTGGGTGAAATGTCAATGAACTATAATTACATTCAACACACCTTTTCCCTTTCCCTTTTCCTTTACAAATCCCTAGCGAAATTCATGATCCAAACATAACATTAAGGAAATATGATGGTTTCAACATTATAGAAAGCAAAGCACATTCACATAATTTTCTTCTTCTTTTGTGCTAGTTTATTATTTTCCAAAAAAAATTAAAATATAATAAAAATGTGGGAGTGTATTTTCCAAATGATTTGAGCCAACATCAATCCATATGTTATAGTTACATGAAGTTATATATATCATAAAGTGAGTAATTATAAATGACAACAACTATGGCTTTGGTTATAATTCTTGCTTAACATAAATTATTTATACGTAGAAAAGTTCCTAGAATTTGAATGTTTGGTATAGATTTAACTTGATGTGATGTGGACCACACCCTATATCAATGAAGATCATTGATGATGCTAATAATGACAACTATTAGGACATATTGGTAGTTTACCCTTTTATTTGTTGTTGGATTCAATGTGATGATAATAAAAGCATTTTATTTATTTTTACTTAAATTACTTCATTTTTGACACATGGTGGCATAGGCAGCATCAGAGCTAATTCGAAGTTCTGCTGAGCCAATTCTCGAACAATATAGATCAGTTATCTTATCATCTCTCAAGTTTTCAAAGTTGACTCTTGGTACTGTAGAAGCACAATTCACAAGTTTGTTTGATTTCTGTTTGATCTTTGATGAGGAAGTTTAACTAATTTTTAACTAGTTAAATAAGGAAGTTTAACTAATTTTTATCCCAATGCTTTCATAGATTTTGGAAAGAATTGTACTTCTCAATTTACAATTACATTCTTCTGAGAAAACCAAATGAGAAAAGAATGGCCTATCAGATTGGATTGGTCTAAAGTTATTGCATATTAGCAAGTCAGAATTCACTCCACAACTTATGTTTCTTTAATCTTTAAAAATATATGTTTTTTTTTATTTTTCACTTTATGGAATTATTATGGCCAAAGGTAGAGCCAATCATCTTCAAGAATAGACACAAGAATTGAAGGAAATAATGTAAATTTATTTGGACCATCAATTTTATTTTATTTTTAATCTTTTTTAAGGTATTGATAGAAAATTGTTGATCTTTTTAAGGGTTCCAATTATTGAAGGCGATGCTAAGGGAATCATGATGGAATTGAAAATGCAATGGGATGGAAAGTATCATACTTTTTTCTTTTTTTTTTATCAGCAAAAAAAAAAAAAACTTTATTGATGGAATACACAAGTACAAGGTACAACACAAATTACATCAATAAAGAAAAGGGGAGTGCAAAAGCATCACAATGAGCTAAATAATCCCAACTAGGTTGGCACCAAAAAGCTCATCCTATCATCTACTAGCACCTCCAGAGTTGGTGAGAGACCAACGAGAAAAAAGAAAAAAAGAAAAAAATAGACCAACCAACAACCAGACACAACACCCAGAGCATGAATACTTATGCAGAGCAGGCATCTGATATTACCGAGACAACAAAAAGTGCTATGGAAACATGGCCTTGACATAACACTAAGAGTGGCATCCGATAAGCCAAAAAATATCCTTAAAAAGAACATTGGCACAACAGAAATTGGGCTTCAAAGAATTCCATGCATTTTTTCTTGGAAAAACTGATGAAGAACATTCCAACTTATAACCAAACTACAAAAGCACTGCAATGGCATCTAAATAACAACCCCCAAATAACAGATCAAACAAAGAACAGCCACCCACAGATCAAACAGAGAACAGCATAGATAGATAGGGAAACCAGAATAAGTAGAAGCTGGATTAGCAGAACCAGACAAGGCCAACAAATGAGGCCACACCAAAACTAAGGCAAACAAAACACCTCAAATAGCAGCAACACTAGAATGGCAGTTCAAAACAGCAGAGCCTACTTGAAATCAAAAACCAAAATAGTTCACCATACAGTAAACTAGTACAGCAAGCAGAATGGCAGTTCACCATATAGGGAAAGTATCATACTTGATGTTAAAACTAGAGTCGGCATTGGATTACCTATAGAGGTGATCTTCAACTTATTTCTCATATCAATAAAACTTTTTCCTAGTAGCAAAACTATTACAAAACTACTCTGAAATTTATTTTATTTTCACTTTTTATTTATTTATTTATATTATTTATTTATTTATTTTTTGTGTGTATAGTACTTCTAATACTTATTTATAGATAATCAATGTGTTCTCTTTCACTCTCTCTGAAGAATAATAGGTGACTAAAAAATTGGATAACATGATATAAAGTAAAGAATGTTCGGTTATTGGAATTTTACCATAAGATGCCACTTTAATATTTTTTCGTATATCTTTTCATCTAGGTCAAAATATTGGATTCACGGGAGTTTTCAGATTAATTTTCAAACCACTAGTTGACGAGTTTCCATATTTTGGGGCTGTTTGTTATTCTTTGATGGAAAAGGTGGGTACTTTGTATCTTTGTCACTCTTTGGACTTATTAGTCTAGTTTCCAACATTTTGGAAGTCATCTTCATGATAAATCACGCAAATTTGTGCAAATATTCATATATTTATCATGTCATCATAAAAAGAATTATATAAAATTTTGAAAAATTACTATGCACTTGATTTTTGATACTACAATTCCCCATATGATTCTGCCACAGAAAAACATGGACTTTACACTCAAAGTTGTAGGTGGGGAATTATCAGCAATTCTTGAAATTTCTGATGCTATTGAGGTTTGAGAAATTTTATATTTTTATTTATTTATTATTTGTTTCACACTCGTGTGTAACTGACTAACTTATCTTTAGACGGGTTATATATTCTTTACAATTATAGATGTAGGGTTTTTGGATCCTTAGGTGTGTCGTAACATGAAGCTATCGTTTTTATTTATGTAGGACATGATATGAAATGCTATTGAATATTCTATTACTTGGCCAATTCGGAAAATTATACCCATCTTACCAGGGGATTACAGGTATACTACTATTGACAATATCCATTGTTTGATCGACTAAGGTTGTGTTTGGATCTAGTATTTTAGGAGGGATTTAGGAAGGGAAATGTGACAAAGAATTATCAATGCATCTTCATGAACTTACAATATCCAATTGTTTGTATAAAAGGTTTTATACAGTAACATCAAAATATCCATTCGTTTCTCAGTTTATACGATTCCCAAAAAATTGCTAAAGGTAATACATCCAAACCACTTTAATGTTGTTTCTCATAGGAAAATCAAGCCACCACAAGAGTAATTGTTAGAAAAATAAGATTTCAATAAGCAAATAAAAAATTAGTCTCATATCAGTTACATAAGTACAAAATTCAATTACCCACACATCAGATTTCACACACAAGCCAAATTTCAAGTGTATATATATATATATATATATGGAATCAACACAACTAACAAACATAAAAAACCTAAACCTATTCAAATCATATTTTCCTAATTTTATAAACCAACCCAGTGAGTTCACAAAGGTGAAAGGGGCAGTTTCGAAGAAGGGGATTTCGGTCTAGGATTTCATAAAATGGAGATGGAGAAAGGGAGAGAAACAAGTTGCAAGCGAGAGAGAGAGAGACATACATTGAGGCATGTAGCTTGCTAAAACGAGGAGGAAAAGAAAATGGCAGAGGAATAAACTCACTCTTCGGTGCTTGGCGAGGAGGAGCTCCGGTGAGATCCTATAGAGATCTTCGTCAACAACTTTGGGAGCTTTTCTCCGTAGTGGAGGATGCGGCGGTGAAAGCAAAACAGGTCTCGACGGTGGCAAGGGCGGTGGCAACGACCGAGAGAGAGAGAGAGAGAGAGAGAGAGAGAGAGAGAGATTTTTGAAGACTTTTGGGATGAAGAAAGGATCTGAAGGATTTGTCATGGAAGGAAGGAAGGAATTTTGATTTTCACAAAATTTGGAAATTTGGATGTTTGTTCCAAATTTTGGAAGAAATTATTTGGGGGAAATTATGTAATAATCATAATAAAAAAATTAAAACATTTAGAGTCTTGTAATAAAATAAATTATTAATTTATAATTTTATCAATTTATACTCAATTTTTTTTATTTATTTTTAATATAAATCCTCATCGATTTTTATTAAGTAAAATTAATAAATAAAAAAAAAAGGTATTTTACTCATCAACTACAAAATGTATAATCACACCATAAATTGGCGTAAACATAATAGACAAAATTTTAGGTAGCGTTTGGTAATATTTACATTTTTGGTTTATATTTACAAAAATTTTATAAACTGGTTTTTGTTTATTTTTAGAAAAACATAAATTACAAACGCGTTTGGTTAAACAAAATGTTTAAAAAAATTTAAAAACATAAACTAAAAAATATGTTTGTTCAGGCCTAAAATATTTATATTTATTTTTATTATTTATGACAACGGGATCACACACATTATAATTGAAAAAAAATTAATTAAAAAAATTGAAAAAAAAATTAATTGGGAAAAAAATTAATTGAAAAAAATTAATTGAAAAAAAATTAATTAAAAAAATAATTGAAAAAAAAATAAATTCGGAAAAAAAATTAATTGAAAAAAAAGATTAATTAAAAAAATTAATTGAAAAAAAAATATTTGAAAAAAAAGATTTAATTGAAAAAAAAATTCATTTAAAAAAATAATTGGAAAAAAAAATTATTTCAAAAAAAATATTGAAAACTGAAAACATAAACTCATTTTTTGAGTTTACATTTTTTTCTCAAATTTATAAACTGAGACAACTATTTATAAATCAAAAAAATTATCAAAACAAGTTTTTATGATGGTTTTTTAAATTTTTATAAATATAAACTGAAAACGGAATGGTTACCAAACAGGCCCTTAGAAACTATAAATATCATAATCAAGTCACAAAATTTTGTGATATAAAATAAAAAATACATAACTGCATCACTAATTGGCGTAATAAAATTGTTTAAAATTATAGAAAATCACAAATGTCGTAACTAATTTCCAAAATTTCATAACATTAACCAAAAATTATGTAACTATCCACTAATTGGTGTAACAAAAACATCTAAAATGTTTAAAAGCCGCACATGTCATAACCAACTCACAAAATTTAATAACATCAACTACAAAATGCGTAACTGCACTACTAATTGGCATAATAGAAATAATCAAAATTTTTACAAATTACAAATGTCATAACCAACCCATAAAATTCCATAACATCAATCACAAAATGCGTAACAACACAACTAATTAATGTAGCAAAAATATACAATTTTTTTATAAACCACAAATATCATAATCAAGCAACAAAGTTTCATAACAATTATCATAAAATGACTAAGAAATCACTAAAAATCGTAGAATCACCAATCGGGATCTCTGATGATACAGATAAACACAGAATGTAATGACAATAATTAAATAATTTAATCCACGACTTAAACCATGGAACAGAAAATGAGAGTTAGAGAAGATTAACCAATAGAGCGAAAGAAAAGGGAATATGAGAAAGAGAGACTGAACGGACTTATCGCCTGTGAAAATAATGTCAAAGATGGTGTTGTTTCCGATAAGGAACATCGGAGATATCTACAGTGACAGTAAGGAATGAGAGACATGTTTGACGGATGAAGAGAGCTGAGATAGCAGAACAGTACAACAAAATGTGTAATATTCATTTTTCAATAGTTCTATAACATATGTACAAATTGATAAAATCATAATTACAGCCAAAGGTTTGTATATGTATGACATATTAATGTGAAAGAGCTAGAGTTTCGAGATAAATGCATTTACTAGATAGAGAAATATCACCAGAATGAATAGTGTTGAAATAGACAGAGAAAAGAGTGACAAGTTCAAGGATCTATTGCAGAGACACAAGAGTATAAAGAAGAAGAATCCAGTGAGAAAGAACTATCAACGATGGTCGTTCGATGATTTCAGCGAAGTAGAGAAGTCTGATTAAGAAATAGAGAGAGCTTAGGCACAACTAGGACAAATCAAGGGAAAGAAAATTGAGTGGAGAAAAAAATGAAAAAAAGTTGGGAAAAAAATTTAAGAGAAAAATTATTTAGTACAACAAAATAAAATCACTTCATAGATAATTTTTTTCAGCATATTTTTTATTAAAATTTAGTTAAATTATATATATATATATATATATATATATGTCTATAAGTGTATATAGATATTTTAAAAAGTATATCGTTTGTATATTATTATTTCTATTATCTTTAATGAAGATACCATGACTAAAAATAAATCTAAAATAGAGATAGGTGATCAATTGCAATTGTCACTTAGGGATGACACTTCAAAATTAATTGAGAGAGTTGAGAGTTTAGAGAGAATGAGAATTTGAGAGACAGATTTGTTTGTGAGAAATAAAATGTCAAAGGGGTGGTACTTATAGGACTTGGGAGGGAGGAGTTAATTTATACATATAAAAAAATAAATAAATAAAAATTGTTTGTTGGTGGAATTAACGATTATATGACTCTTTCAAATTGTTTTGATTTAAATTTTTGACCATTGCACTGACAAGAAAGGCAGGGAGCCATTGGGGTCAGGTCGAGCCAGATGGGGAAGAAAATTTCGGGGTGAGCTCACGGGATGGGTCACACTCCATAACACACCAGGGTCAGGCCGGGCTCTAGAACACATAGCCTAGGGTCTTAGGTTGGGTTTAGGCTCGAGCCTAATTGGGCCTACCCAGGGCACGAGCGGACTTGGGGTGTGCCGCGAGCTCGTGGGCCAAATTTACACCCTTATATGTGGGTAGTGGTTATGAGATATATGATTAGTGATTATGATATATGTGATATTGATTATGAAACATAGGGTGCTAGTTATGAGATGTGGTTATAACATATGTGGGTAAAAGTAATGAGATATATGATTAGTGATTATGAGATATGTAATTTTGGTTATGAGCAGAGTGGTATAGTTATAAGTCAAAGGGTGTTTGGTTATGAGACATGTGATTAGTAGTTATGATATATGTGATGTTGGATATGAGATATGTGGGTAATGGTTATGAGTAGTGGTGTCAAAGGGTGTTTGGTTATGCTATATGTGTTAGTGGTTATGAGATATGTGAATAATGGTTATGAGCAAAGTGGTGTCCAAGGGTGTTTGGTTATACTATATGTGTTAGTGGTTATGAGATATGTGGGTAATTGTTATGAGCAAAGTAGTGATGTCAAAAGGTGTTTGGTTATGCTATATGCGTTAGTGGTTATGAAATATGTGGGTAATGGTTATGAGCAAAGTGGTGTCAAAGGGTGTGGTTATGCTATATGTATTAATGGTTATGAGTTATGAGATATTGATTATGTGACTAGTGGTTATGAGATATGTGATGTTCGTTATTAGATATGTGACTAGTAGTTATGAGATATGTGATGTTGGTTATGATTAAAGTGGTGTGGTTAAGAGCAAAAAGATGTCAATTATAAGATATGTGATTAGGAGTCCGGATCGTCTGCCGTGTTTTCCTGCCGCGGCTCCTGCGGCTATCCAAAACGACGTCGTTTTGGACCCTTTTTTTTTTTTTTTCTTTCTTTCCTTCCCCTTTTCTTCTCTCTCAAACGTTTGAGAACCAAACCTAACAAAACAGAGAGGTGAGAGAGAGAGAGAGAGAGAGAGAAGAAGGAGGAATCTGTGAAGCTAACAAAACAAAGAGGAGAAAGAGAGGTTGTGTTGGCTTTGTTGCTTAATGATAGAGATGAACAAGCCAAAGGAGAAATCAAAGAGGGGATTGGGTTTGGGGCCAAACTTTCCCCCACCAAAAAAAAAAAAAACCAAATCCAACCGAGAAGAAGGATCAAAGGAGAAGAAGAAGGAACAAGGAACAAATTCATTTACCTTCCTTCTTGCTTTTCTCTCTCCTCTTTGATTGTTTCTACAAACCCAAAAAAACCCATCTTTCTTTATATTTTCTATGATCCTCAAGAACCAAAAAATGCTGAAACTAACCAAACCCAGGATCAATTTTTTTTCTTTTCTTTTCTATAATTGAAAATTTGAAGTTCCATTTTTGTTGTTTACTTTCCACGGAAATTGATTCAATTTTTTTCATATTTTTATATTTGGATTTCAGGTGTCTTCGCCGTCATCGCCGTCGCTGTCGCCATCTCCATCCCCTAGTTGTTTGATCTTCAGCGGCGACTTCGTCTCTTTGTTCATCCGTTCGTGAGGTGCTCTACGATTCAAAAGCAATTGAAGAGAGACCCAGATCAGATGCGAAAGATGTGGAAAATGGGAAGCGACTTACATTGGGAGGGAAGCTGAGAAGTGTGGAGAATGATGGAAGAATTTCTAAAGTATTATGAGTAAAATCCACCTTCTGGATGTGAATTCACATTCAATTTCACGGCAATTTGTGATCTTGAAAGTGAAACTGAAGCTGAATCCAAACATAACCTAACATTTCGAGGATCTTGTAACAGAAAATACTTTTGTTAGGTTTGGTTCTCAAACGTTTGAGAGAGAGAGAAAAAAAAAAAAAAAAAAAAAAAAAAAAAAAAGGTCCAAAACGACGTCGTTTTGGACCGCCGCAGGAGCCTCGGCAGGAAACCACGGCAGACGATCCGGACTCATGTGATTAGTGGTTATGAGATATGTGATGTTGGTTATGACAAAAAGGTGTTGGTTACGAGATATGTGACTAGTGGTTATGAGATATGTGATGTTGGGTTATGACTCAAAGGGACTGGTTATGAGATGTGGTTATGATTTATGTGGGTAGTAGTTATGAGATATGTGATCAATGATTATGAGATATGTGATATTTGTTATGATCAAAGTAGTGTTGGTTATGAGATATGTGATTATGATTATGAAATATGTGATATTAGTTATGAACAAAATGGTGTTGGTTATGAGATGTGGTTATAGCTAAGTTATGATCAATTTGATTATAGTTATGAAGAAATATGATTTTAGCTCATAACTATAAAAAGTGACCTGTTTAGCAGGCCACTTTTAATTATGTGGTTCAATCCTAGCCATTGATTTTTTACGTACCGTACATGTATTATAGACTTTCCCTCAATTTCTTGAACCCCTTGAACTCTTTTGGCTTTCATCCTACTGTTTTTAACAAAGGAAAGGAATTCTTTCTTCACCTATAAAAGCTCTGTGATACCATTCCACCTGGAAGAAAACCAACCTTGTTTCAGCTAATACAGGTAATCCATGTCTTCTCTTCTCTGATTTCTTGATCTTCTATAGATGTAATTCATGGTTATGTCTTAAACTCAGTCTTACTCTTATCTATCTTCTGATTCAGGCAATTTAATGGCTGACAATGGAAGAACAAGCCTTTCTCTGGACCACCACATAGGGGGAAGAAGCTTCTCTGGGTGGATCAATCTTGCATTTATCAGCATGAGAATCTATCTCCTCCAAGAACACAATGTGCAGCACATTTACCGCCACGCCGTTCTTGAATTTCTTGTTCCGGTTACCATAGACTTTGTCAAATTGCAGTATCAAGGAAAGAGTGTTTCTCCATTTGAGACACACCCCAAGACCATGTGGGTTGCTATTACTAGTTTGCTCTTGTGTTGCTTGGCATATGATTCTGAAGTCAGATTGAGTCATATCAGACCAACCTATGCCCAAGTTGTTCACCATGGCACGGTTTTGTTTGGTTGGCTTTGTTCGGTTTCTCTAGCATCAATTCTCTTCTCGGACTCAGTTGGGCTAGTCCTGTATTCACTGTACATCCTGTTTTTGGCTGCCGAGCTACGAGTGCTGTGGAAACACACCTCTAGAAACAGGGGAGGTCTACTTCCAATATAATTAAAAGGAAATGAAGGTATCTATAGAAAGGCCGGATTCTCTGTCTCGACTCCCTGTCCCCCCTGATCACCTCTCTACCACACAATGAGTCTTTCTTACTTGATCGTGTGGTGGAGAACAGGGAGACAAGAAAGATTCAAACAAAGGATTCCCGACCGGCAATAGAAACACCTATGATATGTTCGTTTCATGTTCTTTTTATTCCCTTTAGTCTTTTGATTTTTTCATAATGTATTGGTTATGTGGTTTTAAGTTTTAACAGAGACAAGTTGACATTGTTTGATGTTTTGATGAGGGCTTCTGCGTTGGAAAGAGTTTGATATGTAGCAAAAATAGTTCATCAATTTGAATAACACTTTTTATATTTATTTTGGGAATGAATCAATTTTTTATTTATTTTTTTCTTCAGATTAAACTTGTACAATATAAGGAGAATGTGTCATATAAGACTTTGTTTGGCTTTATATGAGTTATTAAATGAAATTGGGTTTTTTGATATTTATTTGAATTTGGACAATTAATAAAATTCAATTATAAATGTATTTGGAACCTTTTAACAAATATTTTAATTTGTGCCTTTATGCAAATGTTTCAAATTTGGTCCTTTACACAAGTTAAAAAAATAAAAAAAAAATCATATATATTTTCTAATCTATTGTAAAATTAAATAATATAAAATTTTAAATCAATAATTTATAAACAGGGACCAAGCCAAATCAGGTTATATTTCTTTATCCCTAACTCAATTAAAAAAATAAATGAGTTCAAACTTTCAACCCAATATAATATTTGCCCTAAATTCTATAAATTAGGTTTGTTGAACTAGACGGGTGGGGCATTGAGTGAGTGGTCACCCATAAGATTAAAAAAGAAATAATGCTATAAAGTTTATTCAAAAGCGTGATTTGCTGAAACAATTCCATAAGATTGATCATGAAAATTTATTTAGTGTCTATGGGACCACATGTGACCCTATATATTATCAATTATCATTTTTTATACCGTCTTTTCGAACACTAACATAAAATCTTTATATACTAATCTCATTCAATTTATGATCTAACGCCTAGCAAGCAACCACCTTTATAAAATGCATTGACAAAACATTGTACAAAAAATTAAAATTAAACTTTTTTATTAAAAAAAATAAAAAGTAAAACTAGTCAATTAAGCTGAATTTTATATTAATGCTATATTAAACATGCCCCCTTAGAAGGATGAGGTCCATTCCTATATTACGAGTGTTTATGAGGTAATTATTTAGTAATTCCGGAATATAGATATGTGGTATTCTATAAAATTATGATTAGTGAAGAAAGTGAGTAGGTGAGATATTAAGTTGGGTGATTGGGAAATATAAGGGAACATATTGAATGATGATTGGTTAAGAAGTACGGACACGTGGTACTCCGGAAATATTCTATAATTTTCCGTATTTATGTTGTGTTTGGTTGGGGGATTTGAAAAGAGTTTTGAAAACAGAAATGGAATAGGTAAGTGAAATGTAAACAAAATATACCTAATTTTACGCACTTTTTCTCTTTCCATTTCTAAATCCCTTCCCAAATCTTTCACCCAAACACAGCGTTAATGTACTTGGCGACTTAATTAGTCTCTTGAGTTCATTGATAATTGCGGGAGAGTGGATTTGGGATACTCCTTTATCCAAGTAGATCCTAAAACAGTCCTTTGATGGTCACCTAAAATAGAAGAACAACTCCGATCGGAAGTGCCGGAATTAGCACTCCGACAATCTAGTTAGTTTTCTCCTTTCAAATATATTGTTTGTTTTTTTTTTTTCTATCAGTAAACTATTTAGAACCTACCTCATTCCTAAGTTATCTCCTCCTTTTTATAGAGTTTCTCCTTTAGGTTTTTATCTTCTACTATGCATCCCCTTGTCAAGGCCCATTCCCCATTGCACTTTACGAAAAAGAATCGACAACTGGGCGAGATGCCGACTTATCTGAACTACTTTGCTCGGCTACCGAGCGTTGAGGCCCGTTATTCGGCGATTGTTCTATCCAATCTTACTAACTCTAATTCGGCCCAGTAGATCTGCCCAATGGGCTAACCTCAAATTGGGTCTAATTGTGTTGGGCTATGTTACTAGGCCCCGTGTACTTCTTTGGGCTGCTATAATTTTGGCTCCCACAATAATATATGAGTTACATTCATATATACTCAAATTCAAGTCGGTTCTTTTCAAATACATGAATACAAAACACAGTTTATTAATCCTTTTGAACCTTTTGGATTTGAAGTGCGAGGAGGTGTCATACTCCAAACATCCAGTGGACATAAAACAGTCTTGATCATATGGTGGTGGCCAAAGCTGATAGAACAAGCTTCTCCGTGGACCCCTGGTGGAAATTGGAAAGGCTTCTCTGGCTTATATTATTTATAAGTTCCTTACTACTAGTCAAATATCATGGGATAATTATATTTGGTTACGTTTTTGTTTTTTATGTTTCAGAAATAAAATTAATAAAAGGTTTGAAAAAATTAATCTTTTTTATTTTTTATTTTTATTTTTTGATATTTCTTATAAAAAACAAAAATAGAAAATAAACTAAACTTTGGCCTCTTCCTTTTATGCTATGGGCTCGTCTTTTTTTTTTTTGGTGAAAATTGAGCTGATGAGGTGGCGGTTGACAATAAGTTCATTAGCAAAAACGATAATTTTGTTGATTTTCTAAGCTTGATGATTAAGCCTAAAACACTTTATATTTGATTTGAAATGGCTTCACAAGTTCAACTCACTATTATGCAGTGATCTGATTGATTTTGATCAAATTTCGTTATTTTGGCTTCCGAATTAAAATTTTACTATATATGAAAAGATTATGAATACTAATTTTAAAGTTTAAATTAATTTGTTTTTAATCACGCTTTTTTAAAGAAAGCTTCTTTTATATTCCATATCCCAAATTTGAGTTTGACTTGGATCTGTTAAGTTTTTTATATTTTTATACTTTATATATAACCTTAAGGGTTGTGACTTGGTAAATACTAATTTTTTTTTAAAAAAAAATTCTAAAAGGTACTTTTTTTATATTCTTCCTATTTTCTTTGTATTTTCATTTATTCCAAACACTTTTTTGCATCACTCAGGTACTTTTGAGAAAAATATATATATAATTTTTAAAAATACAACTTTATGTTAAAAGAATGTGTTTTTAAAGCATGTTTTCATGAAAATAGTGAAAGAAAAATTGTCTTTTTTTAAAAAAATTAAAAAATATATATATATATTTGACGGCACAGTTAGATGGGGATAAGGGGTCACTGCTGTGCTCAAAGCACAGCAGTGATTGTAGTGCCTTTATTTGAGGTGTATTATGACCTTATTTTTATGATCCAATCCATTCATTTTGTAAGGTTTGTCGAGTACTTCATACCTACCAAAAATCATATTAATCAAATATCAACAACTATGATCGATAACCAAAAAAATAAATAATAAGCTTTTCTTTTGAGAAATAGCATAAACAATATGCAATTTGATCATATAGTTATTGATATCCGATTAATATAATTTTTTGGTAGGCATAAAGTACTCAACAAACCCTACAAAATGAACGGTTTGGATCATAAAAATAAAGCCATAATAAATTGGGAAATTGACTCATAAATCCCATAATGTGAAATTATAATCTGATCGATCCTGTATTTAATTTTGTACACGTAGAGGTCCTATTAGGTGTGAAAATATGTTTTTGCCCGTGTGTGTTGAGGATTAATCATGGGAAGTTTTGTTTCCGTGTTTTGCACATGTGTTACGTTTTGGAAAAGCGTACTATAGGCTTTTTGGGTTTTGGTAGTGTATCTTGGACCCTCCACATTTTTAAACATTCTGGCTTGTTGATGTGTCGAAAGTTATTGACCGTAAGCATCCCCTCATATCTGTTTAGGGATTCCGGTCGACTACTCTGATTTGGTAATTCTGGCAAATAGGGTTTTGGAAATTAGCACGTCGATTTGGTTGGCCACATTTACGAAGCCCCACGTTTGAAGTTTTGCCTAAAACGAGCACACACCTGGTACAGTGGCTTCCGACCGGCAGGCTTGGTTGGGTCAATTTGAAGCCTAGGGGTTCTGGTCAATAGTGTGCCATCGTTGTTACCTTCATTTTGTGGGAAAGTTATCTGTGATATTCTAGTTTCCGAAATTTAAGGCGTATGTGTGTGATGGGGAGGGTATTCAGAGTCGTTGTGTGTTGCGTGTTTGGCGTAATCGGATCCCAGATTTGTCAATGTAAATATGGAATTGAATCGCTAATTCATCGTTGATGCAAATAAAAAATCCCTCCCAACCCCATTAACTTTGCAACGAGAAGCGTATCCCCAAATTGCAGTGGAGAGGGCTATTGTCATTGGTGAGGCACATATGATTGTTCAATGATACGTTAGATGTTAGCGAAGCCGACTTCGATGATGACGCCGCGAAAGAGTAAGTTCCACGTTTGTACATTTGATTTTGAAATCTTTGTTATATGTGACCGTGGTGCTGTGTAATATAGGGTTTCTACTTGATTACGAACTTGTTATGTATCATTTGCGTCCATTGACTTGTGAGTATGTTGTTAGGTTTTTATGTTTGTTTCTCATTTTGATATCCTATGATTATGGTGTGATATGTTGTGTTTGGTGTGCATGTGTCCCAAATTTGGGAGTTCTGGTTTGATGTGGGTGTTGGTGTAGTGGTGGGAATTTGTGGAAGGGGGGTATGAGGGGGTGGGAACTGTTGTGCTTTTGAATGTGGGGTATGTGTATGTGTGATTGTGTGTGGGCATAGAGTGCGTAGTTATGTCGTATGTGGTGTGACAGTGTGACATATTTGGTAGTTGATTCAATTTGTAACAAATTTATCAAGTGTTGACGTGCGTGAATGTGTATTGTGTTGTGTGTAGTAGGGCGTACGGCGTATGTTTACATAAGTGTTTTCATTAGGTGTGTGAAATTAGTAATTTGATTATGTATATTGTGATTAGAAATGTGATTGCTCCTTGTTTTTGTACTGCAGAAGGTATGCGAACATCTAGCCTATGGACAAGATCAAGGGAGAGGACTCGACTGTGTGTTATTGCTAGCTCACCATCAAAGAACATTGGGCCAAGGATTCAAGGTGAATAACGTCAGCAAAACATCAAGGGATTGCTATTTAGAGGCCAGCCTGTGCGCATGTGTTGGGTATAGGTACTTGTATTTCCCTATGTGCCATAAATCGCATTGGACGTTGGTGGTATACAATACTGAAGTTGGCACATGGAAATATTATAATTGACTGAGGCTGCGGCCTAGTTTGGAAGACATACACTGCAACAAAGCGTTGATCTTGGTAAGTTCTTTCCCAAATTGAGTTTGTGATCGTGCGTTCTGTTTTTTTGGGCACGTTCGTCCCTTAAAAGATTGGTAATGGCTTGGTATGTAACATTGCTATTGTTGCTTTTGCACTGTGACAGAAAAAAAGTGTGTTGAACTACATTCGACAAACTAGCCAATCAACCATGAATGATGTCATGGTGTGTTCACAGGATTGTGACGTGGTATTGTTGGGTATACCTCCTTATTGGAGTGTGGGACCCAATTGGTTTTGGAAAAAGAGTTTTAATTTGGCTTGGTTTAGGTATAATATATATTTTTATATATTATATTTGTGGAGGCCTAATTCAATTTGGATACAATTAGGGTTTGAATACAAAACCCTAGATTCACAATATATATATATATATATATATATATATTGTTTGGTTCTTCAAAAAGGGTGTGGCGGCTACAACATATTTAATTATTTGGTGAGCTTGGTTTTAGTGGATAGAGCCGCAGGTTTTGATCAAAATTTTGTGGGTTCTTTGTGAGTAATTTTGATGTTGTTACAGTCTCTGTTTTGAAAATAGTTTGGTTCGTTATTTTGGGTCTTCTACAACTTTGGTTCTAAAGATTTTGGTTCATCTATTTGGTGAGGTCTTTCCTCTTGTTTATTTGTGATTATTTGAAATTCACCTAAGGGTGGTTTTGTGAGACCATTAGTGTCTCGTTTGTAATCGTTTGGAACTTATTTGGTTGATAGTGGAATCGGATTTCGATCCCGTGGACGTACCTCACATTGAGGGAACCACGTAAAAATTCTTGTGTTGCTTCTGATTTAATTTTTCCGTATTAGTTTTTATTCCCATTGATTGATTTACTTGTGGGGAATCATATCGATTTTCCCTAACAACTGGTATCAGAGCTTACGGTTTATTGGGGTTTATTTATTTGTGTAAATCAATGAAGGGGAATGTGGGTCGCATGTCTAGCTTCAATGGAAGCAATTGGGTAACTTGGAAAACTAAAATGGAAGGCCTATTATTTTGTAAAGATTTGTTTGGACCCATTGAGGGTGATAGTGGCAAACCCGAGAGTATAAAAGATGATGAATGGAAGAGGCTTAATCGAAAAGTCGTTGGTGTTATCCGTCAATGGATTGATGACAGTGTATTTCATTATGTTGCTACTGAAACTTCGGCACATGATTTATGGAAAAAATTAGAGAGTCTTTATGATAGAAAATCAGCCACAAATAAAGCCTTTCTGTTTCGTAAGTTGGTTAATTTAAAATATAAAGAGGGCAGCCCTATTCCGGAACATCTGAATGAAATAAAGAGTATTGTTAACCAACTTGTTTCTATGAAAATTGTTTTTGATGATGAGTTGCGGGCTTTTATGCTACTTAGTTCCTTACCCGAAAGTTGGGAGACTTTGGTTGTGACAGTTAGTAATTTGGCGCCCGATAGAGTTGTCACTATGGGCCAAGTCACTAGTAGCTTGTTGAATGAAGAAACTAGAAGAAAATCAGCGGGTTCCTTTCATTCAGAAGCATTTGTTGTGAGAGGCTGAAGCAAAACAAGAGGGAGGAGTAAGACTCTTCATGGTCGTGATCAAAGCCGTGACAAATCAAAAGATGGTTCTTTTTCAAAGAAAGACGTTGAGTGCTACTATTGCCATGAGAAAGGGCATATAAAGCGGGAATGCCGAAAGCTCAAGAATAAGGAGAAAAGGCGTGACAAAAGTGTGGATAAGAAGCAAGAAGACACAACGGCAGTTACTACCGATGATCTCATGGTCGTTTGTGAAGATGATTGTATCAATTTTGTGGGCCAAGAGAGCAGTTAGGTGATTGATTCTGGTGCTTCTTTTCATGTGACTTCTCGAGTTGATTTCTTCACTACCTACACTGCAGGAGATTATGGTTCTGTTCGAATGGGTAATGAAGGTTTGTCCAAGATTATCGGCATGGGTGATGTTTGCTTGGAAACAAATTTGGGCTGCAAGTTGTTGCTTAAAGATGTGAGGCATGTTCCCGACATTCGCCTAATTTGATCTCTACTGGGAAGCTAGATGATGAAGGCTTCAACAACAAATTTGGTGATGGAATATGGAAGCTCACAAAGGGTTCTTTGGTGGTGGCTAAGTGCAAGAAGACTCATACACTTTATTCGATGCAAGGAAAAATTTGTAAAGGTGTTGTCAATGCACTTGAAGATGATACTTCTACCGAATTATAGCACAAGCGGCTTGGCCATATGAGTGAAAAGGGGCTGCAAGTTTTGTTCAAGAAAAAGCTTCTACCCGGTTTGAAAGGTACACATCTTAAAACTTGTGTTCATTGTTTGGAGGGTAAACAACATAGAGTTTCTTTTCATAAAAATGTTGCTTCTAGAAAAGAAAATGTTTTGGAGTTGATTCATTCGGATGTTTGTGGTCCTTTAAAAGTTAGAACACATGATGGTGCACTTTATTTTGTTACTTTCATTGATGATTATTCAAGGAAAGTTTGGGCTTTTCTACTAAAAACTAAAGATCAAGTTCTAGAAGTATTTAAGCATTTTCAGGCCATGGTTGAAAGAGAAACAGGGCAGAAATTGAAGTGCATCCGAACAGACAATGGTGGTGAATACATTGGGCCATTTGATGAGTATTGTCGCAGCCAAGGTATTCGGCACCAAAAGACAGTTAAGAAGACTCCTCAACAAAATGGTGTTGCCGAGAGGATGAACCGCACCATTGTGGAAAGAACAAGGTGTTTGCTTTTACAAGCTAAATTGCCAAGATCCTTTTGGGGTGAGGCAATGAGTACAGCGGTTGACGTGATCAATTTATCTCCTTGTTATCCTTTGAATGGTGATGTTCCTGAAAGAGTTTGGACTGGCAAAGATGTGTCTTATGAGCACTTGAGAGTGTTTGGTTGCCGAGCTTTTGTTCACATTCCAAAGGATGAGAGGTCCAAGCTTGATAGTAAGTCAAGACAATGTATTTTTCTTGGCTATAGGCGTGATGAATTCGGGTATAGATTATGGGATCCGGTCGACAAGAAAGTCATTCAAAGCCGTGATGTTGTGTTTCTTGAAGACCAAACAATTGAAGACTTTGGTAAAGGTGATCAACCGGAGCCAAAAACTAGTGATCTCATTGACATGGATCCATCTCCTTCATCTCCAGTTGATGATGAAAATGGGGGAGATGTGCAGCCACCTATTGAAGAAGTGGAGGATGATGCTAATCCTAATGAAGTTGAGCCAGAAATTGAGGAAGAGCATCCAACTCAAGAACCGCGACCACAACTTGAGTTAAGAAAATCTACAAGGGACCGACAACCTTCAAGAAAGTATCCTCCCAATGAATTTGTGTTGATTTCTAATCAAGGGGAGCTTGAGAGCTACCAAGAATCAATTAAGCATGCAAAGAAAGGTGATTGGAAAAAGGCCATGGACGAGGAGATGAATTCCTTACTTGAAAACCAGACTTATGATTTAGTGAAGTTGCCTAAAGGGAGGAAAATTCTGAAAAATAAGTGGGTTTTCAAATTGAAGAATGATAGCAAGAATCTGAGGTACAAGGCACGTCTTGTAGTGAAAGGTTTTGGGCAAAAGAAATGTATTGACTTTGACGAGATTTTCTCACCGGTTGTAAAGATGTCTTCTATTCGGGTTGTACTTGGCATGGTTGCAAGTATGAACCTTGAAGTTGAGCAACTTGATGTGAAGATCGCATTTCTTCATGGTGATCTTGAAGAAGAAATTTACATGGAGCAACCGGAAGGTTTTGTAGAGAAAGGGAAAGAGAAATTTGTTTGCAAATTGAAGAAAAGTTTGTATGGCCTCAAGCAAGCTCCACGGAAATGGTACAAAAAATTTGACTCTTTCATGATGAATAATGGTTTTTCTAAAACCACTTCGGACCATTGTGTGTTTGTGAAAAATTTCCCGGATGGCAAATTTATTATTCTTTTGCTTTATGTTGATGACATGTTAATTGTAGGTCAAGATTCTACCATGATTAACAAGTTGAAGTTGGAGTTGAGTAAATCTTTTTCTATGAAAGATTTGGGACCGGCAAAGCAAATACTTGGTATGAAAATTGTTCGTGATCGCAAAGAGGGGCTGATTTGGTTGTCTCAAGAGAGCTACATTGAGAAAGTTCTTGAGAGGTTCAACATGAATAAAGCAAAGCCGGTTGGTTGTCCACTTGCGGGTCACTTCAAACTTAGTTCGAATCAATATCCTACAAGTGAGAAAGACAAGGAAGAGATGCTGAAAATTCCTTATGCTTCAGCAGTTGGTTCTTTGATGTACGCCATGGTTTGTACAAGGCCGGATATTGCTCACGCCGTTGGTGTGATGAGTCGTTTTCTCTCTAATCCGGCTAAAGAACATTGGGCAGCGGTAAAATGGATTCTAAGGTATCTTCGAGGGACTTCGAAGGTGTGTTTGTGTTTTGGGGATGGTAAGCCGATGCTTGATGGGTTCACAGATTCTGACATGGCTGGTGATGTTGATTCTAGGAAATCTACTTCGGGATATTTGATGACTTTTGCAGGGGAAGCTGTGGCATGGCAATCTAAATTACAAAAATGTGTTGCTCTCTCAACTACCGAAGCTGAATTTATTGCTATTACAGAAGCTTGCAAAGAAGAGTTATGGTTGAAGAAATTTTTGCAAGAGTTGGGTTTGAAGCAATAAAAGTATGTGCTTTATTGTGATAGTCAAAGTGCTATTCACTTGAGTAAAAATTCTACTTTTCATTCGAGATCGAAACACATTGATGTGAGATACCATTGGATTCGTGATGTGTTAGATTCGAAATTGTTGCAACTCGAAAAGGTTCACACGGATGATAATATTTCGGATATGTTGACTAAGACTTTGTCGAGAGATAAACATTTGAAGTGTCGAACTTTGGCAAGTATGGTTGATGTCTCCACCTAAGTCGGTAGGGGGAGAATTGTTGGGTATACCTCCTTATTGGAGTGTGGGACTCAATTGGTTTTGGAAAAAGAGTTTTAATTTGGCTTGGTTTAGGTATAATATATATTTTTATATATTATATTTGTAGAGGCCCAATTCAATTTGGATACAATTAGGGTTTGAATACAAAACCCTAGATTCACAATATATATATATATATATATTGTTTGGTTCTTCAAAAAGGGTGTGGCGGCTACAACATATTTAATTATTTGGTGAGCTTGGTTTTAGTGGATAGAGCCGCAGGTTTTGATCAAAATTTTGTGGGTTCTTTGTGAGTAATTTTGATGCTGTTACAGTCTCTGTTTTGAAGATAGTTTGGTTCGTTATTTTGGGTCTTCTACAACTTTGGTTCTGAAGATTTTCGTTCATCTATTTGGTGAGGTCTTTCCTCTTGTTTATTTGTGATTATTTGGAATTCACCTAAGAATGGTTTTGTGAGACCATTAGTGTCTCGTTTGTAATCGTTTGGAACTTATTTGGTTGATAGTGGAATCGGATTTCGATCCCGTGGACGTACCTCACATTGAGGGAACCACGTAAAAATTCTTGTGTTGCTTCTAATTTAATTTTTCCGCATTAGTTTTTATTCCCATTGATTGATTTACTTGTAGGGAATCACATCGATTTTCCCTAACAGTACTACAGGTAGTAAATGAATCCCCACAGTAATGACCGAAATCGTGAATGTCATGCATGAAAGTAATTTACAATTTATTAGTATACATTACATTTTATTGTTGCTGAAGTGTTTTCTCATACGTGCGTTTTGATTCTCCACAGTAGGCCTGATTGCGCAATCATTGTTTGTTTCTTAATGCAGCAATATATCCACCACACCGGGATAAAAAAGACAATGGAAAGAACTACCTGTATCAGCGCATGTACGACTATGGTGGAAGAGTTTGTAGATGATCCTGTAAAGGGACTGAAAGATGTGGAAAGCGAATAGCGTGGCTAATGTCCAAGAGTTATGTTTTTGTTTTTTTGAATGGTTGCTTTAGTTTTGGTTGGGAATTATGAAGTATGTTATTGGAAAACAGTTTGACGTTACATTTGTTTGCTTGGTAATGTGGATGTTAGTTTTTTGTGTGCCCGATGCATTGCGCCCAGTTTTCATGTTTGAAACACCGAAACTTCGATATTTTTATTTGTGACATTGGTTTTCAAAGATTGCATGACAATGGCTTTGGTTTTTTTGGATTTTTGCGAGCAACTTTGTGTGTGTTTGTTGGGTTGACATATGCATAATATTGACGAGTACATGAATGATGATAGTTTGATGTACCGTTTGTGCTGATAAGTTTGCGAACAATTTGTTTGGAAGTTGGGAAAAGGTTCGTAGACCCCGACACGGCATGGTATTTCGCCATGTATGTAATGGGGGGAAGTGTGCATTGTTCCTGTACGTGTTGTACAGTCATATGGTATGGTCATGTTCATAACTGGTAATGTATGTTGTCAATACTTTGCGACAGTAATGGTCACGTTTAATTAACTCTCCCTCCATAAGTTACATGCATACACTTGTTGCCAAAAGTTAGGCGTGGAAATTCGGTGGGTACCCGTTGGGTGTTGATAAACTGTAGCGTTAAAATGACAGTGGTGCATGTTTTTGTGTCCTACTGATTGAGGTATTCGTTTACTCATGTGGCTATGCCATTGTGCGAGATATTACAGTTGGGTAGCAAACAAATATATGCCACTTTCCCATTTGGTGCAATTATCAAATGTGGCACTGTATGAATTTCCCTCGAAGTCCGAGAGTAATCAAAATTGTTTGGAATGACAAGTTCAATTCATGAAAATTTATGGCAAAGATTATAAGCGTAACCAAATGTAAGTGGACTAAACAAAATTGTTTGGAACGGCAGGTTTGATCCGAAAATGGCATAATTTGTTGCGAATGATGAAACTAATCAAGAAATTTAATATGTTCCCCCAGTTTCAAACATTACTCCCAACATAAATCGAATTAACCAAAATTATTTTGTATGGCAATTGGTTCATTGTCATTGACATTCTGTGGGTGCTATGCTTGGGTCACATACAATGGATGTGCTGAGGACCCCCTCAAAACATTGGCAGATATTAGTTATGCCATTCACCTAATTCGCCGACAATAATACCTTCCCAGTGTGTTGATAAAAATTAGGCAACAAATCAGCCTCCTTATCGTTATATGCTACCATTTCCCCCTCCCTGGTCACCGTGTCATTGTGTCCATCATTCGGACTCCCACCACGTTGATCCCCTGAGCTTCACCACAAACTTCCACACAAACATCCATATAATCCAGTCAAATGACCTGCCAAGGCACAACATATTCTCGAAGTCCAAATCGTTTTCCATTTTGAAATTATTGTACCCGGGGATCTTGAATGACATAGATACCGAATCACGAGGCAGCCCACAGAAACGTTCGGAAATATGATTGACCAATCTGTCGAACGTGAAATCTAAGCGAACTATGACGGCAACATTGTCATTCCCGTATGAACACAACAATATGATATTGTCTCCCATTCCTGCATGGAAACAATATAAAAATATAAAATATGAAAACTCCCGTCCACCAATTCCGTATGGTTTCCACCGAAAAACATATCAATGACCGCATTTTTTTGTGGGGTGTGGATGTAGCAAAATGACAATCACTTACCACATAATGAAAATGTCTGACACCCCACACTACAATCAAAAAACAAAACGAAGAAACAATCAATACATTACCTTCAACGAACGTGAAGAATGTTGCACCACGGACAACGCCGCTCAAATAAACGGCTGAATGCAATACTAGAAAATCCCTTGCACACCTTGCCCTACACATCCACGTAGTGTTCAAATACTAACAAGCCATTCCTAAAAATCTACCCACACATCATCTTCCCATACAGCCACGCTAGACCAACGTAATCAACTGCAATCAAACAATTCTTTTCCAAAACATTTTCATACATTACATAAAAGGGTACAAAAGTCATAAAATCCAATTCACAAAAATGAATGGGATCTTACGGAACAGATTACCAAAACAAAAGGACTGCTGCGTGTATTAATTTAAAAGAAAGACTTGTTGAACTAAAACTCTCCCAAATGGGAGTTTCTAATAATTTTCCCTAATAAAAATTTGTATGTTATATTATATTTATTAGTGTAATGAGCCTGTCTACCACCAATTAATATGGATAATTAGATTGACATATTAAATGATAAAATAAAATGATAAATAGATATATTTTAATATCATTTTATTTTATTGTGTTTAAACGTTTTTTTGCTACAGTAAAAAATACAACAAAATTGTTTTGAAAAAATAATTGCACTGGATCCTTCCCTCTAGCACTCCCTCCAACAATATATATATATATATATAATGACAATAATTATTATGATAAATACTTTAATCATTGTAGATCTGCGACATTAGATATAAATAAAAATGTAAAATATGATTGATTTCACATATACATACGATTTTATTGTGTTGATCAGCATAGCATAGGATGATGACTAACTAGCAAATTAATCATAAGACAAATTTCTTTCTCCTTGTTAAGTAAGTAACTAAATATTAAACTATGGAGGGTTTGGTGTCTAGCCAAAAAAATAAATAAACAAAACAATGTGGGTGTTTAGAAAATTGCTATTTTAGTATGTTATTTTAGTTTTTGGTTATTTTAATAGGCTAAAATTTTTGTGTATGGGAAGATGATTGGATTTTTTTTATAGTTGAATGTGATATTTGTGAGAGAAAAAGTAAAATAATTATGGATTTGATGTAACATTTTGTCTTATTAACTATTTTAACTTATTTTATCTTTTTTTAAAAAAAAAAATTTTAAAAAAACAAAACAAAACAAAACAAAAAACTAAAATCCAACTTGTCAAACACCCCCAATGGAGGGTTTGCTTTTCTCAAGTCATTAAGGTTTCTGAAAACATGGGCTTTCTGAACTCTCTAAATCTTTTTATTAAATCCAACACGATGTTCTAGTCCAAGTCACTTACAATTGACAAAAGTGACCAAGCTATGAAATTTGTCCAAACCTTCCACCCTATAAATAAAAAAGAAGTTATTGCCAAGCAATACTGGGTAATTCATTCTTCTCTCCCCCTTTGCTTTTCAATATAGATTCTTTAATTTCTTTTTCAATACTAACTCATCTCTGTGTTTTCTTGTTCAGACAAATTGATATTAATCCAATAATGGCTTCCTATGCAAGTGCTAACATGGGGAGGAGCTTCTCTGGAGGGATCAATGTTGCCTTCATCAGCTCAGAAAGTTACTTCTTGCAGCAGCAGCTTGCGCCGCCCACTCCTCGCCGCCACGCCATTTTCATCTTTCTTGTTCCTCTGCTCCTCAAATTTCTCCAAATGCAGTGTCAAGGACAGGTTGCTTCTCAATTTGAAACCCATCCCAAGACCATGTTTGTTGCCATCACCAGTTTGATTGTGTATTTCTTCGCATACGATGCTGAATTGAGATCTTCTTCAACTGAAGATTATGGTCCTGTTGTTATTAGCCGTGTCAAGGAGGTCTCTGGTTTGCTTTGTTTATTGTCATTTGCATTGGTTCTGTTCCCCGACTCGGTCAGGGTGATTTTGTATTTGCTCTACATTCTGTTTTTAGCACCCAAGTTCGTCCACAGTAAACTTCAAATGCTGTGGAACTGGCTTCATCAGAGAGTGATCAGCAGGTTTCTGCTAGAAAGGTGTGTGAGAGGAGCTCCAATCAACAGGCCATTCTGGTTCGTGACACCGGCTTCTGCAAACGGGCGATACCTGCTTCCACTGTACCAGTAAGAAATGGCCGATGTTTTTGGATCGAATAAGTCTATGAATATGGAAACCGAAAATATAATATATATATATATATATGGATAAGATTTTTCAGAAGGGTCTCGACCAGCAAATTCTGCAAAATACTGTCCATTCGTGTGAATTCTGTGATAATTTTGTGTCTGTTTTATGTGGTCTGCTAAGCTATCTGTTAGTCTATAACGTCAAAATTTGTGCCATCTCATACAGGCTTTGTTAAGAAGTCTTCTCTGTTTTTGTTATCCCCTGTTTTTGTTCTCAGCTTATGGGTTGCAATAGTTTAATGGTTTGATGGATGGAGCATGTGTATTGAAGTGAGCTTGTTGTAATAAAATAACAGTTTATCAATTATTTAAAGTTACAGTTATATTTTATTTATTATGGCTATAAATCAGATGATTTTAGATGTTCGAGTCTATTTTATTTTTGTGCTTATAAAATGTGTTTTTCATTAATTGGTGGATATAATTAGGGGTGTAACTCGGGCAGGTTCGATCGGGTTGGGAGATTGTCCAAGCCCAGCCTAAATTGTACTGAGATCTGCCCAAGTCAGCCCAAGCCCGAATTGTAACCCGAGGTTACTTGCCCAAGCCTAGCCCAAGTTAAACCCGAATTAGCCAAGTTGCCTGAATTGCTCGAATTGTATTTTTTTTTTTTTTTTTTGTAGCTATATTATTAAATTATTAAAATTTGACTCTATTTATATTTTTTTTTATATAGAAAATCATTAATATCATCAAAACAAATAATTTATATAATGTAAGAGAGATGCTGCTATAGTAGTTCTTACAATTTATAAGTGAAAATAAAAATAAAAAAAGTAAGATTTTATGTTATTTGTATATATAATATATATTCAATATGATTTAATAATCTAAATTACTTTAATATCATGTAATGACTAATAATTTATATATATATATTTAATATTTTTTATATCTATATATGTATAATTCGGGTTTCGGGTTGCTCAAGTTGTTTGTTGTCTTTGCCCAAGCCCGTCCAAATTTAATTCGGGTTTCTGAATTTTTGCCCAAACTCATACTGAATTTGAAAATATCTTCTCCAAGCCCCAAAAAAAAATTCGGGCTGGGTTCGGATTACTCGGGTTCAGCCCGCTCAAGTTGCACCCCTAGATATAAGGCTAAGGATCCTTATCCTAGAAGTTTTAATTTCAGTGTAAGTTGAGATTGTCACATGGTAACAAGGGCTTTGTCTAGATTTTTGTTTTGCGGAAACAAAATTAAATAAAATCTAATTTTTTATTTGACAAAAAAATAGTTAGGTAGTGGGGATACAAAATTTAGCTTGATTTATTTGACAAATTTCTAGAGGTAATTCTATAAAAAAAAAAAAAATTTAAATTAAAAATTAGAACCATATTCAAAAATTAAAATTTCAACTAAGATTTCTTTGTACCCAAAATTTGTCAGTTTATTCCCAATGCTTTCAATTACACAAAATAGACATGTTATTACGATTTAAAAAACTAACTGAACTTATTTATCATTTCATATTATTTTTTATCCCTATTCAATTTGTCTCATGTAAAAAAATTTCATTTTTTTTTTAGCTCTACAATTTTCCCTCAGTTAGAAGTACTAATATATGGAATATAATAAAAATAAATAAAAAAATAAAAAACCCACAAATTAAATTTTCATGAAATTAAACAATCTTAAAAATATTTAATTTGACTTAATTCCATTTCTCCAATTTATAAAAATTATACCCTATTATATATTTTTATGAAATTGACTCAAACAATAAATAAAAAATATTATCTTAAATAAATTGTGTGTAGCCACTTTCGAAGATGTTTCTCAAGGAGGACCACGTGGCATCATGTCATATAACTGAGAAAATGCAAATTTCCTACGAGTAAAAGAACAACAATGATAGAGAGTTTTAATTTTAAAATTCTAAAAAGAACTCTAATAATGTAATATTAAATATATATTATAATATTATCCAAATTAAAATTGTATCAAAGCCACCCCACTACTAGTGCAACCACTTCCACTTATCATTGCCCCCACCACAATCACCATGTCATCATTAAAACAATATTTTTTTTTTTCTTTCTGAAAAACACCTTTAAAAAAAAAAAAAATTGTAAAAAATGTGTTCATCTAAAACAAATGAAGCATAATTACTTGAGATTTAGAAATTGTGATATGTATGTATATTTGTTAAGGGAAAAGGATTCCTTCAGTCCAAAATTTGGACTGGAGAACGATGTTTGTGCCCGTGGGGTCTACAATTGTCCCATTTTGATAATCTAAACCATTTATTTTGTCGGCCATGTCATGAATTTCATTTACAAAAAAAATTAGGTTGATCTGATAACGGTAATTTATTCAATTTATTGCATTTATCACCCAAAAAAAAAACATATGATTTATTTTTAAAAATACATTTGTCACCTATTTTTTTGGTGAAAAACATGATAAATTAAATTAGTTACAGTTATTAGATCGAATAAATTTTTGTGAATAAAATATGAAAAATGTTAGATAAAATAAATAGTTCGAATCATCAAAATGAAACTAGTAATAGGCCCCACGGGCCCAAATAACTTCCCCCAATCCAAATTTTTGACTGGAAGGGATCTCTTTCATTTGTTAAAAGTGTAGTACAATGGCAAGAAATTGTGGGTGAGAATAAAAAGAGTCATATATAGACACCGCCTATATATTTTTGGGCAAAAAAACACCATCATAGGCGGTGTTTGGCAACTAGACTTTTGGGTTTTTTTTTTTATTTTTTTCATTACAAGACAAATGTTTTACAAAATCAAAAAAAATCAATCCAAACAAAATATCACATCAAATCCCACAATCATTTCACTTTTTTTCTTACAAACATCACATCCAACCACAAAAAAATCCAACTATCTTCCCAAACACAAAAAAAAATTTCTCCAATAATATCCTACAACTAAAAAAACTTACAAAAAACCCATTTCCCAAACACCCACATAGTTGGTGGTCCATTTTGATTTGTGATTTACTGTTTGGGTCAATTATCAATTAGTCTCAGTAAGTGGAATTTATCAACCAAATTCTTTCATCTTCTCTTCTCTTATTTCTCTCTCTCTCTCTCTCTCTCTCTCTCTCTCTCTCTCTCTCTTTCTCTTTCTCTTTTATCTCTCTGTTTCTATCTATCATTTTTTCAAAAGTTTCACTCCATCATTATTTATGTCACGACCCAAACCCGCCTCTATGGGTTTAGTACCGTAACCAGCCAGTAATCCGAGATTACCGAAAACCTGCTTAACAGTAATACAGAGTATAGGGGCATGGCGAAAGCCAATACAGTAAATAAATAATGTCTAATGAGCTGTGACAGTCTGTATGCAAAAAGACTTTTCATACATATAAACAAACAGTGCAGAACAGTATGTACAACATTTACAACCATTCAGAACAGGGACCCAAGCCCTATTAAACAGTAGAGTAACAGTCTATACAGAATACAAAACAGATACAGAGACAGACAGGGGAACTAAAAACACCCCTAAGCCATAGCTCGACAGGCTCGGAACCTCGCAATGAGGCACAGTGGTTGGCTTGACAAAAACTGGAGTTACCCCGACGCTTCTAGCCACGGTCTGGTGCCTGTACACCTACATATATATATGAGCAGTGAGCTAAAGCCCAGTGAATAACATAATGCGTAAAGAGGTTTAGAATGAATGTCCTTCAGTATTGAAAACAGTCGTTTCAATCAGTATATCAGTTGTTCAGTACAGTAAACAGTCATATGTGGTACATCCATTAGCATAGCAGTACAGTAAATAGTAGGTCTAAAAAGACCGAACAGTACAGTAGGTCTTGAAAGACCGAACAGTCAATGATGGCCATCAATCAGTAAACAGTAGTGGTTCTAACCAGGGAACCGACAGAGATCTCTGTAACAGTAACAGTAAACAGTAGTTGCTAAGGATGCCACAATACAGTTCAGAATATATGACATACATTCATTTAGTTAACAGTATCGATTCAGAAAGCAGTTCAGTTAAACAGTCAGAAAACATTCTCAGTTGAACATATCTTTACACAATTGTTACTCACAGAGTTCTGGGCTACAGTAAAGCTAGAGCGCGTCTTCAGTCGTCAACCCTACACAGTTTACAGAACGAACACACACTAAGCTACACAGTTGGGAAAGATAATAACTTAATCCCTAATTATCTCGGTGTGTCCTACATCTACATCATCATTAAGATGCCTTAAACTAGGCCTAAGAATGCCTAGGATGGAATGAGGATGCAAAGATACACTTTAAAGCATTTTTCAGAATTTTCAGAAAACAGGGGTCTCGCTCGAGCGTGGCTTTCTAGGCTCGAGCGGACATGCAGACAAAGGAGCTCCGCTCGAGCGGACTGTAAGCTACAGTGAAAATACTGGATGCTCAAAATTCACGCTCGACGGGCGCTTGACCCTCGCTTGAGCGTGAGACACAAGTCCTCGCTCGAGCGTGAATTCTCTCGCTCGAGCGGACTGTAAGCTCATGCAAAGTACTGGATGCACGCATTTTACGCTCGAGCGTCACTTTACTCGCTCGAGCGGAAGGCATGATCACAGAGTGTACACTCGAGCGTGGAGTTCCTCGCTCGAGCGTGGGTCCAAAATCTGGAAATTCCAGATTTGAACCTCAAGCTCAAAACCAAGTTTTAATGCATAAATTTCAACCCTCTTGGGCTAATTTTCTGGAAAACACTTCAAAACCCATAATATTACATGTTTCAAAGATCAATTTGAGAAATCAAAGCCCAAAGGTAGTTCAATTAAATCCAATTTCAAACCAATTTTCATGAACAAGATGAACATGCAACATGCATGAACTCAAATCATTTCAAAGTTTTAAACACTTGCTCTAATGAGCCAATTCTTACAAAATCAAGATGAAATCATGGTCTATAACATAAACATGAACATGCATGCAAGATTTCCATGAAATCAAACCTCACAATGCAAGGATAAACACATGCATGCATGAATTCTAACTCAAATCAACATATGAAGCTATTTCATGACTCAATCCACTAAATTTGACATGAATCATGTAAGAACAAGCTCAATTCATAAATAAGAGGGTAATTACACTACCTTAGGTCTAGAATTAGAGGTATGGAAGCTTAATTGCACAAATCCTCTACAATATCTTTGAGTCTCCAAGCAAAGCTATCAAGAACAACTCAATCTCTCACACTCTCCCTCTCTTGGTCGGCTACAACAAGGAATGAGGCTGAGTAAATGTTTTGTTTGAGTGTAATGAGGCTCAAAAGTGTCAAGTAAGTGACTCACTAGTGATGGCAAAATGGTGAATAATGCAACTTGTGTAATCTAGCTTATTTTAATCAATTTTAATCATACCAAATCACATCTTAAATGAATATGCCATAAAATCCTATAAGTTCCAATGAACACAGAACATCAATCAATTTTAGATTTGGCAGCCGATAAGGCCTTCAATTTACAGTTTAAACATAAAACTTGAACAGATAATTTACCAAACGAACAGATAGAAAATGCATTTAAACAGATATAGTCGATCAATCAGTTTCGGATTTCAGTCAGTCAGTTCAGTATTTCAATCAATTCAGTTATCAGTCATAATCAGTCTTAGTTTAGCAGTAATCAGTAGTTTATCGGTAAACAGTGGTGAGGGTTATTACAATTTACCACCACCATTACTGTTGTCGGCCATCTGCTACCGCTGCCGTTGCCATCTATCCACCACCACCATAAGTCTTTGTTGTCCACCCACTACCTCCACCTCCATCTCTACTGTCACATATCCACCACTATTGTCGCAGTTCTATACTTTACCATTGTCGATCTACACTTTGTCATTATAGATTTATACTCCACCGTCATCGATCTACACAACCACCATATCACCACCGTCTCCTTTGTTTTAGATTTAGATTTATTTTTTAGTGAGAAATTTATTAGTCTCTCTTGTTCGTTATGTATATCGAAGAGGATGTTGGATTCTTGTGAGTAAGTAGATATGAATAAGGATAGTGGATATTAATAAATAAATTTATAGTAATAAATTTATCAGTCAGGATTTGTAAGTAAATAAGTCTTGTTAATAAGACTAGCCGGAAAGTATCACTTACTCTTTTGCCATTATAACGACTATTAGGCAAGACAAATATTTGGAGAAAATATAGTATTCTTATGGGCCTTTTGAAGATTAAAATTGTGCGATAAGGTTATTCATGCCAATTAAATTGTGTGATAAGATTATTTAGATGTAGTAATATAAATAAATTCAAAATAATATCGCAAGTATAGATTTTATAATTTTAAAGTGAAAGATTAAAGTTTTTGTTTGCACGTTACATAAACTCGCAATACACATCGTTACTCAATTCACAACCATACAATTTCTCTAAGTAGTTTGTTGTGAACCCAAAGTGCATGCCACCGTTTATAATTGAAAACATAATAAATAAAATAAAAAAAGGAAATGAAATAAAATAAAATTAATTTTAACACACGCACCTAAGTGCATACCACCTTGATTATGTGTAATTTACATACCTGTTCACAAGTGAATAAGATTAATTAGTGTCACAGAGGTTGCAAGCAAAATGGAAGGACAAGCTTGAAACATGTTCAAAGAATTATATTGAAATCGTCATTTTGGGTAGAAATTTTCTTGTAGCCCCTCAAGCTTACAAAAACATCACTCTATAAAATTTTAAAAACATATATTATTTTGAAAAAATAAATCAGTTTTGATTTTGGATTTGGAGACTGGAATCTTGCTAATTAATAGTAGGTTTTCTCCTCAACATATTATTGGTTAGATAAGAGCATCTCCAACGGTTGAACAAATTTTTTCATCAAATTTGAGTAAAAAAAGACGTTTGGCTCAATCTGATATCAATCACTCCAACGGTGTACTGTAGCTTTCATCAAAACGCACTGGACATCCGGGGGAAAGATTGGCCGGTCGACCGGAAAGAGCAAAATCTGTACAATTCTGTAGTTGAATTTTCAAGCTTGAGGGTCATCCGGGGGGTCGACATCGGGGTCGACCGAGGTCGACCTCCCAGTGTAAAATCTGTACAAAATTTTGCGAAAATTGGTCATCCGATGGGTTATCCTATGGGTCATCCGGTAGTGAAAATATAATGGTAATGAATAATGTTTTGGTGAAAAACCCAGCGCATTCTCAGTTTGGTGAATTCTCAATTTGATATCGTTTTGATGAAACTGTTAGAGACAAAAAAGCTGTCCTTTTTCACCAAATTCAAATTTGGTGATGAATTTGGTGAACCATTGGAGATGGTCTAAATGCCAGCCTAATATTGTACACATGCATGCGCTTGTGTATATCAAAAAGAATATCTGATAATTTTCCACTCTTTGAATTTAAGATTTGTTTGGTATAAATTTATTTATTTATTTTTGCAAGTTTATCGGCTTTAAAATATTGTGAATAGGAAATGTAAGATGTGATCTTACCTTACTCTAGAGGTGGTTGGTCTAAGGGTGATCATTGATCGAGTTGGGTTGGGTTGAGTTGTATTTTATTTGCTATCTATGAATTGAAAAAAATTAATTACATCCATCCACCAGTTTAGCAAACACAGATTGAGCGGGCCTTGTGAGTTGGCAGATGGATGCGATCGATTTGGTGGTTTGGGCTTTATAAATTTTAGACATTTTTTTAAATTTAATTCATAATTTTTACAATCTTGAATAACTAGTAATCTAAAAAAATATGTATTATTTGCTTATAATAGGCCATGGCACCACGCATGCATATTTTTAAGGTATTGTTTTTCATTTTTACAAAAACATATATTTTATTATTTCTACTCTATGTTATTACTTGTTAACATTTTTTTTTTTTTTTAAACTTCTTCTACGAGCAGATCGGGTTCATGTAAGTGCGGGATGGTTGATCTACCACCCAAACTGTATGCGTGAATTTTGAAATATTTCATCCACATCCGTCCGCTGAAAGACATACATCCGCCTAAAATCAATCAGATTGAGTTAGACGAATCTATGATCACTCTTAATAATTTTCATACTGAATTTACAACAAAAATGACGTGATAGTAGTAGTAAGAAAGATAGGCATTGTGCTTTTAAATGAAGAGACCATAATTTGCCACCATATTCTCTATAATATTTGTGTGTATATATATATATCTTTTAATTTCTATATCACTAATCTATGAGAAATATTATTTATTACTAAATTTATTTCAAAATATTTGAAAATAGTGAAATTTACTATGTCTCACAAGAAATATATATAGAAGGTGAACAATTGAAGGGGAAAAAATCTCAAATAAAAATAGATATTTTTATTATTTATATTCTTAATATATTCTTTTGTTTTACTTTCTTTCATAATAATTTTAATTATGAGTTATTTTATTTACACAAAAATCAATCATAAAACTGGACCTATGAGAAATATTATTTAGAATAAAACTTCGTAGCTCGAAACTTTTCCCCCCCGAATCCCCCTAATGCACAAAACGACGTCGTTTTGGGCATTTTCCTTTTTTTTTTTTTCCTTCCATTTTCAGTCTGAAACGCAAAGGAAGAGAAAGAGAAAAGAAGGGAAGAGGAGAAGAGAGGGAGAAAGAGAGAGGAGAGGAGAGAGGGCCCCTCCTGTGCCTCCGCCGCGGCTGATCGTCAGCTCGTTGCAGCTCCGATCGTCAGCTCATCGCAGCTCCGATCATCGTAGCAGTAGCTTCGACCAACGTCGCCTCCGGCCCCGCCTCCGCCTCCTCCTCCCCCTGTGATTATGGCCCCCTCCAGTCCTCCTCCTTTCTCCTCCTCCTCCTTCTTCCTCCTTCCTCCTCCTCCTCATTCCTTCTCTTCCCCTTCTTCCTTCTGATTTTTTGCTTCTGGAAAAAAATACAAAAAATACAAAAAAGGCGTCGTTTTTGAATTAGGGGGATTTGGGGGGGGGGGGGGAGCTTTCGAGCTCCCTAGCACGACTATATTATTTATTACTAAATTTATTTCAAAATATTTGAAAATAGTGAAATTTACTATGTCTCATGAGAAATATATACAGAAGGTGAACAATTGAGGAAAAAAAAATCTCAAATAAAAATAGATATTTTTATTATTTATATTCTTAATATATTCTTTTGTTTTACTTTCTTTCATAATAATTTTAATTATGACTTATTTTATTTACACAAAAATCAATCATAGAATTGGACCCCCTTTTATACAAGTGTAAAATTCATAGAAAATGAAACTCATCTCATATGTGAAAATTATATCTGATTTTATAAGATTCGTTTGGAATATGAATTGACTTTTTAACTTGTTAAACTTTTTAATTATTTTAGTCTGAAACTAAAAAGTTTCGTTTAAGATGAATTTTTTAACTTTTGTAAGAAAAATAATGAAATAATTATAATTTAAATATAATATTTTATCTTATTAATTTTTTAACTTATTTTATTTTTATGTAATTATTTTAACCCCATAACCACTTTCCAAATGAGTGCTATGATAAACTTTCATGTTTCTAAATTTTTTCAACAATTAAATTTATGACATAAACTACTCAAGCCGTAACATTCCGTCTTTATGTTGCTCTGTCCTAATCTTTTGTGCTGCTAGATGTTTGCTATGGTTTTATTATTGACCTTTTTGTACTGTTTAGTATTTAGCAAACTTTGTTAATGCTTTTAATGTAATATCATTCCTGCAATATTATGGAATGAAGTTCTTTTTTCTGCACAAAAAAAAAAAAAAAAATACAAAATTTATTGCGTATTGTTAACAAACAACCCACGTAAATGCTCGGTTAAAAATTCAATAGTGATTGCATGGCGCACCAATGGGTTTGTAAAAGGGACAGTGGAACTACAAATCATGTTTCAATGGTTTGTTATTGGAGTTGCCAAAGTTTAAATATGGCAACAGTCTGTAAAAATTGGTGTTCCAATGGCTTGTTATTCTTCTTGCTAAAGATAACAAATGTTATTTATATTCTCAAATTTGGCAAGTTGAATAGCAAGTGCTAAACATGCCACATCAGCAAATATCAACAGATTTTTAACTTCAAATTCAATTGAAAAAACAGAATTCAAACAGTAAAAAACCTCCCAAATTTCAAAATCAAACCCAAATTTCAAAGGAGTTGCCAAATTCACAAATTTCAGAATAAATTTCACAATTTCAGAATCAATTGCACAAATTTCATAAATAAGTAATACCCACATAACTTTTTGCAAGAACAACATATGTGTCTATCAAAAATGACATGGACCCCTAGTGGGGGTGACCCACAACACCCCTACTGTTTTTTGATTGGCTCAATTTTATTTTTTTATTTTTTATTTTTTTATTTTTTTTTTTTTGTCTTGCTCTCACAGCTCCCACGTGGAGGTGGGGGTGCTGGGGTCACCCCCCACTAAGGGTCCCCAGCATTGTTGCTTAAAAAAATAAACTTGAAAAAGGTAGTCCATATAAATATTATACATTAAGTAAAAAAATGTGGTTAGCGATTATACTATAGTTTTAATTTCAATTTTTTTTTTTTTAAAAAAAAAAACTATTTTAAAAGTATTTTATTTAGCTAGTACCAAACATAATTTTCTTAGCAAAAAGGAAAGTTATAAAATTTTGTTACAAATTTTCAAATGTTTATTGTTAAACATTCTATTATACTTACTTGTTTGTCTGCTTGCTTGCTTGCTTTTGACGTTTGTTCTTTGATCTTTGCTCCACATTCATCGTATTATTTTATTTATTACTTAAGAAAAAAATAAAAAATAAAAACAAAATTGAAATTGTTTGAAATAGAAAATGATTTATTTATTTATTGATTAATTTTTAAAAATAAACTTGTAAAGAAAACAAAGAAAACTATATATAAAAAAAATACAGAATCAAACATAAAATATAATACAAAAAATAAATGAATTATAGGATTTTCAAGAAATGAGACTCAAACAAATTTTGTAAAATCTTGTCAATTCATATATTTTTTGTGTATGTTTTTTGTACTTTTAATCTTGAGAATGACATTAAAATAGTTTACACTTCTTGCATCAGGTGCATCTAATAGTTTTAGAAAATATAGATGTAATAAATTTCATAACACAAAACATAAATAATTGTGAGACAGTATTTTAAAAAAATGAAAGTAACGTTCAATGACAATGTAGAAGCACACCTAACGTTTTAATTGGAGATATAACCAGATAAATTGCTATAGAAGAAGACAACTTTTATTTTTCATCATAACAATTACATTACTCAATATATAATTTTAATGTCTCACTCTTCCACACGTCTAATTCTCTATCAATATTAGAATGAATAGAGGAACAAAAAAAAAGGAACATTTGAGAAGACAAAGAGATGTGGTTTGAGACCTTTCAATTGCTGAATTCTATTAATTAATAATTATTAGGCTTCAATAGTTGGGCTTCTAATATTTGTTAGCCATCACTACAAGAAATTACACTTTTAGCGACCAAATTTTTAGTCGCTAAAAGTTGTTTTTTAGTCGTCGAAAGTCAATGGTGACTAAAATTATTCGTCACCCCACTGGTCGCCAAAGCCTAGTCAGCAATAGTCAACAGCGACTAAATTTACGTTGATCGCTAATTATCTTATCTTTGGCTACTAAAACGAATTTAGTTGCCAAACATAACGTTTTGACGACCAAATATTTATTCGTCAAAAGTAATTAAATTAAAATGAAATTCTCTTTCAGCGACTAAAATATTTAGTCGCTAAAACATTTTAATCGCTAATAATCTTATCTTCGGCTACTAAAATGGACTTAGTCACCAAACATAACGTTTTGGCGACCAAATATTTAGTCGTTAAAAGTAATTAAATCAAAATGAAATTCTCTTTTGGCGACTAAAATATTTAGTCGCTAAAACTTTTAGTCGCTAATAATAATACATTTACTAACTAACAATTTTAGTCACTAATAATAATACATTTAGCGACCAAAATATTTAGTCGTTGTTAGTTTTCACGACAAAACATTGTAGTCGCCAAAAGATTAGATATTTTCATTTTATGGTAATTTACGACCAAACATTTTAATCGCCAAAAGATGCCATGTTCTTTCGTGACTAAAATCTTTAATCGGCAAAAGTTTCTTCCCTCATCTTGATTTATTTTAGCTACTAATTATTTGGTCGCCAAAAGTCTTTTGTTTCTTTTTACTACTAAATATTTAGTCATGAAAAACCTTTGCTTGCATTTTTGGCTACCAAAATATTTAGTCGCCAAAAATTTTGTAATTTTTTTTTTGAATTAATTTCTCACCCACCTGTATTTATTCCATTATTAATATAATCAGTACCCTGTATATAAATAAAATCATCCATATACTGATAAAATTAGTAACCATTCCACAACATGCACACATTTCACTTTCAACCATAAAAAAAAAAAAACCAAAAACAAAAGAACAAAAATCATATTTAACATCAAATTAATATTTCCAATAAAAATTCCATACAAATTAAGTATAATCCAATCTCAAAAATATAATTCCATACATAACAGAGGATTAAACAAAATTAATATCCAATTGTTAATTTGGCAAGAAACCAACTAACAAAAACACCAAAAATATAAAAAAGTATAAGCCATAAAATAAAATAAAAAACTAGTGATGAAGCCAGCTACAGTCCAATCCTCAGCAAATATTGAAGCAAAGCTGAAAGCGGCTTTCATAAATTAATACTAATCAGTAACACAAATCACAAACAGAGGCTCCTTAACTGTAAAAGGACAGATACAATGCAAATAATACAATTTCAATTAATATATATATATACTATTTACTGTTATGAACTTCCAGAGAGTTAACCCCCTCAAGGCAAAGAAAAAAATTCAATAGACACTATGCTTAAAGTTGCCATTGCATCTCAAATCATTACAATTCCCTTGTCTCTGTCTCATACACCTGATTTGTGGAGAGAAAAGAAAAATGAAGTGAAATGTGAAAGAAATTTAACTTACATTTCATTCACATTTCCCTCCTACTTTCTTTTCACTCCACAAATCCCCTATCCAAATCCAAAATCCAAACACACCCATGGAAAGTTTGGGTTTTCTGATAGAATAGCAAGGGATGGCAGAGGAAGTCTTGTAGCTAGAAAGACTGAAAGGTTGATTTATTGATCAGATGAATATCAGTGTCATTGAATTAGCTAAAGCACAATTCATTGATTCGACAAGCATATTAGAAGAAAAAAAAAACAAAATCACAACAAAAGGAATAAAACTTATTCAAGATTAACTCACTGAACAAGTATTTAACAGAACATGAGTTGCATGAATAGCCTACTTAGTAGCTTTAGTAACGCAAAGGTGAAAACCAAACAAGCAATTAAATTACATACAAATTTAATGTCTTGCACTAAACCAAACAAAGTAGAGCTATATGTCAACATGTGAACCTCAGATATCTCCGATATGCTTGAACTATCAAGGCTGAGGAGCATAGAGAGATGAGCAACTTAATTCATTACAGGGCACTAAGACACTCATGGCCAGAGCATATCTAATTTTTTTTCTTTTTCAGATGAACAAGTCAACCAAATTGCACCCAGTTTTCTATTACATGTGGCTGAAGAACACAAGCAAATGAAGTTTCCATTTGGTGCCAGCAGTGGAAAATCTCCCAAATAAACATCCAAAAAGTTATAGATGGAGTGGAGATGCATATGATGGTGTAATTGATGTTAGAAGCTTTGAAGTGGAAATGGTATAAGCACCAAATGTTGTAGGTCTCCTCTCATTTAGCATCTAATAGACACTTCAGCAGTGCACTTGGTTCAAGATTGCTCCAGCTAAAATTGATGTGTACCAAACAAATTTTTTTTAGTGCATGAATGCTAAATAATCATTGGTTTGATAATAAGCAAGTGGCTCAACCTTACTAAGAAAACATTAAGAAGATGAAATAATGGCACGATAAACAGGTTTAACTTGGCTAATGAGTAAGTGCTTCTACTCAAATATAATGTATATAAATAGTATTCCTTGACTTGGTTTTGCATTCAGTATGGTTGTTCAAAAACTCAGTCACATGTGCTTTTACTCACATGCCTTTTCATTTAGGCTTACTTTTTCATATACTGATATGATGGATCACATCTCATTTCAATATTCTAGCAAACTAGAAACTTATAATTCCAAATGCACCATAGGATAGTAGAGGGAAGAAAGAACACCTGTCCGCTTTATCAAAGCCAAATCTGGCATCAAAATAGAAGGCCACAGCAAGTAACCATGCATCGCTGTGGACAGCAACTAGAGCCAATGTACAATGATCCAGAATATTTAATAGCTGAGCAACAGACACAAATTAATCGACACATAAGAACTCTAAGAAAATACAAAAGGCAATTCCTTTGGATTAATATCAGCACCTTCCCACACAAACAAATTAACAGCTATATTTTAGTGTTTGGTAAATATGAAGGAGACACACTGTACAATTGGCAGAGGCCTTGAATACAACTTGAAGCATTAACAATGTATAGGCTAAGCTCTGGATTATCTTCTATTGATTGATTGTAGTAACCTCACATCGAAAACACCATTTTATTTTATTTGGTGTTAATCTTGGTAACTAGTCCTGTCCCACTCCATGTGTAACTATTTTATCTTTGTTTGACTAGCAGCTCAATGGTTTGATTTATTGGTACCTGATCGTATCAACTCATTTGACAATCCATTTGTTTTGCTTGCTTGTTTTTTGTATCCATTTAATCCTCCATGACAAGGACATTAATCTTCTTGTTGTGACTTTAAAGCAAACACATCCAGTTTTAGATATGTTTACTTAAGACATGTATTTAGATGTGAAATGAAAGATGCAATTTCCCTTATTTTGTAGTGGTCTAGTTTAATTGCATCAAATTCAGTTCTTTTAATTAAACAAAGGGTTCATGTGTAGTTTTAACTTTAACTTCTCCATTCTCATATTTCCACGGAGGAAGGATCAAAGGGTTCAAATGTTCCAAGACATGTATTTATTTAATGCAGAACATTTAAGTTTGATTATTGCAGTAAGGAAAACACTATTGGCATTCACTTCTAGATTTTTGAACTGGGTTCAAAGCTAATGATCTAGCTGTTCTTTTATAGCAGTGTTGATCATTGAATAGCTTTTCAATGTCGTATCTGCAAGTAAAAAAATTCTGGCTAATCTGGGTTTTCATGAACTTCCTAGTGTTCTCTCCCCTGTAGCTGATTAACGGTGCTAAGCCGTCAAAAATCATGAAGTGTTCCTGGAACACTCCATACACAGCAAGACTATAGCTTCATGTCCCATCCCAGATAAGGCATCATCTGAACTAATTTTGTTCATTCACTTGTATGGATACTGAATGAACAGAACATAACCCACTTGTGATTAGTATCCATTGCTTTAAAAGAACTATTAAGAGAGTGAAATACCTATTATAAAAATGGATTGAACAAAATTATCATTTTTACTGTATTGTTCATTTGAAAAATTGAGTTGATTGGAGATGAGTTGATTTTCAAAACTTACATAGTTTATCTCTTACTAAATTTCACATTTTATGGGTATTAGAAAACTTTCCATGACAATCCTAGCTAATCAATTCAAGACTGTCAAGAAGGTGATTTTGGTGAGTAAATATTTTTCATAGAATACTCCTACTTAGACCGACGAATTAAGTCAAAACTAAACACATGTCAGGGACAAAATTAGTCACTATTGTACCTGCTACAGGGACTAAATCAGTCAAGTGTGAAGTGGTTCACATTTATTATCATTATCTTAACTATCTCAAATTTTCCAGTCTTTCCCATTATCCAACAACAATCAATAAATGGCAATTAATCACAATCACTCTTTCAGCTCTCCTTATTGAGCGACAATTTTTGAACGTGACAAACACAATCCCTCTTTCAAGTAAAATCTATTATATATTCCCAAACAAAGTTAACTCCCCATGGTTCAAGTAAAATCTATTAGATGACACAGTTGCAGCAAACAAAGATAACTCCCCACGGTTCACAACAAAGTTATAAAAAATAATAATAAAATAAGAATGAGAAGAGAATGAATACAGAGAAAACACATGGGTACATTTCTTTAAAATGAAAACTTGGATATGCCAACCCAGGGAAGAAATTTCAGTACACACGAATTTTTTTACATCCCATCTATGTAATAATCTCTGTGGTAAATTCATAGTTCCCAATTTCGAAGTTTCCCAATTAGTATAATAATACCACCAAAAATTATTAAAAAATAGCAATAAAGAATTTAAATACATAGAACGTTGTCAAAGATTGAGATTTCGTTCCACTTCCTCTTTCTTTCCATTGTTGGCTACTTTGAGTATTTTGTTTATACTGACTAATTGATAAATAGCATAAAAAAAAAAAATAATAATAAATTGGTCATGCCATTTCAACTATTTCAACCAAATCTTGATAATTTCACTTATCCTTCTATTAAAGACTCTAGAAACAAGATTTGAACAATTGGTCTTTGAATATCATATAGTTATATACTTTCCTGGATTTCTACTAAGTTTTGAGGAAGTTTTTTGCTAAGTTTTATTAAAAACTTCCTCAAGTCCCAAGTTAATTTATTTTATTTTCAAAATTTTACTAAGTTTTATTAAAAAATAGAAGGGAATGGAAGGGAAGGGACCCATAAAATATTAACACCCTATAAAATCACATCAAAACAAGTAGCCAGAAATCCGAAAGCCAAAACAAGATACTCATAATAACCTAATATAGTTGGAAATTAACATGCAATAAAAATCAATTTAAGAAACAAAAGAGTAAACCAATACATAATAAGTTAACTTAATAATAGAGAAATGATGATTTAGCCATAGAAATCAAACAAAGCAGAACAAGAACATTCAGAAAAATCCCATAAACTTATAAACCTACAAAACTATCCTTTAATTTATGTATAACTAGTTAACCAAAGCATGAATAACTATCTATTTATTTATGATACTAACTTTCCAAACCATAATTACGCAACAGCACACTTTTTAATGCCAACACAACACTGCTTAAACAAATTAGTGTTCAGAACCCCAGAACCCTCAAATGTAACAGACAGAGAAATGAAGTGGACTGCCATACAAATGTAACTTCAAAACACAAACATTAGAGTGCACAATTTCAAAATGAATATCATACATACACATAAATCTTTATGAGAAGGGATAATTTTCCTATGGCATCAAATCGATTTGGGGCTGGGTCGATTTGGGGTTGGGTGTGAAGATATATGCGAATGGAAGAAGACATAGATAGGGAAACAGAGAGAGAGAGAGAGAGAGAGAGAGAGAGAGAGGAAATACCTAACCGAGACAAAGCGATGGCGGTGTGCTCGTCTAACCGCGGTGGTGCTCCAGTAACAGAGAGGAGGGCAGAGGCGTGAGGCGTGAGGCGTGAGGCGTGAGAGAGAAGAGACACAGAAGAGTGAGGCGTGAGAGAGAAGATAAAACAGAATCGTGGGTTTATTCAATGAAGAAAAATGAGTGAGACAACTAGAAATGGGTATTAGAAAATTTTATATTTTTATTTTTCGTGTTTTTTTGTTTTTATTGAATTTTTTTAATATTTTAAATAATTTTTTTATTTTTTAGACGCACATAAATACACTTAAAAAGTAAAAAAATTATAAAAAAAATTTTTTTAAAAATTCACTAAATATCAAAAATATAAAAAAAATACAAGAATTCAGTACATTTTTTGTATTTTTATATATTTATTAATTTTTTAAAATTTTTTACTTTTTAGATACATCTAACTATGGTGCATCTAAAAAAGTAAAAAAAATGTTTAAAATTTAAAAAATATTCACTAAAAACAAAAGAATACGAAATCAAAAAACTCAGTTTTCAAAAAACTTAATCCAAAAAACTCAAACCAAACACACTAAATAGCTCTAAAGTAGTGTGAGTCTCACATGATGGGATGTTTTGCTCTTGTGTTTTTTTTTTTTTTTTTTTTAATTTTCACCTCATTAGTGGTCAATTAGTGTTCCTAAATTAGTGAGATGAATCATTGTTGTTCAATGAATGGGTTATGCTTCCATTCCCGACTACCTCAAAATTTAGTCACTAATTCATTTAGGAATCCCTCCAATTTTTGAAATCTTACCTCCAAAAATTAAATTACAATTGCTGTCCAAATTTTAGTCATTAAAAGTAGGAGAAATTCCAACTAATTTACTTTTAGTAGTTATAGATTACTTTTAGGCCCCGTTTGTTTTCAAAAGTAGAATGGAGGAGATTGATAGTGAGGGGATTGATAGTGAGGGGATTAAAGTAAAATTATATTTGTTTTGATAATAGTTGTTAGTGTAGGGACTGTTAAATTATTTTTATATAAAAAAATATAAAATAATAAAAAAAATTAAAAAAAATTAAAAAACATTAAATATTAATGTTTTAAAAAAAATGCCCAACATGTAAAAAATTTTAAAAAAATAAAAATAAAATAAAATAATTTCAGAAAAAAATAAAATAAATAAAATAATGATTTTTACTTAACAAAAAATACAAAAAATTAAACATTAATGTTCAAAAAAAATGCCCGACATGTAAAAAATAAAATAAAAAATAAATAAAAATAAAAAATTTGTAGTCTACCGGACTATTTTTCTAATACCAAGTCCTGGAGGCCCATCCGAATCCCATCTGCAAGGCCTATCCTTAGCCCTTCGGCTTAACAGTCCTTTCCTCAACTCTATAAACAAACAACACATTAAATGGGGCCCACAGCTATCCTAATCCTAATCCCCCTCTCATACCCCAAAACAAACGGGGCCTTAGTAGCTACAGATTAATAATTCTAATGGTAACTCGTGCTATGCATAGGATTTTATAAATTAAAAAAAAATCATTATAAATATGTTAAAATTATTTAATATTTTATCTTGTTGTATACATGAAATTTATAAGTTAATTTTTATGTTTATAACATTTTAAATTATTAGTTTAAGAAATTATGTGTAGCTTTTGAATATGTGTTTATCAATTTTGTTCTGTAGAAATAAACAACTGATGTTTCAATTTAAAAAATTAAAAAGTATAAAAAAAAAATAGCTTAGGTTTTTTGGGATAAAAGAAATCATCTAACTCCTCTATATACTATTTTAAGATAAACTATTTTAATTACAAAACAAAAAAAATAGAAATTATGTTTGGAAATTATCCCTATATATTATACTATTATATACAAATATAGCGGTAACATATTAATTAATATATATATATATATATATATGAAAAGTTATACTAAGCTTTCATTTTCAATTAATTGAATTATGATTAACAAACTAACAAATAGCAATAATAGTATAATATATAGAAAGAGGATAAAAATTATAGCGATCCCGGTTTTCCCTCCATTGGTTATTGTATTTCGGACTCGGTTCCGTAGATGTTTGTTGTTGTATAGGTTTCATTTTCGTCCTTTAATTCCTTGTATTTGAGTTTTGGGATGTGTTGGGCAGGTTTGTAACAGGTTGGGTGTGTTTTGAAACAAATAGTTGCTGCCCAGTTTTTGGTGTCTTCGCTGAAACGAGGACTTTGTCGCTTGAGCGAGCTCTGTGTTTTAGTACCTTCGCTTGAGCCAGGGTACCTTTGCTCGAGCGAGAGTTGAGTGGTGTGTCTGTTGGCTCGAGCGAGAAAGTCTGCGTCTAGTTTGGACCTGAAGGTTGCATTTCTTGGCTCGAGCGAGCTTTCCTTCGCTCGAGCGAGCGAGGACTATGTTTTTGGTTTCTTCGCTTGAGCGAGAATTCTTGCGCTCGAGCGTGCTTCTGGGTTACAGACCTGAAGCTTCGTTTTGTTGGCTCAAGCGAGACTTTCTGCGTTCGAGCGAGGCTCGAATATATCAGTTCACAGCAGTAGCTTCTTCTCCACTTTTTCTTCATCTTTTTTGCTCAAACCCTAGAACGGCTGCTCCCTCTCTCTCTACATACCTTCTCTCTACAAATCTATCTAGTTCTAATGGTCTCCTACCTTAGCCTCTTTGTAAGAAAGGTAGAGCTTAGTGTGGGCTACGTTTTGATCCGAAAATCTTTGAGTTTAGAGCATCTTGAGTTTTCTTCATATTCTCCATTTGGTCTCTTCATTTGAGGTAGGGATACCCTACTCCTTCTTACGGGTTTTGACATAAATTTTAGTCATTTTAATTAGATGGTGGATTATGGTAATTTTGGGAAAGTTAGGGTTTGATTTGAAGTTGTAAAAAGAGGGTTTTAAATTGTTAAACTCCATGTGTATGTGAGATCTTGGAAAACGGAATCATTGTTGTTAAATTGATGAAAATGAGCCTTAGGGCTGAAGTTGGAAAAAAGGGGAAAAGCCCCAAATTAATGTGATTAATTAATTTGTTTAATTAATTTGAGAAAGTATGAGAATGTGAAATTGAGATGAAAATCATGAAGTTGGGAAATTATGGGATTGAATAGTGTAGCTGGATTAGTTAATCACTCACCTATGAAAATGTTGATATTTTATCTGTTTGATAAATTTATTATCTGTTTAGAGATAACTGCTTTGGGCTATCGGCGGAGGATAGCCTTGATTGTTGTAGACATTATATGTTGATTAGGGAAAACTGAAACTAATCACCTAGAATATGTCATTGAATATGACTGTTGGAATAATACATCGAATATGTATATTGATTGATCATTGTATATGATAAGTGTTTAAATACATTGTATATGTATATTGTTTGGGAGGAGATAGGGGATGTACTCCATGATTTGAGAGGAGATAGAGGATGTACTCTCAAACCTGTTTGAGAGGAGATAAGGGATGGACTCCATTGATAATTTAGTTGGCCGGAGTGTCCAGGGTGGAAGTTCCGAAATCCTGATTACATTTGCATAACGTAGTTATTTGAAGTATTGAAGTGTTTTAATATGAGTTGTAGTCTCATTTGAATTGTGGATAATAGAAGTATTTTAATATGAGTTGTAGTCTCATTTAACTATTTGGCTAGTTAATGAGCCATGTTTATGAATTGAACTTGGTTAAGTAAAGGAAAGTGAAATGAAACATGGACGTATTTGTCATGGAACTGGAATGTGTTGTAAGTTGATTTTCAAGTGTTAATCATTTATCGAATGCTAATGTTTTAGTCAATTCTCATATTTGGTTTAGTATATCTCTACTAGGCTTTGGCTCACCCTTTATGGGACATCATTTTCAGGTACAGATGGTATGCCACCTCCAAGGACGTAGCTTAGAAGGCTGAAAGTTCTTTTGTTGTTATCTTTTTGTATTACATGTAAATCAAGCCAAGGGCTTATTTTGTAAAAAGAGTTAGACTCTTCTTTTGTTGAACCCAAGTGTTGACTTGGAAAGTGTAGACACCCCATTTTTGACCGACCTTAAGACTCAGACGTCACCGATTGAGCGCTCGGTGATGTTGCATACTGTGCTCATTCAGAAGTCTCAGAGTCGCGGCCGTGCGCCCTGCCTCCGGACTTCCGAATCCTCTTCTGTGCCTTGTCTCGGTTTGCGAACCAGACTCGGTTTTCTCTGTTTTCTTTCCTGAGGGAAGGGAGTAGTCCTGTAGACTATCTCTCGGTGTCCGTGCGCTACTTTTCGTGGCCGTAGGCCATTTTGCCCATTTCGGAGCCCGGTTCCCGGTTTTCGGAGCCGTCAGGCCGTGTGCCTCGGTTCGGGACCGCCCAACCATCTCCGATTTCTCCGGTTTTTGGCAGGTACCTCTGTTTTGTCATAACAAGGCACCCTGGGGCCCCTGATGCCCACTTCGTGGCCGTATGCCACTTTCGGTGCTTATAGCCGGTTTTCGGGCCCCGAACCTCGCGGTTTGGCCCCCGAGCATTCATTTCGCATCGGTTTTCTCCGGTTTTTGGCAGGTACCTCTGTTTTGTCATACCGAGAAACCCTGGGGTCTCAGATACCCACTTCGCTGCTGAACACCACTTCCGGTGCCTACAGTCTATTTTCGGGACCCCGAACTGCGCGGTTTCGGCCCCGAGCGTTCATTTCTCATTAGTTTTTGTTCAATTTTGGCAGGTACCTCTGTTTCAGCATTAGAAAGATCACTGGAGGGTAGGAGGCCAGCAATTATCCCAGATAACCAGTTTCGCTCCTCCGGCGCCCGTGTTGCTCACTTCCGGGCTAATGTTGAACATTCTAGGCCCATTTTCTTCCAACCAAAGCTACATATCTGTGATCAGGGGACATGGGAGGACCCTAAAAGAGCATGGTCGGCCAGCAATTCAAAGTTTCATTTTTGAGCCCCTCCTTCAAGCTCTATGTTGTGGCTCCTGCTTCAGTGTTGCCAATTTCCGACCTTGGAACCTTGTTCTACACATCTGGGAGGACCCTAAAAGTTGGTGGTCGGCCAGAAATTGTTAGTTTCTTTTTTGAGCCTCTCCTTCAAGTCCTATGTTGTGACTCCTGCTTCAGAGTTGCCAGATTCCGACCTTGGGGCCTTGTTCTACACATCTGGGAGGACACCATTGCATGGTGGTCGGCCAGCAATTTGTGACTTCATTTTTGGGCATGCCCCGCCGGCCAGGGTGAGTGGCTGGCCGACCAGGTGGGGTGGCCGGCCGGCCACCTCCCAGAAACCTACCTGGCCGGCCAGCTTTCTGCTTTCCAGCCCTTTCCAGCTGTCCGGATATTTTTCAAAATATCCCTGGGCATCCGGGGGATATTTTGGGAGGGAATGCTTGGATGCAATTCCCTCCCCTTTTACACCTTTTCTTCCCTTTTTGAAGGGCTGGCCTCCTCCTTTGCTAAGGTTACAACAATTGACCTCAAGACTTCATCTTCCAAAACCTCCATTTTCCTCTCCAAAACCCTCAAAGTTCTTCAAGTCTCTAGGCCATTACTTCATCAACTCCAAGCTCCACCCTCACCACCTCCATTCCAGCAGCAAGGAAGGGTTCCTCAGAGGCTTAGAAGCAACTTTCATCAAGGCAAGAGGAAGCAAAAGTTGGATCTTCAAGGGTAAGTTGCTAGTTCCCTTTTTCTAGCATAATTTTCCTTCAATTCTTTAACCTCTTTGCTCACTGTTTTGAGCTCTGACCACTACTGAAAGTGGTCCTCTTTTGAGCTATTCTTGATGTTTGTTTAAGGGCTCAACCCTGTTTGAGCCCTCTATGGCACACTTGCTTCAATATCATTCTTTATGCCATTAAATTGCATGCTTTGTTTGGATTACGTGTGATCTGTTTTCGAGCATACTATATACTGTGAGTGGGCTTATTTTGAGCCCCTCTTCAACATTGAAGAAGGGCTCAACCCTGTTTGGCTTCTCTGTCATGCACTTCCTTTGAAATGCCTCCATTTTACCGTAAAATTGCATGATTGTTTTGGCCTATTTGTGATCTGATTTGGAACATGAAACATACTGTGATTGTGCTTATTTTGAGCCCCTCTTCAACATTGAAGAAGGGCTCAACCTGGTTTTCTTGCTCTACATATCCCTTGCTTTGAATTCTTGTCACAATCCCATTTTGCATGCTTTTTTAAGCTCACCATGCTTCGGATTTAAGCCTTCATCAGGCCTATACAGAGCCTTAGTTTTGCCTATTCTTCATATTTTGTTAAGGGTCCAAAGTGGTTTGATGATTGGTTTTGGTACTTCATGTTATATCCTTCATATTTCCCGTAAAATTGCATGTTTGTTTAGGCTTGCTTAGCTACTTATTTGAGCCTTCATCAGGCTTATAAAGTGTCTTATTTTGGCTTATTCTTCATACTTTGTCAAGGGTCCAAAGTTGTTTGATCATTGCTTATGGTACCTCATGTTGTAGCCCCTTATTGGCTCATTTTTGCATGCCATTTTGAGCATATCTACACACTGAATTGGAGGATCTCATCTACTGTAAATATGAATTTTTTTGGCCCCTCTTCAATTTTTTAGAACTGATTTTTCTGGTTTGAGCATTGTATATACTACTTGCTTTGTAATTCCTCTCTTTTTCCCCGTTTTTGCAAGCTATTTTTGCCATGCTTGTGGTTGTTATTTAGCTTTGTTTGTTACTGAAAAAATGCCATATTTGGGGCTGCCTTGCTACTGGTTTGCATGTCATGATCATGTTGTGCATGTTTCGCATGGCTATAGGCCATTTCGCGTACTTAAAATCACATTTCGGGATGATTTCATGCATTGATTGTCATTTCGTATCATTTCGGGGCTGTTTTCCCCTTTATTTAGCTGCTGAAATTTGGTTTGCATGCTTGCATATCATTTTCATGTCATTTCGTGCTTCAGTGCATTACCTCGGTTTGCGTGCCCGCGGGCGCGCACTTCAAGGCACTCCGTTTTCATTCATTGGCTTCCTATGTGAGTAGGCTGAGGCTCTCTCATGTTGGTATAAGCCCATCATTGCATTTCTGTACCATTTTCATGCCTTCGGGCCATGCCTCGGTGTGCGTGCCTGTGGGCACACATTTCGAGGCACTTCGGTTTTATCCGATTTCCACTTCATATCATCGCCTCGGTATGTGCGCCTGTGGGCACGCGTTTCGAGACACTTCAGCTTTATCCGATTTCTTATTTTATCATCGCCTCGGTGTGCGTGCCTGTGGACACACATTTCGAGGCACTTCGGTTTTATCCGATTTCCACTTCATATCATCGCCTCGGTATGCGCGCCTGTGGGCACGCGTTTCGAAGCACTTCGGCTTTATCCGATTTCTCATTTTATCATCGCCTCGGTGTGCGTGCCTGTGGGCACACATTTCGAGGCACTTCGGTTTTATCCGATTTCCACTTCCTATCATCGCCTCGGTATGCGCGCCTGTGGGCACGCATTTCGAGGCACTTCGGCTTTATCCGATTTCTCATTTTATCATCGCCTCGGTATGCGTGCCTGTGGGCACACATTTCGAGGCACTTCGGTTTTATCCGATTTCCACTTCGTATCATTGCCCCGGTATGCGCGCCTGTGGGCACGCGTTTCGAGGCACTTCAGTTTTATCCGATTTGCATTTCACATCATCACCTCAGTTTGCGTGCCCGCGTGCACGCTTTTCGATGCGTCTCATTTTCATCTAATTTTCATCAGCATTGTGCATACTAGGCTGTATCTTAGTTGCATTTCATGCATATCATGCATATTGCATTGTGTTCGGGATAGGAGTTAGCCCGGGCACGGGAAACGAGGCACGTTTCGTACTCCGAGTGACGGAACGGGTCTCAATTCCTCAGTCACCGACACTCCGGATTACCCATGATGGAGTTAGGTTTTGTTGTAGCATTCATCTGCATTGCACCCTATATTTGAGTTGTGCAATCCGATTCCTCGGCCATCATGCATCGATATGCGTGATTGGTGGCGCGAGGATCGAGGCATGCATACATTTGTGAAATACATTGCTATGCCCTTTTCTTGCTCTCTGTCGCAGCAAAATGAGGAATCAACAACTTTTCGGAGTCTGGCGCGTATTTCGAGAAGCATTGCAAACAGAGGCTAAATTGGGCATCCCAGTGGATTTCTGCGCAAGGCAGCCCAGTATACATCATTCATCAGAAGCGAGGCAGCCCCCGGCTTGCAAGCCAGTCTACCGCTTTCTTAGTTTAAATTGTTAATTACTTAGAAAATCTGTATTATTATTTATTCGGACCCTCTGCGCGAGGGCACAACTGTAATAAGGGTGTGTGAGTGCGATGTATGTCTTCCAACCCCCATTTCTTTCTCCCTTTTATTTACCCGCTTACGTTGGTTAGATATAGGGCATATTTCAATTAGCATACAGTATGACAGCATGTTTGCATCATTCATCTGTTTTGCACGCACCGGGCTCGGCGCATCATACAAACTGCATTTGTATTTCAATTCCAAATTGAATACATGATAGCTGTAGCATTTCACATGCCATGTTTAGAATAGCCGAGCCTGCTATAGTTGCATCTTTGCATGTGTTGCATTAGGCATTTCAGCATATTTAGGATCATGCATTGATTTCTAATCGGTTTTCTGTTTTGGCTTGGAGTACTCGGTGAGTTGTTATGCTTTAGCATCCTTGCATGTGTGTGAGTGACTGCCATGAATAGCATGCTTACCATGAGGCTATATGCTTATGTGATATAACTGCCTTGAATGCCTGTGGGTGAAGGTTGAGTTATCTGAATTGGAGCAATTCATTAACTGTTTGTTTTAAGCCCACTAGACAGTGGCAAAATCATGTTTTCTAAGCCCACCTGAGGGTGGCAAATCCGCGTCTTAGCCTACTTGCGAGTAGCACCATCAAACCATTTTCAAACAGACAAACATGAAATGTTTTGTTCCAATTCAGGCGACTCAGTCTATACTTATTTGCTGCGAGCATCACATAGTAACCTAGGCTAAATAACCGGAATAAGAACTCACAATGTTTTCAAAATAAGATATCATGGTTAGTAGAGGCCGGTCTTTGACCGGGCGAGAGGGGGTGCTTACGATGTGACCTTCCCCAATCGTACCCAAGTTCCCGAGCCGAGGCAACTTTGGTGATGACGGACACGTGGCCTTTGGCACCGAGTCAGGGTTTCCTAAATTTCCTATTAAAAAATATTTAGGTGGCGACTCTGTATCTGGCAAAGCAGTCCATGTTTGGCACTTCTTTCAAAAATCTGTTTTCAAAACGATTTGCCGGATTTGGACTCTTTGGTTCAAGATTAAGAACCGTGACATTTGAGTCCTTGAACTGTAGTGACCCCAATATGAACAGAACGGGACTTAACCCTCCCGGGGCGTTCGGGGACGTCTACAGAAAGTTGTAAGCCCGTAGGGCATTTACTTTTGTTGTCAACATGTAATACTTTTGTACTTAACACTCTGATGTATGGAATATGATATCTTTTTCTTGTATCATGAATGTATGATTTATGGGTTTATTTTGAGGGCGTTACAAAAATAAAAAAACGCAATGATATTTAAAAGTTTTAAATTTACCTAGTTATACAAAAATCTAATGTTATAGTACAATCACTACAAAAAAAGTCACTTTTAGCTACTAAAATATTGGTCGCCAATTGTCTATTTTTGGTCGCCAATGACATTCTGCGACCAAAAAATCTTGAATTCCCAATAAATTTTCACATTTTCTATAAAATAAAATAACAATAAAAAATAAAAAATTCGATACTCAATTTTTAACTTCAATTTTACGGTTTTCATTGAAAAAAATAAAATCCGATCAAAATCATTGGTACAGAATGGGCATAGATACTTCAATTGCAACCATCATCATCAATAATTCTTCTCCACCATGTAAACCTATAAACAAACACATACATCTTACTAAAATCGAAACCAAAATCAAAACCAAACTAACAACAGAGAAAGAGAATCACACAGAAAAAATAAATAAATAAATAAATAAATAAATAAATTTATGAAGTGAGAGGATATTACCCCCCCAAACAACTTAGACCTTGCCCCGCCTAATCCGTCAACTCCTTCGCCAGTGCCTGCGAAGTCTAAGAGTTGGGATGACTAATTAGATTATTCTTTAAATAAGACTTGAAAATTGATTAATTTGTCCTATTAAGTGATTTAAAATTTTGATAGATATATATCAAAAAAACATATAATTACATTATTAAATAATAATTCAAATTTATATATTGTCACATCTTTTTGAGATCTATATCTAAATTCTTATCTTCTTTATTTTTTTGTGGTTTCTATTTTTGAAGTTGTGGGTTTCGATTTTTTTTCCAAATTTAATTTATCTATGATTTTTATTTGTTTTTAATTATTATTATTTAGGTAAGTTATGATGTGAGTTAGATATATATGTGATAGACATGTGATTTTTCTTGACTTAAAATATGATGGTGTGAGATATTTTCAAATTAGATTTGCTTAGATAGATTTTAAAGATTTTTAAAATTTAAAATTAGATATTGAGAGGCAAAAGAAAGATTTTAACTAAATAAATAAAAATCATATTTAATAATTTTATCTGTTTGTATATCAGAATTTATTTATTTATTTATTTTTGGTTATGTTATAATATAATATATAAGATATAGATAGATACCCATAATTCTCATGAAAAATATTATCTCATTTTTTGAGGAAGAGAAAAGGAAGACAAGTTTTAGTATTTTCTTTTGGAAATTGATGAGAGAAATTAGAATGGAGAGATTATGAAATATTTATCTTTCCATTTGAAATCCATAAATTAAGGGATAATTATTATTTCTAAAATAATTAAATAGGTATGAAAGAAGTTGAAAAGGGGGAATAATTATTATTTACAAAATGATTAAATAGGTATGGGAGAAGTTGAAAATGGGGGATAATTATTATTTCCAAAATAATTAAATAGGTATGAGAGAAGTTGAAAAATGTGTGTATAGGAGAAGTCAAAAAGGCTTGGGAGAAGTTAATAAGTGCTGTGGTTTTTTTTTTTTAATCAAAAATTATGAAATTAGGATTGAGATATTAGAACTCCCACAAGGCTTGTGAGTTAAGAGAAATACTGACTAAACTATATTTGGTAGTTGATGCTTGTACCTTTAGCGACCCATTTTTCTTTCATAGCTAAAGTGGTTATCTTTGGCGACTAGATTTTTTTTTAGTAGCTAAACTATGTATCTTTGGTGAGTAAATATTTTTAGTCACCGAAAATATATCTTTAGTGACTAATTTTTTGGTCGCGAAAGATTAATTTGTAATATTTATGTTAGTTTTTTGGTAGCTAAATTTCTTTAGTCGGCAAAAATTAGTATACAATGACTAAATATTTTTTGGTCACTGAAGATCAATATTTGGCTACTAAATTAGGTAGCCAACAAAGATTTTTAGTAAAATTATGATAGTTATTCGGCAGGGGAGAGCTGTTCTGTGGCTGGTGGAGCAGCGGTGAGAGAGGGAGGTGAGAGAAGCAGGGAAGACGAAAAGGAAGAGGGAGAGGGAGAGAGACGCTGATAAGAGAGAGAGGCACTGGTTTGTTTAGGGTTTGGCTTGGAAACAAAATATATAAATCTCTCCAATTCGCAACTAAACATTTTAGTCGCTAATTAATTTTATAAATCTATTTAAAATTTGAAATGTGTCCCCCAAATATTTTAGTTCTTTGGCGACTAAAAATATTTTTAGTCGCTAAGCTATAAATGTTTGGCGACCTACCTTGTTGGTCACCAAAGATAGAAATAATTTTTTTGTTTTTCATTCGGCGATTAAATAATTTTAGTAACCAAAACTAACTATACAGCAACTAAAAAATTTTTTAGTCGCTGAAAATACTTTTTTGGTGACCAAACTTTTGGTCGCAAAAGATAAAAATAAATTTTTTGTTTTCATTCGACGACTAAATAATTTTAGTAGCCAAAACTAACTATACAGCGACTAAAATTTTTTTAGTCGCTGAAAATACTTTTTTGGCGACCAAGCTTTTGGTCGCAAAAGATAAAAATAAATTTTTTGTTTTCATTCGGCGACTAAATAATTTTAGTAGCCAAAACTAACTATATAGCGACTAAAATATTTTTTAGCCGTTGAAAATATATTTTTGGCAACCAAATTGTTAGTCGCCAAAGATAAAAATTAAGTTTTTTTTTTCATTCGGCGACTAAATAATTTTAGTAGTCAAAACTAACTATACAGCGACTGAAATATTAGTTGGTCGCTGAAAATAAATTTTTAGCTACCAAACCTTTGGTCGCCAAAGATAAAAAGTGAATTTTGGTTTTTCATTCAGCAACTAAATAATTTTAGTAGCCAAAAGTAACTATACAGTGACTAAAATTTTTGTTTTGCCGCCAATTGTGGCATATTTAGCAACTACATTTTTTTTAGTCGCCAATAATCAATATACCCCAACTAAAAAAAATTAGTAGCTAAATATTGTACTTTTGCTGACAAATAGAATGTTTGGTCGCCAATTCCACAACTTTTGGCGACTAAATTCTTTTTAGTCGCCAAAAGTGTAATTTCTTGTAGTGCATTAAAGTTAAATTCTTTGGTTTCATTTATATTCATTTGATAATTTGAGAATGGACACGTGTTAAGTCTTTACACAAATGCTTGACACATTTTTTTGAGCATTATTAATGAAATGTACAGTGTAATTGTTTTTTCTCTCTCTCTTTTTTTTTTTTTTTGGTTTTCCAATTATAACCTGTTATTTTTTATAGGAATTTATATTTGGTTTAGATATTTTTTTAATAGATAAATTATTTTTTACAATGTAATTTTTTTTCTCTTTTTTTTTTCCTTTCACAATTGCAACATGTTATTTTTTAATAAGAATTTATATTTGTTTTAGATTTTTTTTAGATTTTAATGAAATGCATAGTGTAATTCTCTCTCTCTCTCTCTCTCTCTTTTTAAAAAAAATTGTAACCTGTTATTTTTTAATAAGAATTTATATTTGTTTTAGATATTTTTTTAATATACAAATTATTTTTTTTTATAGATTTTAATGAATGTAATTTTTTTTCTCTTGTTTTTTCACAATTGCAACATGTTATTTTTTAATAAGAATTTATATTTGTTTTAGATATTTTTTTAACATACAAATTATTTTTTTTAGATTTTTTATAAAAATAATTTAACAATCCCATTAGTAACTATAGTGTATAGGAGAAGTTGAAAATGGTACAGTAATAGGTATGGGAGAAGTCAAAAAGGCTTGTGAGTTGGGAGAAGTCAATAAATGCTGAGATTTTTTTTTTAAATTGAAAAATTAGAAAATTAAGATTGAGATATTAGAACTCCCACAAGTCTTGTGGGTTAGAAACCCCATTTCCCCTATATAATACTAGCCTATCACCCGTTGTAACGCCCTCAAAATAATACATAAAACCCAACATTCTTGACATGCATAGACATAAGAGAATAAAGCATACTTCTATTTATCAGAGTGTTCATTACAAAAGTATTACATATTGACAATAAAAGTAAATGCCCCACAGGCTTACAACTTTCCAAGCCAACACTTGGTTACAAAATAAGAGTACTAACTCATACACATTAAGCCCTTGGCTTGAATTTACATGTAATATCAAAACAACAAAACAGCTAAAGAGTCTTCAACTCCCAAAACCTTCCAAGCTATGTCCTTGGAGGTGGCATGTCACCTGAACCTGAAAATGATGTCCCATATAGGGTGAGCCATAGCCCAGTAGAGATATACTAAACCAAATATGAACAATGACTAAAACAATAGCATTTGACAGATGGTTAACACTAATAAACCAATTTATATCACAATACACTTCCATGACAATCATGTCCATGTTACATTCCACTTTCCTTTACTTCTCCCATTTTCAATTTATACAAACATGGCTCAGCACCTGGCCAAACAATTTCCATGAGACAACAGCTCATATAAAAATACTTCCAATATCAACAATTCAAATGAGACTAAAGCTCATATTAAAACACTTCCATTCCAAATGAGATAACAACTCATATTAAACACTTCTATACTTCAAGAGATACACATATTTGCTGTATCAATGGAGTCCATCCTCTATCTCCTCCAAAAATAGGTTTGAGAGTCCATCCCCTGTCTCCTCTTAAATCGTGGAGTACATCCCCTAACTCCTCCCACACAACACACACATACCATGTATATAAACACTCATCATATACAAGGACCAATCAATACACATATTTGATGTATTATTCCAACCGTCATATTCAATGACATAACATGTTCGATTAGTTTCAGTTTTCCCTAATCAACATATAGTGTCTACAACAATCAAGACTATCCTCCACCGATAGCCCAAAGTAATTATTTTTAAACAGATAATAAATGCATCAACAGATAAATTATCAACATTTTCAAAAGTGGGTGATTAATCAATCCAACTCCACCATTTATTCTCATAACATCTTAATTCCATTATTTCACAATGAATGTCATTAATTACACTAATGACCCAATAAAATCCAAATATGGCATTTTCCCCCCTTTTCTCAACATTAGTCCTAAGGCTAATTTTCATCATTTCAACAACAACCATTCCATTTTTCCATACTCTCACATACACATGGAGTTCAACATTTGAAAACCCCCAATTTATAATCTCAAATCAAACCCTAACTTCCCAAAATTTCCCAACAACACCAACCTATCAAGATGACCAATATTTATGACAAGACTCATAAGATGGAGTAGGGTATCTCTACCTCGAAAATAGAAGCCCAAAGGAGAAGATGGTGAAAACCCAAAGTGCTCCAAATCCACAACTTTTCAGATCAAAGTGAAGCCCTTGCGACCCTCTATCTTTCTTACAAAGAGATTAGGGTAGAAGATCACTAAAAATAGATGAAACCTTAGAGAGAAAGTGTATAGAGGGAGAGAGAGGACGGGTCTAGGGTTTGAGAGAAAAAGGAGATGAAAAAGTGAAGTGTAATCCCGCTGCTGTCAACTGAAATACACCAGGCTCGCTAGAGCGAAGGAGTGGTCGCTCGAGCGACCAGACACAAAGGGTACTCGCTCGAGTGTAGAAAGCCTCGCTCGAGCAAACAATTCGAAGCTTCAGGTCTGCAACCCAGAAGCACGCTCGAGCGAAGAAAAGCTCGCTCGAGCGAGGAAACCCAAAACATACAGCTCGCTCGAGCTAAGAATCACAACCATCAGGTCAAAAAGAGAGGCAGACGCAAGCTCAAGCGCAAGACTTCTCGCTCGAGCCACCAGACACATCACCTAACTCTAGCTCAAGCGAAGGATCTAAAACACAGAGCTTGCTCGAGCGACAAAAGTCTCGCTCGAGCGAAGACACCAAAATCTGGGCAGCAACCATTTGTTCCCAAACACAACCAACCTGTAACAAACCTGCCCAACACATCCTAAAACTCATATACAAAGAATTGAAGGACGAAAACAAGACATAATAACAACCAACACCACGGAACCCAAGTCCGGAATACTATAATCAATGGAGGGGAAAACTGGGATTGCTATACCCGTGTTATGCACGGGATAATTATAGATATTTATATTTGTTTTAATTTTTTTTAATATATAAATTATGTTTTTTAAGATTGTTTATAAAAATAATTTAACAATCTTATCACTAACCATAGTGTACATGAGAAATTAAAAAGGCTGCTATAGTAACTATGCACGGGCTGTATCTATAATTATTTGTATGAGAGGATTTTAAATGCTAATCAGGAATTTTGACCAAGTCAATAAATATAGGCATGTGGATTGGAAAAAGTTAATAAATGCTGATCAAGGAATTTTGACCAAATCAATAAATGCTGAGGTTTTTTTTTTTTTTTTAATCAAAAATTTAGAAAATTAAGATTGGAGTTCCCAAAAGCCTTGGGGTTTAGAAACCCCATTTTTCTTAATATATTTACAATTATCTATATATGTGAATTGCGATTTTTAAATGTCTTTTTTATTTTTATTTTTTAAATGTCTTGTTTTTTTCCTTTTTTATATTATATTAAATTTTAATATTTTGCTAATAATCATATGTGTTGGACTTTTTATGGAATTAAATGTCTTCTTTTTTTATTATATTATATTAAAGTTTAATATTTTGATAATAATCATATGTGTTGGACTTTTCAAGAAATTTTTTTTATGCTTGTTCTTAATGCATTAAAGTGTTATTATGAGGGATAATAATCATATGTGTTGGGACTTTTCAAGGAATTCATATGTGTTGGATTTCAAAGAATTTTTTTTATGCTTGTTCTTAATGCATTAAAGTGTTATTATGAGGGTAAGACTTGGGGGTTGGAAGAAGTTAATAAATGCTAAGGTTTTTCTTTCTTTTTTTTAAATAAAAAAATCAGGAAATTTAGATTAGGAGATTGGAGCTCCCACAAGGCTTGGGGTTAAAAACCCCCTATAGCGATCCTGGTTTTCCCTCCATTGGTTATTGTATTCCGAACTCGGTTCTGTGGATGTCTGTTGTTATATATGTCGCATTTCCGTCCTTTAATTCTTTGTGTTTGAGTTTTGGGATGTGTTGGGCAGGTCTAAAACAAGTTGGTTGTGTTTAGAAACACATAGTTTATGCCCAGATTTTGGCCTTCACGCTCAAGCGGGGATTTTTACGCTCGAGCAGGCATTCCGACGCTCGAGCGGGATTCTTCAGTCTTCAGTATTTTTCCTGCAGGTCATCGGACGCTCGAGCATCCACTTTCACGCTCGAGCGGGGACCTTCGTCTGCAGAACTTCTGCAAGTGTGCATTCCACACTCGAGCGGCGCTTTTCACGCTCGAGCGGGAGTCTGTGTTTGACACTCGAGCGGGGCGTTCCACGCTCGAGTGGACTGTGATGTATATCAGTCCGAGAAGAAGCTTTTTGGATCACTTTCTTTGACTCTCTCTCTCTCTCTAAAGCACTCCAAAACCCTAATTTGAGAGCTTCTCTCTCTACATACACCTTTTCTCTAGAAAAACACTTGGTTCTTGGGTGTCTCTACCCTAGTCTCTTTGAAGAAAAGGTAGAGCTTGGTGTGGGCTTCGCTTTGATCCGAAAAACATTGGGTTTGGAGCATCTTGGGTTTTCACCTTCATCTCCTTTGAGTCTCTTCTTTTGAGGTAGGGATAACCCCTTTCTATGAGTTTTGACCTAAATGTTGGATGTTTTGTATAGATGTCGTTGTTTGGGAACTTTGGGATAGTTAGGGTTTTGAAACTTGAAATTATAAAGAGGGGTTTTCTATTTTTGGGGTTCCAAGAGTAAGTGTGGTCCCTAAAATGAGATTGTGGTGTTTGATTGATGAAATTAGGTCATGGGATCAATATTTGAAAAAGGGGGAAAATTTCCTAATTAATTTGGAGAAATATGAAATTGAGTTGAAAATCATGAAATTGGGAAACTATGTGATTGAATGGTGTAGTTGGATTGATTAATCACTCACCTATGAAAATGTTGATAAGTTATCTGTTTGATGAATTTATTATCTGTTTAGAAATAACTACTTTGGGCTATCGGTGGAGGATAGTCTTGATTGTTATAGACATTGTATGTTGATTAGGGACAACTGAAACTAATCAAATGGTCAAGTCATTGAATATGACGGTTGAATTAACACATTGAATATGTGCCTGGATTGATCATTATATATGATAAAGCGTTTAAATACATTGCACATGTATCCTGTTTGGGAGGAGATAAGGGATGTACTCCATGGTTTGGGAGGAGATAGGGGATGTACTCCTAAACTTGTTTGGGAGGAGACAGGAGATTGACTCCAGTGATAATTAAGTTGGCCGGAGTGTCCAGGGTGAAAGTCCCGAAATCCTAATTACGTTTGCATAACGTAGATAATTGAAGTATTGAAATGTTTTAATATGAGTTGTAGTCTCATTTGAATTGTGGATAATGGAAGTGCTTTAATATGAGTTGTAGTCTTATTTAATTGTTGGCTAGATAATGAGCCATGTTTATGAATTTGAATTGGACAAGTAAAGGAACGTGGAATGAAACACGGATGTATTTGTCATGGAACTGGGGAGTGTTGTAAATTGGTTTACAAGTGTTAACCATTTATCGAATGCTAATGTTTTAGTTATTTCTCATATTTGGTTTAGTATATCTCTACTGGGCTTTGGCTCACCCTTTATGGGACATCATTTTCAGGTACAGGTGATATGCCACCTCCAAGGACGTAGCTTGGGAGGCTTAGAGGCTGAAAGATCTTTTTGTTGTTATCCTTTTGTATTACATGTAAATCAAGCCAATGGCTTATTTTGTATTAAGAGTTAGAACTCTTCTCTTGTTGAACCCAAGTGTTGACTTGGAAAGTTGTAAGCCCGTAGAGAAATTTACTTTTGTTGTCAACATGTAATACTTTTGTACTTAATACTCTGATGAATGGAAATATGCTTTATTCTCTTATGTCTATGGATGTGATGAATGTTGGGTTTATACGTATTATTTTGAGGGTGTGACATTTTTTAATCTTTACGACCAGTTTTAATTCTTTACTAAGATGACCCAAGTGATCCTTTTGGTCTTCTTTCACCCAAAAAAAATTGTTCATTTTTCTTTTGAATTTTTATTTATTGTTTTTGAGGGAGGTGGAAGGGGTGAGATTGACAGGAAGATCCCACTGACATAAATTAATATTTTTTTTTTATCTATACATATTATTTTTTTGTTAATTTTATTTAGGAAAAACTACAGTACAGTGGGACAGAAACAAATTACAAAAACATGTGAGATGCATGTAATTTCGAGATGGGATACAAGTGAAAAGCTGGAGAGGTGCATCCATGTTTGTGTAAAAAAAAACCATTGAACTAACTACAACAATCATATTAAAAAAAGAGCCATTGAACAAACTATAATCACATCACATTACAATCACATTTTTTTCTTTATGAGTGTTTATGTTTATTTAACTTCAATCATATTAAAAATAAAATTAAAATATTAAATAAAAAGATTAAATAACATTAAAAAAAAATCATTGAACTAATGTAGACACCCCATTTTTGACCGTCCTCAAGACTTGGACGTCATCGTTTGAACACTCAATGATCATCCATGTTTGTGTTCGTTTTGAGTTCCCGGAGGTCTCGGTTGTGCGCCTTGCCTTAGGATCTCTCAACTTGACTGTTTTGTGCTTGGCTAGACCAAGGACTTGTGGTTTTTGCACTTGAGGGTAGGAAGTGGCTTGTTGGCCACCCCCCTTAACCCACCGACCATGGCCTGAGGCCACCGGCCTTGCTTTCTTGCCACCGGCCAAGTGTATTGGCCGATCGGCACTTTATTTAGTCGACCGGCCATGGTGTTGGTCGATCGGCCATTTTTTGCTGGCCGAACCCTGTTCATCTGCTTTATGCAGATATTTTGTGTCAGCTGGCACAGACCCTATCCTCCATACACGTGTACGGAGGATTTTGAACCTTTGTTTTAGCTTCTTGAGGAAGCTTGAACCTTTTGAACCTTTGTTTTAGCTTCTTGAGGAAGCTTGAACCTTTTGAACCCTTGCTCTAGCTTCTCCAAGAAGCTTGAACCTTTTGCTCTAGCTTTTCTAAGAAGCTTGAACCCTCTTGTTTCTCTATAAGAGAGGGCCTCCCTCTCCTTTAGAGAGATTGAAAATTTTGTCTAAGGCACAAGAGATATATCTCTCTATATATCTCTATATTTTGGGTTCAAAAGAGTGAGATTCTTGGCCCCTTTGCACACCACCTTACAACCACACACCTCCACCATTCATCTGAGGTTCTTGGAGGGTATTTTCAGAGGTTAAAGAGCTGGTTTTTGGTCCAAGAACCTGCTGGTTTTGCTGAGCTACAAGGGTAACTCCTTTTCCCTCTTTATTCCCCATTTTTGCACAAGATTTTAGCCTATCTTGCATGCTGTTTTGAGCTTAGTGTATAACTGATAAAAGTTCTGTTTTTTCATGCTTTTAATCTTTGTTTAAGATCACTTTTGTATTTGGGTTTGTTTACCCCCTCTTAGGCCTTGTTTGGCCTCATTTTTGTGCCTTTTTTGTGAGCTTCGGGACCACCTTGTATTGGCCTTATCACCACTGAAATCTAGAGGGATTTTAGTGGTGCAGATGGTGTTTTGAGGTCCTAAGAAGGAGAGGGCCATCCCCTCTCCTTTGTTGTCTTGTTTACTAGCATATTTGGCCTATCAAAGGAGCATATGTTTATATCATTTGGAGGCCTATTTCAGGCACTTTTTGGTGACTTTTGGGACCTGCCTAGCCTCTGTCCATGGCTGGCTTGGTCCCCTTTTGTTTGCCTCTTACATGTGTAGAGTAATCCCTTTCATAACTTATCAAAGTAGCACATCATTCTTGCATGTATTGGCCATGTTTCAGTGGGTTTTTGGCCATCATTTGGCATGCCATAAATCTTTTTTGGCTGGTTTGGTGGCCCCTCACATGCTTCATAGGCTTGTAGTGTAAATCATGCTTACTAGCTCACATTGCATGTTGTTTTGGCCCTCTATTCTAGCACCTTTTGGCCACACTCCAAACATGTTTTGTTCATATTTTAGGCTACCTTAGCTTTGTTTTTAGGCCTCTTGGTTGATTGGTGCTTGCCATGCATGGTTGTAGTGTAATAGCCTTGCTTACCTTTGAGTTTTTGGGGTCCCTTGCATGTGTTGCTTGAGGCATTTTAGTGTTTTGGCATCATTGAATGTGATATTTCAGAGTTTATAGGTGTGCCATATTCTCATGTTTATCATGCCTTCAATGTGTTTGAGAGTTGTGCTTTTATACCCCATTTGTGAGCCATTGCATGAGCTTCATTTTTGTGCACTTCAAGGCATCATCTTAGTCCATTTTGCCACTGTTTTGGGCCTGCATAGGGACTGTTTGGGGTTGGTTTGGTCATTCGAGCATCGCTTTGCATACCTCTAGTGTAATGTGCTTCACTAGTTTCGGTATTTGAGCCTTCCTACATGCATTGTGTGAGTCGTTTGCATGATTCGGAACCATTTTGTATGTCATTTCAGAGCTGGAATATATGCCATTATATGCCATACTTCATCTTTTCAATGCACTAGGAGAGTTGCATCTTGTGCTATGAGTTAGAGCCCTTGCACCTTGCATGTTTGCATGTGTTTTGTTGCCTCATTTCCATCATGTTTGGCCACTGATTTTGGCATGCTTGAGAGCTACCCATGTTAGTGTAAGTCCATCTCACCATGTTGTTGCATGCTTGTTTCATTTTGCATGTTGTTGCATGCTATATATGTTCACATGTTTAGGTTGTATGCCTATTGCCTATTGCCTATTGCATGCTTGTGTTGCTTTGTTAAGTTCATCATGCATGTATTACATTGGTCTAAGTATACTTGCCTTTGCATGTTATTAAATGTTAGCCTATTGACATGTTGTTGCATGTTCATCCATCTTGCATACTTGTTAAGTTACATGCTTGTTTGCATGCTTGTCTTCGCATGTTGTTATATGCTAGTTGCCTTGTATAGCATTGTTGCTTGCATGCTCATGTTACATTAGTTTGCTTGCATGCTTAGGTTGCATAGCATTGTGTGCGCATCCCTTGCCTCTTGAATCAATCATGATAGAGGTTGGGGCCCTTATGTGTTTTTGTGCATTTCATTTGATATCAAATTGCACACTTGGCATCTTTGGCCATCATGCATTGAAATGCGTGATTGGTGGCCCGAGGGTTGAGAACCAAATCCCCTTGAGTTCATAGCATGATAGGGAAGGTGGTCGTGCATACATTGTCTTGTAAATTCCTTGCCATGCACTGTCTGTCCTCCGCTGCAGCAAAAACAGAGTTCTGCAGGAACAGATGGCTTGTCGGCCCTCTTCAGTGCCGGCCGGCTACCAAAGTCCAGCCGATGGCCCCACTTTTGGTCGGTGACCACTTCCTAATGGCCGGTGGTCCTATCTTTTGGCCGGTGACATCCCACAATGCTCAGGGAGTAATTCAGAGGCATCTCAAGGATTTTCACAGTTCTCAAAGGTGCAGAACAGTGCAAATAGAGGCAACATGTGGCATGACAATAGGTTTCCGAGCGAGGCGAATCGAGCATGCATGCATTTGACCCTCTTCCCGAGGCAGCTTTACTACTTTAATAGCTTAATTAATTTGTTAATTAATTAAGGTTTTGTAATATTTAATTAGCTAGAGTAGTTAATTATTTATTTGGTTTGTATTATTCTTTTGGCCCCTCCGAGGAGGGCAATGTTGTAATAAGTGTGCGTGTGTGTGATGTATGTTTTCCAACCCCACGTCTTTCTCCCTTTTATTTACCAGCTTATGATGGTTAGTTTTAGGGCACGTTTCAATTAGCATCTATATGTTCGCATGTTTGCATTCATTCATCTGTATTGCATGCACCGGGCTCGGCGCATCACGCTAACTACATTGTATTTCAATTCCAAGTTGTATACATATATCGATTATTGCATCTCATATGCCGTTTTAGAATAGCCGAGCCTATTGTGGTTGCATTTTTGCATGTGTTGCATTAGGCATTCTTAGCATAGTTAGGATTTATGCATGATTTCTAATTAGCTTCTTTCTTTGGCTCGGAGTACTCGGTAAGTGTTTATGCTTTAGCATCCTTGCATGTGTGTGAGTGACTGCCATGATAGCATGCTTACCATGAGGCTATGTGTTTATGTGATATAATTGCCTGAATGCCTGTGGGTGAAGGTTGGATTACTCGAATTGGAACAATTCATCGCAATATGTGTTTTAAGCCCACTTTACGGAGTGGCAAAATCATGTTTTCTTAAGCCCACTTGAGGGTGGCAAATCCACGTCTTAGCCTACTTGCCAGTAGCACCATCAAACCATTTTCAAATAAACAAACATGAAATGTTTTGTTCCAATTTAGGCGATCTAGTCTATACTTGTGTGTTGTGCGCATCACATAGTAAATTCTAGGCTAATAACCGGAATAAGAGCACATAATGTTTTCAAAACTCGATATCATGGTTAGTAGAGGCCGATTTTTGATCGGGCGAGCGGGGGTGCTCACGAAGTGACTTTCCCCAATCGTACCCAAGTTCCCGCGCCGAGGCAACTTTGGTGATGACGGACACGTGGCCTTAGGCACGAGTCAGGGTTTCCTAAATTCCCCCAAAACAAAATATTTAGGTGACGACTCTGTATCTGGCAAAGCAGTCCATGTTTGGCACTTCTTTCTAAAAATCTGTTTTTCAAAATGATTTGGCGGATTTAGACTCTTTGATGATTCATCGGTCTTGCATTGCACTCTGCGAGATTTGATACAGGACCGTGACATTGATTCCGAACTGTAGTGACCCCAAATGAACAAAACGGGATTCTTCTCGAGACGTTCAGGGACGTCTACAACTAACTACAACAATCATATTAAAAAAAAGAGCCATTGAACAAACTACAATCACATCACATTTTTTCCATAATAAAATAAATAAATGAAAAAAAAGAACTATTAAACTAACTACAATCACATTAAAAAAAAAGAATCATTCAACTAATTATAATCACATTTTTCTCTTTGTGAGGGTTTATATTTATCTAACTTCAATCATATTAAAAAATCAAATTATAATTTTTTATTCGCTAGACAAATCACAAATATTTTTATGCGCTATCTAACTACAATATTAAAACAGTAAACGAAAGGAAAAGTCAAGAAGGAGAAAACAAAAAGAAGACTTACTGTTTGCATACGTGGTCACTGAAGTTGAAAGTGTAGAAGTGAGAAGTCAAGAAGGAGAAAACAAAAAGGAGACGCACTGTTTGCAATAGGTGTGACGGCCTGGTTCCTTCTATTTTTCTTTCTTTCCTTCTTCGCTTCGTCCTCTATTTGCCTTCATTGGATTGAAATGTCCAGGATGGTTCCCTTGTTTGGAGTTCTAGTGTTTTTCTTTTCGGTGTTAATTTTTGCTTGTTCCGGAGGATGCGCGGGTGAGTCTGAAGTGCCGGAAGCGAAGCAGATTTCTTTGGGTGGCTGGGCTTGGGCCGCACGTACGGGGCTGGGCCGCACGAGTGGTGGGCTAGGCCTCTCGAGTGGTGGAGGCTTAGACCCAGAAAATTCGATTCTGCCTAGAGCGCACGAGCAGAGAAAATGGACCGCACGAGCGGTTAAGGTGGGGCGCTCGAGCGGTGGAGAAGGCTGCACGAGCGACCAACTGGGCAGTCCGTGCCCTGTTTTCTTATAACGTTTTGGTCCGAATGTCTCACCCATAATATACATATCTCTCTCACTCTAAACCCTATGTTTCTCTCCCTTCTCTCTAGAAAACTTCCTCAAGCCTCAAAACACTTTGATTTTACAAATTTTTGGGTCGAGATCTCCATCTCCTTCTCCTTCTCCTTCCTTCAAATCTTGAAGATCCAAAGTTAGGGCTTCACTTGGGTGGTGGAGATCCGAAATTTCTCTCATCTTTGAGGCTAGGGTTTCATCTCTCCTTTCATCAACAAGCTTGAGGTAGGGATTTCTTGAGTTATATATACTAGTTTTGCTATTTGTTGTTGATTTAAAAGTGTTCTTGAGTTTGTGTTAGTTTTGCTATTCCTGTATTGTCAACATGATAGTTAGCATTATAATTAATGAACAACACATATATTATGTATTTATAAAATGTTATAAAGTAAAAATGTTAGACTTACAATTTTTTTTTTACTTTCTGAAAGGAATAGACATTCTTCAGACCAATCTATATTTAAAACAAAGGTCACGCACGGTGCACAATCTAGTTGACGTGGCATTGTTGGTACAGGTATGATAAATGCATAGGCACGGTCTTGGCATGACGCAATATAATCTTTAATCATTCTAACGCCATTATATTAAAAAATCAAATTATAATTTTTTTTTGGCTAGACCAAATACAAATCAAAAAATGAGATAACTTCAATCATAAAAATCACAAATATTTTTATGCTATCTAACTACAATCATATTTTTTTTCATAATAAAAAAAATAATTGTAAAGAAGAACCATTAAAACAGTAAATAAAACGATTAAATCACATTTAAAAAAAGAACCATTGAAATAGTAAATAAAAAGAATATTTAGAACCATTGAACAAATTACAATCACATTTTTTTTTTATGAGTGTTTATATTTATCTAACTTCAATCATATTAAAAAATCAAATTATAAACAAAAGGAGATAACTTCAATTATACAAATCACAATTTTTTTTAATGCTATCTAACTACAATCACATTTTTCCCATAATAAAAAAATAATTGAAAAAAAGAACCATTAAAATAGTAAATAAAAAAATTATTTAAAACTATTGAACAAATTACAATCACATTTTTCTTTTTGTGAGTGTTTATGTTTATCTAACTTCAATCATATTAAAAAATCAAATTATAAACAAAAGGAGATAATTTCAATAATACAAATCACAATTTTTTTAATGCTATCTAACTACAATCACATTTTTCTCATAATAAAAAAATAATTGAAAAAAAGAACCATTAAAATAGTAAATAAAAAGATTATTTAGAGCCATTGAACAAACTACAATCACATTTTTTCTTTTTGTGAGTATTTATGTTTATCTAATTTCAATCATATTAAAAAATCAAATTATAAACAAAAGAAGATAACTTCAATCATACAAATCACAATTTTTTTAATGCTATCTAATTACAATCATATTTTTCTCATAATAAAAAAAAATAACTTTTAAAAAAGAACCATTAAAATAGTAAATGAAAAGATTATTTAGAAGTATTGAACAAACTACAATCACATTTTTCTTTTTGTGAGTGTTTATGTTTATCTTACTTCAATCATATTAAAAAAATCAAATTATAAACAAAAAGAGATAACTTCAATCATACAAATCACAATTTTTTTAATGCTATCTAACTACAATCATATTTTTCTCATAATAAAAAAAATAATTGAAAAAAAGAACCATTAAAATAGTAAATAAAAAGATTATTTAGAAGTATTGAACAAATTACAATCACATTTTTCTTTTTGTGAGTGTTTGTGTTTATCTAACTTCAATCATATTAAAAAAATCAAATTATAAACAAAAAGAGATAACTTCAATCATACAAATCACATTTTTTTAGTACTATCTAACTACAATCACATTTTTCTCATAATAAAAAAAATAATTGAAAAAAAGAACCATCAAAATAGTAAATAAAAAGATTATTTGGAAGCATTGAACAAACTACAATCACATTTTTCTTTTTGTGAGTGTTTATGTTTATCTAACTTCAATCATATTAAAAAAATTAAATTATAAACAAAAGGAGATAACTTCAATCATACAAATCACAATTTTTTTAATGCTATCTAACTACAATCAAATTTTTTTGATAATAAAAAAAATAATTGAAAAAAAGAACCATTAAAATAGTAAATAAAAATATTATTTAGAGCCGTTGAACAAACTACAATCACATTTTTCTTTTTGTGAATTAACTTCAATCATATTAAAAAATAAAATTATAAACAAAAGGAGATAACTTCAATCATACAAATCACAATTTTTTTAATGCTATCTAATCATCATTAATAATTAAAAAAATCAATCACAAATTAAGTCAATTGATAATTAAAAAACACAATAATTTATTTTTCAAAAAACATAGTGAGTTAAAAAGATCAATTACAATTTTTTTTTTTTTTTTTGTCAAAATACAATCTAATCATCATCAATAATTGGTACATTATGTGACCCTAATAAGTACAATTCATTTTGTTTTTCAAAAAACACAGTGAGTTAAAAATCAAATCACAAATTAAGTGAATTGATAGTTAAAAAAACACAATAATTTTTTTTCAAAAAACACAGTGAGTTAAAAAAATCAATTACAATTTTGTTTTTCAAAATACAATCTAATCATTATCAATAATTGGTACTTTAAAAATCAAATCAGAAAAAAATCAAATCAAATCACAAATATTTTTATGCTATCTAACTGCAATCATTTTTTTTTCATAAATAATTGTAAAGAAAAACCATTAAAACAATAAATAAAACATTAAATCACATTAAAAAAAAGAACCATTGAACAAACTACAATCACATCACATTTTTCCCATAATAAAAAAAATAAATAAATGAAAAAAAGAACCATTGACTAACTACAATCACATTAAAAAAAAAAGAACCATTGAACTAACTACAATCACATTTTTTTCTTTGTGAGTATTTATGTTTATCTAACTTCAATCATATTAAAAATAAAATTAAAATAGTAAATAAAAAGATTAAATAACATTAAAAAAAAAAACCATTGAAGTAACTATAGCGATCCCGTTTTTCCTCCATTGGTTATTGTATTCCGGACTCAGTTCCGTAGATGTCTGTTGTTGTATATGTTTCATTCCCGTTCTTTAACTCTTTGAATTTGTGTTTAGAAATGTCTTGGGCGTGTTTTGAACAGGTTGGTTGAGTTTAGGTCTCTAATCTTGTTGCCTAGATTTTTGATGATCCGCTCGAGCAAGTCTTATTGCACTCGAGCAGAGTCCGCATCCTTTCAGCATTTTGTGCATCTGCAAATATACTGCAGAGGTGTTTTTCACGCTCGAGCGGCGTTCCTTACGCTCGAGCGGGTATCTTGCGCTCGAGTGGGTGTTCGAAGTCTGTAAAAGTATTGGAGGAGTGTATTCTACGCTCGAGCAGGTCTGTTTGCGTTTGAGCGGGTAGTGCTTTACTGTAGTGCTTCGGCGCTCGAGCGGGTATATTTGCGCTCGACCGGGTTTAGTTTTTGTGTCTTACGCTCGAGCGTCCTATTATCCGCTCAAGCGGACTATACGTATATCAGATCGCGACTGTGTCTTTTTAAATCACTTTTTCGACCCACTCTCTCTCTCGAACTTTTCAATACCCTCATTTGAGAGCTCCTCTCTAGAATACAACTTCTCTCTAAGAAATTATCTATCTCTAGTGATCTTCTACCTTAGTTCCTTTATATAAAGTGTGGAGATTGGCTTGATCTTCATTTGGATCCAAAAATCATTGGGTTTGGAGCACATTCGAGTTTCTCATCATCTCCTTTGGGTCTCTTCTTTTGAGGTAGGGATAACCTACTCATTTCTATGGGTTTTGATATAGATATTATGTATTTTGTATAAATGGTGGAGTATAGTAAATTTGGGAAAGTTAGGGTTTGATTTAAAGTTATATAAAGGGGGTTTTCAAATGTTAAAATCCATGTATATATGGGACTATAAAAAATGGAATTATTGTTGTTGAATTGATGGAAATGAGCCTGATTAAGGCCGAATTGTACATCATTGAGGCCATTAATTAAAATCTCTTAACTTCACTTGCTGGTCAAACCGTATACTTTATGTGTGTTGAATGTCAATCAAGTTGTACATAGTCGGAGCATAAAATGGGCAAAAAGACAGAATTTGGAGAGAGTTGACTTTCCTGCACGTGCGTTTACTTTTTCTGGGAAATTGTGCCCGACTTTTTAAATCTGTTTGGAAGGGATCAGAAGGAGCAAAAGGCAAGGAAAAGGCTGGATTAGGGTTCAGAACTTGTTTTGACCTAAAGAGAAAGGCTAGAGTTTGGAAGGGAAGAGAAACTAACAGCTTCAAGGATGTCTCCCATGGTGGTTCCTTCTCCATCTACCTCCTTCTACTCCTCCATGAGTGGCTAGTCTCATTTTTTAGGGTTTTGATGAAACCCTAGCCATGTAATTATTTAGTTTTCTTTTTTATTTTTAATTATGTAAAGGTTTGAACATTTGTATGGTGATTTAGAAGTTTCTTTTATATATTTTTCATTATTTCTTCGAATATTTGACTTTCTGTGATTGTTACCGGTTGTCCCTTTACTGTTCAGTTGTATTCTGGATTTGGTTCCGTGAAGTTGTTAGTTGTAATTGTCTTGTTGTCATCCTTTAAATCGATCCGTTTGGGTTTTAGGATGTGTTGGCCTTGGTTGATTCAGGTTGGTAGAGTTTTGGCTCCCATTGTTGTTGCATAGTTTTTTTGGATGGTCTGCTCGAGCGGGTATTCTTGCGCTCGAGCGGGGTTTACACTCTTCCAGTATTTTGTATCCCTGCAAAACTTCTGCAGGTGTGTTTTCTGCGCTCGAGCGGGATTGTTGGCGCTCGAGCGGGTAGTACTTTTTGGGTGTAAGTTCTGGGAGGGGTAAATCCACGCTCGAGCGGACTAGTTTTCGCACTCTAGCGGATGTACTTTATTCCTGTGTCTTGGCGCTCGAGCGGGATTTCTTGTGCTCGAGCGGACCTAGTCTTTTGTTCTTGACGCTCGAGCATTGTGTTCTCCGCTCGAGCGGGAATGTCGCATATCAGTTGGCAGCTGGGCATTTTGAAATCACTTTTTACATTCTCTCTCTCTCTCTCTTACTTTCCCAAAAACATTTTTGAGAGCCTCTCTCTCTAGAAACTTCCTTCTCTCTAGGGTTTGATCTAGTTAGAGTGTTTTCCAAACCTTTGGTCTTTACAAAAAAGTTGTTGATCGTCGTGGGCTATCTTGTGATCCAAGAATCTCGGGATTTGAAGCATCTTCATTTTCGTCATCTCCTTCGTTGGGTTTCATCTTTTGAGGTAGGGATTCCTACTCACTCTTATGGGTTGTAACCTAGATTATTGAGCATTTGGTTAAATAGTTTGATTTTGGGATCTAGGGTTTCGAAATGTGTAATGGGGGTTTTGTCATTTTGGTTCTTAAATATGTATTTTGGGCTTCAAAATGGTGTTATTGTTGTTGGTTGTTGATTTATGGACCATGGGGTTCTTGTTGGAAAAAGGGGTAGAAAACCCTAAGTTGTAGTATAAATTAATTGATATAATTAATTTGGGAAAAATGTTGTTGTTTGGAATTGAGATGGAAATAATGAAATTGGCTCATTACACTGCAAAATGGTGGAGTTGGATTTATTAATCGCTCACTTTTGAAAACATTGATAATTTATCTGTTGGAGCTTTTATTATCTGTTTAGAAATAATTGCTTGGGCTATCGGTGGAGGGTAGTTTTGATTGTTGTAGACAATGCATGATGATTAGGCAAACTAAAACTAATCAATTGGATATGTCATTGAGTATGACGGTTGATAGAATACATTAACGTTATGTATTGATTGATTGTGTATATGACCTATGTGTATGTACGTTGTGTGTGTGGGAGGAGATAGGGGATGTACTCCAGGGTTTAGGGGAAGATAGGGGATGGACCTCTAAACCGGATGTTATTTGGGAGGAGATAGAGGATGGACTCCACTGATACAGCTCATATGCTTGTCAGTTAAAGTGTTGATATAGCTAATATGCTTATCTGTTGAAATGTGGATACAGCTTGTATGCTTATCTGTTGAGATGTTGATACAACTAGTATGTTTATCCATTGTAAAACGGGAAGCGTTTAATATGAGTCACTGTCTCATATAAGTGGTTGGCCAGGTTCTGAGCCGTTGATGTAAATTGAGAAAATGATGAGAAATGGAAAATGAAATGAAATATGAACATTGTGGTCATGTAATGGAAATGAGTTATGAATTGATTTAGGGTAATCGAACATTTATCAATTACTAATGTCTTAGTTACTGCTCATATTGTGTTTAGCATTTCTCTACTGGGCGTTGACTCACCCTCTATGGGACATTATTTTCAGGTACAGGTAGCATGCCACCTCCAAGAACATAGCTTGGATGATGATGAGAGTTGAAGACTCTTTTTGATTATTTTGTTGTATTACATGTACATCAAGCCACGGGCTTACTTTGTATAGAGTTAGTACTTTTCTTTTGTGCAACCAAGTGTCAAACTTGGAAAGCTGTAAGCCTATAGGGCACTTGCTTTTGTTGTTAACATGTAATACGGTTGTAAGAGTTACTCTGATGAATGAAAAGGCGTTGATTTCTTTATACCATTGCATGTCTAATATGATGGGATTTATGTATTATTTTGAGGGCGTTACAACTTGGTATCAGAGCTTACCGGGTTCGAATACTTTGGGTACGTGGGAAGTGATTAGTATCACAATGGGTTTGTCTCGCTTATTGAGAGATTTAGATGTAATGTTATATGCTTATGTGATAACATGCTTATGTGATTATATGGGTATGGGATTTGATTTCTGGGATATCGATTGGACCCTTGGGTTTCTGTGAGTCTTGTTGGAAAAGCACTTGATCAATGCTGTTTCTAACCGGAACTCTAGTAACGCCTTGGGACTGTCATTATCCGGGAATGAAATTCGTAAGTGCTTATGTGTTTATGTGCTTACGTGGAGTGAATTACAGTTGTCTATGCATTAGGATGCGGGTGTTTAGTTTCGGCACATTTATGAATGTGCTAACGTCTTTGTTACCTTTAATAGGATGTCAGGACGAGGTGGTAGGCGTGGTAGGCCTAGGAGGCAGGAGGTGCCTTTACCGGATGACGTTCCGGCAATGCAGGAGGGAGTTGGTTAGGCCAATGTGGCCGAGCCAGTGGGTCAGCAGGCTATGGGTGCCTTGGCCCGAGAGATAGCGGGAGCTTTGGATATTCTCAGAGCTGAGCATCAGGTTGCAGAGACATGACCTTCTTTCTTGAAGAGGGAATTTTTCCAGTCTAACCCAGACGAATTTGTTGGAGATCTGAAAAAGCCACTTAAGGCTGACGAGTGGCTAGAACAGATGGAGAAGACGTTCGAGATGCTTGGCATCGAGGACGGGGGTTTAAAGGTGACCTTGGCATCCTTCCAATTGAAGGGAGATGCGGGTCAATGGTGGAAGTACGAGAAGGGCCGCGTTGGTGGTGTATGGGGGGCTTTTGTAGATGCCTTCCAGGAGAAGTTCTTGTCTTCAGCTGCCAGGGAGAAGCTGAGGGAACAGTTTTGCCAGCTTAAATAGTAGGGCCTGACAGTGGCCGAGTTTGAAGCTACTTTTACTGGTCTGTCCAGGTTTGCACCTGAACTTGTGGCGTCCGAGGAACGCCGTTGCTTTGAGTTTGAGCGGAAGTTGAGGCGTGGACTTAAGTTGAGGGTTGGAGGGTCGTTTATCCGGGAGTATAGACGTTTGGTGGATGTTGTAGCTCACATGGAGCTTATGATGCAGGAGGAGGATGACGAGAAGCATAGAGGCTCCAAGAGGAGCCAAGATGGCCAGAGTGATGGCAAGAGACAGAAGGGTTTTAACCCTCCGCAGTCTCAGGGTGGTTTGGCTAGATCGACCTTTCCAGTGCCGAGTGTAGGCTCCAGGAGAGGTAATCAGGGAGGCTTGACTTGTTTTACTTGTGGCCAGTTGGGTCACAAGTCTTCGGTGTGCCCGCAGAAGGGAGGGGGTCAGCGAGCTGCTTCTTCTTCAGCTAGACCTCAGGGCCAGAGTCAGGGCAGGGGCCAGCCTTTGTCTTGTTATCAGTGTGGTCAGCCTGGGCACCTGAAGAGGTTTTGCCCATAGTTGAGTGCCACTTCGGGGGCATCTGGTTCTAAGCAGACGCAGAGTTATCAGCCAGCTTAGTCTGTGCAGGCCTCGAGGGCCAATCCGGGAGCTTCGTCATCCCAGTCTATGCAGCAGTCTTTTGCTCCTAGAGGCGAGCAGGTGGATCAGGGGCCTACAGGGCGCGTGTATGTTGTTACCGCGCAGGACCTGGTACCGGTTCCGTCTGTTATGAGAGGTACCTTTCTGTTTTGCAACTCGGTTGCTAGTGTATTGATTGATATGGGTGCATCTCATTCTTTTGTGTCTGCTGCATTTGCATCTGTATTGGAGTTGGAGTTGGCACTATTAGCATCTCCTATATGTGTTGTATTGCCTATCGGGGGTGAATTGATTTTGAAACATGGATGTAGAGGTTGTGATATAGAGGTCGCCGACCATAGGCTTCCTTTTCTCTTTGTTGTTATGCCCATGAAGGGTTTTGATGTTATTTTGGGTATGGACTGGCTATCGTCATACCGGGCAGTTATTGATTGCTACCGCCAGAGGGTCACTTGTTGTACCGTGAGCGGGGAGTGATTCCATTTCTTGGGGGACCGGGTTGGTAGTGTTTTGCCACCGGGGTATGATCCGCGAGGGCGGAGTGAGCTTAGTGGTCTACTTGCTAGCTTTATGAGTGGTGAGTGTGATGAGGCCCAAATTGTGCTGCCGAGGGTGGTTTGTGAGTATTCGGATGTTTTTCCCAAGGATCTCGTTGGTTTGCCACCTCACCGTGAAATAGAGTTCTCCATTGATTTAGTGCCCGGTACGACGCCGATTTCTATGGCACCTTACCATTTCGCCCTAGCCGAGTTGAGTGAGTTGAAGATTCAGCTTCAGGAGCTGCTGGATAAGGGCTTTGTTCGCCCTAGTGTTTCGCCGTGGGGAGCACCGGCCTTCTTTGCTAAAAAGAAAGATGGTGCCTTGAGACTATGTATCGACTACCGGAAGTTGAATTGGGCTACGGTTAAGAATAAGTACCCTATGCCCCGTATAGATGATCTGTTTGACCAATTGAAGGGTTCCCGTTGTTTCTCTAAGATAGACTTAAGATCGGGTTACCACCAGTTGAGGGTCAGGGAGGAGGATATTCCGAAGACGGCATTCCGTACGCGGTATGGCCATTATGAGTTTCTGGTGATGCCATTTGGGCTCACCAATGCACCGGCAGTCTTTATGGACTTGATGAACCGGATCTTCAGGGAATTCTTAGATCATTTTGTAGTCGTTTTCGTGGACGACATTCTTATCTACTCACCTTCTGAGGAGGAGCACGAGGAACACTTGAGAATGGTACTTGAGTTGCTTAGAGCCCATAGGCTGTATGCCAAGTTTGGAAAGTGTGAATTCTGGCTGGGAGAAGTCAAGTTCTTAGGCCACGTAGTATCCGGGGAAGGGGTGTCTATTGACACATCCAAGATAGAGGCAGTGCAAGACTGGACACAGCCGAAGAGTGTGTTTGAGATCCGTAGTTTTCTGGGGTTAGCTGGGTATTACTGCCGGTTTGTGAAAGATTTCTCCAGGTTAGCTTCATCGTTGACTAGACTGACTCGGAAGGGAGTCAAATTCGTATGGAGTGAGACTTGTGAAAAGTCGTTTCAAGAGCTGAAAGTTAGATTGACCACCGCTCTGGTCTTGATTATTCCAGAGAGAGGGCTGGGTTATGCGGTTTATTGTGATGCCTCACGAGAGGGTTTAGGTTGTGTGTTAATGCAAGAGGGGACAGTGGTAGCTTATAGCTCACGTCAGTTGAAAATACACGAGAAGAACTACCCTACACATGACCTAGAGCTAGCAGCAGTGATCTTTGCCTTGAAAATCTGGAGGCATTACCTTTATGGTGAGAAGTTCGAGGTGTTCTCGGACCACAAGAGTTTGAAGTATCTGTTTACACAGAAAGACTTGAACTTGAGGCAAATGAGGTGGATGGAGTTTATTGAGGATTACGACTTCGAGTTGCACTATCATCCGAGGAAGGCCAATGTTGTGGCCGATGCCCTTAGCAGGAAATCCATAGGTGATGTAGCTTGTATAGCCATCCGGGAATGGGAGATGTTGGGGGCGCTTGGGGAGTTTGATTTGCTTCTGGGTGAATCCGTTGAGGCTGCGGCCTTGTTTTCTGTTGTTGCGCAGCCTACACTTGTGACTCGAGTGTTAGAGGCACAGAGAGGTGACCTTGAGGTAGATTCCCTCCAAGAGAAGATCTCCAGTGGGAAGGTTGAGAAGGGTTTGACGGTGTATCCCGACCTGAGTGTGAGATACCGAGACCGTTTGTTTGTGCCGGAGTCTTGCCGAGAGGAGGTACTCCGAGAGTTTCACCATTCACGCCTTGCGGTGCATCCGAGAGGCACTAAGATGTATCGGGATTTGAGTCGCCAGTTCTGGTGGCGAGGAATGAAGAGAGATGTGGCAGTTTTCGTGTCTAAGTGCCTTACTTGTTAGCAAGTGAAGGCCGAGCATCAGAGGCCAGCGGGTTTGTTGCAACCCTTGCCTATCGCCGAGTGGAAGTGGGAGCATGTCACTATGGACTTCGTTGTAGGTCTTCCGAGGACTCAGCGGGGTAGTGATGCTATTTAGGTGGTTGTAGACCGGTTGACTAAGTCGGCGCACTTTATCCCTATGCGCGTGAGAGATTTGGTAGATCACCTTGCCAATTTGTATATTCAGGACATAGTAAGGTTGCACGGGGTCCCAGTGATGATCGTCTCAGATAGAGATCCTCGTTTTACTGCTAGGTTGTAGCAGAGTTTGCAGAGTGCCGTGGGCACTAAGTTGACCTTTAGCACGGCTTATCATCCTCAGACTGACGAGCAGTCCGAGCGTACTATTCAGATCCTTGAGGATATGCTTCGAGGTTGTGTCCTTGACTTTAGTGGGACGTGGGAGAGGCACTTGCCATTGGTGGAGTTTGCCTACAACAACAGCTTTCAGTCTAGTATCGGTATGGCACCGTTTGAGGCCTTGTATGGCCGACCATGTAGGTCTCCAGTTTGTTGGGCCGAGGTGGGTGATGCACCTTTGTTGGGCCCGGAGTTGGTTAGAGAGACGACGGAGAAAGTTGAGCTTATCCGTAGTAGGCTTGTTACAGCCCAGAGTCGCCAAAAGAGTTATGCCGACCGTAGGAGGAGGCCTTTGGCGTTTGAGGTAGGTGATCATGTTTTCTTGAAAATATCACCTAGGCGAGGTTTGATGAGGTTCGGGAAGAGTGGGAAATTATCTCCCTCGGTTTATTGGCCCCTTTGAGATCCTTGAGAGGGTTGGGGAAGTTGCTTATCGTTTGGCTTTGCCACTGCAGTTGTCCGGGGTGCATGACGTGTTTCATGTTAGTACGCTTCGGAAGTATGAGCCCGATCCGTCCCATGTGTTGGATTGGACCGATTTGGAGGTAGATGAGGATGCCTCGTATGAGGAGAGACCGGTTCGGGTCTTGGATAGACGGGATCAAGTCTTGCGAGGCAAGACCATTCCTTTGGTAAAGGTTTTGTGGAAACATCACGAAGTGGAGGAAGCCACTTGGGAACGTGAGTTAGAGGTCTGTGAGAAATATCCAGACTTGTTTGTTGATGTGTAATCATGCCTAGAAATTTTGTAATGTTATTGAACTTTAAGAGCATTATGTATGTCTTAAGTTGTAAAACATTGTAAATGTTTTGGTAAATGGAAGTTATGTTAACATTGTATATGTTAAGTATTGTGGAAATGTAAGCATGATACTAATGTTGCACGAGTTATGAAATTGTGGAAAATGAGTTGAAATTGGTGAATTTCAAAGGGACGCATGTTGATAATACAGGTTGTTATGTGTAATGCGAAATGCCTCTTGAAAAGAGATGGGATTGACCGGTAATGGGTCGGAATGTTAAATATTATGTAGTAATATTGTTAGAAATGGAGAAAACTTGTTTTTGAAAAACTTGTGTTTAATTTCGGGGACGAAATTCTTTAAGGGGGGGAGGTTATAGCGATCCCGGTTGTCCCTTTACTGTTCAGTTGTATTCCGGATTTGGTTCCGTGAAGTTGTTAGTTGTAATTGTCTTGTTGTCATCCTTTAAATCGATCCGTTTGGGTTTTAGGATGTGTTGGCCTTGGTTGATTCAGGTTGGTAGAGTTTTGGCTCCCATTGTTGTTGCATAGTTTTTTTGGATGGTCCGCTCAAGCGGGTATTCTTGCGCTCGAGCGGGGTTTACACTCTTCCAGTATTTTGTATCCCTGCAAAACTTCTGCAGGTGTGTTTTCTGCGCTCGAGCGGGATTGTTGGCGCTCGAGCGGGTAGTACTTTTTGAGTGTAAGTTCTGGGAGGGGGAAATCCACGCTCGAGCGGACTAGTTTTCACGCTCGAGCGGATGTACTTTATTCCTGTGTCTTGGCGCTCGAGGGGGATTTCTTGCGCTCGAGCGGACCTAGTCTTTTGTTCTTGACGCTCGAGCATTGTGTTCTCCGCTCGAGCGAGAATGTCGCATATCAGTTGGCAGCTGGGCATTTTGAAATCACTTTTTACATTCTCTCTCTCTCTCTCTTCCTTTTCCAAAAACATTTTTGAGAGCCTCTCTCTCTAGAAACTCCCTTCTCTCTAGGGTTTGATCTAGTTAGAGTGTTTTCTAAACCTTTGGTCTTTACAAAAAAATTTTTGATCGTCATGGGCTATCTTGTAATCCAAGAATCTCGGGATTTGGAGCATCTTCATTTTCGTCATCTCCTTCGTTGGGTTTCATCTTTTGAGGTAGGGATTCCTACTCACTCTTATGGGTTGTAACCTAGATTATTGAGCATTTGGTTAAATGGTTTGATTTTGGGATCTAGGGTTTCGAAATGTGTAATGGGGGTTTTGTCATTTTGGTTCTTAAATATGTATTTTGGGCTTCAAAATGGTGTTATTGTTGTTGGTTGTTGATTTATGGACCATGGGGTTCTTGTTGGAAAAAGGGGTAGAAAACCCTAAGTTGTAGTATAAATTAATTGATATAATTAATTTGGGAAAAATGTTGTTGTTTGGAATTGAGATGGAAATAATGAAATTGGCTCATTACACTGCAAAATGGTGGAGTTGGATTTATTAATCGCTCACTTTTGAAAACATTGATAATTTATCTGTTGGAGCTTTTATTATCTGTTTAGAAATAATTGCTTGGGCTACCGGTGGAGGGTAGTTTTGATTGTTGTAGACAATGCATGATGATTAGGCAAACTAAAACTAATCAATTGGATATGTCATTGAGTATGACGGTTGATAGAATACATTAACGTTATGTATTGATTGATTGTGTATATGACCTATGTGTATGTACGTTGTGTGTGTGAGAGGAGATAGGGGATGTACTCCACGGTTTAGGGGAAGATAGGGGATGGACCTCTAAACCGGATGTTGTTTGGGAGGAGATAGAGGATGGACTCCACTGATACAGCTCATATGCTTGTCAGTTAAAGTGTTGATATAGCTAATATGCTTATCTGTTGAAATGTGGATACAGCTTGTATGCTTATCTGTTGAGATGTTGATACAACTAGTATGTTTATCCATTGTAAAACGGGAAGCGTTTAATATGAGTCACTGTCTCATATAAGTGGTTGGCCAGGTTCTGAGCCGTTGATGTAAATTGAGAAAATGATGAGAAATGGAAAATGAAATGAAATATGAACATTGTGGTCATGTAATGGAAATGAGTTATGAATTGATTTAGGGTAATCGAACATTTATCAATTACTAATGTCTTAGTTACTGCTCATATTGTGTTTAGCATTTCTCTACTGGGCGTTGACTCACCCTCTATGGGACATTATTTTCAGGTACAGGTAGCATGCCACCTCCAAGAACATAGCTTGGAGGATGATGAGAGTTGAAGACTCTTTTTGATTATTTTGTTGTATTACATGTACATCAAGCCACGGGCTTACTTTGTATAGAGTTAGTACTTTTCTTTTGTGCAACCAAGTGTCAAACTTGGAAAGCTGTAAGCCTATAGGGCACTTGCTTTTGTTGTTAACATGTAATACGGTTGTAAGAGTTACTCTGATGAATGAAAAGGCGTTGATTTCTTTATACCATTGCATGTCTAATATGATGGGATTTATGTATTATTTTGAGGGCGTTACAATTGTTGAATGTTATCCATACATGAGTTTTCTGTTCCTTCACGTTCAAGGTATGAGATGAACCATACTACAAAGAACGAGTCGTATCACTACCCTAGTTTAGAGTGAACGATTCGTATTTCTTGAGATGGTTCGTGCTCGTACATTGAACGTGATGATCTTCTTGTTAAATGCTTTGAGCTTGTAGTTGCGAAGCATTAATCTGTTCAAACCATAGCATAATTGATTTCAATTGGAAACCCTAATTACGTGGCTAGTGGTGGACTCTTTGCCCTAGTTTTTACCCTAATTCAGTAAATCCACTGTCAGTTATAGTTGACAATTTAATTCCTTAGTTTATTTTATTTGTTATTAAATTAGGTTATGAACAATCAATCTTTTCATCAAAATTAATTTAGGAATTTAACAATTAAATTAGATTAATTTCACAATTGTCCCTGTGGATCGATACCTGGACTTGCCATTATTCTAAAAGAATTTGGTGTAGTTTAGTATTTAATTTTGGTGTGTTTAACAACCCATCAGAGCCTTAGGGCTAACGTTTGGAAAAATGGGGAAAAGCCCTAATTTAATGTGACTAATTAATTTATATAATTAATTTGAGAAATTATGAGAATGTGAAATTGAGTTGGAAATTACGAAATTGGGAAATTATAAGATTGAATGGTGGAGTTGGATAAATAAATCACTGACCGATGAAAATGTTGATATTTTATCTGTTTGATAAATTTATTATCTGTTTAGAGATAACTGCTTTGGGCTATCGGTGGAGGATAGTCTTCATTGTTGTAGAAATTATATGTTGATTAGGGAAAACTGAAACTAATCATCTGGAATATGTCATTGAATATGACGGTTGGAATAATACATCGAATATGTGTATTGATTGATCATTGTATATGACAAGTGTTTAAATACATTGTATATGTATATTGTTTGGGAGAAGATAGGGGATGTACTCCACGGTTTGAGAGAAGATAGGGGATGTACTCTCAAACCTGTTTGGAAGAAGATAGGGGATGGACTCCATTAATAACTAAGTTGGCCGGAGTGTCCAGGGTGAAAGTCCTGAAATCTTGATTGCGTTTGCATAACGTTGACAATTGAAGTATGGAAGTGTTTTAATATGAGTTGTTATCTCATTTAATCGTTTGGCTAGATAGTGAGCCAGGTTTATGAATGTGAATTGGATAAGTAGAGAAAAGTGGAATAAAACATGGACTATTTGTCATGAAACTGGATTGTGATATAAGTTGGTTTACAAGTATTAATCTTTTATCGAATGCTAATGTCTTAGTTATTGCTCATATTTGGTTTAGTATATCTCTACTGGGCATTGGCTCACCCTATATGGGACATCATTTTTAGGTTCAGGGGATATGCCACCTCCAAGAACGTAGCTTAGAAGGTTTTGGGAGTTGAAGACTCTTTTGATCATTTTTGTTATTTTGGTATTACATGTAAATTCAAGTCAAGGGCTTAATGTGCTTTGAGTTAGTACTCTCTTTTTGTGTAACCAAGTGTTGACTTGGAAAGTTGTAAGCCCTTTGCGCATTTACTTTTGTTGTCAACATGTAATACTTTTGTAAGGAATACTCTGATGAATGGAATTATACTTTGTTCACTTATGTCTATGGATGTCATGAATGTTGGGTTTATAGGTATAATTTTGAGGGCGTGACAACTTGGTATCAAAGCGTACCGGGTTTGAATACTTCAGGTACGTGGGAAGTGGTTAGTACCACAATGGGTTTGTCTCGCTTGTTAGAGACTTAGGTATGACGTTTTGTGTTTAATTTATAACATGCTTATATGACTATATGGGTATGGGATTTAATTTTTAGGATGTTGATTGGATCCTTGGGTTTCTGGGGGTCCTGTTGGAAAAGCACTTGATCAATGCTGTTTCTAAGCGGAACTCTAGCAACGGCACGGGACTGTCTTTATTCGGAAATAAAATTCGTAAGTGCTTATGTGATTATGTGCTTACGTGAAATGAATTACTGTTGTGCAATGCATTAGGACACGAGTGAAATAGCTTCGTGTAATAACCCCTATCCGTAATTAGTCACTAATCCATATTTAATGATGTTAATGAGTGGATTAAAATAAATTATGTGTTTATTCTGCACTCTATATGATTTTGGCTTTCTATCTGTTACTTATGGGAATATCTGTTTGGAATTTCACTTTAATATGTAAATCGAAAGCCTTATCGGCATCCGAGACCGAAATTGACTACACCGATATGTTATTTGGAATTTTCAGAACCTTATGGCAAGTTTTATTAAAAATTGATTTAGAATGATTAATTAAGTCATGTTTGGTTAGCCTTATGTTCTAATTAATGTATTTTAGCCCCATAGATATATATATATATATATATATATGAGCCTTAAGCTCATTTTGAGCTCAATTCTTTACTTCTTGAGTGCCAAAATCTGAGAATTCATTTTAGAGAGAGAGTGTGTGCATTTCTAGAGAGAGAGGTGGAGGAATTGAAGGAGAATTGAAGACCTTGGCTCAGATTCATCAAAACTAAGCTAGAGCTAGATTAATTCAAGACTATAGGTATGAATTCAACCCCTACATTATGAATATAAGTTATCAACATGAAGATTATGTGTTTAAGGGTGTGTTTTGAGCTTAGAAGGATGATTTGAGTGGCAATTCATGCATGCATGTACATTTTCTTACAAATTGAGCATGAACTCCAAGAATTCTCTCATGCATGTTTGAAATTCATCTTAATTAGGGAAGATCATTGAGTTTCAAGTTGTTTTGTGGTGTTTGATCATGTTTTGAGAAGTTTGATGCAAGAAAAATTCATGCATGTTGTGTTCATAAACATTCTTGAAATTTAAGTTGAAATTGGGAACTTTTGGCAAACCCTTGGGCCATGATTTTATGAAATGATCTTAAATTCTTTATGTTTTACAAGTTTACTTTGTTATCTCTAGTTTTGGGGCCCAAGAGATGTGTTTTGAAGGTTGGAATTCAAGTTTTGAGCTTGAAGGTGCAATCTGGAAATTCCAGAATTTGCATCTACGCTCGAGCGTAGGAGTTCACGCTCAAGCGACCACTCTGAGTGCGTACACTCCGCTCGAGCGACCAAAAGTCCGCTCGAGCGTGAATTGCAAGCTCCCAAAAATTTCATGCCTTTTACAGATCGCTCGAGCGAAGGAATGTGCGCTCGAGCGACCAGTCACATTTTGCATGTCCGCTCGAGCGAGGAAAGCTACGCTCGAGCGTAGACCTGATTTTCAGAAAATTTGACTAAGTGTTCCAAGGCATGTTTTGGCATCCTCATTGCATCTTAGGCATTCCTAAGCCTTAATTAAGCCATAGTAATGAGGTTTGGTTTAGAAACACACTAAGAAAAGAATGTACTAAGTTAAGAGAGTACCAATGTGTGTTTGAAACAATGTGTTAAGCAAGAAACCTATGTGATAAGAAAGTTAAGTTGTGTTGGCCATGTGAATGTGTAATGATAAGACATGCTTGTGTTATGTATTTTGTGATTGTAGGTCAAGACTCGAGGATTGATTGACCGCTTACTGGAACCACTGTGAGTAACGTTATCGTAAAGATATGTTCATATGAATTATGTTCCAAATGAAATATGATAAGTTCTGATTTCTGAAATGATATCTGTTTTCGTGAACGAATATTCCATGTTTGAAATCTATTATGGCATCCATAGATAGTCCCAAGTCATGGGGGACGACATGAAAATGTGGGTCCATGACATACAAGTAATTACGAGATCTCGTTAGCCACTTCATTGTGGTGATATGTGTTTAATCGGTATCTGGAACCAATTACTCTAGTCGGAAGACGTTCTGTGATGTGTTCTATAGGATGTACCATTATTATGTTCTGATATGAGAATGCTTATGCTATGATCTGTTTTACACTTATGTCATGTTCGGATTTCGTTCACTAACCCCTTTACCTTAATGTTATTCATTGGGCTTTAGCTCATTGTGTGTATATATATATGTATAGGTGAGCATTCTGGAGCTCGAGCCTGAAGGCTTTTGTCTGGATCTGTGTTCTGTTGTCAGCCAACCCTTGTGCCTCACGTGGAGGTTCCCGAAGCGTCATGTGTTTAAGTTCTGTGGTTTCTATTTATACAAGACTTGATTTGATGTCGTTGGCTGTACGTAAAATACTGTAATGTGTGTGGGTATAATGTATGGTTGACGACCGGTTATGTATATAAAGTTTTAAATATTCTGTTTCATGTAAGTCAGCACAGCTCATTAGACAACTATATTTATGTATTTGCTTCCGTTAGCCCCTTAATCTTGTTAATCTGTTCAGAGGCCTTCGGTAATCCAAGGATTACTGGCCGGTTACGATGCTAAACCTATAGGGGCGGGTTTGGGTCGTGACACTTTGGCACATTTGTGAATGTGCTAATGTCTTTGTTACCTTTATTAGGATGTCAGGACGAGGACGTGGTGGTAGGCGTGGTAGGCCTAGGAGGCAGGAGATGCCTATACCGGATGAGGTTCCGGTGCAGCAAGAGGGTGTTGGTCAGGCCAATGTGGCCGAGCCAGTAGGTCAGTAGGCCATGGGTGCCTTAGCCCGCGAGATGGCAGGAGCATTGAGGGAATCCATGGACATTCTCAGAGCTGAGAATCAAGTCCAGGCCCATGTAACTGAGGCAGGGCCGTCCTTTTTGAAGAGAGAGTTCTTCCGGTCGAATCTGGATGAGTTTGTGGGGGATCCTAAAGAGCCACTAAAGGCTGATGAGTGGCTTGAGTAGATGACGAAGACGTTTGAGATGCTTGGCATCGAAGACGGGCATTGAAGGTGACCTTGGCGTCTTTCCAGTTGAAGGGAGACGCGGGTCAGTGGTGGAAGTTCGTGCGAGGTCGAATTGGTGGGACTTGGGAGGCTTTCGTTGATGCCTTCCAGGAGAAGTTTTTGTCTCCCGCTGTCAGGAAGAAGTTAAGGGATCAATTTTGTCAGCTCGAGCAGCTGAGTACACCAGTGGCCGAGTTTGAGGCCGCATTTACCAGTTTATCTAGGTTTGCACCTGAGCTAGTGGCGTCTGAGGAACGCCGTTGTCTTGAGTTCGAAAAGAAGTTGAGACACGGGCTCAAGCTTAGGGTTGCTGGGTCCATGACTCGAGAGTATGGACGCCTTGTGGATGCTACGGCGCATCTGGAGATTATTATGCACGAGGATGAGGAAAGGATGAGGGGCTCCAAGAGGAGTCAGGATGGCCAAGGGGATGGTAGGAGGCAGAGGGGTTCTAACCCTCAACAGTCCGAGGGTGCTTTTGCGAGATCTACCTTTCCAGTGCCGAGTTCAGGCTCTGGGAGAGGCAGTCAAGGAGACTTTACATGTTACAAATGTGGTCAGCTAGGCCACAAGTCTCCAGCTTGCCCGCAAAGGGGAGGAGGGCAGAGAGCAGCTTCATCTTCAGCTCGTCCTCAAAGCCAGAGTCAAGGCAGAGGTCAGCCGCTCTCTTATTACCAGTGTGGTCAGGCGGGGCACCTGAAGAGGTTTTGCCCGCAGTTGAGTGGCACATCTGGTGCATCTGGGTCGAGGTAGAGTTTTCAGCCAGCTTAGTCTGTTCAAGCCTCGAGGGCCAATCAGAGAGCCTCATCGTCTCAGTCTATACAGTAGTATTTTGCTCCGAGAGGTGAGCAGGTAGACCAGAGACCTTCTGGGCGTGTGTACGCTGTTACCGCGCAGTATCTTGTACCGGTTCCATCTGTTGTGAGAGGTACCTTTTTGTTTTGCAACTTGGTTGCTAATGTGTTGATTGATACGGGTGCATCCCATTCCTTTATATCTGCTGCATTTGCATTTGTTTTGGGGTTGGAGTTGGCACAGTTAGCTTCTCCTATTTGTGTTGTATCATCTGTTGGGGGTGAGTTGATTTTGAAACAAGGGTGTTAAGGCTGTGATATAGAGGCCGCCGACCGCCAGCTTCCATTTCCTTTTGTAGTTATGGCTATGTCGGGTTTTGATATGATTTTGGGTATGGACTGGTTATCGTCATACAAGGCTGTTATTGATTGCTACCACCAGAGGGTTATTGTATGTACCTTGAGCGGGGACTGTTTTCATTTCTTGGGGGATCGAGTTGGTAGTGTTTTGTCACCAGTGTATGATCCGCGAGGGCGGAGTGAGCTTAGTGGTCTTCTCGCTAGCTTTATGAGTAATGAGTGTGATGAGATCCAAATTTAGTTTCCCAGAGTGGTTTGTGAGTACTCGGACGTCTTTCCTGAAGATCTTGTTAGTTTACCACCTCATCGAGAGATCAAGTTCTCCATTGACTTAGTGCCTGGCATGGCACCGATTTCCATGGCACTGTATCGTTTTGCCCCAGCCAAATTGAGTGAGTTGAAGATTCAACTCCAGGAGTTGCTAGATAAAGGCTTTATTCGCTCTAGTACTTCGCCGTGGGGAGCACCGGCCCTCTTTGCTAAAAACAAAGATGGGGCTTTGAGACTTTGTATTGATTACCGAAAATTGAATCGGGCTACGGTTAAGAACAAGTACCCTATGCCTCGTATAGATGATCTGTTTGACCAGTTGAAAGGGTCCCGTTGTTTCTCTAAAATAGACTTGAGATCGGGTTACCATCAGTTGAGGGTCAGGCAGGAGGATATCCCGAAGACGGCATTCCGTACGCGGTATGGCCATTATGAGTTTCTGGTGATGCCTTTTGGGCTCACCAATGCACCGGCAGTGTTTATGGACTTGATGAACCAGATATTCCAGGAGTTCTTAGATCGTTTTGTGGTCGTCTTCGTAGACGACATTCTGATTTATTCACCTTCTGAGAAGGAGCACGAGGAACACTTGAGAGTGGTGATTGAGTTGCTTAGAGCCCATAAGCTGTATGCCAAGTTTGGGAAGTGTGAGTTCTGGCTAAGAGAGGTTAAATTCTTAGGCCATGTAGTCTCCGGGGAAGGGGTGTCTGTTGATACATCCAAGATAGAGGCAGTGAAAGATTGGGCACAGCCTAAGAGTGTTTTTGAGATCCGCAGTTTTCTGGGATTGGCCGGTTATTACCGTCGGTTTGTGAAAGATTTCTCCAGGCTAGCTTCGCCTTTGACTAGATTGACGCGGAAAGGGGTCAAATTTGTATGGAGTGAGACTTGTGAAAGTCATTCCAAGAACTTAAGGTTAGACTCACCACCGCTCATGTTTTGATTATTCTGGAGAGAGGCTTGGGTTATGCGGTTTATTGTGATGCTTTACGAGAGGGTTTGAGTTGTGTGCTAATGCAAGAGGGGAAAGTGGTAGCCTATGGCTCACGGCAGTTGAAAATACATGAGAGGAATTACCCTACACATGACCTAGAGTTAGCAGCTGTGATTTTTGCCTTGAAGATTTGGAGGCACTACCTGTATGGTGAGAGGTTCGAGGTGTTCTCGGATTATAAGAGTCTGAAGTATCTGTTTACACAAAAAGACTTGAACTTAAGGCAGAGGAGGTGGATGAAGTTTATTAAGGATTACGACTTCGAGTTGCATTACCATCCGGGGAAGGCCAATGTTGTGGCCGATGCCCTTAGCAAGAAATCCATTAGTGAGGTAGCTTGTATAGCCATTTGGGAGTGGGAAATGTTTAGTGCACTTGGCGAGTTTGATTTGCTTATGGGCGAATCTGTTGAGTCTGCGGCCTTGTTTTCGGTAGATACGCAGCCTACACTTGTGAATCGAGTGTTAGAGGCACAGAGAAGTGACCTTGAGGTAGAATCCCTCCGGGAGAAGATCTCCAATGGGAAGGTTGAGAAGGGTTTGACTGTGCATCCCGACCTGAGTGTGAGGTACTGAGATCGTCTATTTGTGTCGGAGTCTTGCCGAGAGGAAGTACTCCGAGAGTTTCACCATTCACGCCTTGCGGTGCATCCGGGAGGCACTAAGATGTATCATGATTTGGGTCGCCAGTTTTGGTGGCGGGGTATGAACAAGGATGTGGCAGTTTTTGTATCTAAGTGCCTTATTTGTCAGCAAGTGAAGGCCGAGCATCAGAGGCCAGCGGGTTTGTTGCAACCCTTGCCTATTGCCTAGTGGAAGTGGGAGCATGTCATGATGGACTTCGTTGTAGGTCTTCCGAGGACTCAACGGGGTAGTGATGCTATTTGGGTGATTGTAGACCGGTTGACTAAGTCGGCGCACTTTATTCCTATGCGCGTGAGAGATTCGGTAGATTATCTTGCCGACTTGTATATTTGGGACATAGTGAGGTTGCACGGGGTCCCAGTGTCGATCATCTTAGATAGAGATCCACATTTTACTACTAGGTTGTGGCAAAGTTTGCAGAGTACCTTAGACACTAGATTGACCTTTAGCACGGCTTATCATTCTCAAACTAACGGGCAGTCTGAGCGTACTATTTAGATCCTTGAGGATATGCTTCGAGCCTGTGTCCTTGACTTTAGTGGGTCATGGGGGAGGCACTTGCCCTTAGTGGAGTTTGCCTACAACAACAGTTTCTAATCGAGTATTGGTATGGCACCGTTTGAGGCCGTGTATGGCCGACCGTGTAGGTCTCCAGTGTGTTGGGCCGAGGTGGGTGATGCACCTTTGTTGTGCCCGGAGTTGGTGCGGGAAACGACGGAGAAAGTTGACCTTATCCGTAAAAGGCTTGTTATAGCCCAGAGTCGCCAAAAGAGTTATGCCGACCGTAGGAGGAGGCCTTTGGCATTTGAGGCAGGTGATCACGTCTTTCTGAAAATATCACCTAGGTAGGGTTTAATGAGGTTTAGGAAGAGTGGGAAGTTATCCCCTCAATTTATTGGCTCTTTCGAGATCCTTGAGAGGATTGGCGAGGTTGCCTACCGTTTAGCTTTACCGCCGCAATTGTTCGGGGTGCATGACGTGTTTCATGTTAGTATGCTTCGGAAGTACGAGCCGGATCCGTCACATGTATTGGATTGGACCGACTTAGAGGTTGATGAGGATGCCTCATATGAGGAGAGACCGGTGCGGGTCTTGGATAGGCGGGATCAAGTCTTGCGAGGCAAGACCATTCTCTTGGTAAAAGTTCTGTGGAAACATCACGGGGTGGAGGAAGCCACTTGGGAACGTGAATTGGAGGCCGAGAGAAGTATCCGGATCTATTTATGGATGTTTGAGCATATGTTGAATATTTTGTTGTATTGATAAACTTTAAGAACATTGAATATGTCTTAAGTTGTAAAACATTGTTTATGTTTGGTTTATGGAAATATTGTAATGGTTGGGTATGCCTTGAAAATGAAAGTTAATTTAACATTGTATATGTTGAATGTATTGTAGAAATGCAAATATATCATTAACATTGAGTATGTTATGGAATGATGGAATGGTATTGGAAATTGTTGAATTTCAAAGAAACGCATGTTGATAATGCGTGTTGTAGCATATATTGTAAATTGCCTCTTGAATAAAGATGGGATGACCGGTGATGGGTCAGGATGTTGAATATTGAATTGTAATATTGTTGAGAATTGAAAAATCACAATTTTGAAACTTATATCTAATTTCGAGGACCAAATTCTTTAAGGGGGGGAGGTTATAGCGATCCCGTTTTTCCTCCATTGGTTATTGTATTCCGGACTCAGTTCTGTAGATGTCTGTTGTTGTATATGTTTCATTCCCGTCCTTTAACTCTTTGAATTTGAGTTTAGAAATGTCTTGGGCGTGTTTTGAATAGGTTGGTTGAGTTTAGGTCTCTAATCTTGTTGCCCAGATTTTTGATGATCCGCTCGAGCGAGTCTTATTGCGCTCGAGCGGAGTTCGCATCCTTTCAGCATTTTGTGCATCTACAAATATACTACAGAGGTGTTTTTCACGCTCGAGCGGCATTCCTTACGCTCAAGCGGGTATGAGCTCGAGCGGGTATCTTGCGCTTGAGCGGGTGTTCGAAGTCTGTAAAAGTACTGGAGGAGTGTATTCTACGCTCGAGCGGGTCTGTTTGCGCTCGAGCGGGTAGTGCTTTGCTGTTGTGCCTCGGCACTCGAGCGGGTATATTTGTGCTTGAGCGGGTTTAGTTTTTGTGTCTTACGCTCGAGCGTCCTATTATCCGCTCGAGCGGACTATACGTATATCAGATCGCGACTGTGTCTTTTTAAATCACTTTTTCGACCCACTCTCTCTCTCTCTCTAACTTTTCAAAACCCTCATTTGAGAGCTCATCTCTCTAGAATACAACTTCTCTCTACGAAATCATCTATCTCTAGTAATCTTCTACCTTAGTTCCTTTATATAAAGTGTGGAGCTTGGCTTGATCTTCATTTGGATCCGAAAATCATTGGGTTTGGAGCACATTCGAGTTTCTCATCATCTCCTTTGGGTCTCTTCTTTTGAGGTAGGGATAACCTACTCCTTTCTATGTGTTTTGACATAGATATTATGTATTTTGTATAAATTGTGGAGCATAGTAAATTTGGGAAAGTTAGGGTTTGATTTAAAGTTATATAAATGGGGTTTTCAAATGTTAAAATCCATGTATATGTGGGACTATAAAAGATAGAGTTATTGTTGTTGAATTGATGGAAATGAGCCTTGGGGCTAACGTTGGGAAAAAGGGGGAAAAGCCCTAATTTAATGTGACTAATTAATTTATATAATTAATTTGAGAAATTATGAGAATGTGAAATTGAGTTGGAAATTACAAAATTGGGAAATTATAAGATTGAATGGTGGAGTTGGATAAATAAATCACTGACCGATGAAAATGTTGATATTTTATCTGTTTGATAAATTTATTATCTGTTTAGAGATAACTGCTTTGGGCTATCGGTGGAGGATAGTCTTCATTGTTGTAGAAATTGTATGTTGATTAGGAAAAACTGAAACTAATCATCTGGAATATGTCATTGAATATGACGGTTGGAATAATACATCGAATATGTGTATTGATTGATCATTGTATATGACAAGTGTTTAAATACATTGTATATGTATATTGTTTGGGAGAAGATAGGGGATGTACTCCACGGTTTGAGAGAAGATAGGGGATGTACTCTCAAACCTGTTTGGAAGAAGATAGGGGATGGACTCCATTAATAACTAAGTTGGCCGGAGTGTCCAGGGTGAAAGTCCTGAAATCTTGATTGCGTTTGCATAACGTTGACAATTGAAGTATGGAAGTGTTTTAATATGAGTTGTTATCTCATTTAATCGTTTGGCTAGATAGTGAGCCAGGTTTATGAATGTGAATTGGATAAGTAAATGAAAGTGGAATGAAACATGGACTATTTGTCATGAAATTGGATTGTGATATAAGTTGGTTTACAAGTGTTAACCTTTAATCGAATTCTAATGTCTTAGTTATTGCTCATATTTGGTTTAGTATATCTCTGCTGGGCATTGGCTCACCCTATATGGGACATCATTTTCAGGTTTGGGGGATATGCCACCTCCAAGAATGTAGCTTGGAAGGTTTTGGGAGTTGAAGACTCTTTTGATCATTTTTGTTATTTTGGTATTACATGTAAATTCAAGCCAAAGGCTTAATGTGCTTTGAGTTAGTACTCTCTTTTTGTGTAACCAAGTGTTGACTTGGAAAGTTGCAAGCCCGTTGGACATTTACTTTTGTTGTCAACATGTAATATTTTTGTAAGTAATACTCTAATTAATGGAATTATGCTTTGTTCACTTATGTCTATGGATGTCATGAATGTTGGGTTTATGTGTATAATTTTGAGGGCGTGACAGTAACTACAACAATCATATTAAAAAAAAGAGAGCCATTGAACAACTACAATCACATCACATTTTTCCCATAATAAAATAAATAAATGAAAAAAAAAGAACTATTAAACTAACTACAATCACATTAAAAAAAAAAGAATCATTCAACTAATTATAATCACATTTTTCTATTTGTGATGGTTTATATTTATCTAACTTCAATCATATTAAAAAAATCAAAAATAAAATTAAAATAGTAAATAAAAAGATTAAATAACATTATAAAAAAAAAAACCATTGAAGTAACTACAATAATCATATTTAAAAAAAAAAAGAGCTATTGAACAAATTACAATCACATCACATTTTTCCCATAATAAAATAAATAAATGAAAAAAAAAAACTATTAAACTAACTACAATCACATTAAAAAAAAAAAAAAAGAATCATTCAACTAATTATTATAACATTTTTCTTTTTGTGAGGGTTTATATTTATCTAACTTCAATCGTATTAAAAAATCAAATTATAATTTTTTATTCGCTAGACAAATCACAAATATTTTTATGCGCTATCTAATTACAATATTAAAACAGTAAACAAAAGGAAAAGTCAAGAAGGAGAAAACAAAAAGAAGACTTACTGTTTGCATACGTGGTCACTGAAGTTGAAAGTGTAGAAGTGAGAAGTCAAGTAGGAGAAAACAAAAAAGAGATTCACTGTTTGCAATAGGTATGTGAAAAGTTAAAAAGAGTGTGTATTGGAGAAGTTGAAAAGATTTGGAAGAATTTAATAAGTGCTAAGTTTTTTTTTTCAAAAAAAATCAAAAAATTAAGAAATTAAAGTTCAGATATTGGAACTCCCACAAAATTTGTGGGTTAGAGATAGATATAAATAAATAGATAGATATAGATATAGATATTTATATTTGTTTAAATTTTTTTTAATATACAAGTTATTTGTTTTGAAAAATGTACTGTAGTAATTATGAGAGAAGTCAAAAAGTTTTGTGGGTTGAGGGAAGTTAATAAATGCTGAGGTTAATTTTTTTTTTTAAAAACAAAAAATTAAAAAATTAGGATTGGCATATTGAAGCTCCCACAGGCCTTGGGGGTTGAAAACCTCATTTTGCTTAATATATAGTATAGATAGATGGTGGTAACCCGTGCTATGCACTGGATTTTGTAAATTAAAATAAATTATTATAATTATCTTGAAATAATTTAATATTTTGTTTTGTGGTATACATAAAATTTATAAGTTAACTTTTATGTTTATAACTTCTTAAATTATTAGTTTAAAAAATTAAAAAATATATATAAGTCCAATTATCCGATTTTTTGGAGGAGAGAAAGGAATGCAAGTTTAATTTTTTTTTTTTTTTTTTGAAAATTGGTGAGAGATTATGATGGAGAGATTATGAAATATTTTTATTATCTTCCCATTATTATTTCTAAAATAATTAAATAAATAAATCAACCAATATGTTTTTTTAATCTATTTTATAAATTGAAAAATCAATAATTTTAGAATGATAATTTAGAGCTCTTAGGAGACTTCTCATTAGAAACCTCATTTTTCTTATATAATATATAGATATAGATATTTATATTTGTTTTAGATATTTTTTTAATATACAAATTATTTTTTTTTAGATTTTTTATAAAAATAATTTAACAATCCCATTACTAACCATAGTGTATGGGAGAAGTTGACAAGGGTGTTGCAGTAACTATGAGAGAAGTCAAAAAGGTTTGCGGGTTAGGAGAAGTCAATAAATGCTGAGGTTATTTATTTTTTTAAATCAAAAAAATTGAAAAATTAGGATTGGAATATTGGAGCTCACACAAAGCTTGTGTAACGCCCTCAAAATAATACATAAACCCAACATTCAAGATATCCATAGATATACGAGAATAAAGCATATTTCTATTTATCAGAGTATTCATTACAAAAGTATTACATGTTGACAACAAAAGTAAATGCCCTACGGGTTTACAACTTTCCAAGCCAACACTTGGTTACAAAAAGAGAGTACTAACTCAAATACACATTAAGCCCTTGGCTTGAATTTACAGGTAATACCAAAAGAAAACAACAAAAAGAGCTATCAGCCTCAAGCCTTCCAAGCTACGTCCTTGGAGGTGGCATATCACCTGAACCTGAAAATGATGTCCCATATAGGATGAGCCAAAGCCCAGTAAAGATATACTAAACCAAATATAAGAAATAACTAAAACATTAGCATTCGATAGATGATTAACACTTGTAAACCAACTTACAACACTTTCTAGTTCCATGACCAATACGTTCATGTTTCATTACACCTTCCTTTACTTCCAATTCAAATTTATAAACATGGCTCATTATCTAGCCAAACAAATAAATGAGACTACACTCATATCAAAACACTCCCAATACTTCAATTATCAATGGAGTCCATCCCCTATCTCCTCCCAAACCATGGAGTACATCCCATATCTCCTCCCAAACAATAGACATATACAATGTATTTAAACAGTTCATCATATAAAATGATCAATCCCGGCACATATTCAATGTGGCACTTCAACCGTCATATTCAATGACATAACACATTTGATTAGTTTCAGTTTTCCCTAATCAACATACAGTGTCTACAAGAATCAAGACTATCCTCCACCGATAGCCCAAAGCAGTTATCTCTAAACAGATAATAAATTTATCGAACAGATAAAATAACAACATTTTCATAGGTGAGTGATTAACTAATCCGACTACACCATTCAATCCCACAACTTCCCAATTTCATGACTTTCAACACAATTTCGCATTTTCCTAAATTAATTATTCAACATAATTAGGGTATTTTCCCCCTTTTTCAAATATCAACCTTAAGGTTCAATTTCATCAATTTAACAACAATTCTTCCATTTTCCAATGTCTCACATACACATGGGTTTAACATTTAAAAACCCCTTTTTATAACCTCAAATCAAACCCTAACTTTCCCAAAATTACCAAACAACACCACCTAATCAAAATGACTAAAATTTATGTCAAAACTCATAAGATGGAGTAGGGTATCCCTACCTTGAAGTTAGAAGCCCAAAGGAGTAGATGAAGAAAACCCAAAGTGCTCCAAATCCACTATTTTTTAGATTAAAGTGAAGCCCACGCCACCCTTTATCTTTCTTACAAAGATATTAGGGTAGAAACACTCTAGGAGTAGATGAAATCTTAGAGAGAGAGTGTGTGTATAGGAAGAAAAGCAGCTGGTCTAGGGTTTGAGCAAAGAAGATGGTGAAAAAAATGAAGAAAAACCCACTGCTGCAAACTGATATACTCGAGGCTCGCTCGAGCGAAGGAGTGGTCGCTTGAGCGACCAGATACAAAGAAACCTCGCTCGAGTGCAAAAAGCCTCGCTCGAGCCAACAACACGAAGCTTCAGGTCTGCAACCCAGAAGCACGCTCGAGTGAAGAAAAGCTCGCTCGAGCGAAGAAACCCAAAACATAGTCCTCGCACGCTCGAGCGAAGGAAAACTCACTCGAACCAAGAAATGCAACCTTCAGGTCCAAAACCAGACGCAGACACACGCTCGAGTGAAGAAACCCTAGCTCGAGCGAAGGAGCTAAAACACAGAGCTCTCTCGAGCGACAAAAGCCTCGCTCGAGCGAAGACACCAAAATCTGGGCAGCAACCATTTGTTTCAAAACACACCCAACCTGTTACAAACCTGCCCAATACATCCCAAAACTCAAATACAAGGCATTAAAGGATGAAAATACGACATATACAACAACCGACATCTACGGAACCGAGTCCGAAATACAATAACCAATGGAGGGAAAACCGGGATTGCTATAGCTTGTGGGTTAAAAACTCATTTTCCTTATATAATATACTAGTAGTAACCTGTGTTATGTACGGGATTTTATAAATTTTAAAATAATATATTATAAATATATTGAACTAATTTAATATTTTATCTTGTGATATACATGAAATTTATAAATTAATTTTTATGTTTATAACTTTTTAAATTATTAGTTTAAAAAAATTAAATATATATATATATATATGAATCCATTTAGTGCAATTTTGATAATTTGTAATAAAACAAGAAATATACCAATTTAAAAGTTATAATTAAGACAAATATATAACTTATTATTAAATATGAAGTGAAGTGATATTTAACAATAACTGATATGATATTTCTGTTATTAATCCAATAATCTAAGTTACATTTCTTTTGATTTTAATTTCATAACTAAAAATACAATATGAATATAATAAGCACACGGATTTCTAGTCTTTAATAATAAGAAGGTTTTAGAATATTTTTAACCTTTCATCATTTTCTTTTAATTTTTTTTATCTAATTTGATTTTAAATTTAAATAAAAAAAATTGATTTCATATGAATTACTTTAACTTTTTCATTAAATTTTTATCAATTTTTAAAAATACTTTCATTCTTATCCCATTTTGTTTTATTTTCATCAATTTTAATGAAAAAAAACAATAATTTCCAACGCTTTACCTTTTTAAATTTTTATCAAATTATAAAAGTTATTTAATATATATGAAAAGTTATACTAAACTTTTATTTTTAATTAATTGAATTATGATTAACAAACTAACAAATAGCAGTAATGGTATAATAGGATATAAAGAGGATAAGAATAAAAAACACAATGATATTTAAAATTTTTAAATTTACCTAGTTATACAAAAATCTAATTACAATCTTTAATTCTCAATAAATTTTCACATTTTCTATAAAATAAAATGACAATAAAAAATTTGATACCCATTTTTTTACTTCAATTTTACGGTTTTCATTGGAAAAAAACAAAAATCGATCAAAATTCTTGGCACATAATGGGCATAGATACTTCGATTGTAACCATCATAATTCAAATTTAGATAATCATAGATAATTATATTATTAAATCATAATTCAAATATATCTTTTTGAGATCTATATCTAAATTCTTATCTCATTTATTTTTGTGTTGTTTCTATTTATTTATTTATTTTCAATTTATTTAAGATGGAGTTGTGGATTTCTATTTTTTTCTAATTTAATTTATATAGCGATCCCGGTTTTCCCTCCATTGATTAGTGTAATCCGGACTTGGTTCTGTGGATGTGGGTTGTTGTATATATCTTGTTTCCGTCCTTCAATACTTTGTATTTGAGTTATAGGATGTTTTGGGCAGGTTTGTTATAGGTTGGGAGTGATTGGGAGCAAATGGTTGCTGCCCAGAATTTTGGTCCTTCGCTCGAGCGAGCCTTTTGTCGCTCGAGCGAGCTCTTTGTTTTGGATCCTTCGCTCGAGCCAAGGTTTGTTCGCTCGAGCGAGAGTTGAGTTTTGTTTCTGGTGGCTCGAGCGAGAAGTCCTTCGCTCAAGCTTGCGTCTGCGTCTGGTTCTGGACCTGAGAGTTGCATTTCTTGGCTCGAGCGAGCCTTCCTCCACTCGAGCGAGCGAGGTGTATGTTTTGAGTTTCTTCGCTCGAGTGAGCATTCTGTCGCTCGAGCGTGCTTCTGGGTTGCAGACCTGAAGCTTCGAATTGTTGGCTCGAGTGAGACTTTCTTCGCTCGAGCGAGGGTTCTTTGTGTCTGGTCGCTCGAGCGACCAATCCTTCGCTCGAGCGAGCCTGTGTTATATTAGCAGGCAGCAACGGGATTGCACTTCACTTTTTCATCTCTTTTGTTTTGTAAACCCTAGATCCGAGCTCCCTCTCTCTCTACACACCTTCTCTCTAGGTATTCATCTCCTTCTTGTGTGTTTCTACCCTAAGTTCTTTGTAAGAAAGGTAGAGGGTAAGTTGGGCTTCCTTTTAATCTGAAAAATAGGGGATTTGGAGCACTTTGGATTTTGGCCATCTTCTCCTTTGAGCTCTCCATTTCGAGGTAGGGATACCCTACTCCATCTTATGAGCTTTGTCTTTGATTTTGGTCATTTTGATTAGTTGGTGATGTTTGGAAATTTTGGGAAAAGTTAGGGTTTAATTTGTAATTTAACAAAAGGAGGTTTTTCATATATTAAACTCCATGTGTTTGTAAGATTTGAAAAATGGCATTATTAGTGTCAAATTGAGGAAATTGAACCTTAGGGTTGATTTTTGATAAAGGGTGGAAATGCCCTAATTATGGAAATAAATTAATTAGTATAATTAATTTGGGAAAATATGAAATTGAGTTGACATCTATGAAATTGGGAAATTATGGGATTGAATGGTGTAGTTGGATAAATTTATCACTCACCGATGAAATTGTTGATATTGTATTAGCTTAATACATTTATTTTCTGTTTAGAAATAACTGCTTTGGGCTATCGGTGGAGGATAGTCTTGATTGTTGTAGACACTGTATGTTGATTAGGAAAAACTGAAACTAATCACAGTGAATCTGTCATTGAATATGACGGTTGAATTAATACAGCAACTACGTGTATTGATTGATTATTGTGTATGACAAATGTTAAATACATTGTATATGCATATGGTTTGGGAGGAGATAGGGGATGTACTCCATGGTTTGAGGGAAGATAGGGGATGGACTCTCAAACCTGTTTGGGAGGAGATAGGGGATGGACTCCATGGATACAGCAATTATGTGTATCACTTGAAATGTTAATACAGTAAATGTGTGTATTAAATTGAGATATTGGAAGTGCTTGTAATATGAGTTGTAGGCTCATTTGAATTGTGAATAAAGGAAATGTTTAATAAGGAACGTATTCCTATTAATTGTTTGGCTAGGTTCTGAGCCCTGTTTATGAAATGATTTGATTAAGTAAAGGAAAGTGGAACGTAACATGGACATAAATGTCATGGAACTGTACTGTGATATAACTGGTTTATAAGTGTTAACCATCTGTCAAATGCTATTGTTTTAGTCATTATTTATATTTGGTTTAGTATATCTCTACTGGGCTTTGGCTCACCCTATATGGGACATCATTTTCAGGTACAGATAGTATGCCACCTCCAAGGACGTAGCTTGGAGGGTTTTGGGAGTTGAAGACTCTTTTTGTTGTTTTGTTATCTCTTATTGTATTACATGTAAATTCAGGCCAAGGGCTTAATATGATGTGGGTTAGTACTCTCTTTTGTGTAACCAAGTGTTGACTTGGAAAGTTGTAAGCCGTTGGGCATTTACTTTTGTTGTCAACATGTAATATCTTTTGTAAGAATACTCTGATGAATAGAAGAATGTTTTATTCTCTTATATTAAAGCATGTCTAAATTGATGGGTTTCATGTATTTTTTTGACGGCGTGACAATTTATCTATGGTTTCTATTTGTTTTTAATTATTATTATTTAGGTAAGTCATGATGTGAGTTAGATATGTGATAGATAAGTGAGTTTTATTGATTTAAAATGTGATGGTGTGAGATAGACTTTAAAGATTTTTAAAATTTAAAATTAGATAGTGAGAGGCAAAAGAAAGATTTTAACTAAATAAATAAAAATCATATTTATTAATTTTATCTGTTTGTATATTTGATTTTTAATTTTTTTTTTTGGGTTATGTTATGTTATAATATAATATATAAGATATAGATAGATAACCACAATTCTCATGAAAAATATTATCTGATTTTTTAAGGGAGAGAAAAGGAAAGCAAATTTTAATTTTCTTTTGGAAATCGATGACAGAAATTACAATGGAGAGATTATGAAATATTTTTTTTTATCTTTCCATTTGAAATCCATAAATTAAGGGATAATTATTATTTCCAGAATAATTAAATAGGTATAAGAGAAGTTGAAAAGGGGGTATAATTATTATTTTCAAAATAATTAAATAGGTATGAAAGAAATTGAAAAGGGTATCTATGGAAGAAGTCAAAAAGACTTGGGAGAAGTTAATAAGTGTTGAGTTTTTTTATTTTTTTAAATCAAAAAATTAAGAAATTAAGATTGAGGTATTAGAGCTCCCACAAAGCTTGTGAGTTAGAAACCCCATTTTCCTTATATAATAGACTAGCCTATCACCCGTGCTATGCACGAGATAATTATAGATATTTATATTTGTTTTAGATTTTTTTTAAATATATAAATTATGTTTTTTTAAGATTTTTTATAAACATAATTTAACAATCTTATCACTAATCATAATGTATAAGAGAAGTTGAAAAAGGTACTGCAGTAACTATACACAGATTGTATCTATAATTATTTGTATGAGGGGATTTTAAATGCTGATTAAGAGATTTTGATCAAATTAATAAATGCAGACATGTGGATTGAAAAAAGTTAATAAATGCTGATCAGAGGATTTTGACCAAATCAATAAATGCTGAGTTTTTTTTTTTAATAAAAAATTTAAAAAATTCAAATTGGGATTATTTAGAGCCATTGAACAAACTACAATCACAATTTTCTTTTGTGAGTTAACTTCAATCATATTAAAAAATCAAATTATAAACAAAAGGAAATAACTTCAATCATACAAATCACATTTTTTTTAATGCTATCTAACTACAATGACATTTTTCTCATAATAAAAAAAATAATTGAAAAAAATAACTATTAAAATAGTAAATAAAAAAGATTATTTAGAACCATTGAACAAACTACAATCACATTTTTCTTTTTGTGAGTGTTTATGTTTATCTAACTTCAATCATATTAAAAAATAAATTTATAAACAAAAGATATAGCGACCTTGGTTTTCCCTCCATTGATTAGTCTAATCCGGACTTGGTTCCATAGATGTTGGTTGTTGTATATATCTTGTTTCCGTCCTTCAATACTTTGTATTCGAGTTATAGGATGTTTTGGGCAGGTTTGTTACAGGTTTGGTGTGCTTGGGAGCAAATGGTTGCTGCCCAGAATTTTGGTCCTTCGCTCGAGCGAGTCTTTTGTGGCTCGAGCGAGCTCCTTGTTTTAGATCCTTCGCTCGAGCCAAGTTTCCTTCGCTCGAGCGAGAGTTGAGTTTTGTGTCTGGTGGCTCGAGCAAGGAGTCCTACGCTCGAGCTTGCGTCTGCTTCTCTTTTTGACCTAATGGTTTTGATTCTTGGCTCGAGCGAGCTTTCCTTCGCTCGAGCGAGCAAGGTCTATGTTTTGGGTTTCTTCGCTCGAGCGAGCATTCTGTCGCTCGAGCATGCTTCTGGGTTGCAGACCTGAAACTTCGAATTGTTGGCTCGAGCGAGACTTTCTACGCTCGAGCGAGGGTTTTTTGTGTCTGGTCGCTCGAGCGAGCCTGTGTTATATCAGTAGGCAGCAGCGGGGAACACTTCACTTTTTCATCTCTTTGATTTCAAAACCCTAGAATTCGGCTCTCTCTCTCTCTCTACACTTACCTTCTCTCTAGGGATTGATCTACTTCTAGTGAGTTCCTACCCTAATCTCTTTGTAAGAAAGGTAGAGGGCGACTTGGGCTTCCTTTTAATCTGAAAGTTTATGGATTTGGAGCACTTTGGGTTTTGGTCATCTTCTCCATTTGAGCTCTTCATTTCGAGGTAGGGATACCCTACTCCATCTTATGAGCTTTGTCTTAAATTTTGGTCATTTTGAGTAGTTGGGGGTGTTGGGAAATTTTGGAAAAAGTTAGGGTTTGATTTGTAATTTGACAAAAGGGGGTTTTTCATATATTAAACTCCATGTGTAAGTAAGACTTGAAAAATGGCATTATTAGTGTCAAATTGAGGAAATTGAACCTTAGGGTTGATTTTTGATAAAGGGGGTTAATGCCCTAATTGTTGTGATAAATTAGTTGGTATAATTAATTTGGGAAAAATATGGAATTGAGTTGAAATCCATGAAATTGGGAAATTATGGGATTGAATGGTGTAGTTGGATTAATTTATCACTCACCTATGTAAATGTTGATATTATATCTGTTTAATGCATTTATTTTCTGTTTAGAAATAATTGCTTTGGGTTATCGGTGGAGGATAGTCTTTATTGTTGTAGACATTATATGTTGATTTGGGAAAACTGAAACTAACCACATTGAATATGTCATTGAACATGACGGTTGAATTAATACAGCAAATACGTGTATTGATTGATTATTGCGTATGACAAGTGTTAAATACATTGTATATGCATATTGTGTGGGAGGAGATAGGGGATGTACTCCATGGTTTGAGGGAAGATAGGGGATGGACTCTCAAACCTGTTTGGGAGGAGATAGGGGATGCACTCCATTAATACAGCAAATATATGTATCATTTGAAATATGAAAGTGTTTGAATATGAGTTGTAAATCTCATGTGAAACTGTGGAATATGGAAACGTGTTAATATGAGCCATAGTCTCATTGAATTGGTAGGCCAGGTTCTGAGCCATGTTTATGTATCGGGTTTGTATAAGAAAAGAAAATTGAAATGGAACATGGACATGATTGTCATGGAACTGGATTGTGATATAAAATGGTTTATAAGTGTTAACCACCTATCAAATGCTATGGTTTTAGTCATTGCTTATATTTGGTTTAGTATATCTCTGCTGGGCGGTGGCTCACCCTATATGGGACATCTTTTTCAGGTACAGATGGTATGCCACCTCCAAGGTCGTAGCTTGGGAGGCTAGAGGCTGAAGGACTTCTTGTGATATCTTTTATGTATTACATATAAATTCAAGCCAAGGGCTTAATGTGTTTTGAGTTAGTACTCTCTTTTGTGTAACCAAGTGTTGGCTTGGAAAGTTGTAAGCCCGTTGGGCATTTACTTTTGTTGTCAACATGTAATACATTTGTAAGGAATACTCTGATGAATGGAATTAAGTTTTGTTTATTTATGTCTACGCGTGTCAATAATGTGGGATTCTATGTATTATTTTGAGGGCGTTACAAAAGAAGATAACTTCAATCATACAAATCACAATTTTTTTAATGCTATCTAATCATCACAATAATTAAAAAAAACATAATAATTTATTTTTCAAAAAACATAGTGAGTTAAAAAGATCAATTACAATTTTTTTTGGTCAAAATATAATCTAATCATCATCAATAATTGGTACATTATGTAACCCTAATGAATACAATCCATTTTGTTTTTCAAAAAACACAGTGAGTTAAAAATCAAATCACAAATTAAGTGAATTGGTAGTTAAAAAAACACAATAATTTTTTTTCAAAAAACACAGTAAGTTAAAAAAATCAATTACAATTTTTTTTTTCAAAATACAATCTAATCGTTATCAATAATTGGTACTTTAAAAATCAAATCAGAAAAAAATCAAATCAAATCACAGATATTTTTATGCTATCTAACTACAATCATATTTTTTTCATAAATAATTGTGAAGAAAAACCATTAAAACAGTAAATAAAAGATTAAATAACATTAAAAAAAAAGAACCATTGAACAAACTACAATCACATCATATTTTTCTCAAAATAAAAAAAAATAAATAAATGAAAAAAAGAACCATTGACTAACTACAATTACATTAAAAAAAAAAAACTATTGAACTAACTACAATCACATTTTTTTTTCTTTGTAAGTGTTTATGTTTATCTAACTTCAATCATATTAAAAATAAAATTAAAATAGTAAATAAAAAGATTAAATAACATTAAAAAAAAAACCACTGAACTAACTACAACAATCATATTAAAAAAAAAGAACCATTGAACAAACTACAATCATATCACATTACAATCACATTTTTTTCTTTGTGAGTGTTTATGTTTATTTAACTTCAATCATATTAAAAATAAAATTAAAATAGTAAATAAAAAGATTAAATAACATTAAAAAAAACCATTGAACCAACTACAACAATCATATTAAAAAAAAGAGTCATTGAACAAATTACAATCACATCACATTTTTTCCATAATAAAATAAATAAATGAAAAAATAGAACTATTAAACTAACTACAATCACATTAAAACAAAAAGAATCATTCAACTAATTATAATCACATTTTTCTCTTTGTGAGGGTTTATATTTATCTAATTTCAATCATATTAAAAAATCAAATTATAATTTTTTATTCGCCAGACAAATCACAAATATTTTTATGCGTTATCTAACTACAATATTAAAACAGTAAACAAAAGGAAAAGTCAAGAAGGAGAAATCAAAAAGAAAACTTACTGTTTGCATACGTGATCACTGAAGTTGAAAGTGTAGAAGTGAGAAATCAAGCAGGAGAAAACAAAAAAGAGACTCACTGTTTGCAATAAATATGTGAAAAGTTAAAAAGAGTATGTGTATTGGAGAAGTTAAAAAGACTTAGAAAAATTTAATAAGGGCTAAGTTTTTTTTTCAAAAAAAATCAAAAAAATTAAGAAATTAAGGTTCAGATATTGGAACTCCCATAAAACTTGTGGGTTAGAGATAGATATAAATAAATAGATAGATATAGATGTAGATATTTATATTTGTTTTAAATTTTTTTTAATATACAAGTTATTTATTTTGGAAAAGGTACTGCAGTAATTATGAGAGAAATCAATAAGCCTTGTGGGTTGAGAGAAGTTAATAAATGCTGAGGTTAATTTCTTTTTTTAAAAAAAAAAATTAGAAAATTAGGATTGACATATTGGAGCTCCCACAGGTTTTAGGGGTTAAAAACCCCCTTTTACTTAATATATAGTATAGATGGTAAATATTCATAAAATTTCGTTTTCATTAAACATTTTATTAAGACACGTCGCATTGCACCTACTTGTATTGATCATGGTTTAAAAATTGAGTGGTATTACATATGCACGAATTGTGTTTACAATTATCTATATATGTAAATTGTGATATTTAAATGTCTTTTTTTTTTTAAATGTCTTCTTTTTTTCCTTTTTTATATTATATTAAAGTTTAATATTTTGATAATAATCATACTAGCCTATCACACGTGCTATGCACGGGATAATTATAGATATTTATATTTGTTTTAGATTTTTTTAACATATAAATTATGTTTTTTAAGATTTTTTTCTTATCACTAACCATAGTGTATGGGGGAAGTTGAAAAGGGTACTGCAGTAACTATACACAAATTGTATCTAGAATTATTTGTATAAGGGGATTTTAAATGCTGATAAGGGGATTTTGATCAAATCAATAATTGCAGGCATGTAGAAAGATATGTGGATTGAAAAAAGTTAATAAATGCTAATCAGGAGATTTTGACCAAATCAATAAATGCTGAGTTTTTTTTTTTTAAATAAAAAATTTAAAAAATTTAGATTGGGATATTGAAGCTTCCATAGGCCTTGGGGGTTAAAAAACCCCTTTTGCTTAATATATAGTATAGATAGATAGATAGATATATCTTTTTATTTTTATTTTTATTTTTGTGTGGTTTCTATTCGGGTATTTTTTTTTTTTCAATTTATTTAAGATTGAGTTGTGGGTATCTTTTTTTTTTTAAATTTAATTTATCTGTGGTTTCCATTTGTTTTTAATTATTATTATTTAGGTAAGTTATGATGTGAGTTAGATATGTGATAGACATGTGAGTTTTATTGATTTAAAGTTTATTTAGATAAACTTTAAAGATTTTTTTAGTTTTTTTTGTTACGTTATAATATAATATATAAAATATAGGTAGATATCTACAACTTTAATAGAAAATATTATCTAATTTTTTGGAGAAGAGAAAATGAATGCAAGTTTTAATATTTTTTTTTAAAAATTTGTGAGAGAGATTAGGAATGAGAGATTATGAAATATTTTTGTTATTAAATAAATAAATCAGTCAATAGTTTTTTTTAATCTATTTTGTAAATTAAAAATCAATAATTTTGAAAAATTGATTAATTTGTCTCATTAAGTAATTTAAAATTTTGATAGATATACATAAAAAAAAAATACATAATTATATTATTAAATCACAATTCAAATTTAGATATTATATCTTTTTGAGATCTATAGCTAAATTCTTATCCTTTTTTTTTTCAATTTTTGTGTGTAACCATAGAATCCCTGTGTTAGACTTTTCAAAGAATTAAATGTCTTTTTTTTATTATATTAAATTAAAGTTTAATATTTTGATAATAATCATGTGTTAGACTTTTGAAGAATTTTTTTTTTATGCTTGTTCTTAATGCATTAAAGTGTTACTATGAGGGATAATAATCATATGTGTTGAGACCTTTCAAGGAATTCATATGTGTTGCATTTCAAAGAATTTTTTTTATGTTTGTTCTTAATGCATTAAAGTGTTATTATGAGGGTAAGACTTGGGAGTTGGGAGAAGTTAATAAATGCTAAGGTTTTTTTTTTTTAAATAAAAAAATCAAAAAATTTAGATTGAGAGATTGGAGCTTCCACAAGGCTTGGGTTAAAAACTATAGCGATCCCGGTTTTCCTTTTCTTTGTTTATTGTATTCCGGACTTGGTTCCGTGAGTGTGTTGATGTCGTATTCTCATTTCCGTCCTTTACTCTTTGTATTTGAGTCTTGGGTTGTGTTGGGCAGGTTTGAAACAGGTTGGTTGTGTTTGGAAACCTAGAGTTGATGCCCAGATTTTGGCCTTCACGTTCGAGCGGGGCTTTTGACGCTCGAGCGGGCCCTTTGTTGTTGCTTCTCCGCTCGAGCGGGAGTTTCGACGCTCGAGCGTGAATATCCATTTTCCAGTATTTTTCTCTGCAGGTCATCGGACGCTCGAGCGGGAGTTTTGACGCTCGAGCGGGCCCTTTTGGTTTTGTTCCTCCGCTCGAGCTGGGAGTCTGACGCTCGAGCGGGGACCTTGGTCTGTAAAACTTCTGGAAGTGTGCATCCGGCGCTCGAGCGGTGCTTTTGATGCTCGAGCGTGAGTCTATGTCTGACGCTCGAGTGGGGCGTTCCACGCTCGAGCGGGGAGTGCAGTATATTAGTCCGAAGTTCGACTTTTTGGATCACTTTTTCAACTCATTTTCTCTCTCTTACTTTTCAAAACCTCCATTGGAGAGCACCTCACTCTAAAACTCCAACTTCTCTCTAGGGTTTGATCTAGTAAGAGTGATCTTCTATCCTTGGGCCTTTGTAAAAAGTTTGGAGCATGTTGAGGGCTACGTTTTGATCCGAAAATATTGGGGTTTGGAGCACTTTCAAATCTCTTCATCTTCCCCTTTAAGCTCCGAATTTGAGGTAGGGATAACTACTCACTTTTATGATCTTTAACATAAACTTTTGGTCATTTTGATTTAATGTTGAAGTTGGGTAATTTTAGGTGTTAGGGTTTCAAAATGTATAAAGAGGGGTTGTGTTTTTTGGGCCAATACACGTGTATTTTTGGGTCCCATATGAGGTTATTGTTGTTTATTGTTGATGTTTGGACCTTTGGGTCAATATTGAGAAATGGGGGAGAAAGCCCTAAATTGTTGTATAAATTAATTGGTATAATTAATTTGGGAAAATTATGGATATGTGAGATTGAGTTGGAAATAATGAAATTGGCTCATTATGAGATAGAATGGTGGAGTTGGAATTGTTAATCACTCACCTTTGAAAATTGTTGATAATTTATCTATTGGATATAATTATTATCTGTTTAGAAATAATTGCTTTGGGCTATCGAAGAGGATAGTCTTGATTGTTGTAGATACTGCATGATGATTAGGCAAACTAAAACTAATCAATTGAATATGTCATCGAATATGACGGTTGGAGTGATGTATCGAATTTGTGTACTAATTGAACATGTATATGATAAACGTTTATATACATTGTATTGTGTGGGAGGAGATAGGGGATGTACTCCACGGTTTAGAAGGATATAGGGGATGCACTCCTAAACCGGATATTATTTGGGAGGAGATAGAGGATGGACTCCATTGATACAACAAATCTGTGTATCATTTGTGAAGTATGGAAGTGTTGTAATATGATATTGATACAGCAAATGTGTGTATCTATTGTGAAGTATGGAAGTGTTTTGATATGAGTGTTATCTCATTTAAATTGTTCGGCCAGATTCTGAGCCATGTTTATAAATCAAAATCGGTTAAGTAAAGGAAAGTGGAATGAAATATGGACATTTGTGTCGTGAAACTGAAATGTGTTATGAGTTGATTTATATGAGTTAAACATTTATCAAATGTTAATGTTTTAGTTATTGCTCATATTATGTTTAGCATATCTCTACTAGGCGTTGGCTCACCCTATATGGGACATGATTTTCAGGTTCAGGTGACATGCCACCTCCAAGGACGTAGCTTGGGAGGCTAGAGGCTGATAGCTCTTTTTGTTGTTCTCTTTTGTATATTACATGTATATCAAGCCTAGGGCTTATTTTGTGAAAAGAGTTAGAACTCTACTTTTGTTGAACCCAAGTGTTGACTTGGAAAGTTGTAAGCCTGTAGGGCATTTACTTTTGTTGTCAACATGTAATATCTTTTGTAAGAATACTCTGATAAATAGAATTATGCTTTATTCTCTTAAGTTTACGAATGTCTTGAATGTATCATTTATGGGTTTATTTTGAGGGTGTTACAAAAACCCCATTTTGCTTAATATATAATACTAGCATATCACCCGTGCTATGCACGGGATTAAATTTGAAAAAAAAAAAAAAGCCATTCATAGTTATGTCAAACATATTTTTAAATTATTAGCATAAAATATATGTAATTTAAAAAAAAATTTTGACATTGCATAATTAAAGTAATAAAAATAAGAATTTATTACATTTGTTCAAAATTCACTGAATAAGTAAAACAAAAAATAACTAAATTGTTGTGGGCCTTCCATCAGCATTCCTGCATTGTCAACATGATAGTTAGTATTATAATTAATGAACAACACATATATTATGTATTTATAAAATGTAGCACTTGTGTCTTTTAAAGTTTTTGGTAAATGTATTTGGACCCTTTATTCTATTTTAGGAACCTTTGGTGTTGTTGTACTTTAGTTTTGGAGGAGTACAAATTGATCTAAACTTGTTGGGTTTGGTTGTTCGCATTTATTCTTGTCAAAAGTACCTTGGAGACTTAGAAATTCCATTCTAAGGTCGACACTAGCCTTCCTAGGGTCGACCCTTACCTGTTGATGAAGTTCTGGAAGTGTTGCTGGAAGATAGGGTAGACACCAGTCTGGGGTGGTGTCGACCATCTTTTGTCTGTGTGTTGGTTACTGGAAGATAGGGTAGACACCAGTCTGGGGTGGTGTCGACCCTCTTCTGTCTATGTGTTGGTTGCTGGAAGATAGGGTAGACACCAGTCTGGGATGGTGTCGACACTTGCAGTGCAGTCAAAGCTTTCCCAGATTTTTTTTTTCCTCTTTGGTGTCGACACCACTGTTGCAAGGGTCAACACCTGCGACTTTTTCCCAGATTTTTCTACCGATTTGGGCCTACTTTTTGGGGATATTTTAACTAGATATTTTCAGTTGACTTTGGGGCTTATATCTATTTTTGACCTAGTACTATATAAAGGCCCTCACTTGACCTTTTCTCTCACTTTTTCTTCCATTTTCTCTCTCTAAACCGTGAAACACCTTCTCTCTCTCTCTCTCTCTCTCTCTCTCTCTCTCAAGGCACTTTTCACTCAAAGATCCTTAGATCTACTTGTTTGAAGACCTCTACTCACCTTGCTCCTTTGAGATAAAGTGTAGAGCTTGTCGAGGGCTTCATTTTGATCGGAGCAAAGCTTGGTTTCTCCTCTGTCGACTTTTGGGTTTTTCTTCCTTCTTCCCCTTCTAAACTTGAGGCAGGGATAAACTACTCCTTGTTATGAGTTTTAACGTAGATGTTTGTCATTTTGTATAAATGATGGGTTGTGATGATTTTGGGAAGTTAGGGCTTTGAATTTGAAATTACAAAAGAGGGGTTTTCAAGTATTGAACTCTATGTGTATGTGAGACCTTGGAAAATGGGGTTGTTGGTGTGAAATTTATGAAATTGAGCCTTAGGGTTAAGGTTTGAGAAAAAGGGGCAACATGTCCAACTTGAATGTAATCCATTAATTCGTATAATTAATGTAGTAATTGTCGGAATATGAAATTAAGTTGGAAATCATGAAATTAGATGGAATTGGGATGGAATGCTGTAGTTGGTTAAATCAATCACTCACCCATGGTTATGTTGATATTTTATCTATTTGATAAATTTATTATCTGTTTAGAGATAACTGCTTTGGGCTATTGGTGGAGGATAGTCTTGATTGTTGTAGACACTGTATGCTGATTAGGAAAACTGAAACTAATCGAACGTATTATGTCATTAAATATGACGGTTGGAATAATACAGCGAATATGTGTATTGATTGATCATTGTATATGATAAGTGTTTAAATACATTGTATATGTATATTGTGTGGGAGGAGATAGGGGATGTACTCCATGGTTTGAGAGGAGATAGGGGATGGACTCCATTAATACAGCAAATATGTATATTGATTGAAGTATTGAAGTATTGAAGTGTTTTTATATGAGCCGTAGTCTCATTAAATTGTGGTTATTGGAAGTGTCGTCATATGAGTTGTTATCTCATCTAATTGTTTGGCCAAGTTCTGAGCCATGTTTATGAATTGAATTGGTTAAGTAAAGGAAAATGGAAATGAAACATGTACATAATTGTCATGAAACTGAATTGTGTTGTAAGTTGGTTCACAAGTGTTAACCATTTATCATATGCTAATGTTTTAGTTATTGCTCATATCTGGTTTAGTATATCTCTACTAGGCTGTGGCTCACCCTTTATGGGACATCATTTTCAGATACAAGTGATATGCCACCTCCAAGGACGTAGCTTGAGAGGCTTAGAGACGGAAGAACTTTTGTTGTTATCTTTTTGTGTATTACATGTGAATTCAAGCCAAGGGCTTATTTCTATAAAGAGTTAGAACTCTTCTTTTGTTGAACCCAAGTGTTGACTTGGAAAGTTGTGACTTGGAAAGTTGTAAGCCCGTAGGGCATTTACTTTTGTTGTCAACGTGTAATACTTTTGTACTAAACACTCTGATGTATGGAATATATTGTCACTTTCTTGTGTCATAAATGTATGATTTATGGATTGATTTTGAGGGCGTTACATAAAATGTTATAAAGTAAAAATGTTATACTTACATGTTTTTTTTTTTTTTTTACTTTATGAAAGATATAGACATTCTTCAGACCAATCTATATTTAAAACAATGGTTACGCACGGTGCACAATCTAGTTGACGTCGCATTGTTGGTACAGGTATGATAAATGCATAGGCATGGTCTTGGCATCAATATAATCTTTAATCATTCTAACGCCATTATCCTATAAAATTTTGGAATTATAACTTTGTGTTTGAAAAAGTAAGAATAAGTTATTTATAATAAATTTTATAATTTCCTATCTTTGATCTCATATTCTTCAAATATGATGATTGACATCGCGAAATAAACTCTGCCCGTTTATCTTGAACAGTGAGATTTATTGAACCAGTACTGTCTTTGACCACAAGGTTAACATTGTATCTTATCAACCAAAAAAAAAAGGACACTTGTTAAAATGAAATATTGTACCTAATAAAAAATTAAAACATTTGTTAAGTTTGAATTATTATTGTACATAGTAATTATTTACCTAAAGAAAATTACTTTGTTATAATATCAATATCATCATGTAGGCAGTGACTACAAACAATGTGACCATAATGATATTCAACTTTTTGATGGCAACTTTTGCACAAATCAATCCAAAGGTTGTCAATATCAATTTATTCGATGTACCCAAGTATTCGAAAATATGAAACCTACAAAATATTTGAAAAAAACATAAATTAATCTCTCTATAAACAAATTATATACAAATCGTTTAATTTTCATTAATTGGGATGATAATAATTATATTAAAAAATCAAATTATAAACAAAATGAGATAACTTCAATCATACAAATCACATTTTTTTTAATGCTATCTAACTACAATCACATTTTTCTCATAATAAAAAAAAAATAATTGAAAAAAAGAACCATTAAAATAGTAAATAAAAAGATTATTTAGAAGTATTGAATAAACTACAATCACATTTTTTCTTTTTGTGAGTGTTTATGTTTATCTAATTTTAATCATATTAAAAAAAATTAAATTATAAACAAAAGGAGATAACTTCAATAGTACAAATCACAATTTTTTTAATGCTATCTAACTACAATTATATTTTTCTCATAATAAAAAAAATTGAAAAAAAGAACCTTTAAAATAATAAATAAAAATATTATTTAGAGCTGTTGAACAAACTACAATCACATTTTTCTTTTTGTGAGTTAACTTCAATCATATTAAAAAATCAAATTATAAACAAAAGGAGATAACTTCAATCATACAAATCACAATTTTTTTAATGCTATCTAACTACAATGACATTTTTCTCATAATAAAAAAAAAATAATTGAAAAAAATAACCATTAAAATAGTAAATAAAAAAGATTATTTAGAATCATTGAACAAACTACAATCACATTTTTCTTTTTGTGAGTGTTTATGTTTATCTAACTTCAATCATATTAAAAAATAAAATTATAAACAAAAGGAGATAACTTCAATCATACAAATCACAATTTTTTAATACTATCTAATCATCATCAACAATTAAAAAAATCAATTACAAATTAAGTCAATTGATAATTAAAAAATACAATAATTAATTTTTCAAAAAACATAGTGAGTTAAAAAGATCAATTACAATTTTTTTTTTTTGTCAAAATACAATCTAATCATCATCAATAATTGGTACATTATGTGACCCTAATGAGTACAATCCATTTTGTTTTTCAAAAAACACAGTGAGTTAAAAATCAAATCACAAATTAAGTGAATTGATAGTTAAAAAACACAATAATTTTTTTTCAAAAAACACAATGAGTTAAAAAAATTAATTACAATTTTTTTTTTCAAAATACAATCTAATCATTATCAATAATTGGTACTTTAAAAATCAAATCAGAAAAAAAATCAAATCAAATCACAAATATTTTTATGCTATCTAACTACAATCATATTTTTTTCATAAATAATTGTAAAGAAAAACCATTAAAACTGTAAATAAAAGATTAAATCACATTAAAAAAAAGAACCATTGAACAAACTACAATCACATCACATTTTTCCCATAATAAAAAAAATAAATAAATGAAAAAAAGATGTAACGCCCTTAAACTTAAACCCATACATATACAATAATAAGATGCATTACTTAAGACAATAAACCGTAATCCATTCATCAGAGTAACCTTAAATAAAGCATTACATGTAATATCCAAATAAATACCCTACGGGCTTATATCTTTCCAAGCCAACACTTGGATACAAAACCATGAGTTCTAATTCAAATACAAATAAAGCCCTAGGCTTGAATGTTTACATGTACTAACAAATAAAAACAAATAACTATAGATAGTCTTCAAGATCCAAATCTTTCCAAGCTAAGTCCTTGGAGGTAGCTTATCACCTGGACCTGAAAATGATGTTCCCTTATAGGGTGAGCCACAGCCCAGTAGAGATATACTAAACCAATTATAAGCATTGAATAAAGCAGTAGCATTCAATAGATGGTTAACCATAATAATCAATTACATCAACATACAGTCTTAAGACACTAATGTCTATGACACTTATCAATTTCCATTATTATCAATATGGCTCAGAACCTGGCCAATCTTACAACTGTGAACTATATAGCATATTCACGTTACTCCCAATATCAATCAACACAAATGAGACTCAGGCTCATATCAAAACACTTCATACTTCCAGATTGATACACATTTTAGTGATGTATCAATAAAACACTTCAATATAAATAAGCACACATAAAAGTGATGCTAATGGAGTCCATACCCTATCTCCTCCCAAACAAAAATCCGGTTTAGAGGTCCATCCCCTATCTTCCCCTAAACCGTGGAGTACATCCCCTATCTCCTCCCACACAAGATGCAAATGCAATGCTCAATCAATACACGTATTTTCTATATTAATTCAATAGTCAAAATTAATGACTTAACCCATGTGATTAATTTCAGTTATTCCTAATCCACATACAATAGCTACAACAATCACGACTATCCTCCACCGATAGCCCAAAACAGTTATTTCTATACTGGAAATAAATATAACAAAATAGATAATATATCAACATTTCAATTAAGTGAGTGATAAATAATCCAACTACACCCTTTAGTCCCATACATTCCCAATCTCAACATTTCCAATTCCATTCCTCATTTCTTACAATTAATTATACTAATTAATTAACCAATGTAATTAGGGCATTTTCCATAATTGACATTACAACCCTAAGGTTCCATTTTCATCATTTCATCAAGATTAATTGCATTTATCCATGCCAAACATGCATATGGGTTTAATATATTTAAAACCCTAACTTTTGTAAAATTATACAAAGGCCCAAACTTTCTCAAAATTACCCGACGACCCCCAACATATCAAAATACCAAAACTTAGAACAAAACTTATAAGATGGAGTAGGAGATCCCTACCTCGAAGAAAACAACTCAAATGGAGAAGATGGAGATGATGACCCAAATTCCAAAGTGCTCCAAATCTAAGATTGTTTAGATTAAAACGAAGATCTTAACACTCTCTATCTTTTTAACAAAGGACTTAGGGTAGATTCACACTAGAAAGAGATGAAAATCTAGAGAGAAGATAAGTTTAGAGAGAGAGAGAGAGAGTCGGTTGCTAGGGTTTCAAAACAAAAGAGATGACAAAAATGATGTTCTGCTCGGCTGCTGCTAACTGATATAAACAGGCTCGCTCGAGCGAAGACTTGGTCGCTCGAGCGACCAGACACAGAAAACCCTCGCTCGAGCGAAGAAATGCTCGCTCGAGCCAAAAACTAGATGCTTCAGGTCTGCAAACCCAGAAGCTCGCTCGAGCGACGGAATGCTCGCTCGAGCGAAGAGCTCGAAAACATACACCTCGCTCGCTCGAGCGAAGAAACACTGCTCTCAGGTCTATACTAGACGCAATCGCTCGCTCGAGCGAAGAAACCCTGGCTCGAGCTACCAGATACAAAAACAACACTCGCTCGAGCGACCAAACCCTCGCTCGAGCGACCAACCCAAAAATTGGACAGCAACACTTGGTTTCCGAATCCAACCAACCTGTAACAAAACCTGCCCAACATGTCCTATAACTCAAAAATAAGGAATTAAAGGACAACAACAACAATACATAACAACTGAATCTACGGAACATAAGTCCGGATACAACAACCAAATGGGAAAAGACCGGGGTCGCTATAAAAGAACCATTGACTAACTACAAGTACATTAAAAAAAAAGAACCATTGAACTAACTACAATCACATTTTTTTCTTTGTGAGTTTTATGTTTATCTAAGTTCAATCATATTAAAAATAAAATTAAAATAGTAAATAAAAAGATTAAATAACATTATAAAAAAAAAAAAATCATTGAACTAACTATAACAATCATATTAAAAAAAAGAACCATTGAACAAACTACAATCACATCACATTTTTCCCATAATAAAATAAATAAATGAAAAAAAAGAACTATGAAACTAACTACAATCACATTAAAAAAAAAGAATCATTCAATTAATTATAATCACATTTTTCTCTTTGTGAGGGTTTATATTTATCTAATTTCAATCATATTAAAAAATCAAAAATAAAATTAAAATAGTAAATAAGAAGATTAAATAATATTAAAAAAAAACCATTGAACTAATTACAACAATTATATTAAAAAAAAGAGCCATTGAACAAACTACAATCACATCACATTTTTCACATAATAAAATAAATAAATGAAAAAAAAGAACTATTAAACTAGCTACAATCACATTAAAAAAAAAGAATCATTCAACTAATTATAATCACATTTTTCTCTTTGTGAGGGGTTATATTTATTTAACTTCAATCATATTAAAAAATCAAATTATAATTTTTTATTCGCTAGACAAATCACAAATATTTTTATGTGCTATCTAACTACAATATTAAAACAGTAAACAAAAGGAAAAGTCAAAAAGGAGAAAATAAAAGGAAGACTTACTGTTTGCATACATAGTCACTGAAGTTGAAAGTGTAAAAGTGAGAAGTCAAGAAGGAGAAAACAAAAGGGAAACTCATTGTTTGCAATAGGTATGTAAAAAGTTAAAAAGAGTGTGTGTATTTGAGAAGTTAAAAAGACTTGGAAGAATTTGATAAGTGCTAAGTTTTTTTTTTTTCAAAAGAAATCAAAAAAATTAAGAAATTAAGGTTAAGATATTGGAACTCCCACAAAACTTGTGGGTTAGAGATAGATATAAACAAATAGATAGATATAGATATAAATATTTATATTTGTTCTAAATTTTTTTTAATATACAAATTATTTGTTTTGTAAAGGGTACTGCAATAATTATGAGAGAAGTTAAAAAACCTTGTGGGTTGAGAGAAGTTAATAATTTTTTTTTAATATACAAATTATTTGTTTTGGAAAAGATACTGCAGTAATTATGAGAGAAGTCAAAAGTCTTGTGAGTTGAGAGAAGTTAATAAATGTTGATATTAATTTTTTTTTTTAAAAACAAAAAATTAGAAAATTAGGATTGACATATTAAAGCTTTCACGGGCCTTGGGGGTTAAAAATCCTATTTTGCTTAATATATAGTATAGATAGATAGATAGATAAGTAGAAGTTATATCAAACAGTTTTACATAAACTTTCAAATTAAAATAAGGTATAATTATCTCTTAAAAGCCGGACCAAACAGCCTCTAAGTCCTATTCCTGAGGCAGCAATTCCCCTTTTTATGTTTAGACCCATTCCCACGTATGGCCGACTTCCCATGAACATATCAGAAAAAAAAGGTAAGAGTGGAAATACATTCCGTCATAATTAAGCATCTTTAGGAAAATTATCATTTTCTTTTAAATTTGTTATATATCAATACACAAGCACACACACTGTGTGTACAATATTATTTTCGTGGTTGGAGTTGTATGTGTGTGTCAATGTTTAGTTGAAATTGGGATTAAAAACAAACAAAAACAAAACAAAACGTGAGTGGTGTGTGGTAACAACAAAAAAAATAAATAAATAAATAAATAAAGCCTAGTGGGACTCAGTGGGATTGTGTGTAACGTGGTGGTCCTGTGTCCATCTGCCACTAGTGCTCCCATGTAAACTGCGAAGCCTCGTGATCGTCCCATGAGCAATAACTCTCGTCCTCTTCATTATTTAACACTTCGTTCAATTCGCATCTTTGTCTCTCCTCTCCTTTGACGATAATTTAGGGATAGATTGATGATTCAAATCTATCTATATCTATACTATATATTAAGTAAAAGGAGGTTTTTAACCCGCAAGGCCTGTGGGAACTTTAATATGCCAATCTTAATTTTTTAATTTTTTGTTTTTTTAAAAAAAAAAATTAACCTCAGCATTTATTAATTTCTCTCAACCTACAAGACTTTTTGACTTCTCTCATAATTATTGCAGTACCTTTTTCCAAAACAAATAATTTGTATATTAAAAAATTTTTAAAACAACTATAAATATCTATATCTATATCTATCTATGTATTTATATCTATTTCCAACCCACAAGTTTTGTGAGAATTCTAATATTTGAACCTTAATTTCTTAATTTTTTTGATTTTTTTTGAAAAAAAAAAAAACCTTAGCACTTATTAAATTCTTCAAAGTCTTTTCAACTTCTTCAATACACATTCTTTTTAACTTTTTACATACCTATTGCAAACAGTGAGTCTCCTTTTTGTTTTCTCCTTCTTGACTTCTTACTTCTACACTTTCAACTTCAGTGATCACGTATGGAAACAGTAAGTCTTCTTTTTGTTTTCTCCTTCTTGACTTTTCCTTTTGTTTACTGTTTTAATATTATAGTTAGGAAAAATGCTTTATACCCCCACTGGGGGTCGACCCCCAGTGAGGTGGAGGTTCATGATTGGCGGAAAAAAAATTGTTTTTTTTTTTTTTTGGACTGTCAGCCAGTGGGGGCGCGCCACCTTGTAGACGCGCCCGTGGGCTTCACTCTACAGTTCGGACTCCCTTTGTGTCACGGTTCTAAATCTGAACCAAAGAGTCCAAATCCGGCAAATCGTTTTGAAGAAAAACAGATTTTTTGAAAAGTAGTGCCAAACATGGACTGCTTTGCCAGATTACAGAGTCGCCACCTAAATATTTTAAAACGGGAAATTTAGGAAACCCTGACTCGGTGCCGAAGGCCACATGTCCGTCATCACCAAAGTGGTCTTGGCTCGGGAGCTTGGGTACGATCGGGGAAGGTCAGCTATGAGCACCCCCTTTCGCCCGGTCCGAAGACCGGCCTCTACTAACCGTGATATCCAATTTTGAAAACATTACATGTTCTTATTCCAGTTATTAGTCTAGAATTACTATGTTATGCGCACAGCACAAAAGTATAGACTAGATTGCCTAATTTGGAAATAAACATTGCATATCCGTTTTGTCTTGAAAAGCGTGTTTGGGTTTTGCTACTCGCAAGTAGGCTAAAATACGGATTTCAACGAGTTTTCCAACTCAAGCAACCCGACCTCCACCCACAGGCATTCAAACAGTTTATCTCACATAAGCACTTAGTCGCATGGTAAGCATACTGTCATGGCAACATTCACACGCATGTGGTATGCTAAAGCGTAAAATACTTACATCGTACTCCGTGCCAAAACAATAACCCGGTTAGCAAACATGCATGACCTGGTTCATGTTAAGTGGCTAATGCATCGCATATAGGGATGTAATCTAGACAGGCTCGGCTATCCTAAGCATGGCACATGAAATGCTACGAATACACGTATTCAATTTGGAATTGAAAGTACGATGCAGTTTGTATGATGCGCCGAGCCCGGTGCATGTAAACAAATGCATGAATGCACACATGCATTGCATAAGGTATGCTAACTGAACATGCCCTAATCTACCATTGTAAGCAGGTAAATAAAAGGGATAGAAAGAAGTGGGGGTTGGAAGACATACATCCACTCACACACACTTATTACACTTTTCGCCCTCGCTCGGAGGGACCGAAATAATAATACAAATAATTAACTACGCAAGCTAATTAATTATTACAAACTCACTAAATTAATTAGACAAATAATTAATCTAATTAAGCATTAAACCGCCTCGGGATGAGGGCCGGATGCAGCGCGTATTCGGGATTGGCTCGGAATCGCACTGTCATGCAAGTGTGCCTCTGTTTTCCCTGCTATCCTCCTCAGAAAATTACCAAAATCCCAGGAGTGCCTCTCAGGGCACTGGGGAGTACCACCGGCTGGGGTAGAACACCACCGGCTGAAGGATGTGGCCACCGGCACTGATTGAAGCTATCGGCTGCCAATTCACTGCCGGTCGGCACTAAAAGGTGCCGGTCGGCACTTAACACCTGCAGAACCTGCAACTCACAGCAGCAGAGGGCAAAACTTGCATGGCAATGCAATTCAAGGCATGTATGCACCAAACACACTCCCTATCATGTTATTGACTCAAGGGGGGGGTGTGCCTCGATTCCCGGACCACCAATCACGCATTTCCATGCATGATGGCCCAAAGAATCAAGAGTGCAACTTTGATTTCAAATGCATGCAATGCAAACAAGCAAACAAGGGTGCCAAACCTCTATCATACTTTACTTCAAGAGGCCTAACATGCATGTCAACATGATGCAACCCTAAGCATGGCGACTAACATGCAACATGGCAATACAATGCAAACATGTAAGTAAGCATACAAGGCAAGCATGCAAACCAATTGAAAGATGGACTTAAACATGAATGGGCAGCTCTAAAAAGCCCAAAATCAGTAGCCACATGCTAAGTTATGAGGGCCAAACACACATGCATACATACACATGTTAAGGTACCAACTCAAGGCATAAACAAGCGACATTCAAGCACACTTGAAGAGGCCAAACATGGGCTAAAAGCATGCATGGAAAACTCTGAAATTCATGCAAAACATGAGGCCAAATCATGCAATAAAGCAAGCCAAATATGCAACAAATGGCCCAAGTCTTGAAACAAGCCATGAAGGCTTCAACCAAGGCCAAGTCTATCAAGCTTCACAAAGCTAAAGGGACTCAAAACAGGTCACAAGTAGACCTAGACAAAGCCTAAGGAGCACCTAGATGACATCTAAGAGGCTCAAGTACAAAGGCATGCAACATGACCAAAACATGGAGTATTTAATACATACTCTCAAAGCATTAAAGAGGCATGTAAGGCAATCAAACAAACACATCATAAGACCTGAAATGGCATGTTAGATGGTTCCGAATCATTGAAAATGGTGCAAGCATGGCATGCTACACACTCATACTCTCAAGGCCAACAAGCCAAATGCAAAGGAGCTATATAATGCATGATAGGATCGACCCAAATGGCTATGGACAGAGTTAAATCATGGCAAAATAAGCACACAAGCTTCATGGATCTAGGCCTAAAACATGTTCAAAACAAAGGCATGCAACCTAGACATGTTAAGGCATCAAAGAGACATTACAAGGCAACTATGCTAAGCATGCATAAGGGACCTAAACTAACTTGAAATCATGTTATAACATGGCAATATAAGCATGGAAAACAAGTCAAACATGCTTAACACACACTCAAGCATGAAGCTCCTTTGGAAGCCAAAATTTGCCCTTTTCAAGGACATCAAGGAGAGGGGTGGCCCTCTCCTTCTTGGGACTCTAAGGCATGCTCTTCACCACTGAAATCCCTCAAGATTTCAGTGGTGAAAAGATCCTAAGACCAAAGTCTCGGATTTCTCACAAAATGGCACAAAAAGTGGCCTTTTCAAGGCCTAAGGGTGGTCAAACTTGCTCAAACCACTAAGCACTCTTAATAAACAATAAAGAGGCTTAAAAAACAGAACTTTTATGTGTTGATCACTAAGCACAAAAACTGTTTTAAAGCAAGCAAAAAGAGGGTGCAAAAATGGGGTAAATAAAGCAAGTTTCTTACCCTTGAAGACCACCTTCACAAAGGTTGGAGTGGATGGGTCCTTGAGCTCAAAACCAGTCAAGAACTTCAAGAACAAGCCTTAAGGATCTCAGTTGCAAGAGGAAGGTGAGACACTAGGTGTTTATGTGCAATATTATGACAATACACACACACTAAGCTCTAAGGAGAAAGAGAGATATATGATAGATATAGAACTCCAAACCCTAAACCAGAGCTTCTCCTATGTCTAACCCTCTGAATTTTGTTCACCTTTTCAACCCTTGAGCCAAGAGAAGAGCCTTCTCTCTTATAGGCAAAAAGCTTACAAGCTTAGTCCCTAAGCAAGCTCATCCCTCCATACACGTGTATGGAGGGGAAACAAGAGCTAAACAGCTGTCTAAAAATATCTCAGAAAGCAGCTGAACAGTGCTCGGCCGGCAAAAAATGTCATTTTGACAAAATTAGTGCCGACCGGCACAAAATAGTGCCGACCGGCACAATATAGTGCCGGTGGCAACTCCAGCCAGCCGGTGGCCTCTAGCCCCAGCCGGTGGTGTGTAGGGATGCCTCACAAAGCATTCCCTGCCCTCCCAAGGCAAAACACAAGTGTTTGGTGCAAAACCAAACACAAACGGTCGAGTCTGGAGGTCCTGAGGCACGGCGCGCGTAGCCGAGAACTCCGGGAACTCCAAACGAACACAAACATGGATAATCACCGAGTGTTCCAACGGTGACGTCCAAGTCTTGAGGACGGTCAAAAACGGGGTGTCTACAGTTGCCCCTCTTTGACAGAACTCGAAAGTCATAAGAATGACGGGAGTGAATGTCAAAGCCCAGAGACGACCCATTTTTGACAAGGCCGAAGACTTGGACAGACATACAAAGCGCAAATGGTTGAACTCGCAAGCTGCCTACGTATCCCTTAGGGAATCAAACCAGCGTAGTTCATGCACAGGCACACATGCCAAAGATAAGATATGCGCCCGTAGGCGGGGGCAAAATGCAACTGACAATGCAAGAAGCCGAGCATAACTTATGATCATGCAAAGAAAGCTGTAATGAAGCAATACATGCGACAGTTATAAGCTAACATGCAACAGTCTACATCACAATGCAGAAAGGATGTAAGAGAATTATGCAATTCTCAGAACGTCTCACTCGGGAGATACAATACCTGTGCGGCTCGCCTGGTTCCACCAGCGGTAAATGAACCGTACATACAATATCGCGCCTGAAAAGAAAGCAAACTTAACAGGTACAATATTGTTAGCAACATGCATGACATATGCAATGCGAATGCTAAACAATATGCAATATATACAAAACTATGTATGAATAATGCAAATGATAATGCAATGCAATTGAAACTATATGCAAACTACATGCAGGGCAATTGAATCATGATTCAATCGTAAGCGGTTCGGAACCACACGAATGTCAGATAGATTGATGGAGGTGACAAGTCCGTCTCCCATAGAACGATGTCTGATCTACGAGTACTTCGCACGGACACAAGAACGAGTATTGGGTGGAATGACATAAGTGGGGAAACGACCCGCTGATGAGGGAATAATGATCCTAATGCCGGATGCAACAATTACACTACAATGTGATGGAAATGGATACAATGGATATGGCACGCGGGCCAAACCAAATCTTGCCTAGGAAAGGCATGTACACATACGAACCGTATCTAACACAGAAGCGGTGCCGCTACCCTCAAGGCTCGGACACAAAAGCTCGACAACTGTGTTTTGACACGAAAAATACGGGCACATACCAGACCAAGCTCAACAAGGAAGGGTGCAAGCCATAGATGGAGGTGATGCAGTGGATGCATGCAAATTACAGTGCAATGGATATGGATACAAGGGATATGGCACGCGGGCCAAACCAAATCTTGCCTAGGAAAGGCATGCACTCATACAAACCGTATCTAACACAGAAGCGGTGCCGCTACCCTCAAGGCTCGGACACAAAAGCTCGACAACTGTGTTTTGGCACGAAAAATATGGGCACATACCAGACCAAGCTCAACAAGGAAGGGCGCAAGCCATAGATGGAGGTGATGCAATGAAATGCATGCAAGCTACAGTGAATGCATGACAAATGCACTATACTACAATGAAATGCATGACACATGCATGCGTTGTGACTTGTTTGTTTTTTTTGAAATGCAATGCAATATTTACAAATGATGCATGATAATGCATGATGATGCAACGGCTACGATTGCAGCTTTCCCTATCTTACCAACAGGGCGATATACTAGGTTGGTTCAATATCCAGAATCGAGGCGTGGACATGCCGCCTCAACCTATGGGGTTTCCATACAGATTTCAAGCCGAGGGTACACCCCCTGGGTATTTAAACCAGACTTTAGTCTCGGAGATCCCGAACCTTTGCGTTCTAGGCATAAGCCATTCAAACTCTAGTTTTCACCGTCCCAGTTGGTCTTCTAGGAACTTACCGCAAAACAGGCAGGTGGCTTTACCAGACCACCGAAAGTCGTTCGGGCACGACGAACACCAAAGGAATTGCACCTTCAGAGGATTTAAGGTCTCCTAGACCGGGATGCGCAGCGTATGCATTGAGATGCACATGATGCATGATGCTCGAAATGCGTGCCAGCGCACGGCTTTTGAGATGCATAACAATGCAAATGAGCGGGTTTAAGGTCTCGCCAGACCGTGCGTGTTTTCGGTCCCGCCGGACCCTCGTTGGGGCAATTTGCATAATGCGACACACGATAGGGCAAATGAGACATGCGTGCCTCATAAGGATGGAAAATGAAGTGCAAATGGGGTGCGCACTCGGCGCGATGCGATGTATACCAAATGCAATGAGGCGTGCACTTTAATGCACTGAAGGTCTTACACCTCCCGAGGATTTAAGGTCTCCTAGACCGTGCGTGTTTAAGGTCACGCCGGACCGTAAAGAGGTAATGCACGATGCATGATGGAATGCAAAGTGGGGCACGCGTACCTCACTGGAATGCAAAATGATGCACGTGAGGTAGTACACCGCACGTGGACCAAGATGAAATGCAAATGAAGCACGTGAGGTAGTACACCGCACGTGGATCAAGATGAAATGCAAATGAAGCACGTGAGGTAGTACACCGCACGTGGATCAAGATGAAATGCAAATGAAGCACGTGAGGTAGTACACCGCACGTGGATCAAGATGAAATGCAAATGAAGCACGTGAGGTAGTACACCGCACGTGGATCAAGATGAAATGCAAATGAAACACGTGAGGTAGTACACCGCACGTGGATCAAGATGAAATGCAAATGAAGGATGATGCAAGACGAGGCACGCGTACCTCGAGATGTAATGGAATGCGAAATGAGGCACACGTACCTCATTTGAAAATGAGATGCAAAACGAGGCACACGTACCTCGTTTGAATGGAAAAAGATGCAAGTCACAAGGGACGTGCAAGACGGCGCGTTGCGACGCAGCAGACAAAAAGGATGGATGCATGCGACGCACACGGGGCAACTTTTGAATTTTACGAAAGACAAAAGGATACAAAAAGGATACAATTCTTGCTTGAATCTCGGTGCCTCGCACAGAAGACACGGTCCGAAGTCAAAACGGAGGCCGGTTGAGCATCGGGGATGCACTTTCTTGAGCTATGAAGACCCAAAACCCCTCATATAGCCTAAAAACATCCTTGGGAACGCCATCGGCTGGGTGGGGTGGTCACCGGCCACCACCGGCTGCATAAAACAATCCATCGGCACAATATTGTGCCGACCGGCCAAAAGTTGCTGATCGGGGGCAGAACTGCCATTTCACTTCGGGTCTTTTAAAATAGGGCTTGAAACCCTATTTCCTCACTTTGCCTCCGCCGAAAACTCCTCCTCTCTCTCTCTCTAGAGTTTGTTTTCTTGATTTCTCATCGATTTCTTCGCGTTTTACACCCGTTTTCTCGTCGGATTCGCGATATTCTTCGCGTTTCGGACATTTTCAACCGAACGAATCTCCGTTTCGGTGTACTTTTTGCTAGTTTCGCTTTTTCGGGGCTTGTTCCCCTTGATTCCGTCTTCCTTTCCGTGCCTTTTCTTCTTCCGACCTTTCCGGCCATTTCCGGCCTTCTCGGGGTTGACCTTCTCGGTTGACTTTTCGTAATCCGGCTTCCCTGGCCATTTTCTCACCACCACTGCCATGGCTGACGACATTCCGCATGTTGGGACTCCCCCGGACCACGAGATGGACCCCGGGGTCGAGCTCCTCCCTCTGGGTGAGCGTCCTTTTGACCCGGCGACCTACCGGCCGGCTACCCATGTGCTACCGCCCGACGGACTCCGCCACTTCCGCGGTTTTGACAGGGTTCTGGACCCGGAGCTTCTACTGCGCGAGCCGACCTCTCATCTGTCCTTCGGCACTGTCGAGGTAACACTCTTCTCTGTTTTACTTTTCGCAATGTAGAACTGTAAACTGTCAACTGACATAGCTGATTACAACCCTTAACTGCTTAGCTCTGATACACTGTACTGTAGTCGATTGTAGACAACTTCACAACTGATATCTGCTTAGGACCGAGACACATGCACACACACTGCACTAGTCTGAATCACCCAAACACACGGCACACATTGCACTGTCGATTCGCCGACACTCGGTACTTGTTTGAATCTGAAAACGCACTGTATGCTGTATTTAAACTGGATCATACGAGGCACGTTGATACATTATACGTTGTAGTTCGCCTACTAGCATACTGCACTCCAATATCTGCTTGAATCTGAAAAATGTGCACACATGCACCATATCTGTATGCTTCTTGGAACTATATTCTAAATATTTGCTTTGCAATTACTGCTTTTGATTACAGGGAGACTCCCATGCCGTCCGCGGGTATGGGAACATTGCTGCTCGAGACTGGTATTTGGATCTTCCCGAGGCGGTTCGACGCATCGTGGACCAGGCGGGCTTTGGCTCTTTCTGCCGGGGACTTTCTAGGCTCTCCGCCTGCAGACCTCTTCTTGCCGCCCTGGCAGAGAGGTGGTGGGACACCACCGATTCATTTCACCTATCAGCGACTGGGGACATGACGATGACCCCTTACGACTTCTCGATGCTCACTGGCATCGGGGTGGGGGGTGATCCGATCCCTTTTGATATAGACATGGATGAGTGGACCGCAGCCCAGGTCTACTTACTTGGCGCGGCTCCGCCTCTGGCTCGTCCCGGCTTCGTCCGGTATTCTTGGTTCGAGGTGCAGTTTCGGGTCCAGTCCGCACTCATTGATGCAGCCCCGATGACCCCAGAGGCCGTGGATCAGTATGCACGCGGCTTCTTGATGTTCCTATTTGGGACGACTCTCTTCGCCGACCGGGCGAACACAGTGCCCCTCTGTCTCCTCAGTGCACTGGTGGATGTCCGAGATCTTTTGCGTTATGATTGGGGCGGCGCTGCTTTGGCCACTCTCTATGGCTACATGAGCTCGGTCTCTCGTGGCAGTGGACAGCTGCTAGGAGGCTACTGGCGAGCCTGGGAGGTATGTCTTCTTCTCTACTTTACATTTCTGTTCTGTACTTTCTGTACTCTGTACACTGCGCACACTGTAGTCCGCTTCCCACGGATTGCATATTGTACACACGGCACACACATGCTCTGCTTTACACTGACTGTACACTGTTCACACTGTACACTCTGTTCAACACAATACACAACACACGGCTCCGTTGTTTCTGCTTTATTCTGCATCCTGCTTGATCTGATAGTCATACTGACATCTGTTTTGCAGCTGTGGGTGTATGCCTACTTCCCCAGACTAGAGCCAGTGCCGGAGACGGAGACCCCTCTGGTCGTTCCCTTCTCTCGCCGTTACGATGGGAGGTGCACTCGGAGGCCCCGAGACACATTCAGCTTCTTTCGCCGTTTCTTCGACACCATCACCCCCACCGAGGTACGTTTTACTTATAGTCGGTTTAAACTTCGCTTTCAAGCGTACATTTCTATATCAGTAAATAATCAACTGTATTTCATTTCAGGTCACCTGGCAGCCGTGGGCTCCGCTACCAGCGGTGATACGAGATCGGTATGCCGGCGCCATCGAGACCTCGCGCTACCGGATTTTGCTGGAGGGCCCGGTCTGTCGGGCTTGGTACCTAGGGGAGCGTTTTCTGCGCCAGACCCTCGGGTTGCCAGAGCAGATAGTCCCGGTTCACCCTCCCGAGCACATGAGGGATACCGAGAGGTTTTCTGTGCAGCAGATGGAGGACTACACCCTCGGCTGGGGCGAGGACGGCTATAGGGGCGAGGGCGACTACTCAGAGTACGTCCGGACCTTCTTGATGCGGCCTTTGAGCGGGGGCTCCCGAGCTGATCCAGCGAGACCTGCGGCGCCAGCGGCCCGGGCAGAGGCAGGAGCAGGAGTGGGGTCGTCACAGAGGGCCCGAGCTCGCGGCAGGAGGGGAGTGCAGAGGGGACGAGGGACGGGCTGGCCCGCTCTTCCTACCATGGTGACTTACAGAGGGCAGAGTGGGGAGACCTACCAGATCCCTTTTGCTCCTCCTCCGGCTGGTCATGAGTTGGCCGGCATTCCCGACTTGCCTCCGGTATGTATTACTTTATTTCTGCGTCTTGCATTGTTATTTCATTTCAGTTCATTCAAATATCCCACAGAATACTGATGTATTTAATATTTTTGCAGGCTTCCTCCGAGTATACCCGTCAGTCAGTGGAGCTGAATGCCTCCCTGATGGGGATGCTACAGCGGACTCTCGACGCCTTGGCCGTCTACGGCCTGCCGGTATGTTCTTCTGACCACAGTCTCAAATCACACTTTGTTTCGCACAATCTGCTACACTGCACAAAAATCTGATAAACTGCTCGCGGCTCTCATACACTGTACTCATACACTGCATCTTGCACTGATTCACTGTTCACAGCATTCACACACTGTACTCATACACTGCATTCTGTACTGATAAACTGCTCACGGCATTCACACACTGTACTCATACACTGCATTCTGCACTGATAAACTGCTCACGGTTTTCTGATGTGTTTGTTCTTTGTATTTTCAGCCTCCTTTCCCGATCCCTCCAGTGGGTGGCGCTGTTCCAGCTGGGCCTCCCCTCTCTACTCGGGATGGCAGGATATTCCCTCGCACTAGAGGGGGACGTGGTCACGTGGGGAGCAGCTCACGAGCTCCAGTTCCAGGAGACGGCGAGTCGGAGGCGGGGACGGAGTCATTTGCGGAGGAGGCCGGGGACAGCTCGGGCTCGGGCTCCGACAGTGACGGCTCCGACGATGCTTATGTGCTTTTGCCCAGGAAGAGGGCGAGGACTGATCCTTAGGCATGAGGCCTGCTGCTGATGATGATGATTTTGCTGCTTCTTTTCTTCATTTCTTTTGTTGTACTTTTCTCTTTTTGGTAGATAGAGTACTATGTACTGCCGCAGGCAGATTTTTTGCTTTCTTCAAAAGTTGTACTTTGAAAGAGATTATATAAAACAAACTTTTGTCTGAAAAGTGTTTTATTTGTACATCTCTGCGCATTTCATACTGCATTGCATTGCATCATTTTACACCTCAAATGTAAATGGTTATTGATCCATTGTTTGAAATCTGAGCATTTGCATTGTAACAATCGGATAACCCACCAACTAACCGCAGACAACTCATACAAACTGCTGCTCAAACTGAACACAGCTTACATTCCGCTGGGGATTAATCTGCATACAGCCCATAACCCAACACTTGGTCCATTCCGCATACGGCAAACTTTGAACAAACAGCCCAATCTGACAAGCCGGATCTCAAGACTGAAATGGTTAAGATTGAAACACACTCGGATGTCCCAATTTTTTTCATTTCTTCTCTTATCTGGCATAGATGTAGAGAACGGCACGGCATTCTGAGCACCGACGATTAATCTTTGGAAAAGGGGTTTCACAACCGGGGTATCGAGCCTACAACTGAACACAGTAGAAAGGACTCAAGTACAGAAAGTAAAAGGCACACGACCTAAACACAACGAGACACACTCGGAAAAGACTCAAAACTAAATTGAGACCGGCAAATCAAAAGACACGACACACAGACATGTTTACAAAAGGGGTCCTCAAATCTCGAGGAGCCAGTTCCTCCGGGTATTATTCCCACCCTTTCTGATTTGTGTGATTCTCACGCCACTCGGCCCTCAAGCTCGGTTTTTCTGAAAAAGCCCTTTTCCTCACTTTTCTCTCGACTTACGCCTCTCTATTCTTTACTCTCTCATTTTTCAATCCCTCCCCAGGGTGGTTGATGGACGAATAGAAAGTCACAAGTTCACGCCCAATATTGTTAGCTCACGGCTATTTCTTCTGATAGATAGAGCGCCTTTCTGGCGAGCGCGTTGATGATAAAGGGGGGAGACAGAACACCTGGCTCAACTGTGCCCCTAGTTCGCTACTTTGACCATTTTTTCGTTTTCTTTCTAAAACAGTTTTGATCAAAGATGAGCGTTGGATTAACGCACTTATGCAATTTTTGATTTAAAAATCATACGAATCAGGCTGTGCGCACTGAAAATTCCCCTTTTGGGTCCAAACATGGTCCAATTTTGAAAAATGAAATAGTTTTCGAGAAAATAAGTCAACTTCAGTGAAAATTTTCAAAAACTATTTTTGCAAACAGTGAACGCTCAACGAGCGCAGAACTTACCCTTGAGATACGCAACCTCGGATCGGAGGCAATGGGAAATTGCCCCTGGCTTAAAGGGGGATAAGGCAACGGAAAGTTGCCCCTAGTTTGGATGAAGACTGAGGGCAACTTTGGCAATAGATGGCAACGGAAAGTTGCCCCTTGTTTGGATGATGCCGCGGCATGCTCATTGATGATTGAACTCGACCGGGCTCTCAGGCGCGGAGCGGGCGAAGACAGCCACGAACAATATATGGACACAGTCACCTTGAAAGCGTTGGTGACTGGGTTCCAGAAGGAAGTTGGTCACGCAACTCCCGGTCGCTGCAGTCGAGACGTTGGATTCAGAGGAAGCATGGGTAATCAAAACCATTACATGGACTGAGACGCTATGAAAGCGTTGGGGGCTGGACTTCAGGATGAAGTTGCCTACGTATCCCAAACATGGGAATCAAGCCTTACGTAGTTCCGGTCAAGGTACACTCGGGTATTTTAACCTTCACTGTTTAGGCTCTAACTTTTGCCAAGGCGCCCAATGCGGGTTTTCGACCTTGCGAGCTATGTTTTTCTTTCTTTTCTCTTCTTTTTTGTCTTTTCAATCTTCTTTTTTTTTGCATTTTTCTTTTCTCTTCTTTTTTTCACTTTTTGCTTTTTTGTATTTTTGTATTTCTTTTTCTTGCTCTAACTTTTGCCTGGGTCGCCCCTCCGGGTTTTCGGCCCAGCGAGCCTCTCAAAGGGTAAAAGTGTAGCAAGTCCATGCCAAATGGTTTTGAGATTGAAGCCTCTCTGTGTCCAGGAGAGTGACTGTGGTGTTGATTTACGGGAAGAGTCCAACGCGGTCGCTTTTCGAGCTTTGCTTGGTGGGATCTGATCTCCCTGATCTGACTTTGAGGCCTCTTGCTCGAGGGCTGCTTCAATACGGGCCACACGGGCGTTTCATGGCACAGCTGAATGTTCTGAATGGAAGCCGGTTTACAATAGATAAATCGAATCTTGAGGCCGAGAGCGATCCTAGGCTACAACATCTCAAGAGCGATTCCACACAAATCTTCGCGAGACCGCACAAAACATTTTGTTTTTGAAAGTTTTCAAGAAAGCGACAAATCGCTCGTGCTGAAGATAATGTGGAACCAGTCTGGGTCAGGCCAGGGTCCTTCTCAGTACTCACGCTGATAAGCATGGTTTCATTCATAAAAAGCTTAGCATGCGCTCTTCTTTTTCTCAACATGATCAAAGTTTTGCAAAACCCGAGGAATTACTTCCTCTTCGTTTTCATCACCACAGTGTTAAAAAGGGTTTTATGGAAAGCTTAGGTCATTACAACGATGTTCAAGGCGCAAGAGAGCAGGTGATATGTACTGTCGTTCCATTCACATCCTCTGGCATAGCAACTCAAATAGCAACAAGTACGGAACGTGATAGCCACGGCTGTTTCATTCAGATTTGTTGACATAAATGGCTCCCTGACAGAAACAGACTCAAAAGCAAAAACAACTGTTTATAAAACAAAACGGTGTTTGAGGCAACAACCCCGAAATCACCCGGTACTCTACACAAGAGGGACTGACTCATTACAATTAGACAGACCCTTAAGCAAAAGGAATGTCTCAAAACAATGAGACAGGTTCAAGACAAAACAAAAGACTGACTCGACACCCAAGTCAGAATTTACAAGGTTGGCGTCGGTAGATGCTCAAAAATTGCGTGCCAAACGCCACATCCAAAAATGTACCAGACACTGCCCACAGGCAATTCATCTGCTGATTATATACTCACGGTATCTGTGTCCTCCGTATCTGTGTCCTCGTACTCCAAGAACTCTGTAGTGATGGATTTGGCCGAGGTGGGCGGGAGGATAATCTTGTTATCAATCAAATCTTGTACCTCGTGACGGAGGCGGAAGCAGTTATCAGTAGCATGGCCTGACTGCTGGTGGTACGCACAGTACTGAGTGGCATCATGGCCTGCTGGAAGGGGTTTGGGGAGTGGCCTAGGATCGAGGGGTGTAAGATGCCCCTTTTTGGCCAAGATCAGAAGTGCCCTAGACAAGGGCATATGGAGAGGATGGAAGGCCCTGCGCCCTCGGGGCAGGTACTTTGGAGCCTGAACACTCTTGCTAGATGCGCTAGCGAATGGGTCAGCGGGTGCGGCTTTGGATTTCTGGTTCTTTCCGGATGCAAGGCTGGAAGCGGGAAGAACTGTCTTGGCATGACGGGGCCTATCCCGATTCTCTGATTGACTGGAACTGCCCTCAGGCTGAGTGGGGAAAGCACCCTCCACAGCTTTTGTCATAACTGCGGATACCTGTTGCTTGTTCATCCCCCTGGCTTTCAAGGCCTCTACTGCCCACAGCAGTTGTTCGATAGGGTCGGCATCTGCCTCCATCTTGCCTTTATCTCTGGCCTCGGCCTGATTCAGAACTTGGTTTGATGCGTCGTTACCATAACTGGAGGTCATCTCCGGTTGGTTGAGTTCAATCACAATTCGTCCCAGTAGCGGGGGCTCCTGGGGTATAAAGCTTCCGACGTATGGTGCGACTGGCGGCGAAGCTGTCATTCCATAGGCGAGATCCGTCACGGATCTTTGAAGATCACCTATCATCCCCATTAGTTCAAATGTAGTGGGCTCGCGAGCCTGATACAGCTGAGGGGCCCAAACCGGGTGCGCAGCCGGCGATCTGGGCGGATGCGGCATGTCAACGGTAGTTTCATCTTGTAGGATGATCCCCTGATTCAATGCGGCCGTCATGACCACAAGCTCTTCTGGATTCTGCATCATGCTAAATTCTGCCTCAGCAAGAAAAGCACTAGCTATCCTAGCCCAACTCTCTGAATCTCCTTGAACTGAAACAGAAGACAAACGGTACTTCAGCCCCAGACAGATCAAACACGGGTGTAGCCAAACAACGGTACTATACTGCTGATCACTGTTCCCCAGATTCACTGTTCAAAACTGAACTGATACCCGCGGATATAACTGATTCCCCAAAAACTGACACTGGTGCTCTCGGGCCAAATACCAATATCAAAGATTGCAAACTGATATGTGCATTCTCCCTGCAGAGATGCATTCTAAAAGCACATAGCAGATAAAAGAGGGCCAATACACCCCTATGTTGGGGTAGGGTTTCCCTGTCCTATTTTGTCAGGAGCTAGGGTTTCACTACGCACGCAGCGGTTTCAAACAACCTATATCGGGTAAAGCAACCTGTCCTAGTCTGGAATGGTCACTATGGATTCCGAATATGCACTAGGTCGAATGGTCAAAAAAAGGGTGCCCCGGTAAAACCGGGGTTTGTGTTCCCATACTGGCAGAGCCCGCAACCGGTCAGCCTTATGGACATGCCTTGACAAGACAAGCCTCCGGCAAACCGTTCAGGAATAGCAGATGGCCAACACGGTGTCCTAGGCGCACCAATGCACATGCAATGCAAAGAAACACATAAGCGTAGTCAAAACAGGATATCACGAGTTCGAGTCAAGCTCTCTAAACTCCCCAGCAGAGTCGCCAGAAACTGTAGACGCGCCCGTGGGACTCTACAGTTCGGACTCCCTTTGTGTCGCGGTTCTAAATCTGAACCAAAGAGTCCAAATCTGGCAAATCGTTTTGAAGAAAAACAGATTTTTGAAAAGTAGTGCCAAACATGGACTGCTTTGCCAGATTACAGAGTCGCCACCTAAATATTTTAAAATGGGAAATTTAGGAAACCCTGACTCGGTGCCGAAGGCCACGTGTCCGTCATCACCAAAGTGACTTGGCTCGGGAGCTTGGGTACGATCGGGGAAGGTCAGCTATGAGCACCCCCTTTCGCCCGGTCCGAAGACCGGCCTCTACTAACCGTGATATCCGATTTTGAAAACATTACATGTTCTTATTCCAGTTATTAGTCTAGAATTACTATGTTATGCGCACAGCACAAAAGTATAGACTAGATTGCCTAATTTGGAAATAAACATTGCATATCCGTTTTGTCTTGAAAAACGTGTTGGGTTTTGCTACTCGCAAGTAGGCTAAAATACGGATTTCAACGAGTTGTTCCAACTCAAGCAATCCAACCTCCACCCACAGGCATTCAAACAGTTTATCTCACATAAGCATTTAGCCGCATGGCAAGCATACTGTCATGGCAACATTCACACGCATGCGTATGCTAAAGCGTAAAATACTTACATCGTACTCCGTGCCAAAACAATAACCCGGTTAGCAAACATGCATGACCTAGTTCATGTTAAGTGGCTAATGCATCGCATACAGGGATGTAATCTAGACAGGCTCGGCTATCCTAAGCATGGCACATGAAATGCTACAATATCACGTATTCAATTTGGAATTGAAAGTACGATGCAGTTTGTATGATGCGCCGAGCCCGGTGCATGTAAACAAATGCATGAATGCACACATGCATTGCATAAGGTATGCTAACTGAACATGCCCTAATCTACCATTGTAAGCAGGTAAATAAAAGGGATAGAAAGAAGTGGGGGTTGGAAGACATACATCCACTCACACACACTTATTACACTTTTCGCCCTCGCTCGGAGGGACCGAAATAATAATACAAATAATTAACTACGCAAGCTAATTAATTATTACAAACTCACTAAATTAATTAGACAAATAATTAATCTAATTAAGCATTAAACCGCCTCGGGATGAGGGCCGGATGCAGCGCGTGTTCGGGATTGGCTCGGAATCGCACTGTCATGCAAGTGTGCCTCTGTTTTCCCTGCTATCCTCCTCAGAAAATTACCAAAATCCCAGGAGTGCCTCTCAGGGCACTGGGGAGTACCACCGGCTGGGGTAGAACACCACCGGCTGAAGGATGTGGCCACCGGCACTGATTGAAGCTATCGGCTGCCAATTCACTGCCGGTCGGCACTAAAAGGTGCCGGTCGGCACTTAACACCTGCAGAACCTGCAACTCACAGCAGCAGAGGGCAAAACTTGCATGGCAATGCAATTCAAGGCATGTATGCACCAAACACACTCCCTATCATGTTATTGACTCAAGGGGGGGTGTGCCTCGATTCCCGGACCACCAATCACGCATTTCCATGCATGATGGCCCAAAGAATCAAGAGTGCAACTTTGATTTCAAATGCATGCAATGCAAACAAGCAAACAAGGGTGCCAAACCTCTATCATACTTTACTTCAAGAGGCCTAACATGCATGTCAACATGATGCAACCCTAAGCATGGCGACTAACATGCAACATGGCAATACAATGCAAACATGTAAGTAAGCATACAAGGCAAGCATGCAAACCAATTGAAAGATGGACTTAAACATGAATTGGGCAGCTCTAAAAAGCCCAAAATCAGTAGCCACATGCTAAGTTATGAGGGCCAAACACACATGCATACATACACATGTTAAGGTACCAACTCAAGGCATAAACAAGCGACATTCAAGCACACTTGAAGAGGCCAAACATGGGCTAAAAGCATGCATGGAAAACTCTGAAATTCATGCAAAACATGAGGCCAAATCATGCAATAAAGCAAGCCAAATATGCAACAAATGGCCCAAGTCTTGAAACAAGCCATGAAGGCTTCAACCAAGGCCAAGTCTATCAAGCTTCACAAAGCTAAAGGGACTCAAAACAGGTCACAAGTAGACCTAGACAAAGCCTAAGGAGCACCTAGATGACATCTAAGAGGCTCAAGTACAAAGGCATGCAACATGACCAAAACATGGAGTATTTAATACATACTCTCAAAGCATTAAAGAGGCATGTAAGGCAATCAAACAAACACATCATAAGACCTGAAATGGCATGTTAGATGGTTCCGAATCATTGAAAATGGTGCAAGCATGGCATGCTACACACTCATACTCTCAAGGCCAACAAGCCAAATGCAAAGGAGCTATATAATGCATGATAGGATCGACCCAAATGGCTATGGACAGAGTTAAATCATGGCAAAATAAGCACACAAGCTTCATGGATCTAGGCCTAAAACATGTTCAAAACAAAGGCATGCAACCTAGACATGTTAAGGCATCAAAGAGACATTACAAGGCAACTATGCTAAGCATGCATAAGGGACCTAAACTAACTTGAAATCATGTTATAACATGGCAATATAAGCATGAAAAACAAGTCAAACATGCTTAACACACACTCAAGCATGAAGCTCCTTTGGAAGCCAAAATTTGCCCTTTTCAAGGACATCAAGGAGAGGAGGTGGCCCTCTCCTTCTTGGGACTCTAAGGCATGCTCTTCACCACTGAAATCCCTCAAGATTTCAGTGGTGAAAAGATCCTAAGACCAAAGTCTCGGATTTCTCACAAAATGGCACAAAAAGTGGCCTTTTCAAGGCCTAAGGGTGGTCAAACTTGCTCAAACCACTAAGCACTCTTGATAAACAATAAAGAGGCTTAAAAAACAGAACTTTTATGTGTTGATCACTAAGCACAAAAACTGTTTTAAAGCAAGCAAAAAGAGGGTGCAAAAATGGGGTAAATAAAGCAAGTTTCTTACCCTTGAAGACCACCTTCACAAAGGTTGGAGTGGATGGGTCCTTGAGCTCAAAACCAGTCAAGAACTTCAAGAACAAGCCTTAAGGATCTCAGTTGCAAGAGGAAGGTGAGACACTAGGTGTTTATGTGCAATATTATGACAATACACACACACTAAGCTCTAAGGAGAAAGAGAGATATATGATAGATATAGAACTCCAAACCCTAAACCAGAGCTTCTCCTATGTCTAACCCTCTGAATTTTGTTCACCTTTTCAACCCTTGAGCCAAGAGAAGAGCCTTCTCTCTTATAGGCAAAAAGCTTACAAGCTTAGTCCCTAAGCAAGCTCATCCCTCCATACACGTGTATGGAGGGGAAACAAGAGCTAAACAGCTGTCTAAAAATATCTCAGAAAGCAGCTGAACAGTGCTCGGCCGGCAAAAAATGTCATTTTGACAAAATTAGTGCCGACCGGCACAAAATAGTGCCGACCGGCACAATATAGTGCCGGTGGAAACTCCAGCCAGCCGGTGGCCTCTAGCCCCAGCCGGTGGTGTGTAGGGATGACTCACAAAGCATTCCCTGCCCTCCCAAGGCAAAACACAAGTGTTTGGTGCAAAACCAAACACAAACGGTCGAGTCTGGAGGTCCTGAGGCACGACGCGCGTAGCCGAGAACTCCGGGAACTCCAAACGAACACAAACATGGATAATCACCGAGTGTTCCAACGGTGACGTCCAAGTCTTGAGGACGGTCAAAAACGGGGTGTCTACACACCTCACTGGGGGTGCGACTCCCACTGGGGGTATAAATCAGTGTTGTATAGTTAGATAGCGCATAAAAATATTTGTGATTTGTCTAACGAATAAAAAATTATAATTTGATTTTTTAATATGATTGAAATTAGATAAATATAAACCCTTACAAAGAGAAAATGTGATTATAATTAGTTGAATGATTCTTTTTTTTAATGTGATTGTACTTAGTTTAATAGTTCTTTTTTTCATTTATTTATTTTATTATGTGAAAAATGTGATGTGATTGTAGTTTAGTTTAATAGTTCTTTTTTTTTCATTTATTTATTTTATTATGAGAAAAATGTGATGTGATTGTAGTTTGTTCAATAGCTCTTTTTTTTAATATGATTGTTATAGTTAGTTCAATGGCTTTTTTTAATGTTATTTAATCTTTTTATTTACTATTTTATTTTTATTTTTGATTTTTTAATATAATTGAAGTTAGATAAATATAAACCCTCACAAAGAGAAAAATGTGATTAGAATTAGTTGAATGATTTTTTTTTTTTTAATGTGATTGTAGTTAGTTTAATAGTTTTTTTTTCATTTATTTATTTTATTATGGGAAAAATATGATGTGATTGTAGTTTGTTCAATGGCTATTTTTTTTAATATGATTGTTGTAGTTAGTTCAATGGTTTTTTTTAATATTATTTAATCTTTTTATTTACTATTTTAATTTTATTTTTAATATGATTGAAGTTAGATAAACATAAACACTCACAAAGAAAAAAATGTGATTGTAGTTAGTCAATGGTTCTTTTTTTTGATTTATTTATTTTTTTATTATGGAAAAAATGTGATGTGATTGTAGTTTGTTCAATGTTTTTTTTTTTTAATGTGATTTAATCTTTTATTTATTGTTTTAATGATTTTTCTTTACAATTATTTATGAAAAAAAATATGATTGTAGTTAGATAGCATAAAAATATTTGTAATTTGATTTGATTTTTTTTCTGATTTGATTTTTAAAGTACCAATTATTGATAATGATTAGATTGTATTTTGAAAACAAAATTGTAATTGATTTTTTTAACTCATTGTGTTTTTTGAAAAAAAAAATTATTGTGTTTTTTTAACTATCAATTCACTTAATTTGTGATTTGATTTTTAACTCACTATGTTTTTTGAAAAACAAAATGGATTGTACTCATTGGGGTCACATAATGTACCAATTATTGATGATGATTAGATTGTATTTTGACCGAAAAAAATATAATTGATCTTTTTAACTCACTATGTTTTTTAAAAAATAAATTATTGTATTTTTTAATTATCATTTGACTTAATTTGTGATTATTTTTTTAATTATTGATGATGATTAGATAGCATTAAAAAAATTGTGATTTGTATGATTAAAGTTATCTCCTTTTGTTTGTAATTTTATTTTTTAATATGATTGAAATTAGATAAACATAAATACTCACAAAAAGAAAAATGTGATTGTAGTTTGTTCAATAGTTCTAAATAATCTTTTTTATTTACTATTTTAATGGTTATTTTTTTCAATTATTATTTTTTCTTATGGGAAAAATGTTATTGTAGTTAGATAGCATTAAAAAAATTGTGATTTGTGTGATTGAAGTTTTCTCCTTTTGTTTATAATTTGATTTTTTAATGTAATTGAAGTTAACTCACAAAAAGAAAAATGTGATTATAGTTTGTTTAACGGCTCTAAATAATATTTTTATTTACTATTTTAATAGTTCTTTTTTTTCAATTTTTTTTTATTATGAGAAAAATATGATTGTAGTTAGATATCATTAAAAAAATTGTGATTTGTATGATTGAAGTTATCTCCATTTATTTATAATTTGATTTTTTTAATATGATTGAAGTTAGATAAGCATAAACACTCACAAAAAAAAAAAAAATGTGATTGTAGTTTGTTCAATACTTCTAAATAATCTTTTGATTTACTATTTTAATGGTTCTTTTTTTCAATTATTTTTTTTATTATGAGAAAAATGTGATTGTAGTTAGATAGCATTAAAAAAAATGTAATTTGTATGATTAAAGTTATCTTATTTTGTTTATAATTTGATTTTTTAATATGATTGAAGTTAGATAAACATAAACACTCACAAAAAGAAAAATGTGATTGTAATTTATTCAATGCTTCTAAATAATCTTTTTATTTACTATTTTAATGGTTCTTTTTTAAAATTTATTTTTTTATTATGAGAAAAATATTATTGTAGTTAGATAGCATTAAAAAAATTATGATTTATATGATTGAAGTTATCTCCTTTTGTTTATAATTTGATTTTTTAATATGATTGAAATTAGATAAATATAAACACTCACAAAAAGAAAAAAATGTGATTGTAGTTTGTTCAATGGCTCTAAATAATCTTTTTATTTACTATTTTAATGGTTCTTTTTTTCAATTACTTATTTATTATGAGAAAAATGTGATTGTAGTTAGATAGCATTAAAAAAATTATGATTTGTGTGATTGAAGTTATATCTTTTTGTTTATAATTTGATTTTTTAATATGATTGAAGTTAGATAATTGTAATTTGTTCAATGGTTTTTTTTTTTAATGTGATTTAATATTTTTATTTTCTGTAGTTAGATAATTGTAGAAGTTAATAAATCTTAACATTTATTAACTTCTCCCAATCCCCAAGCCTTACCCTCATAATAACACTAATGTATTAAGAACAAGTATAAAAAAAATTCTTTGAAAAGTCCAACACATATGAATTCCTTGAAAAGTTCCAACACATATGATTATTATCCTTTATAATAACACTTTAATGCATTAAGAACAAGCATAAAAAAAAATTCCTTGAAAAGTCCAACACATACGAATTCTTTGAAAAGTCCAAGACATATAATTATTTTCAAAATATTAAACTTTAATATAATATAAAATAAAATAAAAGATATTTAAAAATCACAATTCATATATATGGATAATTATAAACAGAACCCGTGCATAGCACGGGTGATATGCTAGTTATATATTAAGTAAAAGGGAATTTTTAACCTCAAGCCTTGTGGAAGTTCCAATCTCTCAATCTAAATTTTCTGATTTTTTGATATAAAAAAAAAAAAAACTTAGCATTTATTAACTTCTCCCAACCCCCAAATCTTATCCTCATAATAACACTTTAATGTATTAAGAACAAGCATAAAAAAAATTCTTTGAAATCCAACACATATGAATTTCTTGAAAAGTCCCAACACATATGATTATTATCCCTCATAATAACACTTTAATACATTAAGAACAAGTATAAAAAAAAATTCTTGAAAAGTCCAACACATATAATTATTAGGAAAATATTAAACTTTAATATAATATAATAAAAAAAAGAAGACATTTAATTATCAAAATATTAAACTTAGTATAATATAATAAAAAAAAGAAGACATTTAATTTCTTGAAAATTCTAACGCATATGATTATTATCAAAATATTAAACTTTAATATAATATAAAAAAAGAAAAAAAGAAGACATTTAAAAAAAAAATACATTTAAAAATCACAATTCACATATATAGATAATTGTAAATATATTAAGGAAAATGAGGTTTTTAAACCCCAAGCCTTGTGGGAGCTCCAATCTCTCAATCTTAATTTTCTAAATTTTTGATTTAAAAAAAAAAACCTCAGTATTTATTGATTTGGTCAAAATCCCCTAATCAGCATTTATTAACTTTTTCCAATCCACATGCCTGCATTTATTGATTTGGTCAAAATCTCTGATTAGCATTTAAAATCCCCTCATACAAATAATTATAGATACAGCCCGTGCATAGTTAGTACAGTAGTTTTTTTAATTTCTCCTGTACACTATGATTAGTGATAAGATTGTTAAATTATTTTTATAAAAAATCTTAAAAAACATAATTTATATATTAAAAAAAATTAAAACAAATATAAATATCTATAATTATTCCGTGCATAACACGGGTGATAGACTAGTCTATACTATATATTAAGCAAAAGGGAGTTTTTAACCCCAAGCCTTGTGGGAGCTCCAATTTCCCAATCTAAATTTTTTGATTTTTTGATTTTAAAAAAAAAAAAATTAGCATTTATTAACTTCTCCTAACCCTCAAGTCTTACCCTCATAATAACACTTTAATGTATTAAGAACAAGCATAAAAAAAATTCTTTGAACCAACACATATGAATTTCTTGAAAAGTCCCAACACATATGATTATTATCCCTTATAATAACACTTTAATACATTAAGAACAAGCATAAAAAAAAAAATCTTGAAAAGTCCAACACATATGATTATTATCAAAATATTAAACTTTAATATAATATAATAAAAAAAGAAGACATTTAATTTCTTGAAAAGTCCAACACATATGATTATTATCAAAATATTAAACTTTAATATAATATAATAAAAAAAAAGAAGACATTTAATTCCTTGAAAAGTCTAACACATATGATTATTATCAAAATATTAAACTTTAATATAATATAAAAAAAGAAAAAAAGAAGACATTTAAAAAAAAATACATTTAAAAATCGCAATTCACATATATAGATAATTGTAAATATATTAAGGAAAATGAGGTTTTTAAACCCTAAGCTTTGTGGGAGCTTCAATCTCTCAATCTTAATTTTCTAAATTTTTTATTTAAAAAAAAAAAACTCAGCATTTATTAATTTGGTCAAAATCCCCTGATCAGCATTTATTAACTTTTTCCAATCTATATGCCTGCATTTATTGATTTGGTCAAAATCCCTGATTAGCATTTAAAATCCCCTCATACAAATAATTATAAATACAGCCCGTGCATAGTTACTGCAGTAGCTTTTTTAATTTCTCCTGTACACTATGATTAGTGATAAGATTGTTAAATTATTTTTATAAAAAATCTTAAAAAACATAATTTATATATTAAAAAAAATTAAAACAAATATAAATATCTATAATTATTCCGTGCATAGCACGGATGATAGGCTAGTACTATATATTAAGCAAAAGGGGGTTTTTAACTCCAAATCTTGTGGAAGCTCCAATCTCCCAATCTAAATTTTCTAATTTTTTGATTTAAAAAAAAAACCTTAGCATTTATTAATTTTTCCCAACCCCCAAGTCTTACCCTCATAATAACACTTTAATGCATTAAGAACAAGCATAAAAAAAATTCTTCAAAAGTCCCAACAGATATGATTATTATCCCTCATAATAACACTTTAATGCATTAAGAATAAGCATAAAAAAAATTTCTTGAAAAGTCCAACACATATGATTATTATCAAAATATTAAACTTTAATATAATATAATAAAAAAAAGAAGACATTTAATTTCTTGAAAAGTCCAACACATATGATTATTATCAAAATATTAAACTTTAATATAATATAAAAAAAAGGAAAAAAAGAAGACATTTAAAATAATAAAAAAAAGACATTTAAAAATCGCAATTCACATATATAGATAACTAGCCTATCACCCGTGCTATGCACAGGATAATTATAGATATTTATATTTGTTTTAATTTTTTTAATATATAAATTATATTTTTAAAGATTTTTTATAAAAATAATTTAATAATCTTATCACTAACCATAATGTACATGAGAAATTAAAAAGGCTACTGCAGTAACTATGCACGGGCTGTATCTATAATTATTTGTATGTGGGAATTTTAAATGTTAATTAGGAATTTTGACCAAATCAATAAATGCAGACATGTGGATTAGAAAAAGTTAATAAATGTTGATCAGGGGATTTTGACCAAATCAATTAATGCTGAGTTTTTTTTTTTTTTTAAATCAAAAATTTAGAAAATTAAGATTGAGAGATTGGAGCTCCCACAAGGTTTGGGGTTTAGAAACCCCATTTTCCTTAATATATTAACAATTATCTATATATGTGAATGCGATTTTTAAATTTTTTTTTTGTAAATGTCTTCTTTTTTTCCTTTTTTATATTATATTAAAGTTTAATATTTTAATAATAATCATATGTGCTGGATTTTTCAAGGAATTAAATGTTTTCTTTTTTTATTATATTATATTAAAATTTAATATTTTGATAATAATCATATGTGTTGGACTTTTCAAGAATTTTTTTTTTATGCATGTTCTTAATGCATTAAAGTGTTATTATGAGGGATAATAATCATATGTGTTGGGACTTTTTAAGGAATTTATATGTGTTGGATTTAAAAAAAAAAATTTATACTTGTTCTGAATGCATTAAAGTGTTATTATGAGGGTAAGACTTGGGGGATGGGAGAAGTTAATAAATGTTAAGGTTTTTTTTTTTTTAAATCAAAAAATCAGAAAATTTAGATTGGGAAATTGGAGCTCCCACAAGGCTTGGGATTAAAAACCCAATTTTTCTTAATATATAGTATAGATTGTAAATATATTAAGAAAAAGGGGGTTTCTAAACCCCAAGCCTTGTGGGAGCTCCAATCTTTCAATCTTAATTTTCTAAATTTTTGATTTAAAAAAAAAAAAACCTCAACATTTATTGATTTGGTCAAAATCCCCTGATCAGCATTTATTAATTTTTTCCAATCCACATGCATGCATTTATTGATTTGGTCAAAAACTCTGATTAGCATTTAAAATCCCCTTATACAAATAATTATAGATACAGCCCGTGCATAGTTACTGCAGTAGCGTTTTTAATTTCTCCTGTATACTATGGTTAGTGATAAGATTGTTAAATTATTTTTATAAAAAATCTTAAAAAACATAATTTATATATTAAAAAAATTAAAACAAATATAAATATTTATAATTATCCCGTGCATCGCACGGGTGACAGGCTAGCTTTAAGAGATAAAAATATATGAAATTTTTAATTGAAAAAAATTATTATAAAATTTTAAATTTTGATTTATAAAATATAAAAAGTTAATAATATTATTATTAATTGGATATTGTTTGTCATTGTAACGCCCCCAAAATATTACAATAAAGATAACTCATATGCGGTATAAATACGAGAAACAACATACTTTCATATATCAGCATTCAATGTTTAACAAGCAATTAAATGCCCTATAGGCTATCATCTTTCCAAGACATTGCTTGGTTACACAAATTGAGTCTCACCCATTACATCTTAAGCCCTTGGCTTTACAAATAACAAACATGAATACATAAAGCATAAATAGGAACTCTTGTTTCCCGAGAGTCCATCCATGCTATTGCCTTGGAGGTAACATCTCACCTGCACCTGAAAATGATATTCCCGTATAGGGTGAGCTAACAGCCCAGTAGAGATATGCTAAACATAATATGGGCAATAACTAAAACGTAAGCATTCGATAAATGTTTGACTCACATATATCCATTCATAATCCATTTCAATTACATGATAAATGTATCCATGTTTCATAAAAATTACCATTTCTTAATTCATAATCCTGGCTCAGAAATTGCTTGTTAAACATTGAATGCTGATATATGAAAGTATGTTGTTTCTCGTATTTATACCGCATATGAGTTATCTTTATTGTAATATTTTGGGGGCGTTACAGTCATCATAATTAAGAACAAAAATATAATTGAATATATATTTTTTTCCGTATTAACTTAACAAAAATAATAACTATTATTATGTATCCTCTCCATCTATTAAAATTAATTATCTAAAAATATTAAAATCATCACTTTTTATAATATATATAAAAATATCTATAATAGGTTTGACATCAAAACCTTAAGTAATATTTTTCTCAAAAAATGTGATCAAATAAGTTGTTACAAAATCATCTTTCACTTAGTACACAATTTAGTTTTGAAAAATTTCATAATTAAAAATGTATATTTTTATGAGTAATATGATAATTCGTTTTAATAAACAGTATTAAATATCTCATACCACATCGAGAAAAGAAGGAAAAAATGAATTGTTTCACTTACATAAAGTAAATGTTATGCTCCCATTTATATAAGTAAAACGAGAGTTTTAGTGAGAAGTCCTATGATTAATATCTCATACCAATTTTTTTTTTATTTTCTTAATTTGAAACAATTAAGAAAATTCTGACTGGCTAACTTTCATTTAACTTTTATTTTACAATCACACATAGAGGATTTGATTTTAAAAATAATTTTGTATGAGATTTTAAAACTCTCATAATATTTAACTTTAAAATAATTGCAATCTCACATCGAGAAAATTAAGAAAAATTGAGTTGTTTCACTTATATAAAATGAATCTTATACTCCCATTTAATATTGTTGTATTGTGCATGTTTTAGTTCAAGATGGTTTAAATTTTAAAATAAAATTTAAAAGTTTTAATTAATTAATTTTGTTGTAAATTGGTCAGTCTTTTGACTGGATCAATTAGGCTAAATCATTTTTGGTTTGACTGATTCACTAGTTTAACCGCGGTTTTAGCTGTTTAATCAAAATAAATTATTTAGATTTGTTTGATTTTAAATAAACTATGATGACTTGATTAAAAATTGAACGACTGAAATTGCTTGATTAGAAATGAATTTTCCGTCATTTTTATTTTACAATCCCACATCAGGAAAAGGAGGAAAAAATGAGTTGTTTCACTATATAAACCTTATGCTCCCATTTAATATTATAGTGTTGTGTATATTTCAGTTCAACATAGTTTAAATTTTAAAATTAAAATAAAATTTCAAAGTTTTAATTAATTAATTAATTTTTGTATAAGTTGGTTGGTCTTTTGACCTAACCGATAGGGTGAACCATTTTCGGTTTGAATGATTCCCTAGTTTAACCATAATTTTAGCGGTTTTATCAAAATATATTGGTTAAATTTGTTTGATTCGAAATAAATTAAAGATTGACCTAATTAAATATTAAACAGCTGAGATTGGTTGATTCGAAAAAAATTTCCCGCTCAAACAATTGTTAACTTTTACTTTACTCAATCCCACATCGAAAAAAGATGGAAAAAGTAAGTTTTTTCACTTATCTATATATTATATAAGGAAAAATGTGTTTTTAGGGAGAGTTTTCTAGGAGTTCCAAACCCTCATTCTAAAATTATTGAATTTTTTTAATTTCAAATAATTAAGAAAATTCTCATTGGCTAGCTTCCATTTACCTTTTATTTTACAATCTCACATTGAGAAAAAAAAGAAAAAAGTGAATTGTTTCATTTACATAACGTGTATCTGACGCTCCCATTTATATAAATTATTGAATTTTCTTAATTTTAAACAATTAAGAAAATCCCCATTGGCTAATTTCTATTTAACTTTTATTTTACAATTCTACATCAAGAAAAAAAAAAAAGGAAAAAATGAATTGTTTCAATTATATAAAATGAATCTTATGCTCCCATTTATATAAGCAAAGGGAAATTTTTAGTGAGAAATTAATTAATTTTTGTGTAAGCTGGTTGGTCTTTTGACTTAACTAATTATGCTAAATTATTTTTGGTTTGAATTATTTGTTGGTTTAAGCGTGATTTTAGCAGTTTTACCAAAATATATTGATTAGATTTGTTCGATTAAAAAAAAACTAAAGATTGACCTAAATAAAGATTGAAAGGTCGAGATTGCTTAATTAGAAATAAACTTCTCGCCCAAACAATTGTTAATTTTTATTTTACAATCCCACATTGAGAAAAGAAAGAAAAAGTGAGTTGTTTCACTTATATAAAGTAAATCTTATAAAGGGGGTTTTGAAGGAGAAACCTTCTAGGAGTTCCAAACACTCATTCTAAAATTATTGAATTTTCTTAATTTCAAACAATTAAGAAAATTTCTATTGGCTAGTTTCCATTTACTTTTTATTTTACAATCCCATATCGGGAAAAAAAGAATAAAATAAATTGTTTCACTTACATAACATGAATCTTATGCTCCCATTTATATAAATTATTAAATTTTTTTAATTTTAAACAATTAAGAAAGTCTCCATTGGCTAATTTCCATCTAACTTTTATTTTACAATCTCACATTGAGAAAAGAAGGAAAAAGTGAATTGTTTCACTTACATAAAGTGAATCTTATGCTCCCATTTATACAAGCAAAAGAAGATTTTTAGTGAGAAGCCCTATAATCAATATCTCATACCAATTTTTTTTTTTATTATTAATTTTAAACAATTAAGAAAAAAATATTAAGAGATTCCATTTAACTTTTATTTTATAATCCCACATAGAGGTTTTAATTTTAAAAATAATTTTGTATGAGATTTTGAAACTCTCATAAAATTTAACTTAAAATAATTACAATTACACATTGAGAAAAAAAAGAAAAAGAAAAAGAAAAAAAGTGAGTTGTTTCACTTATATAAAGTGAATCTTATATTTCCCGTTTAATATTATAGTATTGTGCATATTTCAGTTCAAGATGGTTTAAATTTTAAAATAAAATTTAAAAGTTTAATGAATTAATTTTGTTGTAAATTAGTTGGTCTTTTGACTTAGTCGATTATGCTGAATCATTTTCGGTTTGATTGATTCATTGGTTTAATAGCAGTTTTAGTTGTTTTATCAAAATATATTGTTTAAATTTGTTTGATTTGAAATAAACTAAGATTGACTTTAATAAAAATTGAATGATTGAGATTGTTTGATTAGAAATGAATTTTACGTCCAAACAACTGTTAACTTTTATTTTACAATCCCACATCAAGAAAAAAAAAAGAAAAAAATGAGTTGTTTCACTATATAAACCTTATGCTCCCATATAATATTGTAGTGTTGTATATATTTTAGTTCAAAACTGTAACGCCCCTAAAATAATACGATAAAACCAACTCATAAGCGGAAGAATAATAGAAATAAGATATTTTCATTCATCAGAGTTCGTTTACAAAAGTTAACACATGCGATATAAATTCACAAATGTTCATCTTGAATCTACAACATGTGTTGCAATGTTAAAAAAAATTAAAATTAAACATATAGTCATATGTCCTATAGGCTTACATCTTTTCAAGTCATTACTTGGTTTCACAAAAGTGAGCCTAGCTCAATACAATTTAAGCCCTCGGCTATACAAAAGAATATAACAAAATAAAGAAGCTCTTGCTCCCAAAGTCCCTCCAAGCTATTGCCTTGGCGGAAGCATGTCACCAGCACTTGAAAATAGTTTTCCCAAATAGGATAAGGCAAAACCCAGTAGAAAGAATCTAACACAATATATGAAATTTAAAAAAGATATAAGTATAATGTGTATTTACAATGCCGGTGACAAAATATCCACATTTTATATGACAGTAAAGCACGAAAGTTCATATTTCAATTCACTTTCTTTCAATTCATTTCAAGTTTATGTATTCTTCTCAATTCATGAGTCAATTTCATTATCTTTCAACAGCCCAACTGAGACTATAACTCAGTGGTTTTCCAATTCCATACACTACCACACAAACAATTCAAATCTACCATTTTATTGAAATTTTATCTGCGGGATCGGTACCCATGCATACACGCAATTTCGGGACTTTCACCCTGGACACTTCGGCCAACTTAATTTCAATAGAGTCCATCTCCTATCTCCTCCCAAACAATGGAGTACATCCCATTTCTCCTCCCAAACATCATACATATACAATGTATTTAAAACATAGTCATATTCAATGACAACCAACATTATATTAGTTTCAATTTACTTAATCCTCATGCATTTTCTACAACAATCACAGCTATCCTCCACCGATAACCCAATACAGATATTTCTAAACAAATATACAATCTTCTCAATAGATAAATTATTCAAATTTCCATAGGTGAGAGACAACACGTGTCCAACTCCACCATTTGCATCAACACTCATCCAATTGCACATTATCATTATCAATTTTAGTTATTTGTACAAAATAACAATTTGACCCATTTAGGGCAAAACTCCTCTTTTTTTTTTTTCTTTTTTCCAAATATCAGCCCAAGTGGCAAAATCAACAATTTTGTCACAATGCAAAATCATATTCAAATCCCATAACTAGTTATTTTACATTCACTAAAAACCCCTCTTTTTATTTCACACCCAAATCCCACCATTGTTACACAACGACAAATAACTAAGCTAAAAACCATATGAAAGTGTAGAAAATCCCTACCTCAAAGAAAGAAGACGAGCCAAACAAGAGTGAAACTTCAAAGATGTCCAAATCCAACTCTATTCAGATCAAAATGGAGATCTTGAGATGGCTTACCTTTTTAACAAAGGGATTAGGGTGAAGAAATCACTAAAACTATGTGAATATATATATATAGATAGATAGATAGAGAGAGAGAGAGAGAGAGAGTGTTTTAGAGAGAGAGGGTCTTAACTTTAGGTTTTAGGGAAAAAAGATTTGAAAAAAGTGATGTAAAAAGTTATTTTTGCGATCTGATATACGCACAGTCCGCTCGAGTGCAAGAGTTGATACTCGAACGTCAGACACAATAAGTTGTTCCGCTCGAGCGCAAAAAAGGCCTCTCGAGTGCTAAGACACAATGAACAGGACGCTCACCGCTCGAGCACAAGAAGTGATGCTTGTTCGTAGAAATCACTCTCCCAATAGTTTTGCAAACATGTAAAAGTACTGAGTGTTTGCAAATCCCGCTCAAGCGCAAGAAGTGCCGCTCGAGCGGAGGACCAAAATTCTGAGCAACATAAGGTTTGAAAAACAAGTGACCAACCTGCCTAAACACAACCACAACAACCCAAAAGCCAATTTCTAAGAGATATAAGGGAAGAAAGAGGTAAATAACAATATGAAAGCATCAAACCCGAGTCCGGAATACCACAAGAGTTAGGCCAAAACTGGGATTGCCATAAAAATAGTTTAAATTTTAAAATTAAAATAAAATTTAAAAGTTTATTTAATTAATTTTTATACAAGTTGGTAGCTGATAGGGTGAACTGTTTTTGGTTTTATTGATTTGTTGATTTAACAGCAATTTTAACAGTTTTATCAAAATGTATTGGTTAGATTTATTTGATTCAAAATAAATTAAAGACTGACCTAATTAAAGATTAAATGGATGAGATTGCTTGATTCGAAATAAACTTTCTGCCCAAACAATTGTTAACTTTTATTTTACACAATCTCACGTTGGGAAAAGAAGGACAAAGTGAGTTATTTCACTTATATTATGTAAGGAAAAAAGGGTTTGTAGAGAGAAGCTTTATAGGAGCTCCAAACCCTCATTCTAAAATTATTGAATTTTTAAAATTTTAAACAATTAAGAAAATTTTCATTAGCTAGCTTCCATTTAACTGTTATTTTACAATCTCACATAGAGAAAAGAAAGAAAAAGTGAATTGTTTTACTTACATAAAGTGGATCTTATGCTTCCATTTATATAAGGAAAATGAGATTTTTAGTGAGAAGCATTATGATCAATATCTCATACTAATTTTTTTGATTTTGTTAATTTTAAACAATTAAGAAAATTCCAATAGGTTAGCTTTCATTTAACTTTTATTTTACAATCTTACATAGAGGTTTTGATTTTAAAAATAATTTTGTACGACATTTTGAAACTCTCATAATATCTTTCCTCAAAAGTATTCTTTTGTAAAATATATAGATATATTGATAATCTCAATGTCACTCTTACTGCTCCGTAATACAAAAATTATGAGATAATTATGATAATTTTAAATTTGTATTTAAAACTTATAAATCATGGGATAGATTATTATAATTTTCAATTTATATTGTGTCAATTTTAAATTTAAATTAATATATTATTACTTTCCATATTTAGTGACAGTTTGAATTTTAATAAAATAAAATTTAAAAGTTTTAATTAATTAATTTTTGTGTAAGTTGGTTGGTCTTTTAACCTAACTGATTAAGCTAAACTGTTTTTAGTTTGAATAATTTGCTGGTTTAACCGTGATTTTAGCGGTTTTATATGTTACGATCATTCTTTCTTACTCATTAAATTTTTAAAATTTCTTTAATTATTTCCCTTTCAGAAACCAATATGACAATTTTTTAAAATTCATATATTTTTATTCTAAAATAGTGAAGTATTAGAACTATGTCATTTTTTTTAGGATTAATTACTTAAAAGTCCTAATGATAGTAGGTGTGGTAGCTCAAGTCCTGTGCAATAGTTTTTGGATGCACAAGTCCCACTTTGGAATGCAATTGACGTTGATTCCCTTTTGAATCTAATGTATTAGAGTTGCAACTTTTGAGAAAGAAGAGGATTTGGAATGTCCCTAAGAAATTTTACGACTAGGAAGAGGAGCAGAGTCTACATCTTCATGGATCTTTTCAAACACTTGATGATGATGATCGTTTCGATTATCCGAAGATTTTTAAGTTGGAGGTTTGTGATGCCTTAACCTTTTACACTTTCGTTTCGATCTATTCTCTTCCTTGATCACTTCAATTTGCAATAACTTTGTGTGTGTGTGTGTGTGTAACTCCAACCCTTAAAATGCTTGATTGCTCAATTTCAGGGTTCAGAACAGAGCATATTTAATCGACTAAAGAGATGAGCCAGGAGATCTGGTTTGTAGGTAAGAATAGAGATATTCTCAGTTCCAAAACTGAGAATGTTCTCAATTTAAAATTGAGAATGATTTTAGTTTGCAAAAATATCCAGTAAAACTGAGAATTTTTTTAGTTTTTTTAGTGTTAAAACTGAGAATATTATCATTTTTTGTGAAGCCCCTGAAAAATGTTTTCTCTTTAAAAACCCTAATGTTTAAATTATTTTCTTAAAGCCCTTAGTTACTTGAATTATTTCGAATTTTGTCGATTAGCATTTTTTTTTTTTTTTGTCAAAACTGGAATATCCTAGCTGGATTAGGTTCCTTAGCCTAATTTAATTAAATTCTACATAAGTAAGGTTCCAATACATGAATTTAACTTCAAGCCCTCACTTCTTTATTTAAATTCAAAATTTCCCCAAAACTACTACATGTACCTTATACTATAAGTACCATCAATTAATTGAGATCTATATAAATATATACATTGAGGAATGTGCTCCTAGTACCTAGATTGATTAAAAAAAAAATGGCCCCATCACCCTTCCCAATTTCCGGCCACCCTAGAGAGAAGTGAGAAGCCTATTTTCAAGATTTATAATCATGGTATTCTAGAAACCAAAAAAAAAAACTATTCAACTAGGAATTAACTAGGTGTTGTCTAATCCTAAGGTTAAGCTCCCTAATCACTCCTAATTCATTGAACTTCCCAAGGTTAATGTAACAACCCTCATTACTGTTTACCGATTAATCACTGATCACTGATTGACTACCGGTTACTACTATACTGAGACTGATTATGATGGATAACTGAAGTAATTGAAATACTGAACTGATTGACTGAAAACTGAAACCGAATTGATTGAGTGTATCTATTTGAATTGCATTTCTATCTGTTGCCTGTTTAATTATCTGTTCATGTTTTTATGTTTAAATTGCAAATTGAAGGCCTTATCGACGGCCAAACCGGAAATCGATTGATGTTTTATGATCATCATAATTTATGTGATTTTATGGTGTAATTATCTAAAAACTGATTAGGTATGATTAAATTAGATTAAATAGGTTAAATTGCATAGTTGGCTTTAATTACAACTTTGCCACTTAAGTGGCCCACTACCTAGACACATGTGAACCTTAGCATTCATGCAACAAAACACTTTCATCAGCCAAATTCTTATGTTCAAACTGACATAGAGAGAGAGAGTAGAAGACTAGAGTGAATTTTACTTGGAAATTAAAGGAATTGGAGGTTGATCTCCATATCTTAGCTTCTACACTTGACCTACTAGACTTAAGGTAGGACTTCATCTTCTTATTGTTGTCTTTGAGTTGGTTCTTGCATTGTTCATGTCAAATTGAGGAGCTAAGTCATGTTTTAGTTCTAACATGTTGAATTAAAGCTTAAGGCTTGCATGCATGTATGTATTTGGAAGTTTTGAGGTTGCAAGTTCATAATTCCTCTCATGCATGTCCATGTTTTAAGAGTAGTTCTTGATTTCATCTTGTTCTTGAAGAAATGAGCTCATTTGAGCTTGTGTTTAAAGCTTTGAAAATGATGTAGCTCATGCATGTTGCATGTCCATCTTATACATGAAAATTGGTTTGAAATTGAGTTTGAATTAAACACCCTTGGGCTTTGATTTCTTAAATTGAGCTTTGAATCATGTTGTTCTACGTGTTTACAAGTGTTTTCCAGAAAATAAGCCCAAGAGGATCGAAATTTGTGCATTTGAACTTGATTTGAGCTTGGAAGTTCAAATCTGGAAATTCTAGATTTTGGACTCCCGCTCGAGCGGGGAAAGTGGCGCTCGAGCGGGAAATTCGTTGTAACAACCCTCGTTTTGACTTAGCCATGCTTGCATGCATTCCTGTATGATCTTGTCTTATGATGTTGCAAATCTTGTTTATCTTGTTTTATCTTGCTTTGTTTGAAGTGTTGCTTGCATAATTTTGTCCCTTGCTCGGTGTGTAGCCGAGGTCATCTTGAGCTTAGTTCACCTCTGAACCTTTGTACTTAGAACTATTTTGGAACCACTTGGTTGACCTCCATCTTCACCCCGGGCATGTCTGCCGAGATGTCACTATCTGGGCCGAGGTGTTTGGACCCAAGGCCGAGGAGTGTATCATCTAGGCCGAGACGTTTTGCACTTAGTGATCTTTGTCCTTGGGCAGGTATGGCCTAGACCGAGGTGTGGCACACCCAGGCCAAGGTGTAGCACAGCTTAGTCAAGTGTCGTCCTCCTTAGCCGATGTCTTTGTTATCCTGTTGCTGAAGCTCTGACTTTAGCCGATATCATTACTCGCCGATGTGTCTTGCCTTAGCTTGCTATATACGCTTTGTCATAGACTTGTCTTATCAATCAGTCACCTTTTGAGTTGAACCAACCCGGTAGTGCCACGTGTCCGAGCTGAGTATTAAGACAGCCGGCAGACCTAGAAACAAATCATTTTGTCTCAAATCTTTGTTCTTAGAGAGAGAAGCTCTAGAGGAAAAAGGAAGAATTCTTGAGTGAGAGTAAATCTTTCAAGTTTGATCTTTGGTGTTTGAACCGTTAGATTCGTGATTTGAGGTTAGAATCTTAACCTACTTTTGTTGTTCTTATTGATTATCTAGCTGCATTGCATGATCAAATCTGTTTTGCATGTCATGCATCGGTTTAAAGTTTGGTTTTGGAAAGAGAAATGGCGTTCTTGAGTTCTTGATGAAAAGCCTCGTTTTGATCCGAAAGTTTGGAACTGGAACCGTGTTTTTGTGTTTGTTCTTGCATGATTTCTTTGTGTGGGTACCCAGGTCCATGTTTTCGAACTCATTGCATGAAACCTCAGATTTTGTATAAACAAGCTATGATTTCAGCATACACGTTCTTGATGATCTTGTTCCTCGCATTCTTCAAAGGGAAACCCAGGGTTCTCCCGATTTCGTTTTTGAATAAGGCCATCAGGACCACACCTCGGCAAGGAAGTGTGGGACCTCGGCAAGACCTGGACGGTACCTAGTGTGTTTTCACGAGACGAGAAAAAATAGTGTTTAAACCCCAGCATGTTTTGCTTTGTTATTGGCCTGGATCTGGTGAGAATGCCGGGATCATTTGCATGCATATAAAGCTTGTTTTGAGAATGTGATTGCCATGTGATTGTAGGTCTTTGATCTTTGCTTTGAGCCTACACCCGAAGAACCAGGTGAGTGGTATTTTTAATAAAGCTATGTTATACTGTTTTGATAAATCTTGCTTTGCTTTGTTTTGACGAAAGTGTTTGTTAAGCATGAATGATTAGCTCTATTTTGATGTATCAAGTATAAGCTTTGTTTTGATGTCATCTTTGAAAAGTCCCCTGTGCTGGAGGACTCTAAACTTTCGCAGCACTAAGTATAAAAGGATACGGTCCTTTCTTGAAAAGACTATCGTGTTAAAGCGGGCTACGGGCCTAAGTAACACAAGACCATCGTGTTAAAAAGAGCTATGGGCTTAAGTAACACAAGTCCCTTGTGCTGGAGGACTATAAACTTTCGCAGTACCTTTGACTAATCGATTACGGATCGTGCAGTCTTTGTTTTGCCACTGACGATGTAACGGCCCCATCGCGTATAATGATTAGTACTCGATTAATTAAGAAAAGTTGAGATTTAATTGCCGAGTATTATAATTTATTTGGGATTTATGAGAATTGTGGAATCTGACTCATATGTGATTTTATCGAAGGTTTATTTTAGAATTAGAAATTAAGGGTCCAAAGGGCTTAAGGGAGTAAAATTGAGAAGCTAATCAATTTAATTTTAATTACGGACCCATTTGGGAGTTTAATTAAATATTCGATTCAGTTTAGTGAAATTGAGATTCAATTAATTAGAGCCAAATTGGAGAAAATTAAGTTAATTAAATCATGAAAGATTGAGGATTATGAATATTGCGAATTAAATTTAGTTATGGGGTGACCAATTTATATATATAATTTAATTGACAGAAACTTGGGGTCTGATCAGAAATTGAAGGCCTAAATAATTTAAGAAACCAAAATTGAGGTTGGAAATAAGTTCGATTTATTATTTAGAGCATTTTGGGAGTCTGATTAAAAATTTGATTCGGATTAATAAAATTTAAATATAATTAATTAGGCCCTAATGGAAATCAATTAGATTAATTAAATTATGTGGGATTTACGATTAGTCATAATTAATTCAACGATGTGTTAATTGAAATTTATTAAGATTAAGTGTTGCTTAATTAAATAAATCCTAATCATAAATTAAATATATGATTAATGATATATATATGGGTGTGTGAAGAAATTCGGTGGGTGTGTGTGCATGTGTGTGCTGGAAGCATCATAGAGTGCATGTGTGCACGTGTTGTGAGGTAGTGATGTAAACAATGTGTGTGTGTGTGTGTGATTAATTGAGGAGCAAAGGAATCAACAGTAAAGGAAAAACAAAAGGGAAAGGAAACCGGATGAGAGAGAGAGAGAGAGAGAGAGAGAGAGAGAGAGAGAGAACCATACGGTGGGAGAGGAAGAGAGGTTCTGGGCAAGCAAAGTCAAGAAGAAGAGGGTCTTGTGGGATGCTAAATTTGAAGTCAAAAATTGTGGAAAAATTATTTTAGGGTAAGAAATCTCATCCTCTTTCTACTATTGTTTAAATAATGTAGATATAAATTAATTTAAGATGAGTTTTGAGATGATTTAAGATGAATGTTGAAGGGGTTTTGGGGTGAAATGAGTTTCAAGAAAGTTTCATGGAAAGTGTGTTTAAGTCAATTAGTCTCCAAATTCCTTGTAGATCAAATTAATTAGTTTGATTTTGGGTTCTTAATCTATGCATGTAAATCTAATTTGAGGGTTTTTATTTTATTCAATTTAAATATGTTTTAGAAGCTCTATGATCATAATTTGAGGTCGGGTTGTACATGCAAGTTAATTAATTTGAGTTTGAAGAAATGTTTGGAAGCCATGAGTTCATGAAATGGGGGGTTTGATTTTGATTATTAACCCATGCATGCAAGTAATGTAATTTAAGAATTTTGTTTAATTTAAACAAATTTTGGAATATATTAAATTAGTTAGTTTTATTTAAATTGCATATGTTCAATGTTTGCTAGGAAATTGATAAGAAAAATGATGATTTTGGAACTAAAATTAAGTCTATGAAAATTTGAGAACTAATCCTAAAGTTTTGATTTTATAATGAAAACTAGAAATTTGTTTGACCCATGCATGTAATTGAATTGAAAAGTTTTATTCAATTTAAATACATTTTAGAACACCCATGATTATGAATTAAATATTTGGTTAAAAATTGAATTAAGTTTATTTTGTTATTAAAAATAAAATTGGACTTATTCGTATTGCTTACATCATGGATTTTGAAAGATTTGGATTAATTCAATCTCATATTTTGAAGAGAAAAATGAAATGTTTTATAAACATCAAGTTTATGGAAAATTAGAATTAATCCTAATGCTAGATAAAGTGTTGATTTAATAATTAGATTTTAACCCATACTTGTAATTTGAGATTTTATTTAAATTAAACATATTTTGGGGCACCTATGGTTATGAATTAAATTGGGGTTATAAATTAAGCTAAGTTCAAGATTATGGAAACTAGTTGGAAAATTTATAAGGATATAAAACTAGTAATTTTGATGTCAATTTCATGTGTGTGAATAATGTTCTAAGGAATTTATGACCTAATAAAGAATAATAAGCTACTAATAAACATGGATTAGTTAGTTAAAGAATGAATCATTGATCTAGTGGTAATTGTTTAAGAAGCCAAGTATAGGATCAATCTATTTGGAAAAGAGGGCTTAGTAACGAAAGAATATGTGAAATAAGAACCCAGTTTACTTAATTGAGAAAGAATAAATGTGGTAGAACTTCGGACTATAAAGACTAGAAAGGACAAGTTTAATCAAGGGAGTAATGTTGTATTTCAATGTGTATACGTTATATGTTTGTGTAGGTCACGCGCCATTGTCTGCCCGATTTATCTGACATATCCAGTCTGTCTGATTTGCCTCTGCAGCCCTCTGTGAGTAATAACTTTGTAAAGTTATGTTCAATGTTATGTACTTTCAGTATACTATGATACGAAATGACTGATTATTGGAAAAGCTATGATATGTTGGAAATGAATGAATGAATGTCCCGTTTTCTGAAAAGTATTTGTGGCACCCTTAGTCCGGATGGCCCTCGCCCGGGGGTAACAATACCGTGGCCTATGGCCCTTGCCTGGGGGTAACAATACCATGGCTACTTGCGCGCAAGATATGGACCTTTGTGGTCATTGGTACCAACTTTGTTGTGGTCTTAGGACCTACCTGTTGTGGTCTTCGGACCTACCTGTTGTGGTCTTAGGACCTACCTGTTGTGGTCTTCGGACCTACCTGTTGTGGTCTTCGGACCTGCCTGATCTGATAGCTAATGGGTGTACCACATATGATCTTATGCAAAATCTGAATATGAATGTGAATATGAGCATGTATCTGAATCTATTTCTGATTGGAAATCTGAATATGCATAAGACTCTATTTCTGATAAGACTGTGTTTCTTATATAAACTCTAATTTCTAACTCTGCGATGGACATCATTCATTAAACCCTTTACTCTGTTATTATTCACTGGGCTTTAGCTTACTGTATTATTTATGTATGTAGGTGATCAGGTGCGTGACCAAGCTTAGAGGCATCTGTCTAGAATCTGTTCTGTCAGCCAACCTATGTGCCTCCCGTGGAGGTTCCGGATATGCTAAGTGTTGTCGTTATGTGATGTAAAGTTTAAGTTCAGTTATGTTTTCTTGCTTGGTTCTTCAAGTCATGTGTATCTATGTAAATAAAAAGTTTAAAAATTTTCTGTCTCATATAAGTCTGCACAGCTCAATGGACATTGTATATTATTATTTGCTTCCGCTAGCCCCTAATATTTTGTTAATCTGTTCAGAGGCCGTAGGTAATCCTCGGATTACTGGCCGGTTACGGTGCCAAACCTATAGGGGCGGGTTTGGGACGTGACAGACGGTTTACCGCGTGGGTTTGTTTGTTCGGAAAGCTTAATTTGTGTTTTGCCGATACCAGTAAGCATCCCTTGAGACTTGTAAGACTTGATAGATGAATACGGTTCATCTCTTGATTTGATAAAGTTTTGATGTGTTTTGCTCTATAAGGATCTCGGCTAATATTCGTATGGTTTTGGCATGTTTTGTTTTGAAAGGACTTCGGCTATATTCATGCAAAACCTTTATTATTTGTACCATTCACTGAGTATCCAAGCTCACCCTCTCTATATATATGTAGATGATGAGCAGGACGGCGGCGACGCCTAGATGTGTTTTGCAAAGCTTGTTTTGGATTCTTGTCATGTCGGCTTGACTTGTTTTATGTCGGAAGATTTGTATTTACGTCGGCGAATCTTGAAGATTATGCTTCTTTGGCCTGTAATCGTTGTATTTGTACATGTCGGCTTTAGAAGCCTTTTGATCAAGATCCTAACATGTATTTTGGTTATTATCAGCCGAACGTGAAACCATAACGTATATGTCATTTCATTTGACCTATGCACTGCTCTTATGGACCACTTGTATTTTGATTTATTGCTTCCGCATTTGTGAGCCCCATATATTATACTCTGATTGTGTGTGATCTTTGTAAGTTGGCCTTCGGTAATCTCGGATTACTGGCCATCCCGGCACCATTCTACTAGGGGCAGTTTGGGGTCGTGACAGAATGGTATCAGAGCACAAGTTCCTTATAATACGCTATCCACACACGTTGAGTCCTAAAGAGCATAGGATTTCCCTTAGAAAGATGTAGGGATTGCATCATAGTGCTTGCTATTTGAACAAGGTGTGCATTGTCTTGACGTGCCTATTTTTTACTTGCCTACGTGGTTATTTGTTTATTCTGTTTTAAAGTCACACTTTGCATACTCATAGCATCATGAGGAGAGGTAGACCTCCAATTGGCCGAGATCAGCCCGAAGACAGAATGGACAGACTGGAAAGATTAGTTGAAGGTTTGGCCCGCGAGTTGAGGCAAACAAGACAGCAGTACGCTAGTGCTACGTCGACTCAGGCCGAGCAGACCAACGGCCGAAATGTAGTCCCGCCTCCACCTCCTCCAATGCCGCAAGTTCCTCCGCAGCCGGCCTTATATGGGGACGGCACGATAACTTTGATCAGGGAGTTCAAGAAAATGAAACCACCGAGATTCTCTGGGGGTATAGAGCCGATGAAGGCTGAGGCGTGGGTTTTGGAAATGGAAAAGTTGTTCGAGATCTTTCCTAGCACCAACGCTCAGAAGGTGACATTGGCAGCATTCACTTTAGATGATGACGCTCGCAGATGGTGGATGATGGTTCGAGAAAGCAATCCAGACTTGACCTGGACCCGATTCCTGGAGTTGTTCTACAACAAACACTTTCCCCTAAGTGTTCGAAACCGCAAGGCTACCGAATTTCAGACTTTGACGCAAGGCAACCGAACAGTGGCGGAATACGACCGTGCTTTTACTGAATTGGCGAGGTTTGCACCCCACATGGCCAACGACGAATACATTAAGGCTAGGAAGTTCGAGAGTGGGCTTCGCGGACCGATTCAAGACCGGGTTAACTTGCATAATATGCCGACTTACGCCGAGGTATTGGACAAAGCCATTCTGGCCGAAGCTAACTTGAATCGATACCAGAGCTCAGGAGAGAACCAGCGAAAGAGACAGAACTATGACAATCGCCGAGAGCAGGTGGGCACCAAGAAGAAGACGAACATGGGCAGTACTGGTAACCTAAGACAGGAAGGTAATGCTAAACCGACGTGTTCGGATTGTGGGAAGCAGCATTTCGGGGTCTGTCGTCGGATGTCTGGAGCTTGTTATGAATGTGGCGAAATGGGTCATTATGTGAAAGATTGCCCTAAGACAAAGGTTGATAACAACAAGAAAGGTGAGAATACCCCGGGTTCCGTTCAGAAGGGTAATGTTGGAAAAGGGCAGATGAGGCAGGGCAGAGTATTTGCGCTAGTACCAGGAGACACTCAGAATGCTGAGACAGTGGTGTCAGGTATACTCCTAATTTGCTCCCAAGATGCTTATGTGTTGATTGATTCGGGTTCTACGCATTCGTTTATATCTGCTAAGTTTGCCGAGAAGATTTATAGGGAACTAGAACCCCTTGATTATGTACTATCTATGTCTACTCCATCTGGGAGATCTATGACTGTTGCATCCATTTATAGAGCATGTGTTGTTGTGATTGAGAATGTTGAATTGTTGGTAGATTTAATGCCTTTGGACATAACTCATTTTGATGTTATACTGGGGATGGATTGGTTAGTCGCAAATCATGCATCTATTAATTGTGTTTCGAAGAGTGTCACACTGAAACCCCCAAACCTAGCCGAGGTTACATTTCGGGGTAAAGGGGTAGTGCCCCCACCTTATTTGATTTCGTCCGTTAGGGCCTGTAAGTTAATTCGGAAAGGGTGTCAAGGTTACTTGTGTAGTATACTGAATGATCAGAATGGAAATGCTAATTTAGCCGACATTCTAGTTGTCAATGAATTTGCCGACGTCTTTCCAAATGATTTGCCTGGCCACTTAGTTGATAGAGAAATAGAGTTTACTGTTGATATCATATCGGGAACACAACCGATCTCCAAAACACCCTATAGAATGGCCCCAGCTGAACTTAGGGAATTGAAACTGCAATTACAAGAATTGTTGGATAAGGGATTTATTAGGCCGAGCACTTCACCATGGGGAGCACCCATTTTATTTGTTAAGAAAAAGGATGGCACACTCCGTCTTTGTACCGATTACAGAGAACTTAATAAGGTCACCATTAAGAACAAGTACCCATTACCTAGGATTGATGATTTGCTTGATCAATTACAAGGAGCACGAGTCTTTTCCAAGATTGACCTTAGGTCGGGTTACCATCAGCTTAAAGTTAAAGCCGAGGATGTTGAGAAGACTGCTTTTCGGACAAGATATGGCCACTACGAGTTTTTAGTAATGCCTTTTGGGGTGACCAATGCCCCTGCTGCATTTATGGATTTAATGAACAGAGTCTTCAAGCCATATTTAGATGAGTTTGTAGTTGTCTTCATTGATGATATATTGATCTATTCCAAGAGTAAAGCTGAACACGAAAATCATTTGAGACTTGCCTTACAGATTTTGAGAGACCGTAAATTGTATGCTAAGTTTAACAAATGTGAGTTTTGGCTTCCTACTATCTCATTCTTGGGTCATGTGATTAATGAAGAGGGTATCTCGGTTGATCCTAGCAAAATTGAAGCCGTAGTGAATTGGCCGAGGCCGACTAATGTGTCCGAGATTCGTAGTTTTCTGGGTTTGGCAGGTTATTACAGGAAGTTTGTGAAGGATTTCTCAAGGATTGCAATTCCATTGACGCGATTGACTAAGAAGGGAACACTGTACGAATGGACTGAAGATCGGGAGGCAGCTTTTCAGGAACTGAAGACGAGGTTAGTTACAGCACCAGTACTCACACTTCCATCAGGTAATGAAGAGTTTCATATTTATAGTGATGCATCGCATAAGTGTTTGGGTTGTGTATTGATGCAAAAGGGTAAAGTCATAGCATATGCATCTCGTCAATTGAAGCCACATGAGAGGAACTATCCTACCCATGATTTGGAGCTAGCAGCCGTTGAATTTGCTTTAAAGATTTGGCGTCACTACTTGTATGGAGCTTCTTGTTAGGTTTTTACAGATCATAAGAGTTTAAAATACCTGTTCACTCAGAAAGAATTGAATTTGAGGCAGAGAAGATGGCTTGAGCTGTTGAAAGACTATGACATGCAAATTCAATATCACCCAGGTAAAGCCAACACAGTAGCCGACGCTTTAAGCAGGAAGATAACTGGAAGTTTGGCATGTCTAACCATGATTTCAGTGGAACCAACTATTGTTGAGAAAGTAAAGGCAAGACAGATGGAGGATGAATTCTTCAAGAAGGTAGCCGACGAGATTATTACGAAGCCGAGACCAGGGTATACCATCGAAGATCAAGTGCTTAAGTTCGAAGGAAGATTATGCGTGGCCGACGTTCCAGGGTTAAAAAGGAAAATTTTACAGGAAGCTCATAATTCCAAGTTTGCTGTTCATCCAGGGAACACCAAGATGTATCAGGATGTGAAGCAGACATTTTGGTGGCTGAACATGAAAGGAGAAATAGCCGAGTTCGTGTCTCAGTGTTTGCACTGTCAACAAGTGAAAGCAGAACATCAAAGGCCAGCAGGACTCCTACAACCTTTGCCGATTCCTGAATGGAAATGGGAACACATCTCCATGGATTTTGTGATTGGTCTGCCGAAGACACAGAAAGGTATGAATTCGATTTGGGTTGTTGTTGATAGACTAACTAAGTCAGCACACTTTTTGCCTGTTAAGACTACCTTCAACGCCGATCAACTTGCCTTGTTGTATGTGAACGAGATTGTTAGACTTCATGGAGTGCCGATGTCAATTGTGTCAGACCGAGATCCTAAGTTTGTTTTTAGATTTTGGCAGAGCCTACAGAGAGCTTTCGGAGCCGAGTTGAGGTTTAGCATAGCTTTTCATCCCCAGACTGATGGGCAGACAGAGAGGACAATTCAGACACTTGAAGATATGCTTAGACTATGTGTTTTGGACTTCCAAGGAAGTTGGGGAGTGCATTTACCCTTAGTGGAATTCGCTTACAACAACACTTATCAAGCTAGCATTGGCATGGTGCCGTATGAAGCTTTGTACAGAAGAAAGTGTAGGTCGCCGATATGTTGGACCGAAGTTGGAGACAGAGCTCTGCTTGGTCCTGAATTGATTCAAGTAACAACATAGAAGATTAAACTTATTCAACAGAGGATTAAAACTGCCCAGAGCTGACAAAAGAGCTACGCCGACCAGAGAAGGAATGAGTTAGAATTCGAAGTTGGGGATCATGTATTCCTGAAAGTTTCACCAATGAAAGGAGTTTCCAGATTTGGGAAGAAAGGTAAGTTAGCACCCCGTTATATTGGGCCATTTGAAATTCTTGACAAGGTTAACTCCGTTGCCTACAGACTTGCTTTGCCACCCGAATTAAGCCAAGTCCATAATGTGTTTCATGTTTCGATGTTAAGAAAGTATGTTCGGGATCCACTGCATGTGATTGACTATTCTGGGACTGAAGTTAATGAGAATTTAGGCTATGAAGAGAAGCCGATGTGTATTATCGACAGACAAGTTAGGCAGTTGAGAAACAAGTCGATACCAATGGTAAAAGTGGAATGGAAAGAGCACTACGGCAAGGATGCCACATGGGAAATGGAAGAGGAGATGAGAACTCGACATCCAGAATTGTTCTTGGAACAAGGTAACCTAAGTTTGGGGACCAAACTTTTTAAGGGGGGTAGGATGTAACAACCCTCGTTTTGACTTAGCCATGCTTGCATGCATTCCTGTATGATCTTGTCTTATGATGTTGCAAATCTTGTTTATCTTGTTTTGTCTTGCTTTGTTTGAAGTGTTGCTTGCATAATTTTGTCCCTTGCTCGGTGTGTAGCCGAGGTCATCTTGAGCTTAGTTTACCTCTGAACCTTTGTACTTAGAACTATTTTGGAACCACTTGGTTGACCTCCATCTTCACCCCGGGCATGTCTGCCGAGATGTCACTATCTGGGCCGAGGTGTTCGGACCCAAGGCCGAGGAGTGTATCATCTAGGCCGAGACGTTTTGCACTTAGTGATCTTTGTCCTTGGGCAGGTATGGCCTAGACCGAGGTGTGGCACACCCAGGCCAAGGTGTAGCACAGCTTAGTCAAGTGTCGTCCTCCCTAGCCGATGTCTTTGTTATCCTGTTGCCGAAGCTTTGACTTTAGCCGATATCATTACTCGCCGATGTGTCTTGCCTTAGCTTGCTATATACGCTTTGTCATAGACTTGTCTTATCAATCAGTCACCTTTTGAGTTGAACCAACCCGGTAGTGCCACGTGTCCGAGCTGAGTATTAAGACAGCCGGCAGACCTAGAAACAAATCATTTTGTCTCAAATCTTTGTTCTTAGAGAGAGAAGCTCTAGAGGAAAAAGGAAGAATTCTTGAGTGAGAGTAAATCTTCCAAGTTTGATCTTTGGTGTTTGAACCGTTAGATTCGTGATTTGAGGTTAGAATCTTAACCTACTTTTGTTGTTCTTATTGATTATCTAGCTGCATTGCATGATCGAATCTGTTTTGCATGTCATGCATCGGTTTAAAGTTTGGTTTTGGAAAGAGAAATGGTGTTCTTGAGTTCTTGATGAAAAGCCTCGTTTTGATCCGAAAGTTTGGAACTGGAACCGTGTTTTTGTGTTTGTTCTTGCATGATTTCTTTGTGTGGGTACCCAGGTCCATGTTTTCGAACTCATTGCATGAAACCTCAGATTTTGTATAAACAAGCTATGATTTCAGCGTACATGTTCTTGATGATCTTGTTCCTCGCATTCCTCAAAGGGAAACCCAAGGTTCTCCAGATTTCGTTTTTCAATAAGGCCATCAGGACCACACCTCGGCAAGGAAGTGTGGGACCTTGGCAAGACCTGGACGGTACCCAGTGTGTTTTCACGAGACGAGAAAAAACAGTGTTTAAACCCCAACATGTTTTGCTTTGTTATTGGCCTAGATCTGGTGAGAATGCCGGGATCATTTGCATGCATATAAAGCTTGTTTTGAGAATGTGATTGCCATGTGATTGTAGGTCTTTGATCTTTGCTTTGAGCCTACACCCGAAGAACCAGGTGAGTGGTATTTTTAATAAAGCTATGTTATACTGTTTTGATAAATCTTGCTTTACTTTGTTTTGACGAAAGTGTTTGTTAAGCATGAATGATTAGCTCTATTTTGATGTATCAAGTATAAGCTTTGTTTTGATGTCATCTTTGAAAAGTCTCCTGTGCTGGAGGACTCTAAACTTTCGCAGCATTAAGTATAAAAGGATACAGTCCTTTCTTGAAAAGACTATCGTGTTAAAGCGGGCTACGGGCCTAAGTAACACAAGACCATCGTGTTAAAAAGAGCTATGGGCTTAAGTAACACAAGTCCCTTGTGCTGGAGGACTATAAACTTTCGCAGTACCTTTGACTAATCGATTTCGGATCGTGCAGTCTTTGTTTTGCCACTGACGGTTTACCGCGTGGGTTTGTTTGTTCAGAAAGCTTGATTTGTGTTTTGCCGATGCCAGTAAGCATCCCTTGAGACTTGTAAGACTTGATAGATAAATACGGTTCATCTCTTGATTTGATAAAGTTTTGATGTGTTTTGCTCTGTAGGGATCTCGGCTAATATTCGTATGGCTTTGGCATGTTTTGTTTTGAAAGGACTTCGGCTATATTCATGCAAAACCTTTATTATTTGTACCATTCACTGAGTATCCAAGCTCACCCTCTCTATATATATGTAGGTGATGAGCAGGACGGCGGCGACGCCTAGATGTGTTTTGCAAAGCTTGTTTTGGATTTTTGTCATGTCGGCTTGACTTGTTTTATGTCGGAAGATTTGTATTTACGTCGGCGAATCTTGAAGATTATGCTTCTTTGGCCTGTAATCGTTGTATTTGCACATGTCGGCTTTAGAAGCCTTTTGATCAAGATCCTAACATGTATTTTGGTTATTATCAGCCGAACGTGAAACCATAACGTATATGTCATTTCATTTGACCTATGCACTGCTCTTATGGACCACTTGTATTTTGATTTATTGCTTCCGCATTTGTGAGCCCCATATATTATACTCTGATTGTGTGTGATCTTTGTAAGTTGGCCTTCGGTAATCTCGGATTACTGGCCATCCCGGCACCATTCTACTAGGGGCAGTTTGGAGTCGTGACATTCGTGCTCCCAGTACTTTGCACTGTTCTGAAGTCCACTCGAGTGGAAGAATTGACGCTCGAGCGGGACCTTGTGTCTTACGCTCGAGCGGCTATCGAGCGCCTATCGAGCGTGATTTTCGAGCATCCAGTACTTTTGCCATATTTTGCATTACGCTCGAGCGTGGGAAGTGACGCTCGAGCGTAAACCTTTTTCTGCATGTCCGCTCGAGTGGGGAAACCTACGCTCGAGCGGGAGCTCTGTTTTCTAAAAATTCTGAAAATGCTTTTAAAGTGCATCTTTGCATCCTCATTCCATCCTAGGCATTCTTAGGCCTAGTTTAAGGCATCTTAATGAGGATATAGATGTAGAACACACCGAGGCAATTAGGGATCAAGTAGTTATCTTTCCCAACCGTGTAGCTTAGTGTGTGTTCGTTCTGTAAACTGTGTAGGGTTGGCATCGGGAGACGCGCTCTAGCCTAATTGTAGCCCAGAACTCTGTGAATAACAACTGTGTAAAGATATGTTCAAAAATGATTATCTTCTGAACAATTGAACTGTACTGTTTCTGAACTGATACTGTTAACTGAATGAATGTATGTCCTATATTCTGAACTATATTGTGGCATCCTTAGCAACTACTGTTACTGACTGTTACTATTACAGAGATCTCTATCAGTTCCCTCGTTGGAACCACTACTGTTTACTGATTGATGGCCATCATTTACTGTTCGGTCTTTTATGACCTACTGCTTACTGTACTATTATGCTAATGGATGTACCACATATGACTGAACGACTGATATACTGAATCAATGAACTGTTTTCATTACTGTAAGGACATTCATTCTTAACCTCTTTACGCATTATGTTATTCACTTGGCTTTAGCTCACTGCTCATATATATATGTAGGTGTACAGGCACCAGACCGCGGCTAGGAGCGTCGGGGTAGACTCCAGTTTTGTCAAGCCAACCACTGTGCCTCACTGCGAGGTTCCAAGCCTATCAAGCTACGGCTTAGAGGTGTTTTGTTTTCCCCCGTCTGTCCCTGTAACTGTTTAGTTTACTGTATAGACTGTTACTGTACTGTTATAATAGGGGTTATGTCCCTGTATTAAGTGATTGTACATATATGTATAGACTGCTTTGTTATGAATGTGCATTTGAATGAAAAGTCTTTTTGCATACAGACTGTCGCAGCTCATTGGACATTGTTTAATTACTGTATTGGCTTCCGCCAAGCCCCTGTACTCTGTTTTACTGTACTACTGTTAAGCAGGCCTTCGGTAATCTCGGATTACTGGCCGGTTACGGTGCTAAACCCATAGGGGCGGGTTTGGGTTGTGACAGAGTAGTATCAGAGCGATACTTACCACGAGTTATACCGCACACACGTGTCCAAATGAGCTATAGGATGTCCTAGAGAAGTGATTGGGGCATTGCATGAGCATGATAAGTGTGTGGACATGACTGAATATGTGTTAGTGTGATAAACTATTTAAGTATGCAACTGCTTATGTTGATAACTGCTATGACTGCTTATAGTGAAATGGATAATGCAAGAACTACAAATGAATCTGAATCCTCATCATCTGAGGCAAGAATGGCAAGACTGGAACGAATGATGGAACTGATAACTGAAAGACTAGATCAACAACAGAACCAACAGCCCCCACCTCCTCCTCCGGTACAGCCGAAACAGAATGTCAATGTTAATGATGGGAACATAATTGCTCTTACCCAGAAGTTCAGCAAACTGAAACCGCCATCCTTTCAGGGAGGCCTTGAACTGTTAAAAGCTGAAGCATGGGTTTTGGAGACCGAAAAATTGTTTGAAGTGTTTCCGTGCTCGGAGGCACATAAAGTACTGTTGGCCACCTTCACTTTGCAAGAAGAGGCTAGAAGGTGGTGGATGCTTACCCGTGATGACAACACTGTTATGACTAGGGCTCAATTCAAAGGAGCCTTCTTTGAAAAGTACTTCCCTCAATGTGTCAGGGAAAGAAAGGTGACTGAATTTGAACAGCTAAGACAGGGCACAATGTCTGTTGCTGAATATGAAACAAAGTTCACCGGGCTTGCTAGATATGCACCACACATGGTGGACACTGATTACAAGAAGGCCAGAAAGTTTGAAGGCGGCCTAAATGTTGCAATACTGGATAGAATTAATGTTTTGAAGTTACCAAACTATGTGAATGTCCTTGACCGAGCTTTGATGGCTGAATCGAACATAGAGGCACTGAAAACTGAAACACCAGCGTCTAAATGGCGTGGTAAAAGACAAGGTTTCAAATTCAAGAAAGGCAAACATAATCCATCGAACAAGAAACAGAATACGAGGTCAACAACTAGCCCCAGTCAAGGGAGTGGTTTCATACCACCCTGTTCTGAGTGTGGCAGGAAGCACAAAGGGGTTTGTTACAAAATATCAGGAGCCTGTTACAGGTGTGGCAAGGTGGGCCACATGGTTAAAGACTGCCCCTCTGCTCCACAGGCCAGTAGTAAAGCTACACCAAGCGCAGCAGCATCAACTGTTGCACCAAAATCGAACCCCAAAGCTACCGGGAAAGAGCCTATGAGGCAGGGCCGAGTGTTTGCCCTAGTACCGCGAGACGTGCAAAATACTAAGACCGTTGTGTCAGGTATCCTCTCTATTTGTACTCAAAATGCATATGTACTGAATGATTCGGGGTCTACACATTCATATGTGTCGCATGCTTTTTCGCGAAAATTGAATAGACCCTTAGAACCTATGAACTATCTGTTAGTTGTATCTTCACCCGTTGGGGGATCTATGACTTGTGCATATATGTACCCTGCTTGTGAAATTATTGTTGGAGATGCACATCTGTTTATTGATTTACTGCCACTGAACATTGATCATTTTGATGTTATATTGGGAATGGACTGGTTAACGAAATATCATGCCACCATAGACTGCATAGCGAAACAAGTAGTTTTCCGTCCACCTGGTTTACCTAAATTTGTGTTTAGTGGAAGTGGAGTAGTACCTCCTCCGTATTTGATTTCATCTGTGAAAGCTGTTAAATTGATTAGAAAGGGGTGTAAAGGGTATCCGTGTTCTGTATTGACTATATCTACTGATGATATTGCTAATGTGAATAGTATTCCCATAGTCAGAGAATTCCCAGATGTTTTTCCAGATAATCTGCCAGGGGATTTGATTGACAAGGAGATTGAATTTACCGTTGATGTGATTCCGGGAACACAGCCAGTATCTAAAGCTCCTTACCGAATGGCTCCAACTGAACTGAAAGAACTGAAAGTGCAACTGCAAGAACTGTTAGACAAAAAGTTCATTAGGCCTAGTACTTCACCGTAGGGCGCACCTGTTTTGTTTGTGAAAAAGAAAGACGGCTCACTGAGACTGTGCATTGACTACCGCGAACTGAACAAGGTAACTGTGAAAAATAAATACCCATTGCCTCGTATTGATGACTTATTTGATCAATTACAGGTGCTCAAGTGTTTTCTAAGATTGATCTCAGATCCAGATATCATCAGCTGAAAGTTAAACCAGAAGACATAGACAAAACTACTTTTCGAACGAGGTATGGACATTACGAATTCTTAGTTATGCCTTTCGGAGTTACCAATGCACCAGCTGCATTTATGGACCTCATGAACAGAATCTTTAAACCATTCCTCGATGACTTTATTGTTGTATTCATTGATGACATACTGATTTACTCCAAAAGTATAGAAGAGCATGAACATCATCTGAGACTTGCCCTACAGACCCTAAGAGAACAGAAACTTTATGTTAAACTGTCTAAATGTGAGTTTTGGCTTGATCATGTTATGTTTTTGGGGCATGTTGTTAGCAAAGATGGAATTTCTGTTGATCCGCAGAAAATTGAAGCTGTAGTAAATTGGCCTAGACCAACAAATGTGACAGAAGTCCGAAACTTTTTGGGATTGGCTGGATATTACAGAAGATTTGTCAAAGACTTCTCCAAAATTGCCTTACCATTGACTCAACTGACACAAAAAGGGATATCTTTTGACTGGACTGACCAAAGGGAATCTGCTTTCCAAGAGTTGAAAACTCGACTTGTGACTGCACCGGTTCTTACCCTACCTTCAGGTACGGATGGTTATACTGTATTTAGTGATGCTTCTCATAAGCGTTTGGGGTGTGTTTTAATGCAGAATGGAAGAGTAATTGCCTATGCTTCCCGACAACTGAGACCGCATGAAAAGAACTACCCGACCCATGATCTGGAACTTGCTGCAATAGTATTTGCACTGAAAATCTGGCGTCACTATCTGTATGGGGCGACATGTGAAGTGTATACCGACCACAAGAGCTTAAAATATTTCTTCACACAGAAAGAACTGAACATGAGACAGCGGAGATAGCTAGAACTGATTAAAGATTATGACCTACAGATTTTGTATCATCCGGGAAAAGCCAACACCGTTGCCGATGCATTGAGCCAGAAATCAATTGGAAACTTAGCCTGTTTGCTCACCGGGCAGAAAGAGTTGCTTTATGACCTTGAAAAATCTGAAATTGAAATTATTTTGCGAGAACAAGGTGGAACCTTAGCTGCTATTTCTGCTCAACTGGCACTGATTGAAGAAATTAAAGAGAAACAGCAACTGGATGACGTCTTGAAGAAGATCATCGAAGAAAGGGAATCTAAACCAAGACCGGGTTTCAAATTTGAGAACAATGTACTGAAATTTCAAGAAAGACTGTGTGTACCGAATGATACTGAACTGAAAAGAAGAGTTCTGCAAGAGGGCCACAATTCAAAATTTTCTATCCATCTGGGGAATACGAAAATGTACCAAGACCTGAAACTGAATTTCTGGTGGCCGGGAATGAAGAAAGAAATTACCGATTTTGTATCAAAATGTCTTCATTGCCAACAAGTTAAAGCCGAACATCAACGACCCGCAGGCTTATTGCAACCCTTACCGATACCGGAGTGGAAATGGGAACATATTACTATGGATTTTATCGTCGGATTGCCTCGCTCCAGTAAAGGTATGGACTCAATTTGGGTATGATTAAATTAGATTAAATAGGTTAAATTGCAAACTAAAACTAATCAGTTAAACGTGCTATTGAATATAGCGATTGGAATAATACATTAACTTTATGTATTGATTGATTGTATATGATAACTGTTTATATACATTGTTTGTGTGGGAGGAGAAAGGGGCTGTACTCCACGGTTTATTGGAAGAAAGGGGCTGGACCTCTAAACCGGATTTTGTGTGACAGTGATACAGCACTACAATGTGTATCAGGCTGCGAAATAGAAGTGTTTTGTTTCATTAATACAGCATTACAATGTGTATTATTGGAAACGTATGGAAGTGTTTTGTTTCATTTATACAGCACTACTATGTGTGTTATTTGAGATATGTGGAAGTGATTCTATATGTTATAGATACAGCACCGCAATGTGTATCCATCATGATTTTAGAAAGTATTTTAAAGGTGAACTTAAATCTCATTGAGTTATTTGGCCAGGTTCTGAGCCGTGTTTTCAAACTCACAGTTGAAAAAGGAATGGGTAATGAAATGTAACATGGACTCAGTGTCATGAAACTGAAATGTGATATAAGTGGATGTATGTGTGTTGACCATCTATCAACTGCTAATCTCTTAGTTATTGTTCATAGTTGGTTTAGTGTATTTCTACTAGGCTGTGGCTCACCCTATATGGGATATCATTTTCAGGTACAGGTAGCATGCCACCTCCAAGACCATAGCTTGGGAGGCTAGAGGCAGACAGACTTTTGTTGTTTTGTTATTTTTTGATGTAATACATGTAAATTCAAGCTAAGGGCTTAATGTGTATATGAGTTAGCACTCTCTTTTTGTAAACCAAGTGTTAACTTGGAAAGCTGTAAGCCCGTAGGGCATTTGCTTTTGTGTAGACACCCCATTTTTGACCGACCTTGAGACTCAGACGTCACCGATTGAGCGCTCGGTGATGTTGCATATTGTGCTCGTTCAAAAGTCTCAGAGTCGCGGCCGTGCGCCCTGCCTCCGGACTTCCGAACTCTCTTCGGTACCTTGCCTCGGTTTGCGAACCAGACTCGGTTTTCTCTATTTTCTTTCCTGAGGGGAGAGAGAGGTCCCGTAGACCGTCTCCCAGTGGCCGTGGGCTACATTTCGTGGCCGTAGGCCATTTTGCCCATTTCGGAGCCCGGTTCACGGTTTTCGGAGCCGTCAGGCCGTGTGCCTCGGTTCGGGACCACCCAACCATCTCCGATTCCTCCGGTTCTTGGCAACCATCTCATTTACTCCCTAACGAGAGACACTGGGGTCTTAGATACCCACTTCGTGGCCAGACACCACTTTCGGTGCTTAACGGCCGGTTTTCGGGACCCCGAACTGCGTGTTTTGGCCCCCGAGCATTTGTTTTGCATCGGTTTTTGTTCATTTTTGGCAGGTAATTCTGTTTCATCATAAGGAAGGTCACTGGAGGGTGGGAGGCCAACAATTATCTCAGCAAGCAGTTATGCTCTTCCGGCGCCTCCCGGCGCCCGTTTTTCTCACTTCCGGGCTAATGTTGAACACCCTAGGGCCATTTTCTTCGAGCCAAAACCACATATTTGTGATGTACACACATGGGAGGACCCTAAAAACATATGGCCGGCCAGTAATTCTCATTGAACCTTTTGAACCCCTCTTTGAATTGGCCTATTCTCTCTCCTGTTTCAGAGTTGTCAAAATTGAACCACAGGGTCTTGTTCAGCACACATGGGAGGCCACCAATGTGTGGTGGCCGGCCAGAAAATCTTCACTTCATTTTTACCCCTTGGCCGGCCGGCCATAGGGGGTGGCCGGCCGGCCACCTGCAGAAAAAGCACTTGGCCGGCCATGCTCCTTGGGGTGTGTTCCTTACAACTGCATAGCTGTTTCCCCCAGAAAATATTTGTATCCGGGGGATATTTTTGGAGGGGAATACTTGGGTGCATTTCCCTCCACTTTCCTCCCCCTCTTTGGCCTTTATAACAGCAGCTCAAACACTCTTAGGAGGGTTAGAAAATTTGGCTTCAAGCATACATACACCTATCCCTATCCATTTCTCTCAAATCTTCAAGTTTTGGTGCCTTTTGTTCATCATCATCAAGCACTACCATCACCACTCCATTTCCAGCAACAAGGAGAGGTTCTTGAAGGCTTAGAAGCAACATTTCTCAAGCCAAGAAGCAAAGAAAGAAAGGTCTTCAAGGGTAAGTCTCAAATTCCCTCTTTTACACCACTTTCTTGCCTCTTTTCTTAAGCCTGCTTGCTCACTGTTTTGAGCTCCGACCAATACTGAAAGTGGTCCTCTTTTGAGCTATTCTTGATGTTTGTTCAAGGGCTCAACTCTGTTTGAGCCCTCCATCTTGCACTTCTTTCAATATCCTCTTATATGCCATTATTTTGTATTGAATATTTGGCCTATGTGTGATCTGAATTGGAGCATCTCATGAACTGATATTGTGCTTATTTTGAGGCCCTCTTCAACATTGAATAAGGGATCAACCTTTTTTTCATGCTCCATATGCTACTTGCTTTGAATCCATGTTTTACCCTTGTTTTTGCATGCTTTCTCTAGCCTATTAGTGATCTGTTTTCGAGCATAATTTAAACTATGACTGGGCCTATTTTGAGCCCCTCTTCAACATTGAATAAGGGCTCAACCCTGTTTGGCCTCTCTATAATGCACTTGCTTCATAATTTCTCATATTTACCGTAAACTTGCATGATTTATTTGACCTACATGCAGTCTGTTTTGGAGCATGTCATGAACTGTGAGTGAGCTTATTTTGTGTTCCTCTACAACATTGTAGAAGGGATCAATCTTGTTTGGGGTCTCCATGTTATACTTTTCTTTATATCTCTCTTTGACCCTCTTTTCGCATGCTTTTTTAAGCTTATTTAGCTTCTGTTTTCGGCCATTATCAGAACTATAAAGAGTCATATTTTGATCTTCTTGACATATTTCATTAAGGGTCCTTGCTGGTTTGATGAATGTTTGGGGTACTTCATGTTATGGCCTTATATATCCTCATTCTTGCATAGCATTTTTACCATGTTTTCATACTGAGTTGGGGGTTATCATCTACTGTAAATGTGCATATTTTTAGTCCCTCTTCAGTGTTGTAGAAGGGTACTTTTCAGTTTGAGCACCGCATGCATCACTTGTTTCAATACCCCTCTCTTAGTCCGTATTTTTGCATGCTATTGTTGCCCTATCTATGATTGCACTTTGGCCTTGTTCTAGACTGAAAAAGGCTTGTCTTGGGGCTGTCTTGCTACTGTATTTTCATTCCATGTCCATATTGTGCATGCATTGCATAGCTATAGGCCATTTCGGGCGCCTAATATCGCATTTTGGGATCATTCCATGCTTCGGGTGCACTTTGGCCATGTTTCGGGACCGTTTTCCACCACATTTCAGTGCTGAAATTCCATTTGCATGTTTGCATATCATTTCCATGTCATTTCATGCCTTACAGCCATCGCCTCGGTTTGCGCGCCCGTGTGCACGCATTTCGAGGCGCTTTATTTTCATCCGACGGCCTCTTATGTGAGTGTGGCTGAGGCTCTCTCATGTTAGTATAAGTCCAATTTGCATTTGGAGTGCCATTTCATGCTTTGTGTCATTGCCTCGGTTTGCGTGTCCTCGTGCACGTATTTCGAGGCAATTCATTTTCATCCATCGACCTCCCGTGTGAGTGTGGCTGAGGCTCTCTCATGTTGGTATAAGTCCATTCTGAATTTTGCATGCCATTTTAGTCTTATCACATTGCATATGTCATCGCCTCGGTTTGCGCGCCCGTGTGCACGCATTTCGAGGCACTTTATTTTCATCCGACGGCCTCTTATGCGAGTGTGGCTGAGGCTCTCTCATGTTAGTGTAAGTCCATTTTGCATTTTGCATATCATTTTAGCTTCATTGCATTCCGTATGCCATTTTCTCGATTTGCGTGCCCGTGAGCACGCATTTCGAGACATCTCATTTTAGTCTCATTGTTGTCATATTTCATGCCATTTCATGCCTTGGGATCATCGCCTCAGTTTGCGTGCCCGTGTGCACGCATTTCGAGGCATCTCATTTTCATAGCATTGTGCATGCTGGGATTGTATTTTAGTCGCATTCATGCATATCATGCATATTGCATCGTGTTCGGGATAGGAGTTAGCCCGGGCACGGGAAACGAGACACGTTCCGTACTCCGAGTGACAGAACGGGTCTCAATTCCCAAGTCACCGACACTCCGGATTATCCATGATGGAGTTAGGTTTTGTTGTAGCATTCATCTGCATTCATCCTATATTGAGTTATGCAATCCGATTCCTCGGCCATCATGCATCGAGATGCGTGATTGGTGGCCCGAGGATCGAGGCATGCATATATTTGTGAAATACATTGCTATGCCCCTTTCCTGCTCTCTGTTGCAGCAAAATGAAGAATCAGCAACCTTTCGGAGTCTGGCATGCATTTCGAGAAACATTGCAAAACAGAGGCTAATTGGGGCATCCCAGTGGATTTCCGCGCAAGGCAGCCCAAACTTGCAGCATTCGTCAGAATCAAGGCACCCCTGGCTTGCATGCCAGTTTACAGTTTTTCTTAGATAATTTGTTAATTAATTAGGAATTTCTGTATATTTCGGACTGTATTTTTCTTTCATTTCGGACTGTATTATTTATTCGGACCCTCTGCGCGAGGGCATAATTGTAATAAGTGTGGGTGAGTGTGATGTATGTCTTCCAACCCCATTTCTTTCTCCCTTTTATTTATCCGCTTATGATGGTTAGATTAGGGCATATTTCAATTAGCATACAGTATGACAGCATGTTTGCATCATTCATCTGTTTTGCACGCACCAGGCTCGGTGCATCATACAAACTGCATTTGTATTTCAATTCCAAATTGAATGCGTGTTAGTTGTAGCATTCCATACGCCATGTTTAGAATAGCCGAGCCTGCTATAGTTTGCATCTTTGCATGTGTTGCATTAGGCATTTCTGTATATTTAGGATCATACATGATTTCTAATGAACTTCTGTTTTTGCTCGGAGTACTCGGTAAGTTTTTATGCTTTAGCATCCTTGCATACATGTGAGTGACTGCCATGAATAGCATGCTTGCCATGAGGCTATGTGCTTATGTGATATAACTGCCTTGAATGCCTGTGGGTGGAGGTTGTGTTGCTTGGATTGGACAATTCATCAAATGTTTGTTTTAAGCCCACTAGATAGTGGCAAAATCATGTTTTCTAAGCCCACCTGAGGGTGGCAAATCCGCGTCTTAGCCTACCTGCGGGTAGCACCATCAAACCATTTTCAAACAAACAAACATGAAATGTTTTGTTCCAATTCAGGCGACTCAGTCTATACTTGTTTGCTGCGAGCATCACATAGTAATCTAGGCTAATAACCGGGATAAGAACATACATTGTTTTCAAAATAAGATATCATGGTTAGTAGACGCCAGTCTTTGACCGGGCGAGCGGGGGTGCTCACGAAGTGACCTTCCCCAATCGTACCCAAGTTCCCGAGCCGAGGCAACTTTGGTGATGACGGACACGTGGCCTTTGGCACCGAGTCAGGGTTTCCTAAATTTCCCATTTTAAAAATATTTAGGTGGCGACTCTGTATCTGGCAAAGCAGTCCATGTTTGGCACTTCTTTCAAAAAAATCTGTTTTCTCAAAACGATTTGCCGGATTTGGACTCTTTGGTTCAAGATTAAGAACCGTGACACAAATCGAGTCCGAGCTGTAGCGAGGTCCCCCGCGGGCTTGTCTACAGTTTCTGGCGACTCTGCTGGGGATTTAGAGAACTTGACTCGAACTCATGATATCTGGTTTTGACTACACTTGTGTATTTCTTTGCATTGCATTTGCATTGGTGCGCCTAGGACACCGTGTTTGCCATATGCCATTCCCGAACGATTTGCCGGAGGCTTGTCTTGTCAAGGCATGTCCATAAGGCTGATCGGCTCTGGGCTCTAACAGCATGGGAACACAAACCCCGGTTTTACCGGGGCACCCTTTTCGACCATTCGACCTAGTGCATATTCGGATCCATAGTGACCATTCCAAACTAGGACAGGTTGCTTACCCGTTTATAGGTTGTTTGAAACCGCTGCGTGCGTAGTGAAACCCTAGTTCCTAACAAAATAGGACAGGGAAACCCTACCCCAACATAGGGGTGTTTTTGGCTCTCACTTATCTGTTATGTGCTTTAGAGTGCGTCTCTATAGGAATGCATGTATCAGTCTATAAGTTTGGGCATCAGGCCTGCGGGCATCAGTCAGTATTTGAGAATCAGTTGTCTGCGGATATCAGATTCAGTTTTGGGGAACAGTGATACAGGAACAGTGATCAGTGATTGAGGACAGTGTATTTTCAGCTTATCAACTGCGTGTTGTATGCCCGACTGTGTGTTGTGTGTATTTAATTTAAGCTGTTATGCCGCCCGTTTATCTGGTTATTTATTTCCTTTCGCTTTATTATCTTTTTGCTAGGGCAGTTTTTAGCACGATTGCTTCCGAACCAGTAGATACTCCCCAAGCATTTTGGACACGAGGTCGCCGACTCAACCGATCCGAGGATCTCGTTGACGGACATCCAGTGTTCCACTCTCTACCCCCAGTTGCTAGAAGAAGGCCAAGGAGGCGTAGTGTGTCAGAGCAGGGGCTACCAGGACAGAGGGCTACTTTGACAGTGAACAGCCAGGCTGAGATTTCCGTGTCTGCCATAGAAGTACATTTACCGGGCATCCAGATGGAACAGCAGAATACATCAGTGGTAGAGGCGATGATGCGCCAGATGCAAGAAAGCATGAGACAGATGCAAGAGGATTCCATCCGCCAAGCGGAATTTTCTAAACAACAAGCCGCAGTCATGGCCCAGCAGGCCGAGCTGATCACTAGGCTGCAACAGCAGAATGCAGCGTCTGCTTCACATCAGGTTCCTTCTCCACCAGCAGCTCCACTACCCGAGCAGGCACCTACGGGTCAGAATACCTTGCCAAATCCTCCGAACCCTCAGAATACCCTACCAAACCCTCAGAATACCTTCCCGAATACCCAGAACACCCTACCCAATGTCCAAAATATCCAAGAGGATACCAACATTCCAACGGGGCTGGCTCCGCCCCCGCTTCTGCCTCAACTGTCCAAGAATCTTACACCCAACCACCCGGACTCTCCCTTTGAGTTCGAGGTAGATCATACAGCTCTAAAGCTGAGTAAGCTGGAAAAGCTTTTCAAGAAGTCGCAGGGGGTGAAGGCCATCCCAGACATCGAAGATGGGTACACTGACGTGGCTGTAACATTACCAGACAGATTTAAGATGCCACAGATTGACCGTTTTGATGGGTCCGGGGACCCTATGGTCCATCTCCGCCTATTTTCAGACATCCTGAGGCCAATGGGCCTAACCCGACCGCAAAAGCTTTCCTTGTTTGGCCGAACTTTGTCGGGTGTGGCAGCCATTTGGTATGCAAAGTTAGAAGATGATGTGAAGAGAAATTGGGATGAGATGGCTGAGGCCTTCGTTGCGCAGTACTCGTATAATACACAGATCGAGATTACAACACGTGATCTCGAAACGACGAGGCAAGAACCCAAGGAGTCTTTCTCCGATTTTGTAACTCGGTGGAGAGCAAAGGCATCGATGATGACCTTGAGGCCAACAGATAAAGACCAAATCCGGATGATTGTGCGCAATCTCCAACCGAAACTCATGCAGAAGATGATTGTACTCCCCTTTCCAACCTTCTCAGATTTACACGAGATGGGGGTACAGATCGAGGATGCGATGAAGCAAGGTTTGATCGATCAGGACCGGGAGCAGCCCCGAAGGACATTCAACCGCAATAACAACGCAGGCCCGAGTGGCGCTGCAAATACAAGGACTTCTGAGGTCGGTATGGTCACCACCACTCCCCCTTCCCAACCAAGGCCCGCAGCGGCCACACCCTTTTCCAGTACCTCCGAGAGCAGTAACCAAGCCTCGAGATTTCAACCCAGAGGCCAAAGAACCTTTACTCCACTATACATGCCTTTGTCCAAGGCTCTCGGGGTGTTAATCAGAAAGAAGCATCTGACACCTTTAGAGCCGAGGCCACTACCAAATCCACTCCCTCCCTCTCATGACCCAGCAAAGTACTGTGCGTACCACCAACAGCACGGTCATGACACCGACCGTTGCTATAGATTGCGTCATGAGATCCAAGATCTTATCGACAAGCAGGTGATCGCACCCCCCGAAAAACCTAACGTCACAACAAATCCTCTCCCACCACACAACCAAGCCCCTCCTCCCAAAAGAGTCAACCTCATCCAAACTGGGGTCGTATCCTACGATCCTAGTATCTATATTACTCCCTCTCACCTACCCAAGCCCGAGGTGATCCTCCCTGTCTGCACTGACTTGTGCATGTTGGACATTCACAACCCAATCTAAGCCAGTGGTGGTGACCACCGAAGATGGAACGGGGCAGGTTTCAGAGGAGAGCAGAATTGTTGAGTCTGGGATGGAACAGCCTGGGAATCTTGCTGAAGGAGCCTAT